>JAJEKV010000001.1:35510825-36710825 GCA_021234155.1 Isoetes taiwanensis
TTCAGTGTACTTCGTTTCAGTTACGTATTGCTCTACAAGTTAGACTTGCGGCACACCCTAAGATTCTTAAGGTCTTCCCGTGGAGTTTGTTGAGAAAGCACACTCCAAATCAGGGCAAGTCTTGGAGCCTCAATTGTTGAGCCAGCCGGAGGCATTTGAAATAGTTCGAGGTGATTCTTGATAAAACTTTCAAGCAAAAGTCAATTCCTCGATATTTGGTCAAGTGGAAACACTTGCCGGTGGAAAACATGACATGGGTACTTAAGAAAGATTTAGTAATGATGCCCGGTTGTAGACAATGGGGCGGCAAGGTCGTCTCCGAGAAGAAATCGGCTCGAGGCAGTATCGGTTGTGTAGATTAATTCATGTATGGTTAAGATTAATCTCGCATGCAACTTCTATGCTTGAGCGCCAGGTGCATGCGTTATTCTGCGATGATGGGACCTTATGGTGATCTCTGGGCGTGGTGTTGTGTCAATGTAGGCATGGCCGTTCAACAAGTGGAAGGTAGATTAGAAGTCTACTTACATCCGGGCGGAAGTAGGCGACCACCGGAAGAAAAGGTCATGAAGGAATGCAGCGATGGGAAGCACCTCAACCCCTGCATATGCTTTGACCGGGAAGGGCAGAATATTCACGCCCCATATCGGGGAAGGACCTATCTCCATGTTGAGCAACTAGGGTGTAGGCATGGCGACACCGCAGGCATGTATAAGCAGCTGTCTCCACGATATAATGGAAGATTCACCCTCTTCCTCACGGCGGAATTAGCCATGCGTCATGTGAATAGGTGGGGTGGTGCCATAGCGAAACATTTATAATTAAATGGTATAGCAGCTAAGCGTGGGCCTGCCGGGGCCAATAGGCGCTCACGGGAGCAGGAGGTCGACTACGAACACAGCACAAATTTTGTTGGAATGTGTTGCGAGATGAAATACCTCGGGGCCCAGCTAATCTGAAATTTTGATAAACTTAATTGTCATATTAGCGGTGCACTAAAGTAACACCATTTTAAAAGCAGTGTTATGAATTGATAAGTTATTTCATAATATAATGGCGTGATAATGTCCTAAAATATTACCTTGGGTAATCTTAATAAATGTTAGCCAAAGTATTATAGTAGTTTTATGTCATTATGTATCGAGGTTAGTTCGAGTTGGGATGATCCAAGGTGGGAGACCCGCGATCGCTGCTGGACAACATCATTTCAAGGTGGGGAGAATGTGGCGTTCGGGGCCGATTATCTGGTCCCGGGGCGTGTCTTGTACTGCCTAAGTCGCGGCGTGCCGCCGCCACTCAGGCGTGTAGCCAACTGTAGCTAGGCTAAAGTAGCCCTAGGGGGCAACGTGCAAAGGTGTGCATTTATTAGTATTGCACATTAAACAATAATGCACATTCACATAGGTGCATATTTCCCATATGGCCACTTCATGCCAAGTGGGCCCACACCATAGGTGCAATTAATGTACACATTTTCCGGTGCACACGTGTGTGGGCTACACGGCGTGTGGGCACATTTTGCCACCAACCATAAAGACAAGTGGGCCCATTCCCAATTATCACATGCCTAAAGGGGGATAGTGGAAACCCTAGCCAACCCTTGTCTATTAAAAGGAAACTCTAACACCCAGTTTTCGTTTCCTAGGGTTTTAGAACTTTTTTGGCTGCCTCAGCGACCAGCGCATCAATTTCGAGAGATTTGCGACGTGGTTTCCCTTTGATTGAGCGTTGCGGCGGGATGGTCGAGCTGGTCAGGGTCGGAGCCACTCAAGGATAGAATTATTTGGCCAATTAGATAGTCTAAACCCTTTTTGGGTAAAAATCAGTAGGTTTAGCCTATTAAATTGCCATAAGCGACCTTCTAGATCTAGATACCGACCTCCCCAAAGAACCTAACTCTATGATGTGTAGATTAGATATAGTTCTTTAGTTCTTACGTAATGTGGATGGATGTTTCTCTATGAACTCCTTGTATTGGGAAGGGGTGAGACCCTAAAGCTTGGTAGTAGATGCTCCTAGAGTAGCCCTCTAGCACACTATGGAGTGCGCACAATGGCGGGGCCACACACAGTTTGTGGGTGAAGGGGCGGAAGGCCCGGCTAGAAGGAGGTTCATGTCACGACTCTTGAGCGATCCCTCTAAGGCCTACCGGGGATCATTGTGACTAGGTCTAATAAACGCGAGTGGGGTGAGGCATGGACTCGGCTTACCCGTGAAGTGGTGGCCACACTTTCCGGTGGAGTTGATCCCGAATCACAGGCGGTGGCCCTCTAGTCACATGAGAGTAGGCATGTAGATCTCTGGAGGGGTGATCCCTTCACCGCCCCCATCCCAGGCCCAGGAGATGAAACCCGAGGAATAGCCTTTTAGCTATGCATGCGGCGGGCTCTGGTGAGGTCCGACACTTTTCAGCCTACTAAAAGTATTGCCGCAGGGGAGGGAGGATGGAGTGGACCACCCTTCACCATGTTCTTATGCCGGCCAAAATCCATTGCCACCAGATTACGTACGCAGCCAGCTTCTCAGGACAAGCCGTCAGGTCATTCCCTTGGTGAGCCTTGGTAGACTCCCCATATGTATTGTCTCACCTCGTTCATCACCGGATGTGATGGACCACCCTTAAAGGTGGATATGTGCTTATGTTCTATATATTGACATGTATCATTTTTTACCAGCATTAGGTAGACCAGGAGGGCAGGGGTAAAATGACCCCCCTTCGCTCTTCCCAGCTGGAACCGTGGGTTGCGGGTGTCGTAATGGAGGGCCACATATCGACATGGAGCTGGTATGGGGATGAACTCTGTTTGTGTAAGTTGCAGGTGTATCGCCAGCAGTGAGGGCGATCACAAATAGTCACTTGATCCTCTTTTTTTTTATTTTCTATACAAGTAGATATGGTTGCCATCAAGCTGCGACAAATACATTAGGAAGACCGGTGGCTCCCTTAAATTCTGCTATAATGTCAAGTAATCTCTACCACGGTGGAATGGCTATAAACCTTTGCTTCAACATGGTTTGGAAGCCAAAGCAAAGGGTGATTGAGCGTGGGCCGACTAGCATAAAACCTTCTTCAACATATAGAAGATTCTCCATGAGCTAAAATAAATCACCATAAGCTACAACCTTTCTTGCTTCCAATGGGAGCCCTCACTTTATTACAGTTTTACAAAATAAGAGTCGGAAGACCTACCGGTTTCTACCGAATGAAGATCTTGACATTCTACGGTATTGTCTCTACTTATCATCTTCACATGAAGGCAAGCAATTCCATGTATGGTTGTCAATGCTATCCCATTGTGTGATTTGTCTCGGGACAATCGGGAATCTTCCACGATGGCCTCCATAATCCGGCAATCCCAACATTAGCATGGTAAATTGGCAACAAATCAAGATTAGAACTAATTTCTATGAATTTTGTCAAGCGGTCATTTGAAGCTAACAAAGCACAAAGCTATTTGTAATGCAAAGCTGCGATGATGGTGTGCAACAACTGGCAATCATCCCAAAACCGGATCCATAAGCGAGAAATTTTAGCAAGCGAATTGAAGCCGAAGCTATTGTTCACGCCAACACATTGAAACTCACGGCGATTACGGAAGATTTTAAGCGCTATACGATCCCAGCTTTCCCCATAATAGCCCGGCCCCGTTAAGCGGGCGACAATCTCCTCTTGAGCTCGAGAGGGCTATAAATATAAGTTTATTTAAGCGAAAACTTAGAAAACCGGGAAAAATTAGTTTAGAAACCAAATTAGGAAATACATATAAGCTTTGAATCCATGAAAAAAGGGTTCAATAAACATATTACAAATATACAAAATATAAGCAAAGAGCCTACAATGTTTCAAAGCTTCACTTCAAGGCTAAATTTGGACCACGAAACATAAAAATAGAAAATCGTTACTTCAGATTTGGGCCATGGATTCTTACAATCTTTACTCTTAGGAACCTTTTTCCGCCGCGCGATTTTTGGATCTTGCGGGGTTTACGGATCTTGAGGGAAAGGGGTTTTGATCACTTCCCGCTATTGTTGTTGCGGAATTAATCAGTGTTGACATCAAAGAGTGGTGCAAGATCAAGAAATGATGCTTGTATTTCTTTTTCCTTTTTAACTCCTTTCGAGCCGCCCATGCCTCATGCTAGCGGAGAGTTGGGCTTAGAGATGGTGTCTCTCAAGCATCTCACTCCTTTCGTATTACTCGCTTTATCTCGGTGGATAAGCGTAGAATGAAATATGGCTCACTTATCATGATTGTTGGGAATAAAAGAAGATGTCACTTCGCAATATATCTTGTTGCAACACCGCAGTGGAGATCTTTACGGTTAGGAGCATATTCACCGAAGGGGTATCTGCGCGCGAGGTCTGATGAGAATCACATTATCAAGCTTGGGGAGATGGAAGGATGGGGATATGAATCACCATGTTGAGCCATTACTTGACACTATCAATATTACAGACAGGGCTAAAGGAAAGTGGATAAGAATACTATTGTTAGCATATCTATTTCGGCCGATCCACAATAAACAGTAAACTCAAATCAAGCGTGTGTATTTTGTTTTATAATTATGATACGTTTTCTTTGGCGAGGACTCCACCATCATGCATAGAAAAATTCGGAAAAGAACATTTTGAAAAGACAAGGTACCATTATTTGTCATATTTGCCTATGGTTGGAACTGCAGAACTTCGAACAAGTTAAGGAGACTTTGGTATATTCTTGTCCATGTTTTGGCTAGCCACCTCCAGTCACGATTGTTGGGGCGAGGCATTTTGTGACATCACGATAGTTGAAATAGCCATTTGAGTCATGATGATGCAAATCTTGGTGGGCTCCGAGTTTACGAAGAATGGTTTAGTGATCCTTTATGATGCCCTTGAGTTCTTCCAATGACAAGGATGAGAGCTTGCAACTTTTAGATTTAGCCTTAACTCTTTCGACAATCTGTGATCCTCTGCATTCTCCCATAACCGAATGAGCCTAAAAGGAGGCTTTGGATTTCCATTCCATAAATTTCAATTCTTATGCATGTCTTTGGTTTTTACCCGCAGCAGCTCGGTCATGTCGATCCCTTATGCCCGGCCTTCTTTAAATTTGCAGATCATCTTTAAGTGACCCGTCTCTTATTCGAGATCATTTTAGTGCGAGAAGGACACATCAAGCTCTTGAAGTTTGTGAATCATATTCCGGACAAGGTCCTTATCCGGCATTCCCCTTGACATATTGCCTTTCAAGCCTTGGTTGTTCTGGCGAGATAGAGATCTGGCCTATTTGCTTATACCCATACGATTAATAGATGCAATTTGTTGGTCCCAGGATGATGTCGAAGGTCACGGTGAGATCCCACATTGCTCACGCCATGCGGGGTCATTCCTTTGCTCCGGATCAAGAATTATCTTCCAATCTTGATATTCTTGATGATAGAATCGAGGTTCATCCAGGAACTATCCTCACCTTTGGATTCTCCTCTTTGCCTCATCCATCGAGTTAGGCCTCTGAGTTCGAAAGCCGGTACCCATGATCGGCGATCATCCTTCCCCATCCACTTCCTCCTTAAGTATGACACTGTCAAATTACAATATATCTTGATCACCTTGGTGCATATTCATTGGCTTTAGAAGAATTTGCTAAAAGTACAATTTTGTACATGTGAGCGGGTAAAAGGGTTCTTTTCACATCATCTTGCATTTGATGATTTAAGAGCTCTGATGATAGTTTTTAGAAGTGTTTGGTGACACATAAGTGATGAAGATGAAGTAAATTCGGTAATGTTTGTCTTTGCCCGAAGGCCAATGTATTACATTGTGTAGTTAATTATAAAGTTGTATTAACTTTGCTTTATATGATTCACTACACGATTTACTTGTGTCGATAATGTGCAGCTCTTATCTGCTTTATGACGCCAGTCATGATATTAAAATGTATATAGAAACATCATTCCATAAATAATGATGATTTCTAGAATATCGTAAAACATAGAATTCATATAACTCTATATAATACAAAGTAGCAATGGTTTTACCGTCAATATATGCATAAAACATATCTTTGAAACTATTGATGATTTCGAAACTATTATGCGATTAATATAATTTTTGTAATTAAACATGATATGAACTCTTGATGATTTTTGCTAAATCGATGCTCTTAAAAAACAATTTTTACAAACTAATGATGATTTATAAACTAGTGTAAATTTTGAATAGAATGAATGTAAATTTATATAATTAAAATACAATATGATATCAATGATTTTGCTAAATAAATATCGTCTAAAACAATCTTACAAACTGTGATAATCGCTTAGAAACTAGTGTGAACTTCGAATTAATTACAAAAAATATGATGTAGACCAACTATTGCTTTTTGTATAACAGGGAAGGACATATGGTTATTTCTACATTGTTGATTGTTGTATAAAAAACTCACATTATATCTTTGGTTTTGAGTGGTAATTTTTATACAAAGCTCATCTTTTTGGGACCTTGTGACGAACAATTATGTATAGATTGAACATGTTGGCGATTTAGCACCCCTTATATACCTACCAACCCTTAAAGAAGGACTAATCCCATGCAATATGTTACAAACAATCCATGTAATTTTGAACAATGCAATATGAACAATCAATCATCTCTAAAAAATAAAGATTGAATACAAAAGATGGAAGGGCGATATCTCAAAATTGTCTTCATATTTGAATCCATTAATCTTCATTCGGTTTCTTCCTTTTGAGCTCCTCTAAAGAAGAGCTGGAAGGCCTTCCAACTCGACAAAGAGGAAGAGCTTGAGGAGGAACTTGAGGAAAGATCTTGGGAGGGAAGCAACATATATTCGTTGTTTTCTTGCCATCGAGAGGCTGGAGATAGAGAAAAAGGGCGGGGATACCATCTCGAGCAAGAATGTCCACGCAGGTGATCTGATTTTTTCCTTTAAAGTGCCATATATTACTTTTGCATTGCCATATGGCATTTTGGTGCCGCCATATGGCACCCGGACAACAATATTCGTATTTGAAATCTTAAGAGTACTAAAAAATGCATTACAAAACCAATGTTTTCGAAATATTTGACATATTCAAATTTGATTTAATTGTTTTTATTTTCTTGAGTGATACTACTATATATTATAATATTTGCCTGGCTCTTTCTTTTTATTAATGACACAATATTTTGTTATTTATTTCAACAATAACAAATTATAATGAAGCGGTTAGTAAACATAAATTTCATCATCTAACTAACTTAAGCCCTAAAGCTGCGTATAAAATAATTTTGAAGATAACATTCTGATATTTATCTTTCTTTTGTGATTTATAGAGATTAAAGAAGATTACAATCTAGCAAATAAGCTTATATATAATAGACCAAAGGCATACATCAAAGGTGGAATTTTATAATTTTATAACAATATTAAAATATAATGTGTTGAAAATTTAAATTTGATAATTACTAATATATATTAGTTTAGATTGTATAAATTTAGTATTTATAATTAAATAATTTATCAACATGGATTCAGATACTCTCAATTATAATTTATAAAATTAATATGTTGTTTATGATGATGTATTAAGAGTTTGTAAATTGTCAAATCCTCATAATAGTATTAAGTCAATTGCTAAAATAACATTCTGCCATTTACAAATTATCATTTTGCAAATTTTAAACTAGAAATTGATACACTAAAACTTTGGAAAGGAACAACTTGCTATTATACAGATTCATTAATGTATCACATGATTTTGTGTGTAAAATGCTCTTCTCCATATCTCTGACTTTCCCACATGTCCTTTTTGTACAGTGGTACCTTTGATATAAGTCGGCCCTAGCAAGAAACTTGTTTTTTGACATTCTAGCTTGATGAAATCTTAATTCAAACAATTGACTCATTGAGGTGCAATATTGGATGGAAGTGCAATTGGCAATATAAGGTCCTTTCAGATGTATAGAGATAGGGATACTGAGCAATAAGTTTCAAATATTTTCATATTGAAGTTGTGATAGTTAGTTGAATTAATGTCTACGCATCATTATCAGGTTAGGTGAATGGAGAAATTAATAGCAGAATTCATGCCAAAGAAAGACCAATGGTTGGGAAAAAGTGTATTGATGTATATTGTGGGAGGGTGAGCGTTGGCTTGTTGTGGGGTTAGAGTTAAAAAATATTGTAAATAAGTGGGTAAGGGAACATGTGTAAGATAATCTAGCTCAAGTAGAGTCTAAATTTAAGGCAATGTAGTTGAATTGAGCACCAACAAGTCCTCCTAGAAGAAAATTTATTTTAAGACTGGGAAAAATAGTATCGTGACATGTGTTGTTCGCATCATTAAATATCTTATTGGCATCAATACACACTATGTGGGAGCTAGTGAGACCATGCTGTTTCTTTTACAAAAACATTCAAATTTTGGGTCCTCAAAACTTAGCTTAAGTAATCTATCACAATATGTTGACTATTTTTGGTCATAATTTAGCATTGATCTCCTTTGAAATGCTTGCATTTCTCAATTTGAAGAGGTTTGTGCTTGCGGATGTGATTGCATTAAAAGCTACTATTATTCTAAAAGTTAACGATGTGGATTTCAATTTAGATATTATTCTAGCATCAAAGAGATATTGGATCTCTCTCAAAATCGAGCCTCAAGGATTGAAAATTGGCGATGTTACTTATCTATTTGTTGTCAAAAAAATATAAGCCACGTTGGTCAATCTGCGATACTAGCTTTGGCATTATAGTATCCCTCGTACTTCATGGAACATCAAGCTCGAGCGACTATCTTTATGCCTTTGATACCCACTGAGTCCTTGACCTATTTTGAGGGTCATTGTTTCATCGATTGAAAAACCCATCTCAAAAACTTTTATAATTTCTTCAACGTTTAGCGGATGATCCAATTTTCTTCATTACATGCCTTTGGATTTGGCACACTTCCACGATCTTTTCTATAACTTTGGATTTGACACACTTCCACTTCATCTTTTTTTTATAATAGTTTTGAACAATTAGCTAAGTTTTTTTATCTCATTCTCTCCGACTCTCTCTTGCATCAACTAATCAACATCGGGAGGCATATAATTTTCATTCTCAATTTTATCTACATTTGGGTCTAGCTTTGTGGCAAGAATTTGGATCATTCTACATAAGTCTCAAATCTTCGGTTGTTTATCCATTTCAAAGTTTAACAAAAGGCAATTCCTAGATCACATAAGGAATGTCGATCTTCGCCTTTGCCTTGGTATCCACATCTTTGTCAGCCAAATTATTATGCCTTGACCATTTGACCCTTCATTATTCCATCTCGAAAATTTTCTTGAACGCCCCATCTTGTGAATGGCCGCCACGATGTAAAGAATGAAGATTCCATGTGGCAACCATAAAACTTTCACCATCAATCATTTGCGGCATAGCATGGCATCCCACATACTAAAAATGAAGCGGAAATTGAGCTGGCCCAGACTTTACATGCCGATCGAACTATCTGAATACATCCAACGACAAAACAACGCAATGAAAACAAAAATCAAAGAAGCACCAAATCATTCTTCATCGATTGACGAGTTCTCGAAGCTACCGCTAAACCAGAACAACCATAACCCAGTGTGTTCTTGATAGCTCCTCCCGCAAGAAAAAAAAAATTGCAAAATTGTTTTTAGTCTTTGGCAATCTTTTTGAGTCTTCTTTCACTGATTTTTAATATCTTTTGTGCAAAACTGGATACATCAAAGGCCCATCCATGTGAATCTACTTCAACTAGATAACAACTTGGACCTTCATTAAAGTGAAGCCGAGACCCAAAAGAAAGACGCGCTGAAAGCAATCCAAAGTTTGATTGAATCATTAGCCTTAGCAAGTAAACATGACCTCTACTTACAAGTCGGTGATGTACACCGCATATGAAGGAAGTTACAAAAAAATGGAGGTCCATTTCCCGCAAAACAAACAAACAAATTGAGACTCAGAGAATACTAAAGCCCAAAAAGTGCTCTTTATTAGATCGTTGTCAAAATCAATCCTAGACATTCAATGACCCCTTTCACCAATTCATTGACCAATTTTTCAAGCGAGCCAAGCAAAATTGATTGGTGACTCTTATGGATGGTTGCAACGCTGATTCTATCGATAATTTAATCTGTCTGGATTTTCATGCCATTTGAGTAACTTTTATGAAGGCTGGTAGTGGGTTCTAGATATCGCGATAATTTGTTTATCCCCGATAGTTGCCATGCCACCATTTGGCATAAAGCTCATTTACATGCCATTCGTGGCACAACCAAAGACTCCCAAAGACAAAAGTAAAAACAATTGTGTAATAAAATGGCATATTCGCCCTCCATTCTCCATCCATTGCCATAGAGTTTAAAATCTAAGAACAAAAATTACTGTTTGGATGCAATAAAGGATATACATTTATGTGATATAATATAAATACACATCTAGAACATAATTACATAGAGTTCCATGCAAGATGCCAGCAATATTGGGATTCGCCATAAGTTTTATCCTGGCTACCTAATTGTGTTCAGGTTAAAGAAATGGTCATGTGGTATGCAACAATGTTCATATTAACTTCGTGATATATGGGCCCTTTATACCCCATACACAAATATTAATGAGGCAGAAATAAGATGATAAAAGTGCTAGAAAAAAAGTAGTTACCATGTGAAACGCCCGAAGTTCAACTAAGTTTTCTTTTTAACCATTATAACACACGACTAGTAAAGAACGTTGCTAGGAATATCCATCATGCAAATGTTCGCTGTTAAGCTTCAACAATTTAAAGGCCAAGCATCTCGTAACATTTTTGAGCATTCAACAAATATGTTCTGTGAACCTACCTCCTACAAAAGGAGCTGAAGGATTTTAGTGTTCCCCACCAACAATCGATTGTTTTTTGTTTTGGCAATTTATTGTAGTGCACCAAAAGTTTACCAAGTTGCTCCCAAGCATTCATGCATCAATCGATTTATTCAAACAATTACGATTCATGTGATCTGATTTGGACTTTGTTTGTAAACGTGATTCAAATTCATTCATGAGTGCAAAGATAAATATATCCAAACAACAAGAATAGCATAGGACAAATTAAAAAAATAGATCGCAACTTGTTTTGAAAATATGCTTCTTTTGTTGCCATTGTTTTGACTCAGGACTTTTTGTAATGTAGAAGCTCCTATGTTCTTTTCATGACTGGAAAATCCAATGTGCGAGAAATGCCAAATGATAGTAATATCCTTCTCATAGATGCGTGACGCAGATGATACTTTCTTGTTTCAAAATCGATGATAAAATGTGCATGAGTTCTTCCTGTAATAGAGGCTATTTGAAAAAAGCATCATGTTTGTCGGACTCCACTGACACTTTGGATACTAGTATTGCAGGTATTTTTTGTCTTGGGAAAACATATGGCCACAAATTGCTAGAGCTCCATTAGCCTTTGATATGAATTGCATGACCCTATGGGCTTGATTCATAAAGCAATTAAAAAGGAAATTTCCTACATCCGGCCGTTGGCAGGAGGATGGAGTTGTCATGAAGCGGATTGCTAGCACACATATTTATTTCTCCTCCCCACATGCTGGTGACAAGGCAACTTATGCTTTGAAATGGAGGTAGCTATGAAAATTCATTTGGCAAGGGACTAAGGCAAGGTAGGTCGGCATAACCACCGCTGGCCAAAGACCTTGGAGGATTGGGTTGCAAGCTTGTTCAAATAGACACAACTCTTGTCGCTAAACTAGTTTACGCGTTCTTTTGCCGAACGTGGATCTCCAACACTTCTACCATTCATAAGTCTTCCGTCGCTAAAACCAAACCGGTTATGTGACTCTTCAACACCAGCCTTCCAGATTCAGATTTTATCAATTTACATCGACCTCTCATACATCTCCAATTATGAAGAGGGATTTTAGATGTTTGGAACGCAGGGTCTCTATTGTATTGCAATCAATAATATAAGCAAAAATCCCATTTTTACGGCTTTATAACTTTGCTAGCCATGATGCTTTATTTTAGCTCTTAAACAACTCCAAGAAATATAAAGAATAGAGCCAAGTAGATATTCATGTCATCTCGACCTCGAGTTGGTGCAAGTCGATAACCCGCAACAATTGGTGTCAAGAATTAGTGACCCCATACCAATAGAAAATATATGCTACAATCTGCCGCCAATAGATGATCGGAGGGGATTCTTGCACTCCTATCTCTTTGAGCCGTGATTAAAAAAAGACAAGATGGGTCATCATTTGACGGCCTTATATCGAGTTACAAATATGCGTAGCTCACATTCCTTCTTCGGCATTAGAGAGAAACAGATCTTACAAGAAATTAAAGATATTGAGATCATGGCAGTTCTTGGAGGGTTGGAAGGCTGGTTTGCAATGGTTTAAGTCCGGTGATAGGTGTTCTATTTCTTTTTAGGGCGGCAAACGGAGGAGGATGGCTACTTATATTAACTCTCTCACTCTCCTGCATGGCTCGGAGTTTACGGACCGGGTGCACCTAAAAGCAAGACCTACACAATCATTTTAAGATTCTTTGCTCGGACATCGCCACCATTTCGTGAGGACATGCAATCAGTCTGGTTAACTAAAGTGCATTCTATTGTTTCAGCGGAGCAACGCTCAATTTAGAGACAAATATCACTAGAGACGATCTAGCGCAAATGCAAACCTATTGGAGAAAGGAAAATGTCCAGTCTTGGACGGTTTCCAAAGAGAATTTTTTCAAGAATATTGGGAGGGATTGGAGATGATATATATAATGCATTTTGTGAATTTAGAAGATACGGTTTGGACAAAAATTTTAACACAGTGCTATTTCCCTCATTCCCAAGTGTAAAGAGCCCAAGACCATTTCGGATTGGCGTCCTATAACATTGCTCTACAAATGTATAAGATTTTGCCAAAGCTCCGGAAGAAGTTGTGTGTTGTTCTTGTTGAGTCAATTTCGGTCCACCCAAACCGGTTCTTGCCTAGAAGGTGTATTCTTGATAATGTTGCACCGCCTATGAATGTGTATTGGGCAAAATAAAGGCCCATCGACAGGTATCTCAAACTTGACTTTGCCAAGGCATATGACAAAGGTGGATTGGGGTTTTTAGAGAAGTGTTTATTGGCTTTAGGGTTTGGTATTCCATTCACAAGAGATGTCATGAAGTTGCATACTTCAGCAAGAAGACAATACTCTTCCGTGGAGAGCCCCTCGGTTGTCTTTTCCCCGTTGGTAGAGTTCACTGGTTGCTGCCCTTGGCTCCATTTTTTTACAATAATAGTGGCAAGAGGTGCTTTCACAATTATTTTCTAGTGTTCTTGAGGATGATATGATCGGGGGTCTTCCTATGGAAAAATGGCTCTCAAGAAATTATTAATCAAAGATGCGATGATACCTTTCTATTTTGAAAGCAGATGCCGATAATCTCCAAAATGCAAAGCTTCCGCATGACACATTTTCCTTAGCCTGGAGTTTTGGCCGGTTGGCAAAAAGTGTTCCGCTTGTGGACTCTAGATGATGAAGTCCCACCATGTGTTCTTTTGCTTTTCTCGGAAGGTGTTGCCTCATGGGAAGGCAACCAAGCTTCTTGGTATCCCAAAGGTATTCATGTTTCAACTTATGATGTTTGGGATATAATCGAGGGGTTAAGTGAGGCACCTTTTTTGGTGGGATATGGCTAAGCTATCTATGTCCTGAAGGGTGCAGTTGCTAACATGTCTTAATAACTAACACACATGTCTATATACTCGCCATTCTTTGCTTCCCACTCAAAGTTTCAGGGAGATTGTGGGTGTTGTTAGAACTTTATCCGGGGTGGAAATGAAGCAGGGGTAGTGGTGAAGGTTGCACTAAGTGTATAAAACCTAAGTCCGCTTTGGAGGTTTGGGCATGACGCATTTCCATTTGCGTAGAGTAAGGTTATGATCTCAAATTCATTTGGCGGCCGTAGGTAAGGATGATTCTCCGGTTACGCTTATTGCAACGTGCTCTTACCCTCTGTATCCCTTTGGTAAAGTCACACTCAAAACCTCGTTCTTCCATGGAGTTTATTTTATGAGTTATGCCCTTATCATAATGCTTCTCCATTCTTAAAGGGATTGTTAGATTCTGGCATTTGGCCAAAACTTTTTATTCCACATCTCCAACTGCCAGGTATGCTTGATCAGACCTTGTTGGTGGATCCCTCTCCGTAGACAATCAACCACTTTGCTTTACAAAGGCACCCATTGACTCAAAGACATTGGAAAAGTGCTGAATCTTTAACTATTGCAAAGATGGTATGACTCGTGCCAGCTTGTCGACATGGGAGGCTTTTCGCTTAAAGTTTCTATTGGGGTGATGGGATAGAGTTCTTTGGCAAAAGTTGCTGATTTTCTATAAATTTATTCTGCCACACCAAGAAGATATTTTGGTATGGGTTTGTCATGAAGAAATTAAGGAGGCAAACTTGTGAACTCTATGTATCGCTTGTTGCTTGATATCGATATTCTTCCTCCGCCTAATAAGTGGTCTCTTCAACTTCCTCCTCCTCAATGGGCGTAGGTGTGGTCTTGGGCATGGGACAAGCTACTTCATCCTAAAAGTGGCGCTCTTTTGTGGCGATTCTTCATAGGTGTCTGTGGGTTAATGTGCTTGTCCATAAGTTTAACCCTAGAATATCAAATCGTCCAAAAGATGTAAGCGTGGATCCGGTGACCATTGAGCATTGCTTTTTCATGTGAACACCTTAGACAGTATGGACCGGTTGTTTTCCCTTTTCGTGTTTCACTAACAAGTCAACAACCGCTTTTGGCACTTAACGTACACTGACTGAAAGTTACAAGGCCAGGCTTTTCATCTAAAGCGCCAGGATGGTTGCTTTGGACTATTCGAAAAAGATGAAGATTGGTAATCTTCAAAGGTCCGGATGTGGCGTGATAATCGTGTTCTCCAAGAAGCTCAAGGTTACATTGTAAAGTCATATCATTGTTCTTCACTTGCCCCTCGCAAGAGGCAATTGATTTTTGAGGAGTTTTGGATGTGCACTCTTATGCTTAGCGTGTTGCTTCACTGTGGGTCTCGCTTATCCACCGAGATTTTATTCCCGGCTTCGCAGATTTATACTTGTATTTGACTCTTTGATTGAATAAAGTCCGACGCTCTTCAACAAAAAAAAAAAAAAGAGTCTGATGTCTCCAAGATATATCAGTTGATCCTTGATCCTGCTGATCTTAAAACTGCCAGAGTATGGGGTTGTCCTCATGAAGTAGTTGTCAGGACTATTGTTGATGCTTGGCAGGCCTACTGTGCTAAGAAGATTCTTCTTTCCAGATGGTTATTACTCAATCAAAGTCTTGCCACTAATGAACAAGCAGCTAAGTACAACTAAGTAACTTCAAACCTCTGTCCACTTGGCTGCTTGCAAGTTGAGACAAACTTGCATGTTTTTCAATGTCCAAGATGAAGTCCCTTCTGATCTTGTTGTGTCAGTAATAACAATATGAGGTTGCTCCATTCAGGATTTCTTGAACTTCTTAAGATTTTCGAATGCCTTTCATGGCATCTTGAGAACCTTAGCTCTATGGTCCATTTGAAACTGCTTTGGCCCATAGAAAACATGAGGGCTTAGCATATGATACTAATTGGGACACTCTTGGTAGTTTCCATGGTTTATATGCTTTCTTCAAATTGTCACTAGCTAATGCTGGTGATGGTGATAATGACAGAGTTTGTGACTGAACACTATGACATGGTGATTCCACTTGGGCATGGGAGGTATGATCCTAAGCCCATCTTGGAGAAGTGGACTCGGGGTCAAATTAAGGAGAAAATGGTGGTCTTAAACATTATGCCTTTAGGGAGTAAATGCATAGTAGAAATGCTCTGAGCTTTTCTTAGTAGAAGCTGGCTTGGCAAGGCCAATGAATTTCTTGAGGCAACCAAGTTTCTGGAACACAGGTTAATCTCAGCGATTTCTGAGCCATGCTGTATTTTTTCATGACAAAGCTTAACAATCTAATTGAGGCACTGGGATAAATCCACAGCTCCTGCGGTTTCTAATAAAGGATGCATTTTTTTAAGATAAACAATCCGATTCAAATGCACAAACACACAAAGCTATCATTTTGCCCCTCGAACCCAGTTTCTGTTGAGCAAACGAATTTCTTCCTTTGCTCTATGTTTCCAGTTTTAGACAAGGTCCTTTGCATTCTTGCGTTGTACATGTTTCAATTTTATGTATAAAGTGCATCATATTGCAGCCTGTCACATTAGAACCATTCAATTCAACATATAGATTCCAATATGAGCTTTCAACTTTTAAGCATGAGTTCATTGCATTCCCAATGTAAAAAATTGTAGTTTCCAAATCAAGACTCTTTTGCTAATAAGGGTATAAAGGAAAGGCTGACATAGAGATATCCAGACAGATGCCAAACTGGACTTCACCTGCTACAAGAACTTGGAGAACTTTTGTATATGGATCAATGGCCAACATATGGTGCTACAATGCAGATCTGAATTTGAGGTGGGTGATTACGATGTAGGAAAGATTTTAAGGTGTTAAAACTAAGCAACTTCCTTTTCTATATTATGTAGTAATACAAGCGATGCTAATCGCAGTTCCAAGCAAAAGCCTCTGATTTAAAATTCCAGTTAAAATTATTGCCTATTATTGCCTGATGAGAATTTCATCTTTTTAAAGAAATGCCTTTTCTCCTTATGGTCTGATTTCCTTTATGATCTGAATAATCTAGGAGTCTACAGGAGCTGAGAAAGACAATTTATATTGCCCTGCCCAGATCTGCTTTGGTACTTTCAAATGCCATAATTTTTAGGTACGCATGCCAATTTTACCTTAGGTGCATCCTACTGGACCAGTCATTCTACCAAGGGCATTTTCATTGCTGCATTATTCCATGGCCATGACTTATATTCTAACATCTTTCTTAGTTGCTATAGCTCCTGCTCAAATATGGAAAGGATATGCAGTGTCAAAGCAAGTCTATCCAGAGTTTGCATCTACTGATATCCAGATTTTGTGGTCAAGAGATGCTAGGTTGAGTGGAATCTAATAGGTTAGAATAGATGTGAACTTCGCAGAAGCTATTTTGCATTCATAAAAATTTGAGGCATTGGATATCGATCTATGTGCTTTTGACAAAATGCAGTTACTTGAATTTCATTCTTATAGACATGCTTCGCTTAATAGATAGGTGTAGACCTGTAAAAATAGATACCCCAAGAACTCATAACCCTGGTTGTACTTGCATAGCTTGAGTTATTTGTATCTCATGAGGCTAACCACTTTATGTTAGAGTAAAGGCCGTTATTAACTAGGATTGCAAACTTCTATTTCTAGATCCGCCCCTTACCTTCACTAACGAAATGCTTACAATAAAAGAGCATGGGCTTGCAGTCAAATACTTAAAACGGAAAGAACAGATTTTTGTGCAATGTTTGTAACATCGTACTGCAACTATTGCTTGATTATTTTTCTTCTTTCTAATGTTTCAAGGACATTATTCCAACTAAACTACAGATTTAAGATTGTGGAGCTTAGCAGGGAATGCATGGCCTAAGAAACAAAGGAACTATGCATGAAACATGTATTGCGCTTTGTGCCATAAAGAAGCAAGGAATTAAATCAAAATTGAGTTATGTAAATGTGTTTTATATATGAGTTATACACATGTTTCGTAGACATTACTGTAGAAGATTGGAAATAGAATCATTCGATAATGTTTCGTAGACATTACTATAGAAGATTAGAAATAGAATCATTTGATTGTTCGGAACTAAGACCAAATATCTTAAAATGCTATGACCTTGACTTACTGCTTAAAAGGCCTTGACAATACAAAATGGCAGAAAGAGATAACTTTTGTTTGCAATACGATACACATGCGACATCCGCGGACAATATAAAATGGCGTAAAAGAGATAACTTTTGTTTGCAATACATACACATGCGACATTTGCATGAGGTAACTAGCAAAACCACTCGCCATTTTAGACTCTTTAGCATATAACAACACAAATATTTAACTATAGCAGCAATCCTTTGGCCGTGAAATTTGATGCAGTCAAATGTTGTACCATTTCTACAATTATAGCATAAGAAGATATTTACATTATAAACAATGCACAAGAAAATTTCTTCAAATATAGCATAAGGAGATATTTACATTGTAAACGATGCACAAGAAATAGTTTATATGTTATATGTTGTTGTAGAATTTATGCATGTGCATTCCCAAAGTTTAGGTGGAGGAGAGTGTATTATTTCTATTGAACGCTGGTATTTTGGTATTGACATTGCTCCTTGGCAATGGTTTCAGGAGACATATGGGTTGTTGGATAAAGATATCACTATATGGGCTTATATAGCAAGTGCTCTTCCTCTAATTAAGAAGGTGGGTACCAAGAGATGCCGAACTTTGTTCAAGGTATTAAAGAAGGCAAGAAGCTAGTAAGTTCATGCTACTGCATTGCTTACCTCCTCAAGTACTTTATCACCTTCTCGAAAATGGCACTTACGTACTTTGCCTTCTCAATGGCAATCCATCCGAACCTTGTTTGGTCTAAATATAATCCTCCAAAGGTAAATGTTCTACTTTGTGTGTGATTCATCGCTCTTTGAGAGTTAATCGATGGTTCATCGCTTTAAGCCGAGTAAGCCCACTTTTGCCCAATGCGTGAGCGGTGCATTGAAACATTGGAGCATCTTTTATATTTGTGTGCGAGTCGAGTAGTCTTAGGTCCCGCCGCGATTCTCTTTTTGAGTATATTTGATCGCCGGCACTTTCTTTTGGGTATTTATCCAAATCGCTGGATCGCTTCTAAAAGGATTGCATTTCACATGGCAAAGTCCCGCTAATATGGAGTGTATGGAAGCGAAGGTGAAGAAAGGTCTTTTATGATAAGTGTATTTATTCTCAGGTGGTGCTTCAAGAAATTCGTAAGAAGTTGTATAATTGCTTTCAGATCTCCAATTGGCCTGATCGTATTAAAATTCCAATATGGAGTGATCATCTAAAAGTGATTGATGCTTCAGGGACATTTCTTACTTCTGGAAGTACTTTGTAATATTTTGAGTGTATAATATGAAGTAAAACACGTTCTTCAAAAAAAAATTTATCCTTAGGATAAGGTATTCATATGCTTAGGCCAATTGAATGGTGGTGTATAAGGATTTAAATACGGTTTATGAACATTTCGACTGCAGATCAAGTTAAAAGCATGAATCATGTGTGTGTTTTACTTTTGTTGCTCCTTTGCATCTTCTTATATAAAGCATGTATTGCAGACCAAGTTAAAGGCATGAATCATGTATGTTTTTGACTTTCATTGCTCCTTTGCATCTTCTTGTATAAACGCATGTATTGCAGAGTGAACTTTAAGGCACACAAGATCTCCAATTAAAGCCACCCTAGCACAAAATTCCAAGATAGCCTTGCATCAACTAGCTTGAGCCTATGCACATAAGAACCCCAATGAAAGCCACTTTAGCACAAAACTCCTAAATAGCCTCGCATCACCTAGCTTGAGCCTATATTTCAATTTTAATATTTATGACTTAAGAGACAGCCGGATAGGATGATAAAGTGTAAGTGTAGGTTGGAGTTCGACCATGTTTTGAATTTAAAACAACTATCCAAGAGAAGAAAATGCACAAATTCCCCATAGCTTGTAGATAAGACCTATGCTAGGTAAGACCTAGGCCACATATCTAGGTAAAATGCGAATGACTTATACAAGGCTCCCTTTAATGCGCATGTGCTATACATATCATATTGTCAAGAGTTTAGCACATGAAAATAGTTATTATCGTCATGGAAATATAATGATGGTCTGATAAATTATTGAACCTTAATAACCTGGCCCTCAAGTTTTAATGCTGAGATCAAATCTCAGCCATTGGTTGCAGTGGTATTACCCACCAGTAACACATTAAAAAACCCATGAACACCTAGTTTGTTATGCGAAATAGCCATAAACACCTAGCTTGTTATGAAAACCACCATAAAACCACTACAAAACCACCATAAAACTCTCGGTCTCAGGTTGTTAAAGCGGATAACACCCTAGAACTCGGGTGTTATGCCCTACTATAACAAACTCGGGCCTCCAGCCCTCGTTTGTTATAATAGGGCATAACACCCTCGTTCCAGGGTGTTATCCCTCTCATGTTTCAAAAAGCAGAGTACATGCTTCTCAAATTACAAATCAACTCTACTTCCTAAAGCATAAGTTTCTAGCTTTTACTTCCTTAGAATTTTGCCTCTTAGATGTTTTCTACTTAAACCCAATACTCTTATTAGTTTATTTATCCTATGCCCAATGAAAAGCCCAACAGCATTGGGCACTTTTCCTAGTAGATAGAGTAGCTTTTTTTTAAAGATCAAGAGGCCCTTTAACAAATTGCCCCTTAACGGGGCAATCCAAAAACACACGGAGTTTTTCTGATTTAAACACCAAGGGTGGTTGTTAAATAATGGATAGTCTAAAATTGCTAAACAATTAGGGCAACCTATTATGTGGGTCAGTTGTATGGAAATGAACCAGTTTGTTGGCCAACAGGTTTAATCGGAGGGTTCTTGAGCGATGCGGCGATGGATGCAGCTACGGCACCCAATTGTTGCAGCGGCAACCAGTTGCCGCTTCTCGACCTTCGGTATGCCGTCTTATCTTACATACAGCTGCATTAACGCATTTTGCTAAGTCGCTTGGAAAATATAGATAAGCAACAACCGTTACCGCATGATATGTTGGCTATTCTTGAACGGCGGATGAAAGCAGTGGAAGTTCGGCATCATCAGCTTTCTCAGGAACTCCTGCAAGTAGTATACTCATTCATTTTGATTGTATTTTTTTTTTAACAAAGAAATTGATTAAGTATCCGCAGCCTTCAATATCCCCTGACGATATGGCAAAGATAAATAAGGAGCTTAAGAAATTGGACGCCCATCTCAGTGGCATTACAACATTGCGAGAAAAGCAAAAGGCAAGTTCTGTGCTGGATTATGTAGGCCTCAATGTTTTACATATAGAGGATATTTGATCATTGAGCTAGCAGTGTTCCAATATAGATTGCGGGTCGTATTTGTAATCCCATTGAAGATGAATCAAATCCTATTTTTGTAAATGTTGCTCTGTCGTGTCAAACAAAATTGGAAATTGCTGCAAATGCTTTTGTCTTTCAGCTCGTTTTCATGTTTCCTAAACAAAAACTCCTTATTGGCCAGGAGATTGGTGAGTTGAAAGCTTTACTTAATGATTCAAAGGAGGATGAGGATATGCGGAAGCTGGCAGCAGATGAAATGAAAGCTGCAAGCAAAGAAGAAATTGAATTTCAGCATGAAATACTCCTTGGGATGCTTCCAAAAGATGAGGCAGATAACAGAGGATGTATTTTAGAAGTCAGAGCAGGTAATTGGTTGCCCTTCAAAGTTGAAGTCCAATTTAATCAGCATTGAAGCTTTAAATAAACTTTTTAATCATATTGGCAGGCGCGGGCGGGGAAGAAGCCTCTTTATTTGCGATGGACCTATTTAAGATGTATGCTAGTAAACTATCATCTTTCTGAAGTTTGGATCCTTTCCTTGTAGCTTAGCTGTGTTTGTTTTTTGGGCAGGTATGAACGATATGCCGAAAACAACTCTTGGACTTTTGAGGTTATGGACATCAATGAGACGGAGGTTCGGGGTTATAAGGTGCAAAGTTTGCCCTTGCCTAATGGTGTGTTGTGTTGTGCTCGAGTAATTTGTCATTCTGGGATTTTGTTTCTGCAGGAGGCCAGTGCATCTATATCAGGGACTGGAGCATTTGGTAAGCTGAAATTTGAAAGTGGTGTGCATCGTGTTCAGGTATCTAATTTTTCTTGAGTCTTGTTTATTGAAATGTATATCATACTATTTTGGCTACCTTGTTTGCAGCGAGTTCCTTTAACTGAGAAAGGTGGCCGAACTCACACTAGCACAGCTTCCGTTGCAGTCCTTCCTCAAGCTGATGAGGTCTTCACCAGGTCTATATATATCTTTGCTAAATGTTAGCAATCAAGGTTGGGTTCGGTTGGGTTTGGAAGAGCTGTTGCTTTTTGTGGATCTATGCACAGTTTTTAGTCACATGCCTTCTTAAATTATTGTACTTTCTTTAAGTATTAAAGCATGAGTTAGGGAGTAAAAACATGGAAGACTAACAAATAAAAGTTACTAGTGTGATGGTAAATTTTGTTCTAATGTTCTGTCATCCAGGTTGATGTGCAATTAAACAATGACGACATGCGAATTGACACTTACCGGGCTGGTGGAGCTGGCGGTCAGCATGTGAATACAACTAGCAGTGCTGTCCGTATAACCCATATCCCATCTGGGATTGTTGTTGCCATCCAAGATGAGAGATCACAACACAAGGTAATATGAACAGTGTGCACAAGGACAATTTTTGCCACTGTTACGCTGAGCATGCTTGCATGATGTTACAGAACAAAGCAAAGGCGCTTAAGATTTTGCGCGCGAAGTTATTTGAAATGGAGAGGCATAAACTGGCATCCAGCAGGTCGGAGTTAAGGCAAGAGCAGGTAGGTTTAATCCAAAGGACTAGTCTTGAACTCGCCATTATTCTCATTTTCTAACAATGCCTTCTGGCATGCATTTGGTATGCAAGATTGGTAGCTGTGACAGATCTGAACGGATCCGCACATATAATTTTGCACAAGGACGTGTCACAGATCACCGTGTGGGAATGACACAACATTCAATTGAGCAAATCTTACAGGGCGAGGGTCTTGATGCCTTTATTGATGCCCTTCAAATGAAACAAGAAGTAGATGCTCTTGCTTCTCTAAGGGTTTCTTGACGCACATGCGGTGCCATTTCACACGTACTGTTGGTTGTTTTGCTATGAACTTGATTATGCATCTTTACGTTCAGTAAAAGTTTCTGAAGCAAGGGGAGAAAGTCTTTACTCCCCTTTTACCCTCTTATCTCAAAAATTGTCTTCTGCTTGACTAAAAGCAGCTTCGTGGATACGATCAATAAAGACCTCTGAGGGAACAATCTTTTGTCTCTATTTATTGGTGCACGGAGACAACCTTGGTGTTGCCAACTAGGAGCGGAACCCAAGTAGACAAATAGCACTTATCGTATTTAAGATGGGGTATCTTAAATTTTTCTGATTGTTAGTAGGTAAATGGAGCCAGTAATGTAAGTTTCATTGGCTCAGTAAAAATGATTTAAAACTGTGTGAACAATTAAAGTTGAGGATCTGGTTGAAATCTTAACATTGGTATTGCAATGGCCAACAATGATCTAATAGAACTAAGTAGCAACCTTCCCTTCCCTCACCATAAAGTAACAGGTTGAAATCTTGACATTGGTATTGCAATTGCCAACAATGATCTAATAGAACTAAGTAGCTGCCTTCCCTTCCCTCACCATAAAGGAACAGATGGTGATATTTCTTAAAACTACGGCCCATTTTATGTCCAGCGATAGTCCTCTTGATGGTCACCTGATTTCTAACATTAGGGCCGAGGAATTTCTTGGATGTTTCAGCTTCAACGTTTATAGGCCAAGAGCAGGCCATTTCGCCTAGTAAGGGCCTGGCGAGCCCGTTAGGGCGAGCCAACGGGATCGCCCTAGGCGAAATGGCCTGCTCTTGGCCTTTACTTATTACAAAAACTCGAGTATTGCACTAGTTTATGGACCCTCTCCCCTTGGGATTTTTTTTTTTAAGACAAGAGTTGTAGAAGGAAAAGGTGATCTTATTAGTTGTCAAAATTCAAGATATCGCAGATGGCATGGTCATGGACATCTCCTACAGTTCTAGGATTGCATTTTGTGCTCTATTTATCCATTAAGGACCTGGATTGTCCAAGAATGGTCTTCATGTCTACTGGTTCAGGGAAAAGCAGTTCCATGTTAATCAACACAGAAAATAGAACAGAACAATAGAAAAAGCAATCTTCCTTTACAAGCCTTTCCTTCTCATGTAGGATTCACATGGACCCTACATTTTTGGGGTGCTATAAGACAATTCTCAGTTCTCGGTTCACATGAAAAAATAGTAACGCTAAATAGGAAACTTCCTCGTTTGGTGATGCGTGTGCCTTCCTTCAATCATTCAACAACAATAGATAACTGAGCCTTAGCCCTCACCATCGATTTGCTTTTCCTAGGATTTGCTCCATCAATTTGCTTTTCAGGGATCATAACTACAACAATTTGCTTTTACGTACATGCCCTCCCACAATTTGTTGAAAATTTTGCCCTTGCTTTTCTGGGTCTCCAATTTGTTTTTTCATATTTGCTTTTCCAATTTCCTTCAAAGCATCAACTCTTAATGATTTGCTCATGCTCTTATTTTTTGTTCAAGGATTTGCTATTCACACATGGATTTATTCCCCCAAGCATTTTTCCTTTCTCCAATTTCATCCACAACCATGTCTACTTTTCATTTCTTCTTATGTTGGTTGTATATTTCAGGAGACCTTGTAATCAGCGGAAATAGTATTCTGGAGGGATCGTAGTTTTTTATTGTGGCTGAAAGGAAACATCTCTGGTGCTTATAACGTCAGGTGTTTCTAGAGGATTGTCCACCAAACTTTTGAAAATTTACTAATGTTAGTAGTCCCACACATCCCTAGGAAGATCCTGGTGCGAGAAGCAATTGATAAGATGACAAATGAGTTGTCATATGACAAATGAGCTGTCATATGACAAATGAGTTGTCATTTTTCGGTATTGGTTCTTCAACAGTCCACAAGTATACAAGGATCATTGTGGACATACTAGCTTTGCGATTGAGCAATAATTTTATTAAGCCATAATATAATGGAACTAGATTATAAGAGATCGTGCAGGACTTTGAATCCATCCCTGAGCGCCTCAGGTTCCAGGTGTAATTGATGGTTGACACATTCCTCTTCATTACAATGCATATTCACATACACTCTTGCTGATCCAACACCACTTCCACTCAATATTACTGCAAGCTGCATGTGATGCAAGTACAATCTTTTGGGATGTGCATTGTGACGCTAGTAACTCTCACAACACACATCATTTATACAGATCACCTCTTTATGGGAAGCTTATGAATAGACAAATCCAAACGCTCCCTTTAGGGAGACTTAATGGTATTAAGACTGGACCTTTTGTACTTGGAGATTCTGGCTACCCAGCCTCTTCCTTTATGGTGATCATGAAAAGCCTTTATGGTGATCATGAAAAAGAGGATTAGAATGTTGATGCTGCAGATGATATTGCTTTCTCAATACATCTACCTCAATTAAGGCTCCTCGTGGAAAATAATATCTATCTATCTAACTATTTAAAATACACTAGAAACGTGTGCCCGGCGATGCCGGGCATTAGTCTTTTACGTGTGGAATGGGTAAATTTAAGGGAGTTTGTATTAAGACCTGTAAATATCCGGAAAAAAAAAAAAAAAAAAAAAACTCGCAAATGTAGTCATGATATAGACGTAATGGTGTATGAATTATGAAGGATTTATGGTTTAGAGATGCTGAGCATTACCCTAACACATGGAATGGGTAAAAGTAATGGAAAGCATGGAGTGGAACTTACGCAGTAGGCGCATAGAGAAAATTAGTTTAGGGTTGGAATGCCTTTTAATTTTTTGTGTCTTTTGAATTTTCTAATTCCTAAATTCTCATTGATAAAACAAAATCTTGAAGAGTGGATGCATTCTTCACGCACGATCAATTGCATAAAAGAAATATTATATTTAGGCTTCCTAAAAAGTATTGTAATATTTGTCGAACACGATTATGATGGCTTGAAAGTAAGGCCAATATTTCTAAGAGCAAGCAATTGATTCCATTTTTCCACATAGGTTGCTACAAACATGTTTGTTAACTATGCTTGATTTATTACATTAACAAAAGGTGCACTTGAGATCATTGTTGTCTTATATAATAAACATTGACAATAATTGTCTATGGTCATTGCCTTCAATTGAAAATTGCAACTGCAATGCATTTGGGATCTTTCATATACACTTGCGTCATGATGAAAACCTCGTTCTAAGATGGACTTTCAAGCAGCGAGTGCAATAATTACAATTTATATTATTCTACAATGGTTCTACATACGGCTACTTATTGAAATCCTTTCATAGCTTCGAAATGCATTGATAGTTGGCTAAACAATACCGTTCTTGCTAAACACCCAACAATTAACATGAATGGTTTTTTGGATTCTTTGGATTTTCAATCTCAATACATTAAGGACCAGAACTTGGTCTCCAATGGTGGTTTTGCAACAATTTGGGTTCCAATGGTGATATTGCAACTTTGATGCAGTTATATGATTATTGAATGTTCTAAATTTAGAAGTTTTTAAATCGTATCATTTTATCAATGATCTGAGTCTTTTTAAATATAGAAGTTTAAATATAGAATGACTTAGGAGTAGGAATTAACAACGCATGGTAATTTCCATCGTGTTAAAAGAAGAATGATTCTAGCACCATAAGCTTGGTTCGGGAAACTTTTTAGCCTAAAGCATCAAATTTCCTGCAGTTTTGAACCTGTCCGGCAAGCTACAAAGCTATTCTTCAAAATTGCCGGAAAAACCAAGAAAAACTCCAAGTTGTAGCGTGAAATTTTCCTGCTAATATTTTTGTTACATGTTAATTTTAGAAAGTAATCGGACACATGGGTTTAAACCTCGGTATTTCCCGAACCAAGACCATAAGTCATCCTACCAGCATAATTCATGATAAGACCCTCAAGAAGAAACACAGTTAATTGATCCTAGTTATGACTAACTTGGGCACTGAAATTTAGAGCCTTTACAACTTTAACAGACTTGCATTGGAGCTACAAACAATTAAGGCAATAATACTCTAGCAGTGGATGGCTCTAGTAGTGGGAGCTCTATTTTCTTGCACAAAAGGAGAAATAAAAGAAGACTCCTCTCAAATAGAAGCACTACCAGTTCATTAAGAAACTGGAGGAGAAGCACAGTCAATGGTGTAATGTCCTCTCTGCTCCACATCTTGTAGATACCTCCAAAACACTACATAGAAACAAACATTCAACCATTAGGAACAAAATCTCTGACCAGGCAATAGCATAGTATACTCCAGACTTTAAAGCATAGTAGCTCTAAGAGATAATCAGAAAGGTTGGATGAAAAGAAATTTAGAAAAGACATTACCTACATGTCTCCTTGGGAGCTAATGATTTCATGTCCTTTTGTCAGCGCAGCATTGAAATAGCTCAGTTCCAGTGTGAGATCCCTGCAGTATTTGTACTAACCATCACCATCAGTGCGGCCTCAGGTCGATGGATGCAATTTCTCCCAATACAGCCATATGATTAAGCAACTCCGAACCAAATTGGTCATTACCAAAGTAGGCAGCACAGGGATGGCTTCCTATGCTCTGCTCCAATCCTTGCTCCAAAAGGGGTTGAGCCATCATTCACATTTTGGATCTACAACTTTGACTCAACCTTGACATTCTGACTCTGCTTACCTGAGAGATAACCTCCAAAGGAGGAAGTCTGTCTTATATCTTGAAAGGAAGCTCTTATCTTGTGAGACTGTGAGGGTGGAATAACGTCCCCTCGTAGCTATTGCATTGATGTTGGAGCGCCCTTTGCTTGAGACGGAATTGAAGCGCCCTCTGCTTGAGACGGAATTGGCCATTTGTAGCAGATCTGCCAAGGATTTGCAACATCGGATGGCTTTTGGATTTCATTGATACATAAAAAATTACTCATATACTCTCTTTAAGCCACCTATAGCTTGTTACGGAGATTATAGTTTAAAAAATGTAAGGTAGATTCTCCCTTGCCATGATTATTACCCAGTAACAGAATGTGTTCTGCATCCGTATTTGAATATCAAAGTACTACAACTGGAGGAGGATCTATGATAAATGCTCTATAGACTGTACCCCTTAGCCAGGCAATATGAGCATGCCGGAAGAGGGTCCCTTGCTGATCTGGAACCGTAAAATTATATATGTAGGATCTGTAAGTTTCAAGCTAGCCGATGAAGCCATGCGCATTTGCAGAACCAACACATAATGCAACGTGGGACTATCCAATTTCTCTTGTTGTAGTCTGTATTGCAGCCAGCCGATGAAGCCATGTGCATTTGCAGAACCACCACATAATGCAAAGTTGGGCTTTTCAATTTGTTGTTGTGAAGATCTTAATGTAGCATTGCAGCCCAAATTATATCAAACATCAAGTGTAAAAGTAAAGATGAGACAGATACTTCTTTACCTCCAACAAAATATATTTCACCAGACTTGGCGATGTCAACCTACCACAAAATGAGTAGATATTGTTGGCTCAGGCAAAAAGATATCAAAGATCAAACTCTAGCTCCATCTAGCAAGAAATGAAATGCTAATTTTCACATGCAAAGGAATACCTACTTTGCAAGAAGAGAGTTTGCTGCATTTCATAACTCTGCATAAAAAGGAAGGCATGACTCCAGCAGTGTATATGAAGCTCTAAGATTTGGCAGAAGAATCTCCAATATATGACGGCATTTCCGTTGCTGGAATCCTATATTATAATGTATGCCAATCTATGTCAGACGGATTTCCAAAGTAGAAGCTGCAATAATATGGTGTTGCAAGAGAAAGGATTTGGTTTCACGACCTAGAATCATGCAGAGTTCCACGTTTGCCATATATTTGCAGAAGAAGGCTTGACTGTACCATAGCCAAGAAAACCATCCGCTCCAAGACACAATCATCTTTTGCTTCACGGGTGGCTCCTTTACATTGCTTCTGCATAAACATGAGCATACGACGAATTAAAATCTATTAAACAAAACTTTAGAAAAGAATGAGAAACTGCTCCAAAATAATGTGTTTCAAAAGATAACATTTTTAAAAGAAGGGGCTTCATAGGAAGAAACTAAACACATCTAAAATGATGTGTTCCAGATCAAAAATACTTCACCAAAAACATGATAGGCAATGCAAAATGACATGCTTGAGATTAAGAACTACAAATAAAAATGCTAAAAAATGCCAGAGGGGACGTGTTACCTCTTTTTTAGCTGAGGTCTTTTTGCTGCCAGTCTAGCCTTCCAACAAAATGTCAATAGTAGTCACAATGAAGTATCAACAATTCTAGAAACCTACTTCATTCTGGATCCTTAGTGCCATGCTCTTGCATCCATCCATTCATTTGAGGAAGCTGTGAAAGAAAAGGCTGTTAGGCATCACTGCAAGATGAGCTTCAGAAACTTGGGCAAAAAATGAAATGCGGCGTGAATAGCTCTTCTTTTGCCATCTAACAGAATAGCTCTTCTTTTCCGCACCATGTTTGAAGAACGCGAAGCTGGAGAATGGCGAGAAAAAAAAACAAACACTTGAGGACACTTAAAAAAACTGCAAGCAGCTCTGTGGTTTCTCGCTTCCTTCTGAATCGAGAGTTCTCCCCGTCCTTTTTTCTGATACGAAATGTGTAGGCTAGAGATAGAGAGTAGGAGGCAGCCAACACCCATTCCGCAAAAAAGACCCGCAAGCGGCTGAGGGAACGCCGCATGCGTCTGCACATGCGGCGTTCCCGGCACGGTTACCAACACGCTCCCATTTTAATAAAGAAGATTTTCTTTACTGAAAGGTAATATATAAGTGTGTCATATGCATGGTGTCAGCTCCAACAAATTTACTTAGAATAGAAAATGCACAATTTACCTCATTTTCGTTTTCAACTTCTTTCTCCTCTTGTTCATTTACTTTGGCAATGTATGCTACTAGGCCTCCTTCCTCCTCGACTTTTGTTTACATAATTCTTTCCTCCGCTAATTTCTTTTCTTTTTCTCTACTATATTCCTTTGGAGATGAGCATTTTGCTGCTACATCACCCCTTCCTCCACAGTTTTTTTTTTTTTGAAGGACGACAAACTCTTATTCAATAATCCAAAAAGTGTACACACATAACTGCAGAGACAAATAAAATCTCAGCAGACAAAGATAATCCACTGAGTGCAGCCACCTGTCCATGCATAAGATAAGATACGCAAATATTCCTCAAAAGTCAAACATTTTCTCTCAGGAGCAACCCGATATAGATAGGATATGTAGGTGTCTACTAGACTTGAAAGTAGAAACAATTCCCCTTGCTCCCCTAGCATATAACACCTCAGTAGCTTCCTGCACTCCCCCTCCCTTTTTTGTTTTTTTTTTTTGGTTTTTAATGCTCTTTTACTACGAACTGAGAAAACGTCGATGAGAAGTCGATGAAGAACTAGCAAGAAATAACGATCCCCAAACGAACCAGAGCCCCAGAAAATGCATGCAATGCATGCATGCATGGAAGAGATGCATGCTCGCCCTATTTGAGAATATCGATCCGATGGCTCGGATCAATGGCATTCTCGAATTAGGGCTCACATGAAACAGACAAAAGCTCCCGACAAAAAGAGAACTTCCTTATCAAAACAAGATCGAGGCCGAAGGTCAAAGAATGATGGCCAAAAAAAAGGATAAGATCGGGGAAGAACATGCCACAACATGGAAATAGACGAGAAAACGCCGATGAGAAATCGATGAAAAACCAACAAGAAATAGCGATCTCCAAACGAACCAGAGCCCTAGAAAATGTATGCAATGCATGCATCCATGGAAGAGATACATGCTCACCCTATTACCGATTCGATAGCTCGGATCGATGGCATTACTAGGTGGTGGTAATGATGTCATGCCATAATTAGTCTACGCAATCTATCCAGCTATGCATCATGTAGTATTAGAACCAGGGGAGTATAAAAATAGGGGCATTTTAACAAATACAAAAAATAAGTTATTTTGACAAATATACAAAAATGTAGGGGCTTTTTTAGCAACAGCATAACCATGTGAGTGAACTTATCAAAATGCCTAGCCTACACTACTTATCGTTCCTAATCGCTCTCACTCTACCCATCCTAATTGCTTTTTTTTGGGAATCACACAAAAACAAGGACCGTTCATTCAACCATTAAATCCTAGGAGAATTTAACTGTCGTACACGTGGCAGAAGCGGAGGGAAATTGAGCAGAGAAGAGAAGCAAGAGACTCGACGGGCGATCCAATCCCTGATCCAACCGGCAAAGAAAGATCATAGAAGAGAAACTTTGTAATCCCAACTCATGACCCAGGCCATACAGGCAAGGCAGAAACAGATCGGAAAGAGGAAGCAAAGAAGAAGATCGATGCTAAACATGCAAAGCCCTTATGAACAACTTCTCAAACTTTGAGCAGAAGCACCCACATGCATTTGATGAGGAAATCTGAAGTCGGCTCAAGATTCATAACAATAAAATACAGCAAATTTAAAGCAATACCCAACATAGCAGAAAGTGGAAGCATGAAGTAAGAAATTGAAAAGATAGTTGTCCCATCCTCTGCTCAACACCATCGGTTAATTTTCTGCCAGGCAGGAGCCCAATCCGGCCTACAAATCCAGCCGTGAGGCAAGACTACTGTAAAAAAGACCTGAATTCGAGCCAGGCCTGGCCCATCGACCAATTTCCGGCCAGGCAGGAGCCCCGCCCAGCCCAATCCGGCCCCTGTATCAGAGTTCTATTTTGGGTTGCCTTCACATGGAGCCGTGAGATGAAGACCATTGTAAAAAAAAACCTGAATCCAACGGCCCACCGTTTTTTCACCTAAAAAAACCAACGAACCCACTCCGTATCCGATCATTGGGGAACCTACTTATCCAGGTGTCTAAAAAAGTGACAATGTTGTTCTACCGTTAGATTTTGATCTGGAGAAACAGATGGGCTTGAAAAAACTTCTCATGCCTTTTCAAAACGTCGTGCCATTCATCCGACTTGTAGAAAAGCGTGCCATTGCTTCCAGAATAATGCCATTGCTTCCAGAATAAGAGATTTGCCTATGCTCATCCGACTTCTAGAAGAACTTCGAAACTGGAAAGGGCGAATGTGTCTGCTGGTGAAGGTATGGCCTATTCTCTTGGAATTTAACAAGAAAGAAAAGATGTTGACATAGCAGTAGCAACCTGTAGACCTCGGTTGCATGATTATTGCGGATAGCACAAATAGCTTCATTTATTACTGCCATTTGCATTTCCGATTCTCATTTTAGTATAAACGAACATTCTGTTTATTCTCATTTTAGCCAGAGTTTGCTGTGTAATCTGTTCATTCGATGTTTAGATGTAATTTCGTCAGTTCTAGCTGCAAATACATGTACAATGCATTCTTTGGTAGAAATCTCTGCATGACATAATTAATTGTTTTATCTGATGTCAATCTATGGCACAACCACGATTGCATCATATCTGCATAGCCATCTTCCTTTCTGATTTTCCTCATTTACACAATCTGCCAGTAGCTCTGATCCCCTCATTTTGGACTGAAAGAAGTCAAGTTTGCAGCTGGAGAGAAATTGCCTACATTTGCAAGTCTTACTGTGCATGAACATTTGTAGCCTATTACCTGCTGGAGATAAGATATCGACCTGAGGTCATTATGTCTAATCCTGAAACTCTGAAGAGGAGTTTTCGCTGATTGCTAAAATGTGCAGTGTGATGCCCTGTTGGCTATATTTTAGTAATAGCTTGTGCTGAAAAATTAGCTAGGTTACTCATATTTGCTGCTCCAGGAGAGTGGCTTCAGGAGCTTGGAATCAGGGTGAAGGTTAATGTTCAGATATTGACTATTTCAAACAGAAATTATTTATGCCTTGGATTCTGGTTCTGATTCAATTTAAAACATGAAGCAATTTTATATTGCCTCGAGACTTAATCATGGTGCTAGTTTGGACATAGCCATGGTCTCCTTCAATAGCCTGCTTCATCCTATGTGTAATTGAAGATCTGAATGTTTTTTCAGAGAAAGACCTACTGCCCACTGCTTTTTGTAAAAGCCTTCTAGTGTCCCTTAGACTGAAATGGAATTGTATAAGAACTGGCCAGATGGTGAGTGCTTTTTGTGGCAAATAGGTATGCCAATGTTGTTGTAAAGACAATGCTGTAAAAGCTATGAATTAAAAAGAAAGCATCTTATCCCCAACGCACTATGAAGAAGGATATTTTTTTTTTAAGACCTTTAAATATAAATGCGGAAGGCCTCTTGGAAACCACTCTTGGAAACAAGTGTTGCAGACAAGGTATGCTCCATAGCAAACTTGATTCAGTTGCATTTTTTGCTGTCTCATTTATATGCTACCTCTAGTGGTTGGATCAGGTTAGAAAGTTTCAGAACCAAGTCTATATACTGGGAATGCAATCATAGCAGCTGAAACCAAGCATGGAGGCTGTGACCTTGCATTTAAACTATATGAGAATGCAGCATGTGGGTATTGATCCAATAATGCTCATTTTTTTTGGCATCTTGAAAGCATACCCTAATAAAGAACATGGAAAGCATATACATCAGCAAATTGCTGAGACTGTTTTCCACCCTAACACTATGTTAAGGAGTACCTCGGTTGATATGTATGTTAAATCTAAGAATGAAAATGAAGCATACAGAGTCCTCAACTTCCTCAATTTGTTGCAACGGCCGAGTATAAATCCTAACATGTGGCAGCATTACACATGAGTGGATTATTTGAAAAGCGTTTACAGTACTCATTTTGACATGTCTGCTAAATGTGGAAGCCTCGGAGTAGATTTTTCAGAAATACTGGTGATGCAAAATTGCAGGATATGTGCAAGGTCTACGTGTTTTGAAAAGATGCAAAATCAGGAGACAAAATATAACATCTGGAAGGCATGTGGTAATATTGGTGCAATAGAATATGGAAAATGCCGCATGGACATGTTTCCGAAAATGGGCTGGAGTTTAAGGTTGCTTTTTGTAGGAGCCTTATTAGCATATATGCCAAATGTTGATACTGGAACCAGCATGCAAAGTTTTTGAGAGCAAGAAACTTAGTGCCATGGTATGTTCTGATTGCATGATCTGTTCAATGTAAACCTCCTTGCGGGACACTTTTTTTTTTTACAGCCAATATCCAGTTGTATTCTCCAACACCAGAGCTTCAGCCTTGCTTCACGCTTCCGGTAAATAAAAATAATTCTTTCTCTATTGTAGATTGATCTATTATCCAAGTGGAAAGGTTGCCGGAAATATATACAGAGCTGAATGTCCTCCATCTTTTCGTTCCCAAACGAAAACGCCAGTGCTGAATGTCTCCCTTCTTTTCGTTTCCCAACAAAAACGCGAGTATCTAATATCTTGTTTCATGATTTATTTTCTCTAGTGCACCATAAATTATTGATCTTCCTTAGCTTGTCCCTTTGGGAGTTATGACAGTGTATATTGCGTTTCTGCAGAAGCAGCGGCCTATTGCTGAAAGCTTGCCAAAATTTAAAGAGTAAGAGGTAAGAAACCATTGTTGCAAGTTGTTATCTTAGTGAAATACATGTCTTCCAAATGCTCTTCAACCACTGGCTTTTGATGCTCAAACCTCTTCTGTTGCATACGAATGCCTAATGGCATACCTGTCTGGATGGAGATTTAACAGAATATACTGTTTGAACATCAACTTTTAAAGACCTCATCATTGACATCTATATTACCAAGTAGGAGCAGCACTAACATGAACCTTCTTGCTCGGAGACATGATGAACATTCTCTCTCTCCTTGGTATCTAAGCTTACTTGGTCTGGGCCATAATACCTGCTTGTTCGAAAAGTTTATGCATAATCATGTACTGCATTATAGCAGGCCTTGTTGTTCAACAATCAGCTTTGGTGCCATGGAGCAATCTTGTTCTTCATCTTTCTCCTGTCTTAAAAATCTGAAAAGAAGGCTTGTATATGATGGGCACGGGCTACGTAAGATAGATGCCCATACCATTTCCTATCATTTTTTATAGCTGCACTCAAATCTTTAAGATGCTACATCAGATTGAGCTATCTAGCCTCTAGAACCTAACCTTATGGGCATGTGCATGATCTGCAGCATAACTCATGCTTAGAATTTCTAGTTGTGATCTTATCCTTTGAAGTCTACAACCATCTTATTCATGCCATTTGTTCATTGTTTTTTTTTTTTGAAGTTCCTCCTGATTTATCTCTATTCTTATTGGTCATGTGACCCTTTTACAGATGCCAAGGATTGTAGAGCACAACAAAACCTGGCCCATAAAAAATCAGGACCCAGACATATGTACAAGTCTGCAGTTTCTAGTGACCTTGTGTTTTAGTGATGCCGTCGCAGAGCTTTACAGGTAAGGCTGCCTTTGATGGGGATGAAAATGCTGCGACAGTCAATAGATCACACATATATCTTTATTCAACTCTTGTTTAAGGGACTATAATAGAACCATTTCTCTGGAGTTTCAACATGTTTTTTTTCCAAATGAGAGCTCATGAATGAATACCTTAGAGTAAGCCAGCATCTAGTTGACTACAGATTAGAAACAAATCTAACAACTACAAATTTTTATGAGAACGTTTATAAATCAACATTTATAAATGATTTAAACACTTATATTTATTACATTTACTAGAGTTGGTTGAAAACATTTATAAATCAACATTTTACTTGCCTAACTACAAATGACTATTTAATGGCCACGGGGCTACCATATTCGTTTTCATTGTTTTGATCTAGCCTTTGATGGTAGTTTGAATTCACAAATTGATCATCCAACCCAAGATTTGCTGAGAAAAATGATTCCACATGTCTGAAAACTGAGTTGCACATGATCTCGGCCATAGGATTGTCATCAATTCCAATGAATGGTGGACAAGAATATTTGCTCACATGACTGTTTGGGAATGTCGCTTTTTTTTTCTTGCATTTGAAAATGCATCGCGAATCGAAGGGCGTCTTCTACTTTGATTGTCCACTTCGAGGATCCAATGCTATTTGTTGGTTTTGAATCCAAAAACGGCGAAGATAACGCATTTTGGAGGTTAGGATTTTATACTCATGTTTTGAATCAAAGCATTTTCAATTTATCGTTCTATAATAACTTTCCATACTAGCTTATAACTCATAGCTGTGCCTTTCAAACTTGGTTGGCACTGCATTCTTGTTTAATTTCACCTCTTCCTTGTGATCCTCATGTAGTCTAAATCCTATGTATTGAATCATGTTCCTTCTATGTTATACCAAAGAGAGGAGGTATTTGCGCCAAGAATCATCTGCAGAGCTAACCCACCTAGTTGTGCTTTTTAAGTTTACTCAGTGATACATTTATGTTCAGTTCTTATTTATGCAAGTTCCTTGTGTTTTTAATTTATGAAATGAACGCATGTTTTATTCGATATTCTTATCAATGACAAGCAATTGCTATGCTTCTTTCATTTGTGTAATTTCCTTCTATTTGTTCTTTTTGTTCTTGTTAGCAGAGCCAAGGGCATTATGAATCCACAGAAATTCGCTAGTTTTTTTATTGCAGTTCTAGATTATTAGATATACCAAAAACCATTGGTTGTTGGCCTTGAAATCAAAATTACATGCACCTTGCTCGTGCCTCATCGATTTGAAAATAGAAGGGCACGATCTGCACGTCTTCTGACTATGGTGGTCTGATCTTTGCAGCAATCTGTTGGTATATTTGACTCATATGATGCTGATTGAGTCCTTTTACCTTGTGAGTTTTTATCCATTTAAAATGGTAGAGACATATGCCAGGTCCATCCAACTGATTTGCCACAATTGCAGGACTACACATGACATTTTCTTTACCACTAGATTCATCTGATCTTGCCAAAAGTTAGGCTGCAAAAATGAGTCATCTTTCTCTCTGTTGGGTCTTCTTCTGAGAAGTTTAGTGAGCTACAAAAGCCACACTTGATAATTGTGAATATGGACATGTAATGTGTCTATAAAGGATTCGGAACAGTACCATTGCTGGTCACTTTTTTCATCTTTAAATATTGCACTTTTAGTTGGTTGCTTCTGGTAAAGAGTATAGGTAGGTCGAGAAACCTCCATGTTGGTGCTGCTATTGAAGCTTTCCATCAAAGCTTTCAATTCTCCCTTTCATATGGGGTGTTACTATAATTGGCAACAAGGTAACCCTGGATTTTTACACATCCTGTAAGTTTTTCCCTCGTTTTGGATATGAGAAGAGACATATTCCCAGGTAATTTCGTAAGCTAAGTAACCTGATGTCATTGATATTACAAGTTTGGAGGTTTTTGTTGTTGGGACATACATGAACAGAAAAGCATGTTAATTTTTCAGCTGAGGCGATGACTAGCAAGGGACTTGCATTCTAGGTTTAAATTTAAAGCCAACCATTGCTCGTTGGACTTAAAAACTGATAAATGTTTTGACGATTATGCATGTTGCTGGTCCTAAACTGAAACACAATGTTCCTTGTTGAATCCATTGCGGAGAGTAATGGGCTTAAGGAAGGTCTGCAGAAAGAATGTGTTGCTGAAAAGAGGGTTGTGATCACTAATTGTTCATTGCAATAATTATGGCTGTGGCGATTTAATATGACTGTACCACTTCATAAAGTTTTGCAGTTGCACATTAATTATATCGGACATTGGAAAATGCTAGCTTCTAAAGCTCTCTCTTCATGCATGAAATTTCTACAGGAATATGAGAATCTGAAGCCCATTTTTGTTACTCTTGCAAAACCGTGCTTTAATGTTTAATGTGTTATATTTATTTTATGAAGTTACTCTTCTCCTGAATGTCTATTTCCTTTTATGCAAAGCCAAAAAGTTCTATACGTGTTTCTCTTGTCAACCTATTTAATTAAACTTTTTAGTTGTTTTTTGTTCCATGCACCATTCAAGGCAAAATCTTTATTTCCATGTTAAACATTGTTGCGGGGTCTTCATAGAGTACATATAACCAAAATGCTTTTTTAATGGCAAATACATTAGCTGCTTCTTAATGTGTGATTGAAGATATCAAGCTTACCGAAAATGCATTATGATCTTGAATCAGCTTATATATCAACTGCAACTAAATAATGCCACATGATGTTATATGGGTGGCTTTGCTGCCCTGCAACTAAATAATACCACATGTTATATGGGTGGCTTTGCTGCCTCAAAGTGATTTCTGTACAATATTTTTTTCAATTGTTTTCTAAATGACTTTATCAAGGGCAAAGACAAGATTATAACCCCAGCAGACAAACTGGTCCTACTGAGGACAACTATGCATAAAAATGAATCTGAAGGTAAGTATGTCAAATCAGTTCTTTCTATTATAAGACAATTTTATTCTGTGTCATCTGCAATATCCATGCCCTTAAAGATAGATGGTCTCCTTCTCTAGATCGAGTATAAAAACCAGTTACACGTAAGATGAAAAGCCCGTTTTCGCCATTTATACTATGCATCAGGATAGATAGCGAACAGAACTTGCTGGCTAGATCGAGACGTGCCAAATAGGGTTAACAACCAAGTCCATATCTGCCGAAGTTGCTCACACAAGAAAAAACAATGCTCAATACTCTCAACCCTTTTCTTACATAAAGGACCGAGCTCTGAAATCCGATTATGAATTTTATGGACCAGCCTCTTGACTGAGGCATATATGGATCATTTGCCACCACAAAACTACCACTTTGGAACGAAGCAACTTATTCCATACCCATGTTCAAATACTTTTCCATTGTGGTTGAGGAACCTGAAGATGCATCTATTAGACGGAAATTCAAGCAAATTAAATTTGTTAAGTAACATAACGAAAAAAATTGAAGTTATCAAGGGATTAACTAATGATTAACTAGAATTGATAACTAGAATACATGGCATTGTCTATTATATTAATATTTTGTAGCTCAATGGAATTGTTGTTAACCTAAGAGAAGATGAACAATTTACAGGAGAAATAGTTTACATTTCCTAGATGTTTCTTACTTCAAGCAACCACAATGCTTCTATATCTTTTAAAGAAAGAGTAGTCGAGGCAACAGAGGTGCGGTAAATGTCCTTTTTCTTAAATCACATAAATATTATTAATATTAATGGAATGGTCTAAATTTGGATTATTTGGTGCAGCTTGTTTTGCAAAAAGTACCTAGTTCTAGGAGGACTGAAAATGATTTAACAAACAATCAATCTCAATCAATAGGCTTTGATCCGTTAGATTTCAAACACAACATTTCCCAATATGTCATCAAACCTTGCCATAAATTGCTTAAGAAGGTCTTGTCTTTTCCAAAATGGCATGATTGTTTTCAAGTAGAGGACAAGGGGCCCAAGTTACCTCCTGAAGAAATTGATTTTTATTGCAAAGATGGTCTCTTTACACCACACGAGATCACTAAATATTACTACAAATTTCAGGTTCTCTCTTTCTCTCCCTCCCTTCCTCCCTCCCTCCCCCCCTCCCCCCCCTCCCCTTTCACTACATATGTATGTACATGTCTACCTCTATCATTAAGAATTCGGTTAAAAGAAAGCAAGAAAGGACTAGTTTTTAAATTTTTGCATATTACCAAAGGCTGTAGAGAAGCAAAAGGTTCCAGCAGAGATGAGAACTCTTTTCCCCTTTCATTTTGTCATGACAAAGCTAGAAAGTAACATAGGAATAAAGCAGGATTATCTTCACTCTTTATTGATGATTTAGATGTATGCTTGTGAACTTTACAATGATCATAACAACTTTTGCAATGAAGCATTGAACCCTTGACCTTAGGCATGGCAGTTTAGATTAAACGACAAAGTAAAGGGATATCTTCTCTCCTTCTATTCGTAGTCTCTGAGGTTGCAAGAACTTCCCAAAGATTGCTCAAATGTTTCTTCGGAATAGCTAGATGCACACTATGTGTATCAACTTCTTTTTGTGCCAAGATAGCAACACAAGTGAATTTGGATAAGGCAAAGGTTGCATTGAAAGTTTATTTGGGCTTACCTTCTCCCAAGTATCATAAATGGAGTAGCTGCATATTCAAAATGATAGGTGGAAACTTAAAACTCTTATATATGTTGCAAAGCAAATGTAGTATTTGTAAGTTGTTGTGAAGTGTGGGGTCCGAGTATACATTGCTTGGGATTTTAGAATTGAACTGAATTGAATTATCTTTTATCATCCACATAGACCAGATGATCTATGAAATCCAAAACAAATATACAAAGAATAGCCTGCCAATTATTGCCCAGGATTAAAAAGCCCCTGTCCCGAAGGGTTTTCGAGGGAAAAAACTTAGAGAACATAGAATGAGTAAAGAAAGTCTTATATGTAGAATTGCCTTTTACCTCTTATCCCTATCCATAGCCTAATCTATTATTCCTAATCTTCGCCTTATTCCTAAACCTAATTTTAGCCTTAACTTTAATCCTAGCCTGGGTAGCTTTATGTCTACCATCCTCTCAAAGTGAAAATCCCTTTTGCCTTTCGTTTTTATATGCCAAACCCACCACAATTGTATGAACCATAGCCATAACCTTGTCAAACCTTATCCTAACCATAACCTCAATGCCCATGCCCACCATCACTTTATGAACTATAGACGTTACAGATCTTGCCACATGGGTAGGAAGCAACCTACGACATTGACTGAAGTGCCATCAAATACGTGCTATAAATTTATGCTAAGAGATGAGGATTATGCACTCTTAAGTCACTTGAGCACTGTATTAATGTATTGATACTTTTATATGTGTATATCATAATTCTTTCTACCTTTATGTCATGGTTTTTGGATCATGGAAGATTCCTTTGGAACCTTCATATCAACATCAATTTGTGACAACTGCCCATTGCAAAATCAATGGTCTAAAAAAAGCATCTGAAATGGAACAATGAAATGGGAAAAGAAATTGCTCCAAAAGATAGAAGATATAACCTTCTAGCTCCTACAACTCTAATCATCGGAAGAGACGTGATGACAATAAATCAGATGATCAAGAACCACAGAAATCATAAGAAAAATAAAGCTACACTCCTATGTGCATTTGAGAGAGAGAGAGTAGAGAGAGAGAGAGAGAGAGAGAGAGAGAGAGAGAGAGAGAGAGAGAGAGAGAGAGAGAGAGAGAGAGAGAGAGAGAGAGAGAGAGAGAGAGAGAGAGAGAGAGAGAGAGAGAGAGAGAGAGAGAGAGAGAGAGAGAGAGAGAGAGAGAGAGAGAGAGAGAGAGAGAGAGAGAGAGAGAGAGAGAGAGAGAGAGAGAGAGAGAGAGAGAGAGAGAGAGAGAGAGAGAGAGTTTTTTCTACCTTCAAGCCCGCACTCACCTAGGTAGCCCATGTATGTCAATTAAGGGGCAAGTTAATCTGGCCTCCTATGATTAGACAACACACAGTTCATGATCCATCTGGCTTCAAGCTCTTGTTTTTACCCAGTTCATGATCCATCTGGCTCCAGGATCAAAATATTACCACCACACAAAATATTACCACCACACAGTTTCATGCCCGGTGTTTTGGACGATTAACTAGCTGGTTGATAGTGGATGGGCGAAAGTATGCTATGTTGGTGTAGCACTTGTGGAACCCTCAAAAGTCTTAAGATGATAATAATACTATTCGCGACCAAAATGACTGAATCAGTTTTTAAACTTATTATTTATTGAGACATTTATGCAAGCTTCTAGTACCCAATGCTTGGTTTTTTTTAGGTACTTTTGTTCCTAAATAATACTTTAATTGGTACACATAGCATGCTTTTCTCCGAATGGCGGATTAAGCTGCTTATTTTTTGATGAATTAACCACATTTTGGTGGTACAAAATCTGGAGAATTTGAAAGATTCAAACCCCCAGGGAACAACAACCTCACATAGCCCTTAGTTATTAAACAACCATGTAGAAAACCCCATCTGTTCACAAGCACGAAAGCACAAAAATTTGTATCACCAATTTTTTGGCCGTGATTCAAAACTTCATGGAACTATATGAACAAACCTGCTCCAAGCCACAGTGGAATAAACCAGGATGGGTGTTTGCACCAAGCATGTTATGTCAAACCCAAAATCTTAGTCGACCATGACCCCAACCTAGCCCCTTGTTGAATGCCAAAAAGCCGAATGCCCACTTTCCAAATCTGATCATTACCCTTTGTATGCACAAAAGAGACAAAAAAAAACACAGGATAAAAATGCATGCAAAAAGTAAACATGCCACGTTCTGTGGTTTCAGATTTACCTACGATTTCATATATAGCATGGAACATATAAATGTTAGCAAGGTGTGTTCATGGCAATTCCTGTATATGGACCCCACAATAAGTGCAAAATTGTTACCAAGGAAAAGAAAAAGCGAGACATCTACGTCTAACGTGGTATTGATATGTTTATAGGAGATGGGAGAAGGTGCAACTACAATTTCTTATAATGACATGCTTCAAATAGAAGAAATGCAGGCGAATCCTTTCGCTTCTAGGATTTGTGAGTTGTTTAGTGAAGATGGCTCTGGATCGTTAAATTTTCGGAAGTTCTTAAACTTTGTTCGTGTGTTTGCAATGAAAAATACGTCAATAGAATTGAAGATGATTTGGGCATTTGGCATATGGGATTTTGATGGTGATGATCTAATTGGCAATGGTAAGTCCTTTTATCTGTGTTTCTTAGCACAATAATGCTTTTAAAGAAGTAGCTTACAATTAAAATGCAACAGAGGATATCAATGAGGGGTTAGAAATTCTTACACAAGACCCCTCTTATGCAAATGAAGGAAATGCATCAAGTCTTCGCGAAGAAGAAATAACTAGTCTTCTTAATGAAATAAGACAAGAAATTGACCCAGACAGTTTTGGTCTCCCATATTATGAGTTTCGTGGTGTTTTAATACGAATGCCAGATTTTATACAAAATTTTAAATTAACAATTTAGATAAAATCTTCTTATCCACAAGCAAATTATTCACTTAAAAATGTGTGCACCATAGAATATAATAATATAATAAACTAGAACAATATTTCTAAGCTCCAGTGGAGGCCAACATATTTATGAGATGCATACACCAATATGTAGCACCAAAAAAAAAAAACTAGCAAAAGGCACACTAGAAGGCTTTAGTAAGGTAAAATCAATTAACGCTTGGTAGCAGGTTTAGGCTACATATGTAAACAAGATAATAATATATTTTCAAGCATTAAGCTTTAGAAATTATGAGTATCAATATTTTATGAAAGAATTTTAGATTGTGATATAAAAAAAGAAAGATGGATTTAAGATAAAAAAATATTTACGTTAGCTTGCTGGTTATATTGGTCAAAGTAGTCTTATTAGGACTTTGAGTTATTTTGGTAGAAGTTCGAGCCTCCGTATTTCATAAACGAAAACTTTAGGCAAAGCCGTATAGAGGCTTGATATTCCGTCAAAACCTTAGGAGAACACGTATTTAATAATTGCCGACTCCCTTATATCTACTAAAATATAAGGATTTCGTTATAGAAAATTAAATAAGGGGGAATCGAGCAGATCTTTAAGATGACAAATTAGGCTACATAAGAAATACAATGATATTTTACCTGTCATGCAAAGGACATTTACTCTTCATTGCCGACCATAAAATAGTTCAAAATAAAATAGTCCATTTGAAATGTGCCACATATAAAAAGAAGCTATAATGGCACCAGGGCGCGATTGAGGATGAATGTCATGCCCTCGGATCTGCTTGACATTTGCCCATATCAGGAAGGCGATATGTTCGATTACTAGTGCCTGGCCAGCCGTTGCATCAGTTATTGACTACGGCGTCAGTGGGTTTGTTGGGGTCATACCTCCAGGAGGTTATGGATGCACGGACTCGTTTGTGCCCTACAGGACGGTATTGAACTGTCCTATTGTGCCAGCATGCTTATTACTGCTAAGGTTTTTCCCTCGAAAACCCTTCGGGGCGGGGGTTTTTTAATCCTGTCAATAATACGCTTGCTACTCTCTTTTTGTTTGGGTCCCATAGGCCAATTGGTCTCCGTGGACGCTAAAAACCTATTCTATTCTATTATATTCTATTCATTGCTTCTTTTAAATTCCAGATCAAATTTCATGCATCATTTTCGTACATTCTACAATGTAATTTAAATTCCATGAGTCAATTTGTGTGTTGTGAAATTGGTTGTTGCAGACAATTATAACAACACGCCAAAAAAGTTTCATCTCATGTAAAACATTGATTAAGCCAATATCTCAAAAGTCAAAACATTTTGGATATTAAGATTTTCTAATACCCGATTCTTACACAAATGGGTGACAACCTATTAGAATAGCCAAAAGAAAACTTCCAGAACAAATCTTAGCCTATTTTTTTTTTCTTATTGCCATTGTGTGATTGAGGTAGTACTTGCTCGTGTGAAAGAAATCTAATTTGTTTGACAATCTATTAATGTAACTTGATATATGATTATAGCCATATCTATTTGAAACAATATAAATGTTACCCACCCTGTAAGTGATAATGTTCTTGGTCATGATGGAGAGACACTATGTCATGATGGACATGAGGTACAGCTATGGCTTTGATAAATGGCTTGCATTATCACTTTGTAAGAGTGGCAATGAAACAGATGAGTAAGTCATATCCAAATAACAAGATGTAAGTCATGTCCAAATAACAAGATCGTAAGATAACCAGAGCTATAAATTTGTTTGGATACAGGCATGGGACAATGGTGCTATTGGGATTTGTGTGACAAATTTGTGCTTTTTAAGAAAATGCTACACTGGAACTTTTACTGGGAATAATGAATACAGTTTCAAGAAAAGCATCTCAGAAGAGTTTAGCATCTTCTAAAATAACACTTTTGCTAAAATAGTTCACACATCTTCAGAAGTTTCAGAAGTGATAGAGTCTTGTGACTTGGGCCCTAACAGATCTGCAGGACTCTGACTCTGTGCATCATCCTAATCTTTTCGACATCATTGTACATATCTTATCATAGAAGATAAGCAAGGTTTATTTAGCTGATCTGCAGACGATGACTTTGGCCTCATGACATTGCAAAGGCAGATCATTTGGCTTTGTATGATGAATTACTACCACATATTATTTGTCTCTGTATGATAAATACATTATCCAGGCTCAACGCCCAGTCTGTTCATGTCTATAATGCACCATGCAAATCCAAGCATTGATAGATTCCTGTGACTTGGGCTCTTAGCAAGGTTTATTTAGCTTGATCTGTAGACGATGACTTTGGCCTCATGACATTGCAAAGGCAGATCATTTGGCTCTGTATGATGAATTACAACCAAACATCATTTGGCTCTGTATGATGAATGCATTATCCAGGCTCAACGCCTAGCCCGTTCATGTCTATAATGCACCATGCAAATCCAAGCACACTTGACCTTCATGTGCTCAAAGTGACGATTAGAAAATTGGCTCTAGAATATAGACTCAAGAGGAAAATATAAGCCCAAAGATGCTGCAAAGTATCAACCACAAGTGCTTTTGCATAGTATAATGATGTCTTATAGCTTTAAATCTTTTGAATTGATGTACCAAGAAGCTATAAGTCCAAAGATGCTCTATAGATGTACTTTCTGAAAATTTGTGTGAATTACATAACAATGAGGAGTTATATGTCTGTAGTTTTGCTTTTGATTCCAGAGATATATTTGTAGTTTTAGCTTTCGATTCCAGACATGCTCCTTATAAGACATACTAACAACCACTAGTTATGGTGCCCAGCGTTGCTGGGCATAAGTTGGGGGAACCTGTAAGTTGGGCCTATTCTCACTGCGTTTCTTGGGCCTATTCTCATTGTGTTTCTTAAGTGTTGCGTTTCTTGGGCCTATTCTCATTGTGTTTCTTAAGTGTTGCCTTTCGTAGTTGATGATGGAAGAAAGTGGAAACTTGGCCTATTCTCATTGTATTTCTTAAGTGTTGCCTTTCGTAGTTGATGGTGGGAGAAAGTGGAGTAATGTTTGTAACATCTAAGTCATATATTCATATTCATGTGTGTTAAATAAAACAAAAAGGCTGTGTTAAATAAAACAGAAACTAAGACAAATCAATAATAATTTTTTCAAGTGCTTAAAGTGCTTATTACATATTTGTTTGCATATTTTATTTGTTCATTTTGTCCTAGGAAGCTAGCCTTCTTACTGTGTCAAATTTGCAATACATCAAATAAATCAACGGTTAAATGTCCTTACCTAACCTCCACAAATTTTATACATTTCTTTTGCTCTAAAAAAAAAGCTTAATTGTTGGACACGCTTGAGTGCTCCATGCTAAATTAACATTTAACTCAAGATCAAAGCTATTATTATGTACAATGTTTTGCATACATGGATAAATTCTCTCATAAAATATTGAACTTGTAGATTTGTTTTGTGTCCATTCACTAATGGGATGTTCGTCCAAGTTAACTGTGCAAAGTCTTTTACCATTATTCCCATAAACTTGCAATGTTCTAAGACTTTGAATATTCCCTGAACCCATTGAACTTTCACATGATTTCTCGGCCTAAGCAAAATCCACGTTGAATCTTCGCCTGCGCATAGCTCATCTAAATGCATAGATTGCGGTCCTTTCAAGCTGGGGACTGAATCACGAGGCCAACAATTGGGCAACATATTTAAGTTTACATTAGAGATCTTCAGGAAGAGCAATTCTGCCTGCTATATTTTCTATCCATTTCTTTCCTTCAGCCTACATTTTCAAGCTGGATTGCACGTTTGCAGTGAGCTTCATGCATTAAATACAAAGGGAAAAGAGGCCAGCACATTTAAAGGCACTTTTGTAGTTTTTCCCATTGCTAACCTGCAAACCATTCTATCAATTAATGGTGCTACCACTGTATGAGTTTATCAAACCACTTTACCAATTAATGATGTTACCTTTGTATGGTGCTTAGTTTACGCTATATCAATACAGGAATAAGAACAATAATAATATCATTCCAGGTTGACAACCCCAATTGTTGGCTGTTATTAAACCCTCGTATCTAGAGGGGTGTGGATAGAGGTAGGCATGCATAGCAAAATCACAAATGAGGCTTATGTCAAGCATAGGTTTATACCTTCTGTCCTGAGAGATATTTAGACCCAAATCGAGTTCTTTCAAAGCAGCCAAGAGGTCTGCAAATTTATTTTCAAACTGAGATGCATCTTTTGTATCTTTCTCAATGGCTCCGTTGTAAAGTCCTGCTGCAGTGCAACAATGCATGAATAAAACACAACGCATGAATGGTGCATAATGTGTATGAAAGCAAAAGAAAATTCAAACAAATGTAGAAATCATTTGACTTATTTGGCTCATCCTGCTGCATCCTCGCCTAGAATGAACAGCCCATTTGCTTTGCCAGGAGAAAAAGACAGAAATTGTTTGAGAAGAAAAGAATAGGAAGCAAAGCATACATGCCTTTTGAGCACAACATTCAACTATCTCTGTTAGTGTTAGCAGTAGCTACTACTTGGACACTGGTTTTCTTGGTTTCTCACTATTGCTACTACTACTACTACTACGAAATTTAAGAGATAAAAATGGAATGACTTCATACCTATTTCTCACCAGCGGATGTTGCAAAATGGATTGCTCCAAAAACGCGCTCTGATTCAAAAGCAGCTGAAAGAAGATGATTAGCTTCTTTGCAAGAAATCAAGCTTTTAAGACAAATATATCACGAAGGAACAAAGTTTAGGGAGTCTTACCAAGCGCCCAACAACTGCAGCAGAAGTAAATTTCCATCATAAAAAGTAAGCCTTCATAAAAGAAGGCAGCGTTCATTTTTGGAGAAGGCAGCAGGAGGTCGTTTTTGGAACAGGCAGCAGGACGTCGACCATTCTAAAGCTCCCTTTGCAGTGATGTTACATTTGATATCCAGAAAATAGGCAGAAGAAGAAAATAGGCAGAGAAGAAGAGGAACAAAATCGGAATGAATACAAACAACCCCGGCTGTATTACTTGCCATAGCCTACACGAAAGGATCTGTATACAAAAGGATCGGACTGGGAAAAGAGGGGATGGTCTCACTGGGCATGCATCGAAACCCTAAATTAGTTTAATGGCACCATTCAAAATCCTCTCCATTCAATCTCGGCGTGACTGAATCCTAGCCACCGAAATTAGGGCGTGATTGAAAACGGACACACAAGATAACATTATAATATAAGATATGTGGCATAAAGATGGACCAAGCTACTTTCTAAAACAATGACACACGGCGTTCCTCTTTTAAATTTATTGAATGGCTGCCAGAAGATCTAAGAATATGAACTATGATGATATCTTCTTGAACTATTTTAGAAAATATAAGTGTTCTTATTGTCAGAGGAGGCCCAGCTGTCAAAATCATGGCATAAGTTTAATATTAAGAACTGCCTGCCTGCATCACCTAACTTGTAGTGTATATTTTATATTAATCTATCGACGTATCTGCTTTTTGATCTCTTCAAGATATAGAACCAATATACACAATTAGACATTATGTTTGCACACATTTTTTAAGGGACAAATGGTATATAACAATAAAGAATCATACAACAGAAGACTCACATTATTAATCACACACCCAGGCTCACAACACTGCTATCTAATCTATTAATCCAACTACACATTTTTTTTTAGCATGCCATGTTCTGGATCCTCTTCTCCTGTGAGAAAGGGGGATATATTTTATCAAGCAGCACTTAAAAAAAAGAACTATGTAGGCTAAATCATTGTTGCCCACACTCTTCGTTTGGTGGGCATGAAAACAGGCAGTTTGGGATCTAAGACATTTAGTCAACACGGTATCTAAACCTACAGAATAATTCAAGGTTTCCTCATCATGGATTGCCATGATGCCCCATTTTTGAATCACTAAAAACCCTATCACAGCAAGGAAGGAATCGATGTCCACCCAAAAGGAGGCTATTACGATTACTCTATTTGCACATAAGGTGAATATGAGAACTAATGAATCACAAAGTAGCAATGCTTTAGGAACCAAGAAATGCTTAAGCGGTTGCAAATATGCAAGTATACCTTTATTTTCCAATCGTTTTGGGTGTGCAAGAAGTGTCTCTAAAAAGAGCCAATGATGAAGATGGGAAGTCCTTGTAGTTTTCGATGTAATACATCCTTTGTAAGTTCTTTGAGGAGTCTGAACATAGTTGCATGGGGAAGTTTGGATTTTTTCCAATATTCTTGATGGAGAACCACGAGCTTAAAAATCTTATCATTTTGCTCCACCTATCAATATATCATGAATTATTGGTCATTCAAAATATATGGAGCTTATAAAATCAAATGCAATAGTAGTTTTAACTAAGATTACGGAATTCCGGGCTTATCACAATTAAACACTTTGTGTACATCGTCTTATTTATTAAAAGCGGCAATATCTAGAAAAGAAAGTACCTCGAGTTCTTCACGGCATTATAGGTTTGCCGCAAAGCGATTCGGCCAAAATACATCCGGTGCTCCAAAGGTCAGCGGCAACACCATACTCCGTTTACTTAGAGTAATAGTTGGAGAGGTCGATACCAAAGTGTAACAACATGGCTTGTTAGGGGCTGCCTTTGGTTAGAGTAGAAAAATGTTGCTAGGCCAAAATCTGCTATCTTTAAGTTGCTGAATTGTCTAACAACGAGGTTTGAACCCTTTATATCACGAATAGCGATAAGCGTAGTTGATATGGCGAATAGGAGCTAACCTTATCCTTCCTCACTGCACGAAGATTAGAGATGATAATTTAGTGGCATCTATTTGCAGTGGCCAGAAGAAAACGTAAGAAGAGGATCATTTTCGATAGGAACCAATATCATAAACTTACCATGAAGGATGCACTTAAAAACAGTAGCAATTTGCGCGGACGGAGAGGAAGAAAATGTAAAGAGATCATTTTCAAAAGACCCGAGCTCAAATGCTCGATATAATCAGTTGCATATTATTCATGGGTAGTCATATTTTTTGAAGCGGGGCACCATTGTTTGACCCCTCATTTATCCTATCTGTTTTACGTAGTTAGGAAATGTAAGTATCGGATGAGAAAGTAGCGGTGTGTATCTAGAGAAGAAGTTTTCTGATGGTTTTGCGTTAGAAGTGAACCATACCTCTCAAAATGCAAGAAATCCAAAAGGTAAATGGAAAACCAAATGCCTCTGCTGACTGAATGTTGTTGTGAGCATGCTGCATTTTCTTCACAAATGCACAAATAGTAAACATGGCATCTGCTCCTACCTGGTTGAGACTTAGGCATCCACAGGCTGCATAAGAGTTTAGAAGATGGCAGACAAGTGAGTAGCTAGGCAGCAAAAGTATGTAGGGAGAGACTCTGCACAACAATTTCAATTCACAGCAGACATGGAATAGCTAGGCTACAAAGAAGAAACAAATACCAAATTCTTTTTGCAAAATAATTAAAAGGCGTGATCGAACCATGTAAACCATAGCCTTTCCCAGCATGGAAAATACCGTCCTTTTTGTGCTTCTATTGATATGTTATAATATTCATTTTCATGCAGCGGCACTTGATCTGAAACTGCAGCAGGATGCAGAGGTTTTGTTATCTTTCAAGGAAGGCATAACAGAGGACCCTTTGGGTGCCCTCACGGATTGGAGCTCTAATAACTCTGCCAGTGTATGCAGCTGGGCAGGGGTAACATGCAAATCTGATAGAGTTGTGAATTTGGCACTGCCAGACATGGGCCTAGTCGGCTCTCTTGGGCAAGCAATTGGGCACCTCTCATCTCTACAATATCTGCACCTTGGTCGCAACAAATTGAAGGGCACCATTCCTTCCACCATTGGTAGCCTTGGGAGTTTACAGTTTCTAGATATGTCATCCAACCATCTGAGCGGATATATTCCTTCTTCTCTTGCCACTTGTTCATCTCTTGTAGAAATTGTTTTAGACAATAACCATTTGACTGGTCAAGTCCCAGAGGCCTTTGGAAATCTCCCTATTTGAAGGTTTTATCCGTGTATGAGAACAGTCTGACAGGAGCTATTCCAGCTTCCTTGAGCAATTTTTCCCTTCTGTCCCATTTGAGGCTCAATGATAATCAGTTGACAGGTGAAATTCCTTCAGAGCTAGGGAATTTGATGAACTTGAACACTCTAGACATGTCCTATAACAATCTTAATGGAAGTATTCCCACTTCTTTTGGTAACTTGTCATCTCTCACAAACCTATGGTTAGGTAACAACCCTTTGCTCGGTGGTACAATTCTAAGGGAATTAGGAAAGCTGAAGCATCTTCAACGTCTTTCTTTATATGGATCTAACAAATTGACAGGACCTCTTCCAGCAAACCTTGCAAACTGCACTGAGCTGGTATGGGTGGATGCTAATGGAAGTAACGGACTCAGTGGTCCTTTCCCTTACTTTCTTATCAAGCTGCCTTATATGAGAACAATAGGATTGAATGGCTATGATGCAGCAATGCAACGGTTCCCTTTAGAAATTTGGAATATGACACATCTTACAGATTTGAACATACAAAATTGTGGCCTTACTGGTGGCAAGATTCTTGAAGGTGTTGGAAACATGAAATCCCTCTGGGCGCTAGAATTGGATGGTAATTCTTTTGCAGGCAAAAACATACCAGAAGAGTTGGGCAACTGTGACAGCCTTCAGTGCCTGATGCTTAGTTACTGTAAGTTGGAAGGTAATGTGCCTTCTTCTCTAGGAAAGCTTTGGCAACTAAGCTCGCTTTACTTGGCAAATAACATGCTTAGTGGGAGTATCCCAGAATCATTACGGAATTGTACCAGCTTCCACAGAGATACTACAGACATTTTCAAACTGCAGTTATGTTGGCTGAAAGACAATCCTTATATACCATCTCACAGGCAAGTTTTGTGCATCTAGTGACAAAAAGATTTTCATGGCAAATCACAATGAAGAATGGATTTACTTACATGATTGCTGCATGTCGGAAACACTTGAATCACGCGCATTTATAGCTAGTACCATAGGCAGTGGACCGTAACATGGCTCCCTATGTGATGAAAGAACCAAATGGCTCAGTCTTTGGAACTTCAAAAACCATATTCCCTGGCCATTGCACAAACCAAACGGCGAAACCCTACTCACCAAAATCGGCCCAAAAAACAAATTTGTTATAATCAGCAAATGTCGACATGCAGCTCCATTAGGATTAGGATTGGAAGAAGCAGAAGCTCTTCATCACTCCATGACGAATTAGAAATCCCAATAAAGATATCCACATGAATGCCACGCGACTGCATGCAGTTTTCTCCATGTTGGCCTTTCGACCAGATAAGGAGTGGAAATCGAAGAAGAAAAAATGATAATAGAATTCTCTAAGATTTTTGTATATCGGCAAGTTTTTCCGGCGGCCAAAATACCTCAAAATCATAGGAAATCACTTAAAAAAAAATTCCAAAAAGATTTCTAGTCAGACCTGAAAATCCCAAATTAACAAGATTGATTGATTATTAACCATATTGCTATCCATATTGCTCTGGGATTAGAGGGCAGCAAGAGTTTTGGGCATGAACTAGCAAACAATTTTCAGCTTGTAATAGAAGACCTATATTAACAGGTGACTAAAGAAAATATACCCTTCTAACTAAGAGATGTACAAATTTACGATGACACGAAGGCTCTTCAGCATGACCTAAAAGGCTCTTTCTATGTGTAAAAGCATTTGAAAAGAAAAATAGCCCGGAGTTTCTGGGTCATCTTTTTAGACATGGTGCACCATAGCACATCAAGCCATGCAAGAACAAATTCTGCTATCTTAATCTGCGTCTCTATCTCTTAGCTGAATCGGATGAGAAAATAGTGGCTAGATATAATAGACCTTAAAGTCGTATTTAATTAAAGTGGGACTCATTCCATTCCCATTTTTTTTCGGAACCGGTTAATTTACATAAAAGTAGCACCCGAGCCGAAAACTATCCTTAATTGAATTTTTGAATAAAACTTCGAATCAGAAACGTCTGCTTGGTTTTCCCAGGTTCGCGAGTCGAGAACAAAAACAATGCAACTGAAACAAAGGAAATTCATTAAAGTTTGAAACCAAAGATGTAGTTGAAAAAGAATTTTTATTAATAAATTGAGCAGATCGATGTATTTTACATGGGACCTTGAGAACCATGGCGGTCTTCTTTGTCACTCTGATCACATCATCTTGGTAGGTGGTCCACCTTAGGGGATTAACTTGTGGCTTCTTCATGCCCGTCTGTAAGCCTTGGGGGGCAACCTGAAGAGTTTGGAATGCCTCACGTGGAGGTGCCTGCGGAGCTACCGGCCGACCTGTCCACCCGACTTCTCCACTTTCGCCTCCATGACCTTTCATCGAATATGCTCCTTCCCCAACCTCCGTGGATGTTATGCAATGCTTGCAATATGCCTTGAGCTTCCTGGACTTTCTCTTTGTTCTTCGCCTGTTCTTTATTCCCAGGGTGTAGCGAGCAACCTCTGAATTCGCGAGCAACCTTGTCCCAAAGGCGGGCAAGAGTGTGGCGTGGCCAGGGATCTGTTCGAGCGGTTTTCTTCGCCTTGGCGGGATCCGTGCCGCTGGGGCGGTCTACGTGATGCTGGCGGGATGCGTGGTGTGGGATCGTGCACGAACCACACGGAGCAAGGAGAGTATGATTAACAATTCACGGTGTCATTAGTCAAAAGAGCGTTGAAATCAAATTACAGCGGAGAACATTCATTCCATACAACTGCATCCAATGGCGTCGAGTAGTGTCTTTCTCGACTTCTTGAGTCGAGAAAGGCCCATAAAAAATCAAAAGTACAACCATTCTCATTAGAATATGTTTGCATCCAATCACACGGAAGCATACAAATGCTTTTGTCAGCGACACAACTAGCATGCCTTTCTCGACTCATGTCGAGAAAGTCCGAGAAAACAATGTACAAGCATTATCATAATAGATTGTACAAGCATTTCATCAAACGACAAGCATGCCTTTTCGACTCGTGAGTCGAGAAAGGCATCAACTCAATATACAAGTATATTCATTACAAAATGGTCAATACATGTGTTCAAGTTCGATTACAATATTCACACAATTTGACTATCACGGCGAGGGGTCACTCTTCTTGTTCACCAAAGTATTTGTCGTCCATAGCTTTCATGATCGGCTTGCTCTCTGGATCGGGTTCCGTGAGGCTCGGATAGTTCGTAAGCACATCGGCGACAAGAATGGCAAAGAGGGATTCGCCAAGGCAGGGGCCGAGTCAGAAGGACAACCACCTATCTGTCTCATATTCTTGGTCGATATGGCTTAGCAATGATTGTATTTTTGCGGCGTTATGATAGCACTTGTAGGCGGAGTCGTCTATGATCGGCGTGTTGTGTTTGCCAAAGTCACGGAATTGCTCATAAACAACGTCCGGCCGTTTCACCATTATAGGCTTCCCCTTTGTGATGGCTGGATCGAGGTCCTTCACATGCTTTCGACCCTTTCGTTTCCCCAAAGCGAACTTGAACTCAAAACTGAAATGCGAGAACACCAAGAACATTGACAATATTTTTCTTTGCCATACAAGACCATATGGCCGCCGAATCCCGTGCGGGCACCATTCAATAATTTCCTTAGCTCACGGGCCTCGGATACACTATTTTATGCTCTGTTTTCGGGGGATGCGAGGTGTTAATCTCGGGGGCGTCTTTTGTCGTGGTATCTTGCAGCTAATACTCCATTGGCGTCAAATATTACAAGCTTGGTGGGACCGGTGGATCGATTGGAGTTTGGCTCGACCATATTTCCGGTTCGCCGGGATCCAAATGCGGGATCATTAACTTTTGAGGTTCTTTCGGTTTGTGGCGGTGTCTTGCTACGGATTTTCATTCGCATTCTCCTCCGCGGCGTGAACCGTTGGAATCCATTGACAATGATCGGACTCGTTGAGCTCGAATTCCACGAAATGATGACAAGCTGTCAAAAAGGAAGCGAGTATTCTCGATTTCATGAGTCGAGAATGACAAGAAAAAGGTATTGAAAGGAAGCGAGTTTTCTCGACTTCGCTAGTCGAGAAACACAGATTAAACAAAATAAACTCACCTCAATCTCGGGTTTTCAATAATGTTTTCGGTGACATTCTGGTCCAATCCGCCGACATCCTCGTCTCCGTCGGGTTTGTCTCCCTCGTCCTCGTCGTCTTTCTTTGCTTCCATTTGTCTTCCCCCCTTGAAATGCTCATGAAGCAGATCCAAGTATGACTGAATGGTTTCAACCATGTCCTTATTTCCAACCACGGATATAGGTTTCATTCCAAGCGGCATAGCCCACGAGAGAAACGAGGCCATTCATGTACCACTCGCGCATACAATTTGATCTTCCTCGACCAAGCTGGTTATGAAGTACTTGATAACTCTTGGCGGATAGGAATTCTATGTATAGGGACGGTCGCACCATCCTTGCTGACCTTGTCCATCGATGGAACATCCTCCATAAACCTGCCCCCTTTCGGGGTTCCATGCGCTCTTGAGAGATCATGAACTTGTCGAGATAATGATGCTCGCTAGACCACCACTTATCCAGTCGACCGCCGATCTTGAAATCAAAACCAAAACTATGTTGGCAAAGCTTGGTGCCTTCGGTAAGCCAAGTACGCACTCATGATCAAGTTCGTATATGGAGTGCATGATCTTGTTGGTGAAGTTAATATCATTTTGCCCATTGGGAGACGGCAGTTGTTTGATTGCGGCATGCAAAAGACAAGGAAACTGAAAGTATCAGGTCGGTCATGTCGGGACCGTCTTGTACCCTTTGCTCTATGTCGGCTTTGTCAAAAAGGGTGGGGTCTTCGATCATATTGATGGCAAATAGTGCCACGGGTCGGGTGCAGTTCGGACCACCAAATCCCTTGTGTCCCAAAGTAACCAGAAATGGGGGGAGCTATCGTGCGCCTTAAATGGGACCACCCGAATCAAGCTTCCTTTTCAGAATTGCCATAGCACGTTGAGGGAAAGGAAGGGTTTTAACGTTGCAGCTTGACTTGGTGTTGATGTAGGGTTGACATAGGCGGTTCAATTCCTTCATGTCTTCCTCATCAAGGGCAGCCTTTTCCTTGTAATAATCAAATTCATGGTATTCATTAGATGCAGCGTTGCGAACTCCGTGATGCCTTCTTCTAACATACTTATTTGTGCCGCTTTAGGGCGTGGCATAATCCTTCGATCCTGCAATTTAGAACTCTGGTCTTCCTCGTGGGGATTGTTCCCTCAAGATTTTGCCTTGTAGGTCAAGCGTTTCTTTGTCCGTGAGGCCCTGTATCCTCTTCATGAACTGCTTGTCAAACAACTTGGGGTCGGGCCTGCTTGGAAATTCTCCATTGCTGTCCTTCAGCTTGCCTCTTGTCCATTGAGCCCATATTTCAGTCCATTTCTCCCGGGCCAGCCTCGATTGCTAAGAATGAGGTCGTATTGGTCTGAGAGAGACTCCCTGCCTTTCCTTGGTGTTCTCTTCTTCTTCTCCTCTTCTTCCTCTCCCTCGTCATCTTCTGTCCCTCAGTGAGAACATATGCATAGTTTCTCAAAGGTCTTCCACTTATCAGGGAGCCTGTTTCCTTTAGGGCCGAGGACAACCCAATGCTTTCCTTTTTGCCTGGCGCGTGTATGATCTAGTCGGGATAAGGGCTGCATTAGGACAATGTACCAATGTCGAGCATGAAAGTATCTACAAACACCCGGGAATAAGCGGTAAAATGTAGCCGGGTTTTCTCGACTTCATGAGTCGAAAGTCCATGAATGTCTAATTTTCTTTTTACTTCTGGGTTTTCTCGATTTCATGAAGTCGAGAAAGCTCTACATCCTTTGATTTTACGCATTACCACGCCTTTCACCGATTTCGCGAAGTCCGAGAAACCCGATGATAATCGGCAAAATGTTAGGATGGCGAGGGGCTTTCTCGACTTCGCAAAGTCGAAAGACCCATTCAATGTCTATTTTTTTTTTTATCGGCTAAGGGTTTTTCGACTCGCTGAAGTCGAAAGCTCCACATCCTTTGATTTTTACGTGTTTCTGGGGCTTTTCGACTCGCGAGTCGAAACCCCGATGATAATCGGCAAATGTTAGGATGGCGGGGCTTTTCTCGACTTCGCGAGTCGAGAATGGAAAGACCGTGAGAGTTATTTACCTTACGTAGGCGGGCTTTCGCTGCTATTGTGTTACAGCGATGGCTAATCTTTGGCGGTTAGGTTCTTTGGCGTCTCCGTAGAAAGAACTCTCGCACTCGCTTGGCATATCTATCCTTGATCCTGCGGCACCTCCTTCTCCGTCACGCAATACTTGAGCCGCCCTAAGCGAATGCCGACCGTCTACAACCCGAACCGGACGCGTCTTTTCCCTTGGATCTTCCTCGGACTTCCGGTGAACAACTCCTGTCGATGCGCTAAAGGTATGACATCCGCGAGGCATTGGATGCGCTGCGGAGGATGTCGCACCATCGAGTTGAGAATCTCGGCATGTGTCTTTGGATTAAATTCCCAATGGTTGAACAAGGCGGCATCTCCGTGCAAACCTTGGTAGCCGTCTAATGTCGGCGGAGCTTGTGTGATATTCCCAGCGGATATCTTGAGCTAGGCGCTCCATTTTACGTGCCCCTCTCACGAGAAATCCTGATCGATCATCACGGATCGAGGTTTGGGAGTCGACCATATCTTCGTCTCCTTCGTCATCCGACTCCTCCGTGTGGTGTCATCATCCCCATCTTTGTTTTTGGTGGACTTTTTTGTGTATGAACCACAACATTCCCCACTGCAGAGTGTTGTAGAGTCTTCAGCACAGTAGATGTGAAGCTCCCCGTATTGAACAGTTTTTCCCTGACTCTGGAAATCTCCATACCAAGCTCCACGGATGTTAGGGTTCCGGCCTCCTTCATCCCTTCGGATCCTTCCACCCAAGGTTTCGACAATTTAAAAGCGCCGGCCTTTTTGATTGCCCTTAGCCTTGCTCATGGAAGAGTGAGAATAATTTGAAGCGCCAATTTTTTGGTGCGATAGAACTTACTCTTCGGCGGGTCCTCGACATGTAGTGTCAAATGCTTGAAATGGCGCGAGAGGCGGAGAGCACAACACCGATTTTCTTGTACTTGTCTCCGGAGCTCTTCTTGTCCCTTTGGTGTAGAAGCAGATCTTTCTCCTTCCCACTTGTCGATACCTCGACATACCACCAAGAATCGCATTTGTTTCAAGAAGCTCGTCTCCGGTCCCTCGATGACAAAGAATGGAGTTGGCCCGGTGATCACCCGGTGAGTCAGAGGTGAATCTTTGCAAGAAGAACGGATGGATCAGTTAAGGTATTCGACAATACAAAACCTCGAGCTCACGGGGTGTTTGTCTTCTTCTTCTTCTTCGCCATTTGGCGAAGCATCCCCTCCTCCTTCGCTTCTTGGGCCGGAGTCATTTCTATATGCCCTCTCATCCGGCGGACGACTCGTAAATTAAGTTTCCTCGCTGGCGTTGTGAGTTTTAGGGTGCATGTAAAAAGATCGGGCGTGTTCTTTAATTTGAAGTTAAGGACATGCAATCATTTATGAAAAAGCGGGCTAAAAGTGCAGCCGCGGTCGGCTTTAGCCACGCCCAAACACTATTTCGAAATTGAATCACATCAAGGGACTAAGTGAGTGGGCGTAGTTTATCTTCCTGCGGCATTGGGGAACTTCGAGGTCGGAGGGGATCATCGGCGATTAGCGACTTCGGAATGGCGCCCTTGACGCGATAAAGCTGCTAATAGCGCCTTGCATATGTGTGTTTTTCTGACCGCGTCCTATTGCAAGCGGTTGAATTGATCGATGAGCACGGAGCTAAGGTAGGAAGCGGGAGAGGAGCCGCCGGAACCGGAACTCTACAACTGCTGGCGCCATGGAAAGGGGATCTACGAGAATCGCTTGATGATCTGAGAAGTAATAGATCTGAATACACTCTTGAAGAGACCCGGCCGAAGAAGCAAAGACTACGGGTGAGGCTGCGGGATCCGTGATCTGATGGCCCAAGGAATTCTAGCGTGAAGAGGTGAGTTTGAGATGCCTATGTTATTTCGCTTGTAGAACATGCCGTATGTGTTTAAATAATGGAAGCTGGCGATAAGCTCGGCGAGTTCGGTGTTTCCTTGTCCGGCATTTCGGCTTCGAGAGATGATTTACTCTCTAGGTTGAGAGATGCTGCAAGGAAACATTGGATCTGGGTAAAGTAAACGATTCCGTTATAGGTCTGTTTTTCCATGGGTTTTTTACTTGGAATGTTGTACATAGATCGGGGCTAGGACTAAGGCCGGGGATGCGGTTCAAATGCATCCTCTTGTAGTTAGTCGGAGGGGCCTCCACCACAATAGAACCACTCCTCTTCGTAATATCCGGGAAGATGGTTCGAAGGAGAGTGGCTCACAGGCAGGGCTAGAGGCACTTGGGACTAAAAGCGAGGGAGAATAGAAAGTGCGTACTTGTAGAGAATGCAAGCCTTGGCTTCCTCGTGGTTTCCACAGGAGTGGTTGGTTGTAGAGGCCTCCCACCCGGTCAGGAGCCCCTCCCCTTAGCACTATTCGACGAAGATGGTTGAAGGAGAGTGACTCGATTTGGGTCGAGGCCAACGCTACCGCACCACCAGGGGAGAATTGGTGGCTAAAGAGTTCTCGACTTTGAGAATGCTTGCTTTCTGTCTACATTCTCGACTTCGCCAAGTCGAGAATGCCTTAACCATCGAGAACTCCGGTTAGTACACATGGGTGCGGTTGGGTAAGGCATTCCGACTCGCTTGAGTCGAGAATACCTCTGACTTCTGTGGAATGCATGCGTCTGCGACCACCACGGAATTGGGTTGCTAAGAGTTGGCTGCAGGCAGGTAAAAACACTTCCCTTCTCGCAACAACCAGGAAGATAGAAGGAGAGTGTTTAAAGGTGCGGCAGGCCAGCTCTAGAGTGCACTAGAGCTCGGCGTTTTCTAACTCCACGAGTCGAGAAAGCGTGCAAAACTGTGGTTAAAATGCCGAGGCCTCCACCCAATCGAGCCCATCCCCTTCGCAATATTCGAAGATGGTTCGAAGGAGGCGGTCTTTGATTGGGTAGAGGCCACAGGCGACCACACCACGAGGTTGCTAAGAGTTGGCCGCAGACGGTCAAAACCACTTCCCTTCGCAATGTCCAGGAAGATAGAAGGAGAGTGGTTGAGGCTGCCTGCCAGGCCAGCTCGAGTGCACTAGAGCCTGCGTTTTCTCGACTCACGAGTCGAGAAAGCGGCCAGCACCTCAGTGGTTAGTCGCCGAGGCCTCCACCCAGTCGGAGCCAGTCCTCTTCGCAATATTCGATGAGCATGGTTCGAAGGAGAGTGGCTCAGACTGGGTGGAGGCAGGTATCACATTCTCGACTCACGAGTCGAGAAGGCTGCAGCAGGGTTCTAAAGAATGTGAAGACATTGGGTAGCTGTGCAATCCCGAATCGCGAGTCGAGAATCCCTCAACCTGCCAACAGTCCAGAGTGTACACTCCCTCTTCTCGCCTCGCGAGTCGAGAAGTTCTCGACTCGCGAGTCGAGAAGAAGGCCCTGTTGGCAAGCTGAAGTATTCTCAACTCGCCACTCCCTTCTGCATGTCTCCTGCAGTGGATTTGCTGTGAGTTAGAAATGGAGATTCTGTGAAGCAATTCCTATTCTGAATTCTTGCTGGGAGAAAGACATTCCTAGTTATTTTCTGTTAATGCTCTGCAATATCTTACTTCCTAACACCAGTCTCTGATGATTTTCTCTCGGTTTGCTTTGCTACTATAACCACTATTCTCACTTGTGCATGTACAATGTATTCAATTCAACCACAAGCAAGAAAAAAAGATAACAAAAACGAGAAAACAATACAAAGATTATTAAGATTAATGAGAAAACAGAGAAAAGTGGAGAACGAAGCATGGAGAAAAAATGGAGAACGAAGATGAAAAATGAGATTAAAAAAGGGTATGATATTACAAAACATACCCGGAAGATTTCTTTGGATGAGGAGGAGGCTTCCGACTTCGATTCCATGTGGGTATAGTCGTTGACAAAGCGTGAATAAGGATTTGTCGGGCTGTAAATTGTATCAGGGATTAATAAGAGCCTCTAACAACGTAATATAAGAAAAATGCACCAAAAGACTTACGTAAAACTAAAAAGCGGCACAAAAAGGGCCTCACTTTCTTCTCGGTGCGTAACGCCCGAACAATGAACTCTTGCAGAACCCGGGGCCGGGCGCCGCTGATCAGTCGACCAAGCTGCTGTCATAAGATGGCGCTGGAATCGCTCGGTTTGATCGATCGCCCTGACGGTAAAGCGAGCCCTAAGGAAACGAGGAGCTCAAGACTGATCGAGAAAAACGGGGAGGAAGAATGGTGGGGGAGAGGAAGAGGGTGCAATTAATGGGCTGCACCCTCGAACCTAAAAAAGTGCAATAATATACACGTCACGTGTGGGCCATGCCCTCCATGCGATGGCGGTCGCGGATTAGCCGACGTGGCCACGGTTTCAGCCTCTGAAGAGGCGCCACGTGGCCATGCCAAGATATGAAAGGGTTAGTTATATGTTTATATATGTTGTCTTATGTATTTAATAAGGTTTCAATGGTTGAATAGTATCAATGGTATATATGGTTACAATGTTCACATATGGTTTAGAATGAGTGTGGTTGTATCCTTTAATATGGTTATATGATTTTAGTTAATATGGTTGTATGATTTAATATGGTTATATTTAATATGTTTGTATGGTTTTATATGGTTCATATGGTCATATTTGTGGTGTTTGGGGCTATATGGTTTTAATGTGAGCTTTTTCATTCAGGGAGCATGTGAGATGAGTAAAATGGAGCCGTGGAAGTCCAAAGGAGGCCATTGCCCTAGGCTCCAATGGAGGAGGATGGGTTGCCTTTTGTTGCACCCTTGCAAACTGTGATGGTATTTGCAGAGGGCATAATAACCGGGCAGTTGATCCATTTGATAGTGTGAATGATGAGAGGTTGGGAGATGAACATCTTGGAGTTGGCATTGTGAAGCTTCTTATCGAAGTTGATACTATCATGTCCCGTGGAAGCTCTAGTGATTGCATTGTGTGCTTTGGCTGCCGGAGTCCCAAGCTCGAGTTGAGATGGCCAATTAGATTTATTACACACAAGAATGGTGATACTCTAGAATGCCCCATCGAACTACACACCCCAAGGCCCACCCAAGGCCATGTGGAAGATTTGGTGGTCGATGAGCATCCTTTGATCACAAGGAAGAGACGCTTATGTCTTTCATAAAAGGCAGCCAAAGGTGCCCAAGAGGCCTAGAAGTGACAAATATTTAGAAAGGATGGAAAGTATGGCACCAACCAAAGAAAACCCGAGGCAATTAGGGGACAAGAGTGTTGCAACCTAGATTGCACACGTGCATTACAATGTGGATGACCTCGCGTGCGTGATAAGGTCCCAATACATTGGACGACTTCAAAAAGATAGGATTAATTTCATTTACTCCTTGTGTAGGAATTCCGGCTATGATGAAAACACGGGGCCTACCGCTATATCAATTGAGGGGAATGAAGGTATGTATGAGAGCATTGAGATGGATTCTTGGGGTGAGCAAGTCTTCATTTTACAGATACTGGGAGCAGGTTAGAAAAGGGCACACTTTGTTCCAACATGGTAATGCACTCACTTTGAAACCTAGAGCAAATACTCTAAAGGCCATTGCAGTCTTCGAGAGCTTTGTGAGATACATGTCTCAATCTATGCCCCACAAGTCGAAGGTGAACGAGCACGGTGTCGAAAGTGGTGCAAAGAGTGTTGCCACAACACTATATCCAAAAGGAGTGCCTTAAGGAGGTCAACTCCATCCTAGAAACTACTGGAGGTAGGCCTCTTTCTCAATCACATTTCAGCAAGTTATGGAGCACTCACTTCTCGGACGTGAGTGTCCTACAACACATGCCATTCTCAAAGTGCAACACTTGCATTCAACTCAAGGATACACTTGCATCAACTGCAATAGAGAAAGAAAGAATGGCAATTAGGGAGCAATTTGCAGATCACCAAAGAGACCAAATATCATGTAGACAGTTGTATTGGCAGTGGAGAACATTTTCTGAGATGCAGCCGGACAAATTTTTGTGTATAATTCATGATAAGATGGACCAACACAAGACTTTCTTGCCAAAGCTAGATCCTTTACCCAAGCGTTGTCAAAACGCTTTTTCGATGATGAAAGTAAGTCCAAGGGTGTATTAACACATGGTCATGGAACTGGAACATATGGTCATTTTGTGCTTGATCTATGGAGAGATGATCCAAACTTCCATGTGAGCTCTATTTTCAAGTGCTTGAGAACACTAGAGAAAGGATCGATAGAAGGGAGGAGGTATTCCCCTTCAAAGACCCATTTTGAGGCTTTGATGGATGATCAACCGCTTTGTTACCAAAGGCGATAAAAAAGCTCACATCCAAGGTGCCTAGTGAATCAAGGAGGACTGGGATGATTTCCCCTTACTAGAGAAATCACCGCGAGGAGCTATGTGTTCGGTTGGACAAACTGTTGGAAAGAAAACAAGAATAGATGGATGTTTGGGGCAATGTCATACTTGGATGCCAAGTGGGAGTATTCAAAGTTGTGAAAGTGGGATTCATGATGGTTGGGCATACGCATGATGATATTGATGGATTCTTTTGAACTTTCTCCACCAAGCTCAAGAGAGAAAACGTGACCACTCTCCCTGAACTAATGGATGTGTTTGAGAGCCGCATTGACCCCAACCCAATGGCTTTCTTGATGGATGAGGTTGCAGATTGGAAATCATTTGTAGAAGGATACTTGCTAGATGGCAAGGACCGGTTTGACAGGACACACAAAGCCACTTCAATTCAAGTTTTGGGTTAGGGATGGAATACCAATCATGCAATATAAGTGGAGACAGGTGACAAGTTGTGGATGCCTGTACAAGGTATCGAAGTTGTGGCAAAGGGGTGTTCTTTGGTGAAGTTCTCATTCCTAAAGGGCAGCCAAAACCACTACCTCCCCTTCAAGGCAGTCAAAGACTCTAGCCAACTGGTGAAGGGCATCAAGGATTACATAACGCTTGGGATGATGTTCAAAATGGAAAGCACACCTCCACTCTTAAGAAAAATCAAATGGACTCCTAATCAAGTCTTTGGGAGAAAGTTGTAACATGCTTAGAAACCCAACAACCATGTGGGAGGGAGCTAAGAGGCGGGTTCTTGCCGAGTCAAGATGGGAGGGTTCTCAAGGTGCAAGCACGTCTAAGAATGCTCACTTGGGTCCCAAGTGGTTTGTGGGAAGTAAGGCCTCAAAGCCGAAGTGGTTTGATCTTCCGAAAGTGGGATCCCTTTGAGGACATCAAGGAAGGATACTTTGTGCTAGTAAGGCGATGATGAGGACCGGTCCAATATGGTTAGGGGTGGCACTCTCCGATGTGACCACCACTATGCCCGATGGAGAGGAGTTAGGCCCTGGATTCCAAATTCAATATTGGGAGCCCATTGGGAGGCACAAGAAGGGCAACTTGAAGGAGCAATACACCGGCTGGGGGAGAAGAAGTGGAGGCCAAATTATGCTGACCCTCAAAGGAGGGAATTGGTGGAATGTGTGGTATGGTCATATCCAAGTTCTCACATTGCAAAAGACAACACACACAAGATCCCAAGAAAGGAGATGGACAAGGCCATGAGCAACCTCCATGCTATATCATTGTATGAGGGTGCATAATATTGAGAAGTTTGAAAACTTTCTCAACTAGTGGTTTGTAAAATTTATGAGGAAAACAAGTAACCCAATTCTATGTGTGTCATGTGTAATTCTATTCAAGCAATCAATTCAGAAATTTCTTTTATGGTGTGTGAGTCCCATTTTCAGTCCGAGTCCCAAAATTCAAGATTTGTCCCACTTTAATTAAATCGACTTCTTAGCGTAAAAAAAATAAAATCTACAATTCATGTGCCTATACATTATCTACTGACTTCTGGTCCGTCTATTTAATGTTCACCTGGTGTCAAATTTTTCAGAAAGGTTATCAAGGGCATTCAGTGATTTAAATAATTTTATATCTTCACATGCTCCAGGCTTTTGACTCTTCAAACAGCACACCTGGTAATTTGATGTCATCTACAAGTTAATGAGATAGATCTTTAGAATGTGCTGCATATAATATACATAATGATTACAAACAGAGAGACATTAAAACAAGCTTCAACCTGTAAGAGCTAAGAAATAAGAATACATTTTCATTCGCTAAATCTAACAACAGCAGGAGCCATAAGAAAGATACGTACAAGCCTGAGAGCTGAGACAGCCTGGTTGACATTTTGAAGAAGATAGAAATAAATTGTCATGTTCAAAGCTTGTTCATACTACTTACAAAGCAATTGTTGTTGGAAATAGCAGTTAAAAAAATATCAAGCTGGATCACATGAAGCAGGTTCCACCGCAGATATAGTATTGAGATTAGAGATATGCGTGAAAAAAGAATCCCTGGCATGAAAGTAATTGATAGTTCGTTTTGTTTAAGGCCTTTTTCTCAAGAACAAAGAACAAGTTGACATCCTTTTCCAAGTTCTCGCTACAAATATCTTGCAAGATATTACTGCAAAAACAAGCCCTCGCTCAGTTTTTTTACCAGAAAATGTCTTATTAGAACACTGATATAACCATTTTTCAACTAACACTGCAGATCTTTAGGCTTCTATCCAAAGCAATGGCATTGGCAACACCACAACCCATGATGCCTTGATTTTCTGCAACACATGAAGTCTTCTACTCAGGGCTAACATAACAAATTTCTCCATGAACATGTACATCAACTGGAAGATTGACATTTTCAGTCCAACCTAAAAGGATGACCAATGAACTGCTAAAAACACTCAAAAATGTTGTTGACGTCTCCATCCTCGAGGGGTTTGTGTAGCCCGTTGATGTTTCTTGCTCAAAGACCTTCACGTGACTAAAGCTAGGAGGTGCAGCTAAGGCCATAATCAACAGATGCAGCTAATGCATCCACCGTTTCTAAGTATTTGTGCAAAACATTGTAGCTTCCTCCTTTTCATCTCGCTTCAGTCCATGCTAATGCGAAAACAATAAAAAGTAGGTACCTGTGAACTGGAAGCCGTTGGATGCGTGCAGTTACCTTCGAGCAGGGATTGCCGCAATAATCCAAGAAAAGGGAGCCCACAAGGAGGAAAACAATGGCAAAATGGCAAAAGAAAGAGATAATGAACTCAAAGAAACAGCATAAACGAGGAACTAAAATGAGAAAGAAAAAAAAAACACAAAGGAAAACAATGGCAAAAGAAAGAGACAACAAACTGGGAGAAATAGCATGTCAAAGCCGAGGAAATAAAATAAGAAAGAGATCCGGAAGGAGACTGTTTTTCCTCCACATGAATGCTAGGGTTTGAGGGAGGGGGCAACACATGATCAAGCAGCGGAATGCAAAAAGAAAGGGAGGGGAACCTACGAAGAAAGAAAGAAAAGAGCACTGGAAGAATGACCAAGGTTGCTTGATGGTATCTCCGTCTCAAGTTTAGCCCCGAATGAAAGAGATTTTGGTAGAGAGAATGAAGAACATAAGCTTTGCTTTCTCATACGACGCCTCGCATAGCGTTTAGGCAAGGGCAAGCAACAACAATGGAGATGGAGAGGACCAAAGCCAAAAGCAAAAGCAGAGAAAGAGAGGCTTCTTACCGCATCGATCTCTCGATCTGACAAAGCATGAAAGCAAGAGGCTCGACCCAAGTAGTTAGACGTGACCTTCTCCATTTCCGTGACTTATTTTTACTTTTTTTCTAATTTTTATGGCCGTAGATCTTAAAGAAACAAAATCTAACGGGAAAAATAATGCCACATCAGTTTTTGATGAGGTGGAGGTGCTATGTGGATAGGCTAGAATTGCAAGAAAGGCTGCAGGCTTGGTTAGGCTGGTGTGCTAAAAAAAATAAAAGGGGGTTCAATTGAAGAAATAAGCATGTTAACTTGATGGCTGCATTGTTTAAAGCATTCTTATTAGCATATTGGATTATTTTGGTGGAGGTTCGAGTCCCCGTATTTCGTGTTCTCCCTTAGGAGAACCTGTATTTCATATTTCAAAATCATAAGTGCCCCCAATCATAAACAACCAAAATCGAAACGAGGGGTGCCTAGAGGCCCCAACATACGATCTGAGCAGTAGGATGGAAGACACTACTATTTGTTGCCTCTTCTAATAAACCACAACTCCACTAATTTGAAATGAAGCCATGTTTCATCTTCTTCCAACTCGGGTTTTTAACCTATGTCTTGACTAAGAAACTGTGTTCTTTATTTTATTTGAAAGTGATATTTTGGAAATAACGCATTATTTATTATGTTGGTGCTTATGGCACATACTGTTGCTAGTATGCAATGACATTTACATGCTTTGTACAGTTTTTTGTGAGAACACAGGCCTGCGGGTTAATCTCCGAAAGACCAAGCTCTTGGTAGTTCAATCTCCTCGGCATATTGTTCCAACTTTGCACTATGGTAGCCACAAAGTTGAAGTTGTAGATAGCTACAAGTATCTTGGTGTAGAGTTCTATAAGGACACACTTTGGGAACAATGTATTACCAAGCGTGTGACTGCTGACTGGAGAGCACTCTATGCAATACAAAACAATTGATTCATGATTGATCACGGAAAGCTCACTTTGTTTCGGACTTTGGTAGGATCTGTTTTACTGTATAGTTCTGAAGTATGGGGGCCTGCCATTAGTACTAGTGCTTGGGAGAGCTTGGAACAGGTGTAGAAGTTCTTTCTCACTTACAGCCTAGGAGTTAAAACTATGGTGCCCTATGCTATTCTTTTATAAGAGACACTCTGTTTTAGAGAAGATCTTCAGAAGAACTCTATTCAAGTCGAAGAGGATTAGTTTTCCAGCTCAGCATCATATCCGAATGTCATCATATGTCGGACAATTCTGAAGGGTGTGGCATTCGTCTTCCACAGCTCTAACCTGGCAGCGTTGAAAAGCCTCTCCTGACGTAGCTCCCCAACCCATCTCTGTCTCAATCCGAGGATGGTGTGCACATGTGCAGATAGAGGCAATGGATCTGCATTTTTCATGGGTAGATGAGTGCGCAAGTCGCATTGCGAGTCCTGCTCCAACCTGGGATTTATGTGGCGTTGAGGAGCATGCGTCAAGGTACTGTTTGAGACTGCGGCGATCTGCCTCTGTTTGCACTTGGATGCACCTGTGCTTCTGCACATTCTATTTGGCCAGCCATTGCGCTCTCTTTTTCGCCAGCAGGCTTTTAGGCGTTGAGGCCCCATTGCCATAGTGTAAGCGAAGTGAGAGAGACGAGTATCGTCCATGCTGACCACCTTCTGAAAGTAGACGATGTGTTTGTCAAGGGCCCCTCTTTGAAGAGGCAAGAAACCTGTTTCCTGCAATAGTATCTGGTATGGGACTGTGGACTTCACCCCCAGGGCTTGTGCCAAGAAAGCTTTCTGCACCTGCTCCAAGTCATTCCAGGTGGCGAGGGAAATCACTGGGCCCCAGACCTCAACCCCACAGGTTCTACTAGCACCTTGAATAGGTGCGATTGGTGGGCCCCATCATACAGCTCCACCTTGTGGCTATTGTTCTCCATTGTATAGAGTGCCTTCCAACCTATTGTGGATCGTAACCGGATGGAATTGTCCCAGTTCATGACCGAGGGGAACTCCACCCCACTTCAACATTTTGGCCACGATAAGTGAGGATTGGAGGCGTTGGCTGGCGTGCGGACGATACCAGAACTACCTTGGTTTTGGCTAAGTTGACACGCATGTCAGTTACCTGGTAAAATGTGTCCAGGACATCGAGATGGCGTTGCATGTTTGCCTGAATGTGTGCTAGCGTGTCAAAAGCCTTGGCGAAGTCTACGGAGCAGCAATATAGATCTTACCTAGGGTTGCTGCTGTCCTCAATCAGAGTCTGCAGCGTGAAGATATGATCTATGGTTGAGTGCCTCGGGCTGAATCCTGCCTGTGTGAGTGCTCGCACTTCTGTTGCTTCTACCTATTCTGTCAACTACCGCTCGAGGATCCCGACGAGAAAAACAGGTACTTAGAAAAGGAAAAACAATTCATGGGATGGGACATGGGGAGGTATTTTTATGACCTCATGTCTACATAGGCTACTACCTATAGTGATGTGGTTCACCACTAGAACTTATGTTCACATGGGTGGGACATGGGGAGGTATTATTATGACCTCATGTCAAAGTGAACTATTTATAACCTATGTTGGTGTGGTTCACCATGTTGGCCAGACATGTATGTCACCTGTATAGGTTTGGACACAATGTCCTACAATTTTGCGGTAATGTTTAGCATCATTTCAAAATAGCATAAGAATAGCACAAACGACCACAATGAAGGCCGCAATGGAATTTTCGTCCACCCATTGTTAGGGATGAGGGAATAATCTAGTGTTGCGTTTAGAAGGTAAAATAAATTCGCAGTGGTAATTCAAACATTCACTAAATAAAATATGAAGGGCAAGTTTCTTTTATGCAGTGTTCAAACTTCTTATGAAAATTCAGTAGTTAACAAAATGAGCGCTATTCATGTTATGTCACTTCATTTACCAGTTACCAGTTACAGGTTATTGAAGATGAAAGCCATACTCTTCTGAGTTGCCCTGCTTTTGAGATAGTCCGGAATCATTTTTTGACCTTAGCATTCCATTCCACGCTTCCACAACTTCTCAGAGCACCATCTGTGCATGACTTGGCATTATACATCCTTGAGGTTCTAGATAAACATCAGCAATTACTGAGCCTTCAGTAGTCATTCTCTCCGCTTGTCTAGTATCATCATTACTGCAAAGGTTTTTTCCTTGAAAACCTTTCGAGGCAGGGGTTTTTTAATCCTAGTAGTACTGATTGTACTAGCCCATTGTATGGGTCCCATGACCTATTGGTCTCCGTGGACGTTAAAAAAACTATTCTATTCTATTCTATTCTATTCTATTCTATTCTATTCTATTCATTTTCTGATCTCAATGAGCATACACCCATATGTTAACTATTCCTTAAATACAGACTATGATCAATACTATAGCTTACTCTACCAAACCTTCTAATCAATTTTATAGGTTCTATATACATCACAGATTCGAGATTCGAAGTTTCTAATTGTATGGAGTTGGCCGTTTCTTATTCAATCCCTTCCTAATATAATGATGTTAATTTTATAATGAACGGTGAATGAAAACACTGAACAGTGATAGGTGCTGAAAATTAGGTGAACAAATTTGACTTATTATGCTAACCTGCAGGCTGTTCAGGAAACTAAACATGACTTACCATAGCTAGATATTCAGAATATCTATGGACTACATGCATGAAACTTCAAACTTATACATAACTCTGATGCATGCCACAACTCTGCAGCACTGCCATGTTTAAGGATATCATTGCAACCTCAAGACTACAGTCATTACCTTATTATGCTACACTACTACAGGTAGAACTAGCTTGTTTAGAATATTAAACATGAATTAGCATATCTAGAATCTGGAATCTGAACTACAAGCAGGAAACATCTACAAATGCAAACTTATACACAAAAACATCATTTGAACTATTTCTTGACTTCACCTTATTATGCTACAGTGCGGCTAAACTAGCAGGTCTAGCATGCTAAATCTTATCAATTGATGTGAACATCATCAACAAATGCTTCCATGTTTTAGTAATCAAAACTACTAGTTCTAATGCATGTCTATAATCCATAAAGAAGTCTTTATGCAGTAAATGTGTACAATATAGAGAGGAAGTAGTAGTATCTTCATACAACCTTTGCCTTGCCTTTTTTTCCTGCTATCAAAATCAAATTCTGAGCATACAATTCATGAATGTAATGAAATCAACAACAAGATCACAAAGACCTCTTTTTTTATCAGCCAAGTCTTATCAAATTGCATCATATCTGACCATTATCTAATCTGGGTTGTATATTAGACATGCTAGTGATATTACAGACTCTAGAGGCATTGATTGACTATCTACTGATCAAAACTATACCAGGACCTCCTACTTGCTTTATGCTCATTATGCCAAGTCAAATTAAGCTCTATGGAGTATAGGAATTTATTAATCAAATTCATTGGATCTCTAGCTTCCTTCCATGCTCGTCCAAGTTTCTTGTGCATACTAAATACTCTTCTCCAATACCACACTTGCATCATGTGCTTCTTATTTTTGTCATTTTACCCTTTCTTACTACTGAAACCCATCTCAAAGCAAATTGCACAATCTGATCCAATACCAAGAGAGATTGTGGCTAACCAAAGTTGCTTTGCAAATAATTTTATTATCAAGCATGACATTTATTTCAACTTTTTGAAGGATGTTGCTTCTGTCCTCCACCATGGAACAACTGGACTACCATCGCTTTCTTGTTCTAAATTCACATTATCGAACTCATCTCCAACCATAGTTGTGTCTACTTCCTTGAAGTAGTATTTGTTGAAGAAATCCTCGTGCTTCCAAGGTTTGCTCCACCAAATTTCCTCTCCATCTTGATAAAAAACGATTCAGTGCATAAGGGACTACTTCATCGAGTCCGTATTAAATCACGATGCCTGATGTGAATGTCTCAGTTTGATGCTTGAAGTGAATGCTCTTCTTCTGAAAATATATGGGAAGAACTCTCCTGAAAATAAACAAGATAGAAATGTTATCTTCCAAATTTACCCATTCCTTGCTCTTGATCCAGAATCTCCTAATCTGCCACAACAAGCATCAACTTCTATTACCCCGTTGCTCTACTATCAAAGCGAAATCATCTCCAAGCCAACAACGGTAAGATTCTAAAAAACGTCTCATTGCATTAGATCATGAGACAAAGCATTAGAGTGCATAAATGCTTTCTCGAAACGTCCTTGCCTATCTTCGTTAGGAAAAATGGCAAAGTGGCAAAGAAAGATATGCCCTCTAAATCACTCATTACATCCATTGGATGGCTGTCAGATCCAATTTCTCCTTCCTCGCTTTCATCAGGATCGAGCTTTAGTGAAGTTCTTCAAGAATCATGATGCGGTAGTGATAGACTTCTCTTTGAAAATTTGAAATAAGAGGAAAATATTTGGATAAGCTCATTGAGGTTATCAACACGTTATCTAGCCCTCCCCCCGCCCCCCCCCCAAAACCAACAAAAAAAAGGGGACAATAGAAATGGTAAAACTTGAAAATTACCTTTTACTGAATTTTGTATGGGGAAACCTATGTCACTTGTGGGTTCCTAGTTCCTTCCAAGAGAACCTGGCGATAGCGAGGGTTTCGATGCGAAAAAACAAATATTACCGACAATCGAAAAAAAGGACACCCACCTCCAAAAACATTTTAAATAAGTAGATTCAACATTGTTCAACTTGTCACGTGTTATATTTTTGGTAGAATATGCAAATACGTAATCTTCGGGATCTTGAGATTACTTAAGATTATAGGAAAGTTTTTTTTAAGTCATTTTTAGGTGATTTTCACTCAAAAATTTCGGGCGGCGCCTCGGTGGCGCCACCACCCTGATCAATCAACGTAAACAATAACATCGTAATACGTAAAATTTCATAGCATTAATATACGAACAATATTTACAACCCATTGGTATTAACCAAAGCGGGGCCATAGCCGAGCTTAAAGAGTCGTTGCCATAACCATAGCTAGAGCTTAGAGCTTAGAGTGGATTCTTTGGAACGGGGAGACCTCCATTGCTTGCCGACTTTTTTCCTTTCGAAAACCGCTCTAAAACCAAAAAGGTGGCTTGAAAACCGAAAAGCCGTGCATCCACAGTGCTTTTAGAAGTAAGAAAATAAGACGATCTTCCGATTTACAAAAAAAATGAGACCCATCTTCCGGGTTTACAGAGCAAACCCAAGCAAAAGAATGCCACACAACCCGAGACCATAAATCTAAAACGAGTCACAAAGACTCCATAACCTCGAATCCATAACCTCCATAACCTCGAAAGCCACCAAACAAACACATTTTGCAAGAAAGATCCGCAAATGCAACAAGACCAAAGATTAGAACAAAAAAAACTCAAAAATAAGACAAAGACACAAAAGATTTGGACAAGAAGTACCTCAGCTGGAAGATCGTCTCCTAACGCCTCCAAGAAGCTCGTCCAATCGAAAAATGATGCACTCGGACGACCTGGCGCTTCAAAAGAAGCTCCAGGCGAAGGTCTCGCCAGGCCGGAGCTTCCAAAAAAAAAAGCCCCTGTTGACGTGGCAGGGGTAATTTCAAGGTCCTGAAGGCCACGTATGGGAACCTACGCGAGCATAAGGTTTCTGGAAGAAACCTCTTATGCTCGCGTATCCCTTATACAAAACCACAACGGTCGTAGTTAGGTGCAACACTCGATTTTATGGGAGGTCACTTATTCGAGTACTATTCCAGTCCAGCCCACGCCAGTGTATCTTCTTTAAGATAAAGCCAAAAACCACCCACCTAAAACCACAACCATCGTGTATAGATATATCACATAATGCCAAAACCCACCCTTTCCTTAACGAATTACACGTTAGGCAAATGTAGGAGGTAGGAAAAAACGTGAGGCTGGGATGGAAAGGATTTCCACGAGAGAATGGAGGGATCGGGGCCGTCGAAGCCACGGGCAAAAGCTGTGTTCGTATTACACCAACCCCAGCCAGCCCCCATCACCAAAAGCTTCCGTCGCTCTTTCTTCCCTTTCTTTTTCGATCCTTCGTTCCGGCGTTGCATGCCTTCCTCCGTTCCTCATGCCTTAATTCCACCTCTCTTCCTTTCCCTTAACGCCCCTTGCCTTTCTCCTTAAAAAAAATTCATCTCCAACTCTCAGCTCCTTTCCTTCCCTCATCTTCCTCTTCTTTTCCTTGCCCTATTTTTTTTTCCTCCCCACTTCCTTCCCCACAAGCTCGCTTTTCTTCATTCCGATTCCTTCCTTTCTCGATTTTTGTGATTTCGCCCCTGATCTTTCTCAGGAAATAAGTTTTCTTTCAATTTAGGGTTAGGGTTTTGATCGGATCATTGAGATCTTGAGTCTTCTTGGCGTTTTCAAGACATTGAGCTGTGCCCCTTAACTTCCGAATAAGGGGCTATGGTGATCCTATTCAGCAGGAAATGGAGACATCTTGGGTTGTGATGAGAAAGGATTTTTCTTGCCCGGCATTCAATATCGGTATTTGTTTTTTTGGCGGGATCAGATTAGTGGGCGCTTTTGAAATGGTGCATTGCTGCCCTCTCCAATATCATCTTAGATCTAGATTCACACTGCAGTTGATGCAATCTGCTGCAGCCTATGCAGAAGAAAACTTCATCTGTCTATCTTAGAAATTATACTTGGTTTGGCTCTGACCCAGGTATTTATAACACTGAAAGAAGATATGCTACAGTAAGCATTGTTGGGCAAACCTTTTGGTGAATATGACTGCTCTGGTGGCTAGAACAGGACGGCATCAACAACGTTATAAGACGGGATACCGCCTTGTTGCCGGGTGAGCCTATAGTAGTTATCTAAACAACTATTTTTTGCATGCAGCTTTATAACGATCTGGGCCTGTGAATTTGCTTATAGATTTAGGCAATTGTGTATTTTTGCATCTATATCACATATTTTTTTTCCTAATTGTCCTTTTCCTTAAGATGACGGTCTTATTTTAAATTCAGGTGTATCCCCTACAGATATCGAGAAGGAAAGACATGCAATGACAACCCATTGCATGCACTAGAAGTGCTTATGATCACATCCAAGAGTGGGAACGGTCTTTTATTTCCTAAGGTATTACAGTCAATAGTAATATGATATATGATGGGACAAATGCCTATAAGGTGAACCTGGTTTGTGAATATTAAAACGTTCTATTCTAAAACTTGCAAACCAATAGCTGTTTAAGCTTTGATAATAGCTTTCGATCTGAGTTTTGCACTGGTAATGAAAAACCTGATTGAAGGATTTGTAGGGTGGTTTGATGCATGAATTCTTAATTCCTCATGGTACATATAAACAGGTAAACAGAATGTTTCTGACAAAATTGATTTAGTTGTAACTTTCAGTTTGGATTTTTGACAGTGTTAAGATCCTATTTTGGTTAACATATTATTTGAAATAAGTAAGGACTTCTGATGCTCCTGTAGGGCGGCTGGGAAACAGATGAAACAGTTGAAGAAGCAGCTTGTCGCGAGGCCCTTGAAGAAGCAGGTGTTCGTGGTTTTCTCAAGGTTTGTCCTCTTAAAGTATATCTTTAAGCATGATAACAAGGCTCCATGTTGAAGAATTTAGATGTCACAGTGCATTATTGCATGATGTGAGGCCTGCATGTATGTGGTTTAACTTAGCAGCATAACCATGCAGGAGAATTTGGGATCGTGGGACTTCAAGAGCAAACGGCAACAAAGTGATCTCAGTCCTGAAGGTTTGTGTCGAGCTCATATGTTTGCCCTTGCGGTGACAGAGCAACTTGATTCTTGGCCTGAACAAAGCACCCGTAAACGGCAATGGGTTGGTTTATATTTGAACATTATTTTAGTTCCATTCACTTAACTTGATATGCTACAATATCTTATTTGTCTTACATCTTTATATTTTCAGTTCTTTTTCTCCTGAACTTGGACATGCTTGCAGTTTACAGTTTCAGAAGCTATTGAGCAATGTCAAATTGACTGGATGCGGGGGGCCCTTGACAAATGTGTGTCTTACCTTGCAAGCAGACCGGGAACATCAAATGATACAAGTTGTTCATCAGTTGTCTCCTAAGTTTTGGAAACAAACCTTTGGTGGGCAGGTGTTAAAACCACATGAGATAAGAAAAATTGCTGTGTCCCTGTTTCTGAGCCTCAGCATACTGTATTTTGCTAGGCTTTCTAAGTGATGAAATTGAGGACAAGGTTTACCTAGGTAATTTTGTAATCACAGAGCTAGTTCGTTACCACATTACCATCTTGGAATGTTTTTGGAGGCTTGTTAGGTAACGCCAAATTTAAATGATTTGAGCTGGCATCTTACCTCGCAAATCAAGAGTTGCCTTTTGTAGGGGGGAGATTCAGTTATTGGCAAATAATGATGGAACCAATTCGAGTTCATTATCCTGCCCCTCTTATGTGCTGTGTTGTCTGAGCGTACATTTTAGTAGATGTTCTGTTTTATTTTGATGATATGCGAGATTGAGTAACAGGCAAAGAAACGTGGTACTTTTTGTTAATCCCGTGGACTGCACTTCAAAGTTTGCAAACAGTAGAAATGATCTTTTGGTGAATTCTATTCGTTTCTTTGTTTTGAAGTTGTCTTTATTCTGTTGTTTGAGTTGCATTATCAAGAGCTTACCAGACATCTTATTGCACCTGTCAATGTTTCTATTATTTTGTATAGCTGGATCAATTATTCTCAATCAGAAGTCATCCATGAGCTTGACGACAAATGTCAATAAATATTCGGCCAGATTTTTGTGGTTGTCCTAAGTGCAAGGATAGGCGGACTTACTCTTCAAACTTGCCATCTTGACAATAAAATGCAGCTCTTGCTGGGGCAATTTGGCGAGAATAAATAAATAAAATACTAGCAAGCACGCCAGGGGCTGTTGTTGGGTTATGCAATATAATGAAGGTTTTTAAATGATGTTCTTGCACTTTAGGTATCGATAGTTGTTTTATGTCAATACATTTGCGGCGAGTAAAAATGTATTGTTTGAGATTATAAGGTGTAGGGTTACGTAGGGTATCCAATCATAGGTTAGATATACTATATTGAAAAACCATCTATTACGAATCATAGGTTAGATCTACTGTATTGAAAAACTATCTATTACGTACATATTCTGTAAGATGTATTTGAATTTTGAGTATATCTTATTATCCCCTTGATATTGAATTTTAGTGCTTGGACACTTGTTGTGTGTTAAAATATTGCTTTATAAGTTAAATCCTAATGGTGATTTATACATGTGTATGGAAATGTTGTTATGTAGGTTATTTTGTGTCAATATCATTTTTCAACATTTATTTGGACATTTGTTGTTTTGTTCTGCATATGAATTTTTAAGTACGTACATGCATATGTCGTGCTTATTGATTGTCTATTGTTAAATTTGAATGTGAAAGGTTCCTTAAGATTTCAAATATAAGTTTTGCTAAATCATGTCTCAAATCGAAAATCTGCTGAAGAATGCGTGGAGTCACTAGATTTGTTTGATAAGTACAAGGCATTGACTTATCGCTCTGAATAGAGCAAGAAACTAATTTGTCTTACCCCATTACTCCACATCTACATAAACAGAATGCTTTATAAGTTTATAAAGAATTCTCCATTATAATTCTATCAGCTCTTCGTTATAACGGATGTGCGAGCTCTTACACAGGCAGGTTTTCGGCCCAGCCACTCTACCATTGATCATATCTTCACTCTGCACATTGATTGAGGATAGCAGGAATCGCCGGCAGAACCTATATTGTTGTTTCGTGGATTTTGCAAAAGCTTTTGACACAGTGCCCCACGACAAGCTATGGGACAGATTGCTGCAGCTGGGGACCCCCCTTGACTTGCAGAATGCAATGTATAGGCTATACGAGGCATGCTCAGGCCGTATCACATCGTCAGCACAGCCGATAATCAGTAGCATTGGAGTGCGTCAGGGTTGCCCCCTCTCCCCCACACTCTTTGGCCTATATATTGATCAACTGGAAGATTGGCTCTCTGAGCATGGAGGTGCGGGCGCACATCTCATGCATCACACAATCCGGCAACTCATATATGCTGACGATGTCAACCTCCTGGCCTATGACATGCAACGTCACCTGGATGCTCTTGGCACTTTTTGCCAATTCACTGGCATGCGAGTTAACTTGGCCAAAACTAGGGTGCTGCTAGTTGCATCATCTCGTCAGCCAAGGCTTCCCTCATTCACTTACCAGGGACAAGAGGTAGAGGTGGCTCCGACCTACAAGTACTTGGGGATCGAGTTCTCAACTACCACCCATTGGGATGCTGCCATCAGGTTGCGGGTCACGACGGGTTGGAAAGCACTATATGCCATGCAGAACAACAGCCACAAGGCAGAGTTGTATGCCTGGGGCCACCAGTCACACTTGTTTCGGGTCTTGATCGAGCCGGTCCTTTTGTATGGGGCAGAAGTGTGGGGTCCGGTGATATCCCTCAACACCTGGAATGACCTCGAGCAGGTGCAAAAGGCCTTCTTGGCACGGGCCCTGGGGGTGAAGTCCACTGTTCTATACCAGATCCTACTCCAGGAGACAGGCTTTCTACCCCTTCAACGGGCTGCATTGGAACGCCATATCGTTTATTTCCAAAAAGTGGTCGCTATGGCTGATACACGCTTGCCCCACCTTGCTTTGGCCACTGTGATGGTCGCTAATGCCTGAAATCCTGCTGGAAAGACAAGCAAGCTCAGTGGTTCTCTTTATTTGGGGTGCAGCAAACAGATCGCGCCCGTGTCGGGACAAAGAAAGATCGCAAGGCACTTAAGCTGTACCTAGATGCTACTTTCCTTCGCAAGCTCTAGGATGCAGATGCTCTGACGCACGTTAAGCTGGCCCACTATCAGCAGCAAGTCAATCCTAGGCTCACAAGAGGCCCACACCAGTACTTGTACACCCAGCTGCCCATGAAGAAGCGCTGACTTATAGCTTCCATTCGCACGGGTGCACATCGCCGCATTGAAATAGGGCGTTGGGCTCGGGAAGCACGAGAGCAAAGGCTTTGCCAGTGTTGCCATTGAGGATGAATGTCATGCCCTCCAGGTCTGCCCAGCATTTGCCCACATCCGAGAGCGATATGTTCGACTAGTGCCTGACCAGCCGTTGCATCAGTTATTGGCTACGGCGTCAGTGGGTTTGTTGGGGTCACACTTCCAGGAGGTTATGGATGCACGGACTCATTTGTGTCCTATGGGACGGCATCTTGAATCGTCCCTATACAATTGTACAAATGCGTGCCAAAGATACTTATTATCGCTAAGGTTTTTCCCTCAAAAACCCTTCGTATGGGGTTTTTAATCCTCGTCGTTGAGTACGCTTGCTGCTCTCTTTTTTTGTTTGGGTCCCATAGGCCAATTGGTCTCCGTGGACGCTAAAAACCTATTCTATTCTATTCTATTCTATTCTATTCTATTCTATTCTATTCTATTCTATTCTATTCTTTAACACTATGACTGTTTTTGTTCAACTATGAACAACAAAATAAAGAAGTGAAAAGAGTTCTCTTACCTTCTCTATGTGACGCACAGTTGAGGTATGCCCTGCCAGGTTTGTCATCTTTGCCATATTCACTCACTTCTAGAGTCAATCAATTCTGGTTGTAGCCATGGGAGATCTTGATCTCACATAGTTATCTCAATAGATTATGTTAAAACTTAATGCATTTGTCTGAAGTGCCTCCCTTCCATCAAAATTACTTTGTAGCTTCCAGCCGATCGTCAAAGCAATGCTGATAAAAGGTCCTGTAGATATGTCATGCCAGTATTTGCTGAGTTGGAGGTGCTATGAGGATAGGCTAGAATTGCAAATAGGTAACTGGTAATGTTTGGAGGATGTTTTTTCTTTACCAAATAACTGCCAATCTCTGATCATGGCCAATCTATTTGGTGTTCTATTTGGCATAGGAGCTTCACAAGTTCCTGGTTATGGAGAACCAGTAGCAGAGACTTAGACTCTTTGAAGCTAGAAAGTGACAATGCCATCCTATACTCCTAGGCAAAGTGCTAGCCTACATTCTGGGTTCTACTAGGACTGTTCTGATTCCTTACCGCTGATCTAGGATCAATTATTCAACCAAATCATTTTTATCTCAAGCAACTGCCATTTTTTATAGGTAATACATGGCCTCAGAAATACCAACAGAGACGACACTAATCTTTAATCTTTTGTCAACTTTTGTTCGACGAAGAATGGACCAGCTGCAATTGCAAAATTGGTGTATATAATCAGATATACTTCATTAATGGAAACAACCTTGATAATTATTTTAAAGATAACCTGAGACAATATAGTATATTATATAAAACATTACAGAGCCTTATAAATAGACGATAGAATGGGTAAAAACTGGCCAGGCCTAACAGCCTCAGTCAATTTACTGAGCAGAACTTGATTGTGTCTATCCTTTTTAACAAAGACACTGAGAGAAGGGTAACGAAAGAAGACATGTCATTGTTTGTGCCTTTGAATTATACCACATCCCTGACCATTTGCAATACTGCCATTTTCAGCTTTCTCTGTGCAAATCTCGCCATCATATGCTGCAACATGAAGACCAGCTGCTGCACGTCCTGAAGGATCCAAATTCTTCGATCATGCCTCATCCCAAGCAATAGCTGCTGCAGTATTGCATGCTACGCTAGGTCCACCAGGAACAGTGAGGCGTGCCGACTCCTGAAAATGTGCAATGACAATTGTTGATCCTCAAGCAACACAACAATTTCTATGTAGGGTCTGAAAAACTATAAATACCTGAAACAACAACCCCAATACTGGGCCCACATGTTGTTGTTCAGTGTGGTTTTCGTCAAAAAACAACATAAAAAAACAACGTGGTGATTTTTGTCCGAGTTTGCTAGAAACTACATGTAGTTTTTTGTCGATTTTTTATACATATAGCTTTTTTTATTAAAAAGTCTACACTTAGATATTTGTCAAAATTATCTATGCGTAGAAATTAACATATGTTTCTACATATTGTTTTTTTACAGTAGCTGTAGTTTTCAAGTGTCGCTTTCCCAAGAAGTAGACACGTGGTTCTTAATAAAACTTAGAAGGTCCACATGTTGTTTTTAACTGTTGTTTTGCAAAAAAATAACACTAAAAGACCATGTAGAGAATTTTGTCCGACTTTGCTAGAAACTATATGTAGTTAGTTTCTAGCAAGAGTATAGTTTTTATATGTACTTGAAAACTAACTATAGTTTTCAAGTGTTGGTGTCCTCAAAAGTAGACGTGTAGTTTTTAATAAAACTTAAAATACCTACATATGTTTAAAAATTAGTCAGTCGTTTTCGAGTGTTGTTTTTTCCTCAATATGATATATAGTTAATAGAAAACTGATGGGACATTTTTTCTAATAGCAGCTGTTTCCAAGTGTTGTTTTTGCAAAGAAATGAAAAAACCACCTATAACCTTCTCTTATTGTTTTTGTAAAGAAATGAAAAAACCACCTATAGTCGTCTCTTAAAATTTACAAAGACGGTAAGATGCAGGTGTATGAAGAACCAGAGATGGCGGGACGGCACCATTTGGCCGCCTAGGGCTTTGCCCTGGGCCGGCCGTTCATGTTCTTACGCCTTAGGGTCGCCCATCTAAGATCTATGAAAGGCTGCAATCCGGGTTTGTTTTCGCAGATTTTCCGATCGAGAAGGGACCGCTTAGGGCAAGGATTTTTATTTGTGGCCGGCGAAGGAACTTCTTCTGCTTTGATTCACAGGCAAGGATCCATGGCTTTCACCCAGGTGATCTAATTTAAATCTTTCGAATATAATCTGGCAGAAAAGTTCTTTCTTTTACCATTTCTTACTAGCAGAAGTACATAGAGCAGGTAGATGGAAGCAGCAGGGTTTGTTTCTTTCTGTAGCCATGGCAGTGTGATTAGTCAGTTTTTGAAAATTATGGCAGAATGTTTTGGTGTCTTATTACAGTTGATAATTTAAGACTGGGCTCTGAGAGTAGTCTGGTGGGTTGGGCTTGTTCTAAGCCTAACTAGCTTCAAGATAACCGCTTGAGCCACAAGAACCTTCTCGCTATTGTCTAGATTGTTGATTGGTTAGGCCGCTTGGAGGCGAGAATCAGATTCATAAAAGAAGGTGGCAGCTTCAGGAATAGTGTGGCAGCCTATTCCATTTATTATTGCTTTCCCTTTAATGTTCTATGTATATATGGGAATTTCCATGTGTCTTTGTAGATGTGGTCAGGTAAACTGGATTAAAAATCTTGAAATTCAAGTTTCGGGAGACCTTGGATTTCACTTTCTGATGAAGGGTTATGTAGACTGCTAGTTCTTGAATCTTCGCCCGTATGGAAGCATGATGACCTAGAGGTTTCTCCAACAATGCACCATCTTTTGGATCATCTTCTAGGGCTGGGCTTAGAGGTCTAGTTGGATTTTAATGGATTTAGAAGCATGGGGAGCTAGGAGCTTTGCTACCTCTACAATGGGAATGTTCTCTTCGTGCATAAGGTTTGGGCAATTACTTGGCTACATGTCCTTCTTTTCTATTCAGGTTTTAGTCCAATTTATCCTACTAGTCAAGCAAAGGATACCGGGAATTATTACTTTGGCGCTTTAATCCAAATCTGGTTAGTAAGGGTCACGTAAGTCGCGTGCAATTGAGCAAGTAAGTAGATTAGTGGTGGAAATTTATGGAGAAGGTCCTATAGTACTTGGTTCAGCAGAAGAAGGTTGTTCCCTATAGTAAGTTGACCCAAAGAAGATGTTGAACAACTCCATGATGAGTACTCTACTTTTTTTCATTTATCGTATATTCTCGAGAACGATTGTTTATCTTTTTTCCCTCGAAATCTTCGTGGTTCATATGAATACAAAACCTGCTTGTTTCTTCAAAAAAAAAAAAAAAAAAAAAAAATTACAAAGACTACACATTTGCAAACAAAAACAAGATATTAAATAACCATAGTTGAATTCTTATTCCTCTTTTTTATTTTAGAAAAGCCATTTGGGAATCGAACCCAACTAAGTCCATTCTGGCATAATAGAAGAATCTTATGAAAATTCTTAAACTAAAAAAACAAGGTGTCCAACATCATTTGTAGGATGCCAATTTGGAATTAATGCAAGGCCAATAATCAACTGACTTTTAGCAGTAAACATTGCTCTCAAGGAAACTGGATCAACATCAATTGTTTCAGCCTTGTGTCAAATCCTTCAAAACAGGGGACATTAGTATCCCAATTCAACACAGAGGATAGTTTGCTAATGATTAATCAAGGATTTAAAATGGATATAAAGAGGCTGCTTGGGTAGCTGTAACTACCATTGTTTCCACTGTTTTGTCCATGGAAAAAAGGGGGAAATGCTTTGCTTTAAAGCCCAAGCTTCTCCTTTATAAATCTCTGCTGCTGCAGATGCACAGACCGAGATCGATGCAACACCTTCTGCAATTGCCCAAACAAGATGTATTAAAAGACATTCTGGAATGTATTAAAAGAAAAAACAAAAAACTTTGAAAGTACAAAAATTTGATGAATAGAGCATTGAAAATTTGAAAGCAAAGGTAAAAGATTATGTGAAGGAGCTATTGCAGCAAGCAGCAGAGGCATTCAAGAAGCATTGCAAATACATTATAACCATGTGATAGATTGAAGACAATGCACAATCAGAGGTTCTACATGCCGCAACCTTACAAGTGCTTCATAAAAAGCTGTGTTATGACTGGAAAATCAAAGTAGGCAGTACAAGAGAGCTACCTATAATTGCTAGCCTTCTCGCAAATAGTAAGAGAGCCTTTCCATCGTAAGAGAGCCTCGATGGCATTTGCAGCATGGCATGATTGGAAATCTTCCCGATTTACTTGCATAACATTATCCTTGTCGGGCGAGTACTTGAACACTGCACAAAACCTTCATCCTTAAAATCAAACCAAAACACAACACAGAGAAGCTTGCAAAAACAGAGAATTAAAAACATGAAAGCTCACCTAATATATCGCCAACATGATACTTGTGCTTCATCACCCAATCGCCGTAAAAGCTTTTGTTAGAGTTTCCTAGCCCACAGAGCCGCCCACGACGAATCTTTTGCCCAAAACTCAAGGCATTCCGCAGAATATAACACAGAAAATCTAGAGTTAATCGATGATAGCAGAAGAAGGGCCAGTAAAAAAGGAAGTGGACAAAAGAATGTGGCCGTATTTGATCAAAACCTTCAGAAGTCTAAAGCTCCAGACATTTCTCCCAGCGCCCATTCTACCAGAGCTTGAATCTGACCTGAAGATTCTGGCAAAGGATACAAGCACTCGATTTGCAGCTCGAATCTGATATGAAGATTCTGGCAAATGCCTAAATAATCACTCGATTTGATCTAAAGATTCAGGCAAAGGCGCGAAGGCGAGAAGATGGAGAAATAAATAGAAACTGGCCAAAAAAACACCAATAGGATCGCAAGGCCGAGATCGACATCTCGGCCGTTCATCTCTGTTCATCCCAGCCATTCAATAAATTCCACAAATGAATATTTAAATTGAGGGACATTTGTTTAAAAAAGATATTTAGATTGAGGGACATTTGTTTGGGGTGTACTTAAAAATTTTTCAACCATTGCATTATGGAATTTCATGGGGAATATCCCATATGGGACTTTCTGGGTCGTCCCCTGCAAATGAAGATGGGGTACAACCCCATCTTCACCTGATTATATTAAAAAACCATTTCAATATTTGTCAACGACAACCATTTCTTGCCTGTATCCACAACAAACCTTCACTGCATCTATTTCTTGCTTCTATTCACATCTCAGAGGAATTGAACCTTTGTGTTTCACCAGGAGATACAATATATGCACAACAAAAAACAGAGAAAAATCGACAACAACACTTCTATTTCTTGCCTCTATTAACATCTTAGAGGAATTGAACCTCCGTGTTTCACCAAAAGAGTGAGCAACACTAACAATAGACCAACAACAACAACATACCCTAAACAAGAAACAAAAGAAACCTCAGAAGCAGATAGAGCCTTGTGGCTGCCGATCCTGCTATGGTATGCCGATACCATAAGCTTCGCAAAATTGAAAACATACAGCAGAACATTGAAAGCTATAACTGAAGCTATCACTATGACTAAACATGTAGCTGAAGCTATGGCGTCCGACAAAGACCTGGGCGCCTTCCGAACGCCCATTGCCACCTTCCTACAAGAATACCATGCCGATAATAGAAAACAACTGAAACTCTAGATGCTCGCATTTGGAATCCAGGGTACCACCGTAAGCTTATACGGTATTCGATACATATATCAAAATTAGCCTTCAGAAATCTTAGGTTATAAAGATACGGTTTGTGATTTCGGCCACATTATGGTTTCGATCTTTAGTTTATAAAATTGACTGGCCCTTTAACACATGTTATTTTGTTTCCCATATTTAACAATAGTGATATTTTTTGTAACACAATGCATTCGCCCTAGTTTTGCAATATGACAACCATAATAATAGCACTTAGAGAATGCATATAAGGGTTGGCGAGTCCAAATTAACACGCTTACCTACAATGTGACATTTTTTATGCTCTTTAGCAATTGCCACCTAGCGATGATAGAACACAGGTTTGTTATGGCACTACAAATAGCAGAATTGATGTCAATGCCTTGCATCCTACACAAATTTCATGGGGGTTTATATTTAAGCCTGTGGTGGCATAATGCAGGAAATTCGCTCCATCCTATAGAGAGAAGAAAAGGGAAATTTTCAATAACTTTTAAGGAAACACTAATCAAAGTGCATATACTTATAGTGAAGCTACCATCTCTTCATGTGTTATTGATGGCTAATTCAAACATATAATCAAACACCGAACGATCCCCGCCATATTTGATTTGATGACATTGTTACTTTCTTTGGCACATCCGATGTTATGTGTCTTATAGCGAGAAGGGCAGCCGTTAATCTTCCCGTACGTAAAAGGATTTTCAAAGACTATTGTCAGGCATCATGGTGAAGCCAGGATTGAGGCATAAAGACCCCTGGGAAATAGTTTTCCTTAAGAGGGAAGCACTTCATTCTTGAATGCCCATTGTGCTCCACTGGCTTTCAAAACTCATGCATGGTGATTAACTCCTTATGGAGGGATAAACTGCAGTTATGTTAAAGCTTATAAAGCAACAGACTGATCACATTTCTGGTGATGAGCTTTCTTGCAATTTTTTTTACCACCTACCATCTTTGAGAGCATGGTTATGCTGGCGTGACATTAGTAAATTTCTTCCCACTGGATTGTGTTAATCAGTGTTAAACTGGCTTTCTGTGACTGAATGTTAGACTTTCAAGCAAAACCTCACGTTATTTTCCACCAACATATCTGCTCTACCGGCTCTAGTAAGTATTTGAGGACCTTCCTTTCCATTTAATATTGCTCGATGCAATGTAGTCAATTTAATAATCTGGGGAAAATTTGGTAAACAATGGTATTGGCTTGAGAATACCAGGTACAATGCATAAGGAATGTGCTGACACTAAATGGAATGTGTTTTGCAAGCAAAAGCATCTGATGCTAGATGGACCAGATAATATTGGAAACATAATGCTAAAATCATCAAAATTTGCATGGATAAAAAATGTAGAGTTACCTGATGCGATGCACGACAGTTCATCAGGGCCTGTCAGAACGATGGGCCTGCCTGAAGGGCGCGATACATGAACGAAAATGAAGAAATATGGTCGCAACGAACCAAACCATAATAGATAATGGCCAAGAGCAGGCCATTTCGCTTGGTAAGGGCCTGGCGAGCCCATTAGGGCGAGCCAGGTCCGAGCCAGGCGAACTGGCCTGCTCTTGGCCATTATCTTACATAAAGGAAGGGATGGCGATATTTCGACACTGCTGCTGGATCGTTGAAGATGTGCCCATCTGCAAGCTCCATGAGATCATCCATGAAATTAGCAGAAATAGAATCACTTTAAGAATCACTTTTCACCCTGCTGTTAGAAATAGGTGACCATCGGGAGGCACTGCTTCTAGATCGTTGAAGTTGTGCTGCTAGAAATCAGGTGCCCATCTGCAAGCTCCATGAAATTCCATTGCAATTCCTCCACCCTGGTGTTAGAAATCAGGTGACCATCAGGAGCACTACTATTGGATATAAAATGGGCTGAAAACAGAAGAAATATCGCCACCCCTTCCTTTATGAAGAGCAGACGAAACAACGGACACAGTGGGCAGCTAAAAAGCAGGCGGATAACGGGTGTCGTGATACGATTTATATTGGACAATAAAATAAGTTCGTTTCGCCGTATAATGTGGCTGGATTACGCAACGAAAGGAGGACGGGCGGAGGGACGAGGATGGTCCGAGGTTGTGGGGAAAACTAAATAGGTGGTAAGTATTGTGGCATCTATTTGGTTTTCCCCATGGCCCAGGGCCATCTTAGGGTGCTTTCCCATGGGCCTCTGATCTCAAGGTTTTCTTGAGGCCGAGATCAAGGCATGCAGGTTCCCGTGGGCGCCTCGACCTCAAAGACTCAGGTTTTTGACCTGAATCAAAAGTAATCACCAAGCATTTCTGGACGCTCAGGTTTTTGACCTGGATCCAGATCTTTAGGTCACGAATCTCATGGGAAAGCACCCTTAGTATCATCCCCAACCTCTGGATCTACCTCTCCCGCATTATCACCTAAAAGCCAATTGCTCTTTCTTCTTTTCATAACGAGTTGGCTTCTGATAAGAAAGAACAATTGGCTTTTAGGTTTTTGAGAAGAAAGAGCAATTGGTTTTCTCGTGATACTTGCTCCAGTAATTACGTTGAATGGCGGATTCTATATATAACAAAAAGAATTTTAAAGGAAGCTCTATAGGAATCTAGGTTCGTTTCTATTCCTTCCTCATATGTCCTCATGGACGCTGCCAATGCGGCATGACGTAAAAATACTATCTATCTATCTATCTATCTATCTATCTATCTATCTATCTATCTATCTATCTATCTATCTATCTATCTATCTATCTATCTATCTATCTATCTATCTATCTATCTATCTATCTTTTCCTGCCTTCATATTCTTGCACGCAACTCTATCTTATTTTTGTTCTTTCAATTTCTATGTAGACTTCAATTCTTTGTTTTGAGTTCGTATATCCTTAGTAGATCCTGAAGAATCCTACATCTACTTTTGGTGTATGCTCTAACTAGGTTTTAAGCATGTCAAGGATGCAAACTATATTGTCCATCTGTGTTATTGTGTTTGTGTTATTGTGCTAGATGTAAAACGACTTGTCTTACCGTCTCTCTTGGTATCTAGTTCTAGAGCTCAATTTGGAGCATAGCTTGAGCTACTATAGCACAACCAAAGTATCACGAAGACATGCTCATAAAATATTAGAAATTTAAGGTATAACTTCAAGTGTAGAGGTGTAGAGAAATACGTCGTATGTAATGAGAAATAGCTTTTCACTTCCAAAATGTTTTGTGAAAGAAGCATGGTGAGAAGTATATTAACTCTTTGTCATGTGAATATTGATAGTTAATATATTGTCTCTAGAGTTTGAGAAATTTTAAGCACACTCTTGTCTTATTTGTTAATGACATTGAGAAATTTATGTCCAGATCAAGGTGGCATTCCAATCTTATTGTTGTATTTAACCTCTTCATTTGTTCTCTTATTTGTAAGGAGCTTTCTAAAATAATATCATTGTGAACCTGAGTAAGCATTGTGCTTATGATATGCTTAGCCATGTCAATGTGATATGGCATAATTTAAGCAAGTTGTTAGCCTCGCCTTCATTCTAGAGGAATTAAGAGAAAGCACACCCTCTTTCAAATTGCTTTTGCACTATGGGTTGCCCTCAAGGCTAAATTGTAGTATTTTTCTTCATATCGATGCTTACGAAAGACCTTATTCAAAAATAGTCTTTGAACTTAAAAAGGGGAAGTGCCTAGGGTTGGATGATATATCCATTGAGTTTTCCACGAATATTGGGAATGGTTGGAGCCAGATGTATTTGATGCTTTCTGTGACTTTTGACGATCTACCGCCTTGGACAAAATTTTGAATACAGGTGCCATCTCGTTGATCCCTAAGATCAAAGATCCCTAGACTATTTCAGATTGGAAACCAATCACTTTATTATCATCAGTATATAAAATATTTGCCAAGGCATTTGCAGAGAGGGTGAAGGATACTTTGACTGAGTGCATTTCTACAACTGAATCAGAATTTCTTTCGAGGAGATGCATCCTTTACAATGTGACCCTTGCATATGAGGTCTATTGGGAACATTGGCAAAATCATCTTGTTCTGTACCTTAAATTTGATATTGCAAAGGCATATGACATTGTCGATTGGAAGTTCATGCACTTATGTATGCTCATAATGGAATTCGGGCTGCAATTGACATCAGATGTCATGAAGTTGCATATAGAATCAAGGGTACAAAAACTAGTCAAACCTTTTTAAGAGTAGCTCCACATGAGAAATACAAGACCATGTATCAGCTCCCATTCTTGTGAGTTATGCTCTAGCAAATCCAAGGGGGTCCAGTACCAAAAGCTTCATGTTTACACAAAGTAAAACTATCTTAGCATAATTTTTTTTTTAGTTTTTGTGGTTAAAATGTTATTTCTCTGAGAGATGAGAGGAAGACACAAAAATTCACGTCTCAATCGAAGCTTGTAAAGGAAGAGAGAGCCATTCAAACATGACATGGTCAAAACTCTCCCTGATTCGTAGAAACCAATTGTGATGTACAAAAAGCAACTTTTAGAAGGAGAAAATTTTCAAGTTCAAATGTGCCATATAAGTAGTACACGAGGTCCTTTATCCTAGAAAAATATTTGTCGGGTTCACATTATAATGTGTCCGAAATTAAGAAGCGTATATTTCTTACATAAGATTTTGAAAGGTTTTTATTGGTATTCATATCTGAATGCCATAAACGTTGATGGTGGCAAACTGTTATAGGCAAAGGAAGGGTTTAGGATTTTTTTGTTAAGGAGGGATGGTTCATTGTTGTAGATGACGTTGCTATTTTGGTACTCTACATGTCGTAAAATTTTGCTATGTGGTTGTTTTATTGCATGTGAAGGTGGAAAGTTCTCTGTGCATTCGTCTCTCGGCCTAAGGTAAGGCAATAGCCAATGTTGTCCCTCCATCTCTCAGTTCATTGCAGATTGGAGATTCTTCCGCAGGGTCTTGTTTGGGACAAGATTGGGGAGCTATTGATGTCAGTGTAACATTGGGGCATCCAGTTCAGGATGTGCCTAGAAGTTTCTATAATGCTATGATTGGATTTTGTGATAGGAGGTGTTTAGCAGGGCAATGGCACTTGAGCGAGGTGCTTTCTGTGGATCATTTGCACTGCCAGGCTGTTCTTAGAGCTTGTTACAAGACTTCGAGGGCTATAAATAAGGCCATCAAGAAGGATATGAATTGGCCTTCAAAGCCCCCAGTCATGTTGGTTTGTAAGGCCCTAAAGAACAATAAGCTTCATTGTTTCGAGGGCATGGTAGGTTATTATATGAAGGACGTTGGGAAAGTTCATTATGTGTGTCATCTCTATAACCGCAGTGAATCTGTAATTGAGAAAGGGAAGGATGTATACTTAAGGTGGGGGGTTGGTGATGTCAAGAATCTTGTTGTGCGCAATTGTACTAGACAACAACAAGATGTTGAATAGAGCTGCCCATTTGGTTAACTATCATGGTAATCGAAGGTTGCTTGAGTCTGACATACACTTTGTACAAGATGATAACATCTGAAAATTTTACCTTGTCTAATTCGTGGATAATTCCTTCTAATGTTGCTCATATTATTGATCATAGAGTTAGAGCAGCTTGGAAAGTCCTGTTGAATCCTAGTCATTGTATACCTTCTTATATGAGAACCATACTGTTTGGATTGCCTGCAGGCTTTGCGCCCGTGGAGAGAAATGGTCCTGGTCATAGACGATATTGGGATGATAGTATTCCTAATGGTGAGGAAGATGTGAACTTTCAAGACATAAATGATCCCAATTTCAAACCTAATGTGGTGATCCTGGAGCCTGTTATGGACTATATCCCCATCCACATGGGTGATCTTACCATGGCTATTTGTTGAGAGTTTACTTATGTTTATTATACAGTTGCAGTTTATTTGTTGCACAATATATCTTTTCGTTTGTGGTAATATATTGTTGCAGGCTTGTCATGGTGTTGGTCCTCAACCTGGCTTGAAGAGTCATCTACAAGAAACCAGCTTGAAACTATGTTCAAGTTGAGGTTATCTAAGGTGATCAATCCATACAAGAAAATTTCAACAAAATAGCTCAAAGAATTAAGTGTTCATACCTTCCCCATTTCTGAAAAATGGTAGCAATACTCAAGTCAAGATGGTTTGCAAGAATGGATTGGTTTTAGAGATTTGATTTCTCAGACTTGCAAGGAAAGTTGCAGGAAGAATATGTTATAATCTTTGACCAAGTCAGACTTATGATCTGGGAGTTATTCTAGTTCAAACTCAGGTCAAATTGGTCAATAGAAGTTAATGATCAAAATAGTGCTCAGACACATGTTTTTGGAGTTGTAGAAGAGCTTTTTGAGAAATTCCAAAGCTATTGTGTGGCAAAATGAGCCTTGAGTTGGGGCAAGTATCAAATATTGATTTGAACCTTGGGAAGTGGGTTTTGTACACAGATTTGCAAAAATATGATCAAGAATACTCACCGACAGAATGCTCAAATTTGCAACTCGAGTTTGCAAGGGATTTTTTTTGTTTTTTCAAAGCCCATAGCTGTTGAATGCTATAACAAGAGATCATGGCAACTAATCTAAAACTGGTTTGGAACAAAGGGAATTTTACTATAAAATCGTTTGTCAAGACAAAATGTTAGAATTTGTATGAGAGATCATCTTTTGCAATTTGAAAGCCAATTTTCATTGACACGAAGGTAATAAGGTCATAATATCTTTGTTATGAGGATAATCAGTACCCCACACAACATCAAAAGGTCATGAACAGGTCATATAATTTTAAAATAATAAGAACTTCAATCAGACCTTTTGTAGATCTAACTAAGGACTGCATGCTTCCGAGGTCTTCCAATCTTGTTCAGCAAGTAGGAGGATCATCGCATTTGGGCCTTCAAGAAGTCTGCAACATGATTACCCCTGTATATATTTTCAAAATTATAGTTCCAGATCTAGGCATCAAATTTAGGCTTAAGTTATTCCTTAGGGGTTGAAATCCGAAAACAGGGGAATGACAGAGCAAATGGAGCACAGAATGGTACGAATTGAGCCAGTTTTTGTATTTTTAGGGTTCTTCAGTTGATTTGGCGCGATACAATCATCATATTTTTGAAATTATAAACATAGGATATGCCGTATTTTCCTCTTTAAAGATCTTTGACCATAGTTTTGAGGGTTTTTCCATAAAATAATTGAAAAGCTTTAATAATTAGGACTATTGCAAAACTTCCTCAATGCTTAAGGAGAAATATATAATCTTTTAAGAGCATCTTTGGTCTCAATATCTAGGCTAGAATATACCATAGAGATATGTGTGAGTATGAAAGCACATGGCAAAAAGGCAAATGGAGCATGGAGCAAAGGAAATTAGGAAATAAGGGTAATGAAGGAAAAATGATAGGCTAAGCTAAGGCCATTTGCAAAAGAGTGGTGAGAGAAATAGCCAATGGTAGTTCATGAAAATAAATAGAAAATATGGGCTAGGCATAAATTCAAAGGGGGGGAATATGGCAAGTAGGCATAATGAGAATGAAAGTGGGCATAGAGAGAGAAAATGGCTAAGAAAAAAAGGCAATAGTAGAAAAAAAAAGGACACAAAAGTAGGCATAGTGGAATTAAATGTGGATATGGAAATAAGAAAAATGGCTAAAGCTACAAACCATATACCATGAAGTCTTCCAAAATTTTCCTTCCTAACTTCAAATAAGTGTCTTCCAATCTTCTTAACCCAGAGTCTTCTAGAACATGACTTTGACCAAACGTTTGACCACAAATAGAACCTCTAATGGAGTTTGATCTGGGATGTCTTAAGCACTTTGAATTAGCCTCTAAAGGAAATTGACCTAGTCTTTAAGCATAGACCAAATAGTTAGTATGTTGCCCTTTGGGGCCAACACATGGGAGGTGAGTCAGACCCGCAAGGTGATGTGCATCATCCAATTCCGTCTTTATATTAAAGATTGATGCTTCTCATCCTGATCCTGTTGTGTATCCAGCTAAGCCAGAAGAGGCTTTCTCTACCTAGGAGTTGGTCGCCAACGTGGTACAAATAGGTATGGAGGCCCATTGGATAGCCGCATCACTTCGCATCCTGAGGCGACATTGTAGAGCGTTCTTTGTTTCCATTGATAATACCATATCTGGTGTGGCATTTGAGGAAAATTGTACGCATAAGAAACTCTATTGTAGTAGATTTAAGGTCTCTACTATAGGAAATATGGATCATGAACTAAAGATATTTTGAAACAAGTGAGTTTATACTAAAAGATCTAGATATTGGGAAATAAACACAAAGGTAAATGGTACTATACCCTTAATCAATTTGTTCTCTAAATAGCGATTGCACATTCATCAATTGTAAAAGGACTTTTGTTAAAATAATTCTTAAAGTATAGTTTTTCAATCATTTAAGTATCTGAATATGTTCACAACTTAGATTATACAATAGGTAGAAAGTTTATATAGAAGAAAATATATGGCACAAGGTTCTTATCCATTCTGGATCCACTTTCAAAAGGACTACATGCAAAGGTATCACACTAGCTCAGATCACTACTGGCTTAATCTATTCCAGTCTCCGATCAACTAGTTACGATTTCTGATTAAGGCTTCAAACTCTGGCACAAGGTAAGTGGATTCTGGCTATGATCATCACTGCTATCCGGTAGCTTCTAATCAGTGGGAAGCTCTGCATTAATTGGTAAGAATAATAGTCTTGGTCTTTTACAAGGTTTCAGAGATCACTAACTGAAGCAAAATGCCGGATTGATTTGATAGGATCTACTGCTATTGGATGCTTGTCAGTAGACTTATTACTGCTAAGGTTTTTTCCTCAAAAATACTTTGTGGTGGGGCTTTTTTAATCCTAAGCAATAATATATCTGCTGCACTCTCTCTTTATTTCTGGAGTATAGGCCAGGAGGTTGACATCGTCAGCATATATGAGTTGTCGGATTGTGTGATGCATGAGATGGGCGCCCGCACCTGCATGCTCAGAGAGCCAATCTTCCAGCTGGTCAATGTATAGGCCAAAGAGTGTGGGGGAGAAGGGGCAACCCTGACGCACTCCAATACTACTGATTACCGACTGTCCTGACGATGTGATACGGCCTGAGCATGCCTCATATAGCCTATATACTGCATTTTGCAAGTCAAGGGGGGTCCCCAGCTGCCGCAGCCTGTTCCATAACCTGTCCCGGGGCACTGTGTCAAAAGCTTTTGCGAAATCCACGAAACAGCAGTACAAGTTTTGTCGGTGATTCCTGCTATCCTCAATCAATGTGCGTAGAGTGAAGATATGATCAATGGTGGAATGCCTAGGCCGAAAACCTACCTGTGTGAGAGCTCGCACATCTGCCTCCTCTGCCCATATTGTCAGTCGCTGCTCAAGGATGCCAGCCAACAGTTTTGCAAAGAGAGAGCTGACCATAATAGTACGATAGTTGGCCGGGCAGTGAGGGTCCCCTGCCTTGTATATGGGTACAACTCTAGTGGTCCACTGCGGAGGGAAGCCTTCTTGCAATGCTTTATTGAATAATGCCGTGAGGATAGGCACCAGTGGAGGCCCATCCCATTTCAAAAGTTCCGCCTGCATGCCATCTAAATCTATTGCCTTCCCATTAGCTAGACGTTGTAGGCCCATGATGACATCCCCCTCTGTGATGACCAGAGCCATGCCTATCTGTGGAGGGACTGGTGTCCGGCCTCCGAGCGGGTCGTAAAGCTGTTGCAAGTACTGTACCCATTGCTCCGAGGTGATGTTCCCCTGTGGGCTGTGCAGTCTTGCTCAAGACCCTTCTCCAGAATGTCTTGGGATGCCGATCCAGGAGACCAAACATCTGTTGTTGATGCTCTGCGAGGTATCTGGCTTTGTTGTTCTTGAGGAAGGAACGGTATTGACTGATGGCCTGTGGGGGGGAGGTGGGATCAGTGATTTGCCGGAGTGTGCGTTTGAGCTCCCGACACTCATCGTCGAACCATCTGTTGCGGGGGAAGGTGGTAGCGCCCGAGGTTCGCCAACCCTTCCTTAGCAACATAGATCTCGGGTTTCATGTTAAAATAACACATTATATGCGAGATTTGATTATAAATATACGTGGACCATTTTTTGTTTGTTCTTAGGCTTGCCATATTTTGAAGCAAGATAACATTCTTCTTCAACTCATGGTTGACGAAATATGTGATAGAAGTTTGAAATGTAGTTTATATTGTTTTAGAGCAAAATACACGAAGAAATCTTCTTATTTCTTACTATCATAAACTTAGTACACGTGTTTCCTGCTTTGGAGTGTCATAGTTTAGATATCATAATAGTAAGCTTAGCTTGTCTTTCATGATAGACTATACTTTATATGGATTTAGCCTTCATTGGCAACATAGATCTCCAATTTGATGTTAAAAATAATATATTACTATATGCAAGATTTAATTAAGGCATGGACTATTATGGTCTACAATTAGACCAATTGGGTATAGAAGTAAATCTCTATAATTATTTTCACCAATTCTATTTATTGTTGATTTGTCACTTATACAATGATATAGTGATTTTCTACCACTTTTGGAAGGGGTGAGTGGACATTCATATAGGTTCAATTTGTTTGTGCTTCAACATTTCTCTTTAATAATGCAATCCTAGCAACCAACTAATTTTCTCAAATAGAGTACTACATAGGATATGCATATTCTAAACGTGAGTTTAGGACTGATTAAGATGAGGATGTTTTGGCTTTTTAAATGATCTTAAGCCATGTGGACCAGTGCTGGAAAACATATATAGAGTTTATCTTTGCTTTTCATAAGTATTAGAATAGAATAGAATACATTAATGTCCCTTTTGCCGTAAGGCCCCTGGACTTGTGTAGCATGGGCGAGCTCCCTAAAAGGGTGCTACTAGCACATCACGCTGTTATAATGTAGCCTTTTCTGAAGGCTGACTTTTTTCTTTTAATACCAGCATCCCGCTTTACCTCGGCTTCTTGGCCGTGCAGTGATGCGTCATTATCAATCAGCTTTTAGCTGAGCAATTTGTGTGAGGCTATATGACCCATTTTGTACAGATCATATTACAAGCCCTCTTTCACTGTGTACTTCTCTGTGTCTGGTCGTCATTCTGTGGATCGCGTCTGCCAGATCCCGTAATGATTCTGTCATCTTCATCAGCCCGTGGACTGGTTCCCCCCACCTTATACTTCTATATCTGTCCCTGATGTCTCCGTAGATCGGGCAGTCATTAATCATATGGTTCTCATCCTCTATTCTCCCCCCGTCACAGATTCTGCATATCCTGTCCTCCTTGTCTACCCCTCTCCACCTGTCTTTTTCGATTCTTAGATCATGACTTCCCATCCTAAATCTGGCCAGTGTGTCCCTTCTGTTTTTCTCCAACATGTTATCCCGGTATATCTGGTGTCCTATTTATTGATCTGGATTAAAAACTTGTATGAGCCAGTCTGTCTTGGGTCCTGTATGCCTTTGCAGCCATGCTCTTGTCGCTATGTCTGCCCACTCCTCCTTCCACTGCCCCTGTATTAGCTTTACATATTTGTTCATTCTTTTTGCATTGCTTCCACAACTTGGGAAGTTTGAAAATAGGTCACCATTTAATGCATATGTTTACAAAATCTATAAAACACATGTTTTTAATGAATATGTAGCATAATAACAGGGGGTTTTCTTTGTGTTTTTGTACACTTTTCACTAAGGTTTTCCTATGATTTCGTGATGTATTCAAATGGATGTACTAATGCGTACATCTAGAGTGCACCATTTCTGAGCCATTGATTTTAGCCTTTTTTTTCCAATGGTCAACAACCAATGGCTCACAACAAAAGCCCTTTTTTTGTGCGTGTGGTGCATAATGGTCAACAACCAATGGGTCACAACAAAAGCCCTTTTTTTTTTTTGTGCGTGCATAATGGTCAACCAATGGCTCACAACAAAAGCCCTTTTTTTGTGTGTGGTGCATAATAGTCAACAACCAATGGCTCACAACAAAAGCCCTCTTTTTGTGTGTGTGGCGCCTTGATAGTCTGATTTCCCCCAAGACAACACATTTCTTATCATAACTTTTGATCCAGAGCTCTGTTTGAGATGATTTTTATTGCGTTGGAAAGCTCTCTCCGAGATCTTTTTGATAGTATATGATATGGATATGTATGGTTAAGTTATCTATGCTAAAACAGCAATTTTTCGGCCGGGTTTGGTAGGCTTTCACATCCTACCAGCTGATTAATACAGGATTGCGCTATTGGATATTGTTTTATGGCTCATTCCGAATGAAGCTTGCAAAAAATTACCATGCATTTTTAGATTTTGAGGCAGTTATTAAGCAAATTCCAAGGCTTCTAGGTCCTTGTGCTAACAAGCAGAAAAGTTTCCCACTTTGGTTTCTCACCATAAGAATCCATGGAGGCCAAAGGCTGCTGTTAAATTCCAGTTGAAAAATGTTTGTGTATGGGTGTTGCAAACTTTATGACTTTTAGAATAATGGGATCAATCCGCTCTATCTTTATGGTAACTTTTACTTATGTTCTATTTGTTTTATTGTGATGAAATTCAAAAGCTACAGGTGATGAAAGCCTCAAATGAATTCTAGTTTTTTTCTAGTTTGAATTCTAAAATTTTTGTCACACCGGGGCGTAATTTTTTGCAACACAAACCATTAACATCCAACATAGAAAAATTAAATCCCCCAACACATAACAACCAACACATAACAACCATTGACATTAACAACCAACATATAACTACCATTGACATTAATTAACACAACCATTGGGTCCAACACATTTAAATTAAAATCCCCCTTAAACCCCCTTTGGTTTGGGTGCATATTCACACGGGGGGTGACGTAGGGCAGCGAGAGTCCTCATAATTGTATTTTGCACGTACAAAATCAACACCATATAGTATTCCGCTTGAAATCTTATAGTATTTTACGAATCTTGTTATACCGTATAGCAAATTTTGTACTTGCATACCCCACAAACAAGGAACTTTACGTACGGTGTAGATTAAGGAATAAGGGGTGAATATGCCTATCCAACAGCTCTCGTTGCCCGGAGTCACCCCCCGTGTGAATATGCACCCAAACCAAAGGGGGTTTAAGGGGGATTTTAATTTAAATGTGTTGGACCCAATAGTTGTGTTAATTAATGTCAATGGTAGTTATATGTTGGCTCATGAGGTACTTATATCCCCCAATTGAACTTGAGATTGATTAACATGTGGGAGTTCTTGATTTTAAAATGAATCTGGACCAGTAATGGTCCCAGGTTTACAAACAAACCTTTCTTGATTTCTTGAGAACAAATGCTATGCTTTTTCTTCGTGTTTGTTTTTGAGGTGATTGTATATTGTGGTAACCTTTCATAATATGATTTTTTGGAGAATGACCTTGAATTATTTTACCCCTATATATACATAAGTTAGCATTCACTTATACTCGAAAAAATAAAAATAAAAATTAAAACTTCAACATTAAGGCTAACACATTTTTCTCGGATAAAACAAGTTCTGCTACTTATATTCAAATTTTAGGTCAAAATTCAGTTCCCTACAAAAGTTAGAGATTTGATTTGGGAACAGCTTTCTGGGAACTGGTATTGGTTCACAACAGACAAGCAAGAGTTTTGCCCCTGTCATGTTCGAACCACCCTATCTCCCTTTTCGAACCTCGGATTGAGGTGTAGTTTTTTGTCTAACTCGTGAAGAAAAATACAAAAATAAGGAAAAAAAATCCTAAAAATCCTCATATTGAGCCAGTTTTACTTTATCTAAATCAAAATTGACTTGACCCCCTTGGATTTACCTAAGTATAACTCTCAAGAATGGGACCGATGGATTTTTAGGTATTTTTTCTGTACAAAATGACTGCCGTATATTTAATGTGTAAGAAGGATTTGATTGAATATTGAACCTTTGATTTTATATGAATTATAAAGTGAACAGTGCAAATGCACCTTTTCCGGTCCATCATGTGATGACTCTAGTGTTAATGGATATCCTTGTTTGAGTATATGCCTTTTTTTTTTTTTTTTTTTTTTGGAAAAAACATTTTTCCTGTAGCTTATATCCTGGATGTATAAGATTAAAGCCGAATTTGGGGTTTTAACATTAACAATCAGTCAAGTAAACAACTCAGCTGAGTCATAATATAGTGCTTAAAAAGGCAGACATGGCATGAAAAAATAATGAAATAATTAATAAATTTTTGCACTAAGCCACGGATCTTGCATACCATCTTAAGACTCAAATGGATAAAGCAATACATGGCATGCAAGATAGAATTATCATGTGGACCACCTGGATGAAAAGATGCTTGGAGATAAGGATCTGCTTTTGCATAAGGACATATTGATTCTTGTATCATTACTGAAAAGGTTAAATTTCTTAAACATCTAAAGTACTTGTATCTGAATTTAAATAGATTGTTTCCTAATGTTTCAACCTTGATCGTTGCATATATGTGATGGTAGGTTGCCAATCATGAGAAATATATTGTTTGATCATATGTTTACTGATCATATACTTGTAGACAAGGAGACTGATATACATAGTTTCTTTGAGAATTAAACACTTGTTTTTCATTTTTTATGGTCTCAACTCGAAGGGTATTATTTATTTACTCGATGTCTTGATATGGAAGTACCATTCTAGAAAATTCTAGATGTGGAATGATAATATTGCCTTTAGGGATTGACCTTGGCAGATGTCTTGCTAGTTGGTTGATGTCAATGCCAGCTAAGGCTGGATTTTTTTTAACACTTCATTTCATTGGTCATACTAGTGATGCCTCTATTCAGGCTCAAGTAAATAAGCCATATCCTAATTTGAAGTTGCTAGAGTTACATTTGTGGTTAATTTCCTTTGCAATGGCTCACACATTGATGTTTCTTTAATTCAAGACAGAGATATGTCTACTTATGACAGGGAAATTATTATTCCAAAATGGAAGAAAGAACTGCTGGATCTCGGCTATAGCCATCTCAAAATTAAATGCCCAAGCTATGCTATCCAAACAATCATGTGTTGCATCAGGGATGTAAAAGCACATGAGTTCATCATACAAAGGGAATCTACCAAAATACCACCAGTATACTCTCGTCTCACATCTTGGCTTTAATGAATGGGTGCTACTGCTACAGAAAATAAATAACACTGGCAGTGACTGGGATAATATTGAAGATACTATGACGGAAGTTTATGATAGCCTTCCAGATCTGATTTTCAAATGGACTAGTATTGAAGATGAACAAAAACTGAAATTTGCTTTGGACTGAAAGCCTTGGAATATGCAAACAAGATAGTCAAACCCAAGGGAAAGAACAGAAATGATGGAGCCAATATGTTCACTGATTGCAACCTAGAGGAGAATGACCCTTTTGGAGAGGCTTTGCTTTCTGAGCGGGATAAGATTACACTAGGAGGACAAGGCATGGATAATAGTGTCAACATAGAAGATGACTTTGATTTCAACGTACATAACTGCCTTAAATTTTCTATCATTCCTAAACGACTTGTTGAGAGTCATGCTATCCTATGCAACAATGGCATTTGGAGAACTAAGAATTTTGGGGCTCTCGCCCCTATTAGTAAGGAAGCTTGGGTTGTCTTGGGTTGTATTACCAATGACCAAATCAGGGCTGCCAGTATAGCAGCAAAAAAAAATGGATAAGTTTGTCATAAAAGAAGAGATCAAACTTAATATTGACACTAGGTTCTTTGATAAGAAGTGTAACAAGAGTTCATTCATGTATGTCAGCCTATCACATGTACAGTCGATGAGCAATGTTGGAATTAATAAGCAACATGCTTCAAGGGCCGGGGTAATGAAAATCGACCATGGACGTTATTACCTTCACAACTTTTGGAGGAGTGGCATGGCCTGAAGCGTGCTTTCCACTAGTAGGCAAGGATAGATTTTTGGCTTGAAAGACAGCAAGGTCTGGAAAGCACTTTAAAGGTTTGGTACGTGGCTTAGGAAAGAAGGCTTTCAATCCCTGGGACAACATGATGGACTCCTGTGCGATCTCTCGAACGAGCCACTGGAATGGGACTTCTGGGACTTCCATATCTCTCGCAATGCAACAGTGTCGGGTCTCCACCTGTGAGGCTTCTTCGAGCGAGGAGGCAGCTTGGGAAGAGTCTTGCACCCGGTGGTAGGATGGTTAGCTGCTAGAACTCGTCCTTCATGGCAGATAGAGGAGGTGGCCTTAGCAACTCCACTTGCTGCTTGAAGGCCCTATTTTTAGCTGCTCTCCAATTTATTGGGAGTGCTCTTACGCTTTCATTTTATTGTAAATTTCCTTGTCCTGGTTCTATGTTATCTGCTCAGTTTCCCTCTCTGCCTGCCATTCCCATAATAGATGGACTTTGGCCCTCCTGTGTGTCTCGGCTATGTATCGGTCTGGCCAAGCCGCCATCTCTATATGGGTTAGGGCATCCTCCTACGATAGATTCACCGTCTCCCAAATAAATATATTGCTCGCCTCTGACCTTTGGACCCCATTTGCTACCTCCTGTGCGTCAGCTGCTATACCATGTCCATGACCCTATGCATCTCTACTCCGGCAGCTTCCTCATCATTGCCTGTCTCAGATTCAGGGCATTAATAATGGACTAGATTCATGGTTTGACCCGACTGCTCCACGAATGTATACTTCTCGCCAGAGGCATCAAGCTTAAGCATCCACTGCTCCGTTAAGTGAAAAATAGGGTAAGCTATCTAACTCCCTATTCTAAAACACTGGACTAACTGCTTAGACGTTCAACCTTTTCAGCATCTCCAGCTAGGTTGCAACCAAGTTCAATGAAAATTTGAATAATATAAAGGGTATCATAGCTCTGGTTTTGTAGGGTACGAGCCATGGCTAGGGTGGTGAGGGGAGGTGGCTAGATAAAGAGTGAAGTGGTGCTTGGAGATGGTGAGGCAAGCTTGGCGATGGCAGTCAACTCTGGTGGTCGGTCAATCCTGGCTATGGCGGAAGAGAGCTCAAGGTACGGTGGCTATGGCAGAAGAAAGAGGGAAGAGAAAACATAAAAAGAAAGAAGGGAAAAAAAAAAGTCTCAAAGAACAATTTAAATCCTAACTTTTTTTATACTTAAGAAATATACGTATAAAAAAAATACGGCGGGTGCATATAAGCTGCATGTAGGGGGTTTTAGCCTCTTAAATTTCGATTATGAAGCCCTCTTTCCCCCAATACGTCCCCTTAAGCCTAGAGCCAAAATGATGACATCTAGCGCGCCACCCAATGGGGGTCCTAGCTAATTTGAGTGTGCCCGATGCAATGACGCAAGAGTCACCTTCATCCGAGCCTCCTACAAAAAGTTATGGCCTCCGAGAGTAAGGGACCTTGTTCTACCAAAACTAAACAAGACCCAACTCTTACATTCTACAATTTACTTTGTAATTTTCTCAGTTTTTTTTTTTTTTTTTTTGAGGGAATGAAGCTTTTTAATCATTAATTATGGAGAATAAGTACAAAATATAAGTATTGCATGACAAAAGATGTCAGCAACATAGAGAGTTGAATATTTGGATTCGGTGAAATCCAAACCAAAATATAAAGAGCCATAAAGAGTAATAAAGTTTTAGATAGTGACAACATAATGAAACCATTCAAGTAACATTTGAGACAGAGATGTTCAGCTGTTATCTTGGATAGAGTGGAACTTGTAACAGCAACTTGTAACAGCAACATTTTACTAAGGTAGCAAAATGTGAAACCATTTTACTGATGAAGCCAGCAACAGTTCGTGTAGATTCCTTGAGCCAATAATCTGCAAAAAACAGCAAGTCTAAAGGAAGATGAGGCTGATATCAAAAGTTATATGTGTCAAGATAGTGGAAATGATCTCTAAAATGTGGAATGAGGATAGGAATGAAGTTCTTTCCCCAATCAACAAGCTCAATCAGCCTTGTAGAGTTACATGTGGAATACAAATGGATCATAGTGCCATAGCAATCTGCCCGACCCCTGTGATAGTAATAGCATTCCCTATAAAATTCAAATTGCCTGTCTGTCATATCCATACTGTTAGCATGCATGAACCACCATAGCACATACATGAGCTGAGTTTCCTTGCAAAATTCCTTTGCCCATTCAATCTCTCTATTTGGGATCTCACTGATGTTTTCATATAATTTCCCTTTTACTTGTCCTGTCCAAAAGTTGTAATCAGTCTGTGTTTGCACTTGATTCTGTATTCTTTCCTGTCCTGTCATTGGTAGGCCGATATATTTGGAGGCTTCCACATCATCAAAGTGTAGGTCAAGCTTATACTTGCAGTTCCAGAGGTATTCTATCAAAAACAGATTCAGAGTTAGTAATGATTTCATGGCAGTGAAGCTTAAATAATTTGAAATACCCAGCATATTGTCCTAAAGACAACCAATTGTGATCAACATTTGCATCCTCATATTTGTTTCTATGTGTCTTAATTTTGTGATTTCAATATCAAACATAACTTGAAGTTTAATCCAAATATTAGCTGGATTGTGACCACCATAGAGAACTCTATTCCTGTGTTTCCAAATATTCCACAAAGCTATGAAGCATAAAGTATTTTGAAGAGGATTATTATTCATCATAAAGTTCAGGATAGAAGCAGGCCTTTGTAAATTAAAATTCACCTCAAACCATGTCCAGAAACTATGCAATTTGGGGCATATAAAAATATGTTCCATGGATTCTGAAATGCCACAACCTAAGGGACATAATGGGGAAGCCTGAGATTGATTATTCTGGTGTCTGCATATGTCCTGAAGATTAGGAACACTTTTATTGGCAATTAACCAATTGAAATAAGAGATTTTTGGGGCACAATAGGAATTCCATATATTTCTAAACAGCTCTTTCTCTTCTATCTCGTAAAATGTTCCAAAGAATTGCCCCGCTTTGGATGACAAATTGGACATGGTAAGATGCTCATAGACCTTAGACACTTTATAAATATTTTTGCCATTTAATAACCAATCATTTTCGGGAGGAGAAGAGGCATCTAGGTTTATATTTGCCACTTTACTGATAATATGTCTATGAATCAGCCTATCTGTACTAGATCCTCTTATTTTGGCTTTAAGGCTAGTCCATGAAATCCAATGTCCATTGGCCCAGAGGTCCCCCAAGTTGCAGATATTATTGGACTTCCATTTCCTATAAATCTTAGGATGAATTAAAGCCAAAGGAATATTGTCCCTCTTGGATAGATTAGAATTCCAGAAGATACTTGTAGCATGGTGAGCCTGATTATTTCCAATATAGATAAAGGCATTGGAGACCTTGTTCCAAGCCATTAAAAGGTTTCTCATCAAAGGTGATGTGTTTGATGCAGGTTTAATATCATAGAAAGCAGAGTGAGGGAGCTGATGACTGATAGAGGGATGATCTTTAATTCCACTCTTTGAGATCCAATAGTGTAAAAATTCTCAGCATAGGGATTATTTCTTTTGGAAAAGGGCTTTCCAAATATATTTACCCCCAAGGCATAAGCTCAGTAGCATAAGACTCTTGCAAGTAGAGACCTCCTCAAGATTTGTTCACGGTAACATAATTCCAATTTACAAGATGCCTTTTCCCCCAAATGAAATTCCTTATGATTCTTTCAATTTGCTGATAAATGCATTTAGGAGCAATAAGGGCAGAGGAGAAGTAGACATGGGAGCTGGCTAAAACAGAGGAGGCAATAATAGTTCTCCCTGCCAAAGAAAGACAACTGCCATAATTATTTAGCTTTTTCCTAATCTTTTCAACAATAGGATGCCAGAGATTCCTGATATTAATATCTAAACCCAAAGGCATCCCTAAAAGTTTTGTGGTTTCATTTTCAGAAACACACTTTATACCATGAATGTTGAGCTGGCCTGGAGCACCAATAATGACAGATTTGAGCAGATTCAGATGGATCCCTGAGGCCTTACTAAAATTATTAATAACTTGTAGAAAGAACTCAATATTTTTGGTATCATTTTGTAAAAAGGAGAATGAGTCATCTGCATATTGAAGAATAGTCAATTGATTCTGAGAATTTGGCATGACCAGACCCTTGATATTACCAAGATTTTGATGATGAAGAATGGCCCGAGTTAACTGATCAGCAAGAAGAATAATAAACAAGTAAGGGGCTAAGGGACAACCTTGCCTCACACCTTTCTTCGAGAGAGGAAAAACTTACGGAGTGCCATTAATCATAATAGAGGATTGAGCACGAGAATTTAGACCAAGAATTAATTGGATCAACTTATCGTGGAAACCTATTTTCTCAGATAGCCAATTCTAAAAAATCCCACCTAATAGAATCAAATGCCTTAGAGAAATCCAATTTTAGAAGGATACACTTTTGATTAGATATTTTAGCCCAGTGTAATCCTTCCATAGCAGCAATATAGTTGTCCAGAATGAATCTTTTTGGCAAAAAAGCTGACTGGTTTATAGAAATATTTTTTTGCAAATGGGCATTTATTCTATTTGCCATAATTTTAGCACACACTTTATAAGAAGTGTTGGTGAGGGAGATAGGTCTCCAATCACTGAAATTCTCAGGTTTATCAACCTTTGGCACAAGAGTGACCAGACCAGCAGCCATGGCTGGATGTAGATGGTTGTTATGCCAAAATCCATGAATCATGTGAATAAAGTCATATTTAATTTCATCCCAAAAGCACAGGTAAAACTCAGGGGGCAAGCCATCAGGGCCCGGACTTTTTCCTTTTGCAAGATGCATCAGGGTGGCTTTAATCTCATTCTCATTTGGCAGATCAACAACATTATTGGAGATTGGAATGGAGTCATAATCAGGAAGAGTATTAATCAGATTAATGAAATCTTTGGCCTCCGAGTTATGCCAGGGAATATTATCACTATCAGAAAAAATTCCAGAATACTTTGAGTAAAAGAATTGACTTATTTCATTGCTATCTTCCAGCAGGGCATCTTGGTCATTTTTAACAGCCAAAATCTGATTCTTAAGGAGTCTATTTTTAGCCACTCTAAAGAAGAATTTCGAGTTATTACTGTCCATATTTGAAAGATATTTTATTTTGCACTTAATGGCAGCACCTTTAGCTTCATATTCCTCCATTGCCTTTATAGTTTGCTCAAGGTTAGACTCTTGGATATGTAGGTCTCTGTTATGAGGCTCACTCTGAATTTTGAGTCTAATTTCCTTCATATTAATCATGCATCTCTTTTTTTCTTCTTTTCTAGATTTATTATTATTTTTAGACCATTGCTTAATCCACACTTTGGAGGCCTTGACATTGGAATAAAAATCTCTCATAGATTTGGTAGGATGCACTCTTGGTAGGTTTAGATAGAAGGCTTTAAAAGCGCTACGTAAATTTGCATTATTTAGCAAACTGCAGTTTAATTTAAAGGCAATTGGATCCTTTTTAATGGTAAGCATATGTTTCGTCTCGAGAAATTGGGGCTGGTGATCAGAAATAGAGGTGGCCTCATCACTAAAAACCAAACAGTTATCCCAGAAGGAATTGTCAGAGTTATTGATATAGAATCTATCAAGGGCACAGAAGACACGTTTGCTACCTTCCTGTTTGTTTGACCAAGTAAACTTAAATTCTGAGAGGGATATGAGTGAAAAGAAAATTATCCATAAGATTATTCCAATTGATCTTCTCAGCTCTAGTCATGTTAATATCATTGCCAAGCTTAAGATCTCTGGAAGGGGTGTTATTAAAATCCCCCCCATAATCCAGGATAAAGAGCAGTGGTTTTCAAGCCAATTACCAATTTGAGGCCATAAGATTTCTCTCTCTCTAGAGCAAGTAGAAGCATACACATTGATTATCCCAAAGGAAAGATCGTTTTTCTTGAATATTACTGACTGCCAATTTTTCCCAGGGCTATTGTAAATTAGACAATGAGAGATGTTTTTCCAAATGATGCAGATGCCACCAGAAGTACCAGTGGCTTCTATCCAAGATGAGGAATAATCAGAGCCAATCCAATTGGCTAGGTTGGAGCATTCAATTGGAAGCCTCAACTCTTGTAACAAGATAATATCAGGATTATACTCTCTAATTTGAGCAATCACTCTCCTTCTTTTCAAGGGCCCTTTTATCCCCCTAAGGTTCCAAGACAGAATCTTCATTAAGGAGATGTTAGCTAGAGACCTTGGGAAAGACAATTAGGATCTCCTTTTTTGACTCCTGGTATTTTTCTTAGATTGCAGTCTAGTGTTTAGTGCTGGAGAAGTATAGTTTCTGGAAATAACCTTGGCTGCCTTATCAGAATTAGCAGTGTTTTTCTTTTTCCCAGGTTCAGGAATCATATTGGAGAGGTATTTGTCATCCTCCCACAATTGAGATAAGGAAGCATTTTCCTTTTCATGGAAATCAGAGTCTGAATCAGATTCATGAGAACAAGTCCAGAATTTAGACTGACAGCAATGATTGTTTGAGTTATTTAGATTATCAGAATTATTAGACAATCTATTTAAACCAGAATCATTAGAATTAATATGATTAAGAACAGAAAGAACTTGCCTGGAAGGGGTAGATCCAGAATTGTCACTGAGATTATGTCGATCTGGCCAAACTTCCTCAGTATCCATTTTGGATGTTGTCATGTTATCCCCAGGGTTTATATCTGCTGAGTTCATATCTGCCTTACCATTGAATTTACCTTGAGAGACCAAATTTCCATTTACTGGCTCTGTACTTGCTGACTCTGTATTTGCTAACTCTGCATTGGATTTACCTTGAAAGACCAAATTTCCTTTTGCTAACCTTTCATTTGCTGACTCTGCATTCTGATTCCCTATGCATTCCACATGTAACTCTGCTAGTTGCTTAGCAATGGTCTGATCAATATTATTAAATTGGTTTGGACTCGGATATGAGAGGTTATATGGAGATACAATTGGATCAGAGAAGTCAATAAGATCACCATTATTGGCAGAAGTGATAAGCATTTGATGGTGAGGGATGATAGGATTGTCAGATGTGGGCGAGGGGGTGGAAGCAACAACTATGGGAATCTGATGATGATATGGAGAGATAGAATGATGTGAAGGTATGGGATCATGGGTATTTATTGGCTCATAGAAATCTGCACAAAAGTCATCAACAATATCAGTAAGAATTTTGAATTTATTATGACATTTAATTCCAGTGTCTATATCTTCTGAATCTTCTGCTTTGTCCCCATCCTGGAGATGAGAATGTTGTTTTTCAGCTGAAGAAGGTTGTGTCCCTGTATGTTGAAATGGTTCAACATCTATGTTTTGATGTGGCTCCATATTCCTGTGTTTGGAATTATTTTCAGTTTTATTGACAGTGTCAATAGGCTGTTCCTTATTCTCCAAAAGTAATAATTCTTCATTCCCTGTGTTGTTGAGTGTTTGAGGCTTGCACCCTGAAGTCTTAGCAGTTATGGAAGCCTCAGGATTTTTCTGAATATTAGTGTCTCCAGAAAATATTCTCAATGCACTTGATCTTTTATTTCTCAATTGAGCCAACTGAGATTTGATGTTACATTTCAACTGATTTGCAGCAGCTGTTCTAAAAGATGCCTTTCTTTTAGAATCCTCCATTATATCTTGCAAAGTATTGGCAAGATCAAATTGATTATATGGTCGATGAGATTGATTTTCCATAAGAATACCTTTGCCCTTCAATGTTCTCTTTCTGTCAATGTCATTTTCCTTGAAGCGTGTACTGTTTTGCTGTTCAGGTTGCTGCTTAGATGAATCTGCATTGCTAGGAGGATTACATCTTTTGTTTATGTACTCCATCCCTTTGTTTAATACCTTGATCGAATTTCCACTATTGGTCATTCCAGAAGTGGCAAATTTAGAACTTTCTGAATATTGAGATTCTTGGTGTGACTCAGATTTAGATTTATTGGCTTCTCTCTTTTTTTGGATCCGTCTTTTGCTTCCATTAACTCTCTCCCATGCAAATGTATTTGACATGGGATTGTCCTGTGCTAATTTGTATGTCTGAGATTTGTAATTTGTCTGACATGTTTTAGGCATATTTTGCCTGTCTCTTAACATGTTATTTGCATTGGGATCTTGACTTGAGCTTTCCCCTGCAACTTTATTTTTCTGGCATACAGTACCAGAGAAGTGTCTACAATTGCAATCATGACAATAAAGTGGCAGACCAACCCAGCTTAGTTGTATTTTAATTTGATTGCCAAAGAAGTCCAGGATAGGCACAGATGTAGGGATAGGTTTGGCAATGTTAAGCTGGACAAAACAAGTAGGTGGCTTGTAGGGGCAATATTCTGTGCAAATGTATCTTCCAAAGGAATTAAAGATTGCAGAGAAGCAATCTTCCTCCCAGTAAATAGGACTAAGATCAGACATGGAAACGGAGGCAATAAAGTATTTGTCATATTCTGAAATTGGGAATTTAGGGAACCATTTTAAAAAGGATATTTGAAAAGTATCAAAGGTCGATCTGCCAAGTTTAAGCAGGAAATTTGCAGACCTGGCATTGCCACATTCAACTAAGATATATGGATATCTAAGCCAGAAAACAGAGTTTATCATGACAGATTTGTTAAGCCTCAGTAAGTGATCCCATAACTTATCAATTTTGGCACCAACTTTATCAATGGAGACAATAACAGCAGTAGAAGAAAAGGATTTTATTTTTTCAGCAATGCTGGCTTGGTTAAGATGAATACCTTTGAAAAGCTGCAAGTCTGGTCTAGTTTGATATTGCAGGTGATCCAGATTGAGAGCCAGCTGCTGATCCGAGATCCTTTCTTGAGCGGGCCGAATGTTTCCATAAGGCAAGGGAACTCCATTGGCATTAAGGATTGGATCCCCATGTAGACCCGGATCTTTAGACAAATTGTCCCATTCCGGCACATCCCGAGTCATGTGATGCATTTCTTTGTGGGATAAATCAAGATCAGCAAAATCTCCAAATTTAATGAAAGCTGAAGGGTTTTTGTGGATGAGACTTAACTGTAGGAGGAGGTCGCCTTGTTTGGAAGGAGAGAGGCGCAGAAAGTTGTGAAGAAAGACCAAGAAATCAGTGTTTAGGTTTTTTGGAAATGTAGACATTTTTGTAACAAATTAGGACTGAATCAGGGGGAAACAACAAACAATGGAATAAAAAGGAACAGATGATTGAAAAGGAAGACAACTAAGGCAATCTAATTAAAATACCACTATTCAGATCAGTAACCAAATTAGAGCCATGAATTGCAATATTAAAATCAAAGATCTCCATCTATTCAGTGTCAACTTGAAGTGCGGCCTCTTCCAATTCCCCTGGGATTGGATCATTGAACACCCTGACTGTAATTCTGGAATTTGAGGAGGGATTGTAGACTCGAAAGATTCCTGTGGCTGCAATATCTCTTTTGCCAAGAAATTCTTCAAGCCAAGCTTGTTCAATTTCCACTTCAAATTCAATGCAACTAGGAACAAAGGAGTATTCCTTGTGGAATAGGCTATATGGAAAGATCTGAGAATTTATGAGTTTTTCCCAGAGGGTTGAACTGTTTCCTTCCAGAAAACCACAGGTAAGTCGAGAATTTTCCTGTATTATTGCAAAAATTTTGCACTCCATCCAACTTCCAGATCGATTGAATACAATTCAATGCTAGCCCTCTACAAGGCTAGCAGAATTTGCTTGAGTTAGCCTACAGATCTAGCAGGCTGAGCACGTTTTCCCTTGCTTTTCTCCCAAGAATAGGGAAATAACCACCTTAACTGAAATTTCAAGAAAATAGGCGCTCGTCATTTTCTTAGAGAACATTTAAAATGTCTGATTTTCTCAGTTTTAACCTGCTTAAGCTAAGTGGCACAATACCTAAAGATTTAGGGTAATTTTCTTACATTAAAGATCCCCTACCAACTAATTGATCTAATGAGTTAGAACTTGGCCAAGGCTGTGATCCGAGTCTACCAAGATCATGGCTCTGATACCATTGTGATGCTCCCTGATTCTATACGATGTTCTCATCGTATAAATACGAGAAATTCTTCTCCCATGGTGGCTCCATCACCATGGAAAGGCCCTTCGTCTGACTCGGACCACTTGTGATGGACAAGTGTCCGAGTGAAGGACACGAAGGTGTCATTCGTCCCATGCCTTCTATGGGAATCCTATATAGTGGAAGCGTACATACATCATCAAGGCAACATAACAATAACACCAATATAACATAGGAAATGCACCATAAATGAAGGTTCTACCCTAGGCTCAGACTCAAGTGGGTCAACGGATGGTCAAGGTCTCTGGATAACAACAGACGGAATCATGACAATGACATTGGCTGGCATAAGACAATGGCTAGGGTAGTCCACTCCATCGCCCCTCCTGTGCACACTTTGCAGATATGCTATGGTGTGGTTGTGGCCTTCCGGAGATGTAATCTCATGGAATCACCCTATGAGACTACTCTAGGTTACATCTTCCGGGTCTGATGCAGGAAATGGGATAATCCCCTCCCAAGCACGGTGGTTCCATTGGTGGCTAGAGGATCGTGGCACCACTAGCACCCATGCATCCGTACCTGACTTAACCCCCCAAAATCCATAGGCCGATCCTAGCCGCACCCATCGAGTTCAGGATGTCCCTATAGGCACGTATCCTGCGACCCAGAGGGTGTCAGACCCATATCCAGCCCACACACAGTGACCAACTATAAGCCTAGCACACTATAGGAATCCTTGTAGCCATGCTAGGCAAGGTTCCACCTGTACTTCACCACCATGTCCATTGTATGGTGTTGAACCATAATATACCATCCCCAGCTAGATGGGTTCTTGTGCACATGCCGCATTTAATGGGTAAGGGATTCTAACTAGGAACATCTCTACTAGTAGATGGCCTTTAGATCTCTACCCCCCTTAATCCCCACAAACACAGGAGGAACAGAAAGGGAACAATCATCATACATATGTCCATCCATAACTCCACTAACCTGTATCTTGGCTTGATCCGTTATCTCTAAGAGTTTCCATGGTTAGCTGGTTTAACAGGTATGAACAAGCAGTTGCTCCTTCTCCAATTCTTCCCAAATCGATTCCAAGCAGATTTGGGGCTAGAGACCCACCTCATTGCTTCCCAAATGGGTAAGTAGACTAGGCCAATCGAGTTGGTCCAGGTGGCTTCACTCCACTGGTTGAATTAAGCTAATTGATAGTAATTGGCTACGCATTTAGTCATTAATTAGCTTAATTAGTTGGTATTTTAGCATAACTACTTAAACCTTTTTTAGCTTAATCCATAATAGTCCTAAAATGCCTATAGTGACGTGTCATGATATTTATATGCATCCCATATAGATACGTGGAACGTCACATTTGCATCCTGCAGTTTTGAGCTCCTTGTCTTCCCAAGCAAGATAGTCCCATCCAGTATTTTGCTCTGTAGATCCAGCGTTTCTTTGTTCATTAAGCCATGTATCCTTTTCATGAATTGCTTGTCAAACAACTTTGGGCCTGGCCTTGTGGGCAACTCTCCATGTCCTTAGACTTACCTTTCGTTTAAAGGGCCTAGATCTCTGTCCATTTTTCATCTTCATCATCTGCCTCATCATTCTCGTGGCCTTCTAGGAGGATATATCTGCACAACTTCTTGAAGGTCCTCCACTTGGCTGGAAACATGGCTTATTCTAATGACAAAAGGGATGGCTTTTTTCTGAAAAAATTGTGGAGGACCCATTGCCCATTTCTATCTTGTGGTTGTGACAAGACGATCAAGAAAAATGACAAGTCTTTAGAGTGCAAAAGTGGAATAGTTTGGATTGACCAAGCTGTCTGGTTTATCTTGAACAATTTAGATACTCTTTTTCCTGATTGTTCGCCTATGGCTAAGATGGTAAGCCTCACCAAGTTGTTACACAATATGCTGAAACCTGCTATTCTTGCCTTTATTTCTTACCTGGAAGTTAGAAGAGTATTTATCGACATGACTTTTCTATATTCTGATGCTCCTGACAGCGATCTCATGGCTGCTTTTGGCAACTCTAAACTTGCTGATATTGCAGAAAAGACACTTAGGCCTATTGCCTTTAGGCACAGTCAAGTTTCTAAGAGAAAGAATACCCCTGACAAGCTGGACAGATCCTCGAACACTTCTTCTAAGAACATGTTCACTCCTAAGAGACCACCTAGAGTGACTTCTGACCCTAGGGTTTCCATTGGTAACAGTTCTGCTACCATCAATTTAGACTGCAAAAATGATGGGGATCATATTGATGAGTATTCTGTCACCAAGGGTGGCAACAAGGGAATTTCTTTGGATGGTGGTGTTCCTACAAAGCTCGACTACACGGACATTACTAGGTTCGTACAACTTCTATTAATTTGATTACATTTCTTTTATAGATTGATGATGTTATTATCTTGATCTTCTTAATTTTTGACTTGTTATCTCTCTTTATTTCTATATACCAAGGGTTTTTATGAAAAGAGTTTTCCCTTGATATATAGTTTATTAATTTTTCTTAAAAAAAACTTTTAATCTCTCTCTTCTTATCTTATTGATTGAAAGTCTGCTGCCTCAAGCCTACTTCATCTGCCAGCCGATCAAGGTCTACTGTATCTTTTTTCTTTTATTGCTCTATCTATTTTTACTCCCTCCTAAAATATTATTTTTTAGGGGGTTCTCCGTAACACAAGGTCAGTGGTTAAGGATTGCAATCGTAGGAGACATCTTATCTCTGAAAAATCAAATGCTAAGAATAAAGTGGTTCACAGCACTTTTTTCTCGAAATGCCTAGAGAAATTCAGCATTCGAAATATTTTTTATGATATCCTTAAGGAATGTATTCCAGTTTTGGCTGATGAATTGTTGGACAATACCCTTTTCGCATGGAGGTATCAAGATCAATTAAGGGATAAGCTTTACAGGCCCTTTGAAGTTTTTGCTGATGGTTTTCCCAAAAAATGTCCTTGCCAGAATCCTTCTCTTTCTAAATACATTGATCCCATGATTGGGCATATTCGCACTATGGATCTGGATATTATCCATTGCCCAAAGCTGAAGCTAGCTCTTTCTTATGGACTTAACCATATTCCAGACTCTTCTTTTTCTATGGATGAATTTGCTATGGACTTCAAAGCTACTGTTGAGCAGTTTTTCTCTCTTCACCATTTCAGTCTATTACATTTATCAGATCTTGAGTTAGAAGCTATTAAAGGAAAATTGCTGGTTTTAGCTATATCTCGTATTTCGCAGTTCAGGAGCAAAAACAGTTCTACACGATTTCTTTGGGATGATGGTAATGTTAAAAAAAACATTCTATGGCTACGAAAGAATTTGTATATTTCTGAGGTGGACAAAGCTGGTAATAATCCCTCTTTTATTTGTCAACATCACATCAGGGAGATGGCCCTACTCAGATTGGACAGCTCTGACTTTGAAAAGATTCCGTTTAATGTCCATGAAATCAAGCACGAATGTGTTGATGGAATATCTAACTTTTTAGGTCTGGAGTTGCCTTCAAGTAATAGGTTACCCTACCTGATGGGGATCTTTAAAGCTCACAAGAGTGATTACAGATGGCTTACAAATGCCCACAATACTATTTTTACTGAGGTCTCTGATCTTTTGACTGCCATTTTAAACAACTTTATCTCTCTATGGCCTGAGATATGCCATTGGAATACTGCTGAGATCATACTCTGGCTGAAGGATAAGGTTAACTCTTGTTGGCTCCTCAATTCTTCTTATGATTTCGTTCTGAATTTACCTAGTAAGATCTTTAATGTATTTTCCATGGACATTACTAAATGTTATGAGAATATACCTCTTGAGGGAGATGATGGTATTATAGAAGTTCTTACTGAAGTTGCCTACTTTGTGTGGGATTTCATGACTCACAAATTACCTTTGGCCCAACTTGTTGTTGTGAACAGGTCTGGTTGTTTTAATGCTAAGTGGAAGAAAGTGACTGATGAGAATGTGAAGGGGTTCATCATCTCAAAACAGGATTTTTGCAAAATTAACAATTGGTTGTTATGCCACTGTTATCTTCAAATGGGATCCCAGATTTGGCGACAGAAAAAAGGCATCCCAATGGGTTTCTCAAGCAGTCCAGCTTGGTGCAACTTATACCTTGCTTATTTTGAACTCAGGTTTATTTCTAGGCTTGCTCATCTGGGCAGATTTAGTGATATTTCCAAGTTCCAATTTTCCTTTAGGTATATTGATGATTTATGCATCATCAATGGAGGAGATCTCCATGAATTCTTTTCCAAAAATGCTGTGTGTACAGTCTATAACATGGACCTATTGGGTCTAAAAGATGAAACAATTTATGATAAAAATTCTGGCTTGGGGATGTGTATCAATTTCCTCAATATTTCAGTTCAGGTTTTAGATCCATATAGTGGCTTGTTCCACTACTTTAGATATGACAAACGAAATAAGCTGAAGTTTAAAGTTAACAGATTTATCAAGGCTTGTGGTTGTAGGCCATATGGTCAAGCCTCCAAAGTGATCATTTCTCAGATCTTTCCATTTGTGTATGCACATTCGAATAGCCTGGCAGCTGCTGTTGACATCTGCAACTTAATGGTTACTTTCTCCAGTAATGGCTTTCTCAAAAAGGATATTTCAAGTACTCTCAAGTTTAACAATTTTCCGGGCCTTCCTTTTGATATTGAAGACATGTCTAGGATCTTGAGGGATTTACTGTAAGTTTCCTATATCTTCTAATTTGTTCTTTCTTTACGGGTTGGGTAGGATCCCTGTGTTGCAGCAGGGTCCTACCCTCCCTGTTGCATCATTTTTGTCATTTTCATTTGACCTTTCCTAGGGACCTCCCAATCTGGGGTAGGAGGTAGGCTTTTTTATGTATATCTTAGTAATTTTATCCTTTCTCTAATAGTCTAGCCCTTTATTACGTTGTATTCTTTCTCTCTTAAACTTCTTCCTATTGTCTGGTTCCCTAAATCTAACATATGTCTTTACCCTCTTTTTTGCATCAATGTTTTATACCTTTAAGCTTTGGGTTTTAATCCCTTTTTCTATCTTTGTTCTTCCTATAGCATTTTCGTATCTTTCTTCTCTTTTACAAAACTTCTTAGGTTAGGGTTTGCTTTCAGCGCCAAATGCTCCGGCCATGAATGGAGACGTCCACTTATACTAATAGTTCGGCTCCACCGTTTTGGCTTCAACGAATGGTTGGCCTTCCAGGGTTGCATCGCTGGCTGGTTGCTCATTCACCCTTCTTAATTGTTGTTTATATGTTCTATTCCCATCGTAAGATTACCTCTTGCTTTCGGCTGTTGGCTGGCTCTTTCCTTCTCTGGATGGGAAGAAAGAAAGGCGGTTTAAACAAGGCTACCATTCTTAAATTGGAGATAGATAGGAAGATGGCTGAGAAGAGAAAAAGCCTGTTCAATTTTCACAAACCTGCTAAAGTTGCGGATCCTTCTAAAAAAACTGTTGTTGTGGAAGGCCAGGGTTGCTCTATTCCCATTATTATCGATTCTGGGACCATTTCCCCCAATTTGGCTGCGCCTTGTGTTCCCAGTACTCCTGTTATTGCTCTAATGCAAGCTCCTGTTCAACCGGATAATCCTGCTACACCAAAGGACATCAAACAGGTCACCTCATATGTCTACAATTTGTTACTAATTTCCTTGGATCTGTTCCTTGTAACTCTTGGATGTGGCCATTAAATTCTTAATTCTGTAGATCAGGTTCTTTATTTACTGCCCCTGCTATGTTCTCTACTATTTCCTTATTTCCTCTATAGGTGTTGTGATTTTTGCATCGAATCCTAACTGAGCTTTTCTGTAATATTTCCTGTCCATGTTTTTCTCTTAATATTATGTCTAGTTCTGGTGTTCTAAGGTATCATATATGTTGCTGCTGCAATGCTTTCCATATCTTTTGTGGGCTTTAAATCCATTTGGTATAATGCTGGTCTTATGCATATACTGTTGTCTAAACTAATACTGATCGTAAGGTTGACATCTATAATTATTTTTCCAAGTTTCTTATGGTGATAGGCGTTAAGCCGGTTTTTAGTCCACTGCTTACCTGCATGTAGCTTAACTTATTACCCTTCTTAGGCTAATATTGTTTTGGTTCTACTGCAGGTAACCGGGCTAAACCCTCCATGTGGTTTCTTGGCTTTGTTTCGTGCATGGTTTCTGCTCAAATCTGCAATAATCTGCAATTTCTTACTTATGGTGATATCTTAAAGACTTCGGATACTATTTGTTTTCCGTTTTTGTTGGGCACTATATAAGTGGCTCTATTTATCTTCTTTTGTTCTAAATTCCAAAAAACAACATGCTGATTTTATTTCCTTCTTATATCATTGCTACCTTTGACCGTTGTATCAATGTTTGTTCTTATGTTGTTCTATGCTTCACTTTTGTGGTTGAATGGATCCAATTTAATACATACTTCTTATTACTTGTAAACTTGTTTTATGTTCTGGATATAACTTTGTTATTCTTTGCATTGCTAAGTTATTTTTTATATACTCTACAAGCGGTGTAGTAAGCCCTTTAGTTGTATTATTTGTCTCTTTTCTTATTGTTTACCAGCTGTTGTCCTTTTTTCCTGTGTTCCTAGTATGTTTTATTGCATATGCTTTTATATTATTCTTTACTCCTTTTTTTAATGCTTATGATATCTTCTATTTTCCGTTATTGTATTCACCTTATAATTTAGTCAAATTTAACATTTGTCCTTCTCATTTGTCTCTATTCTATTCAGTGTCTAGTATTCTTCTTTTTTATTCTACTTTTATTCGGATCTACTTTGCTTTTTTAACCCTCATAGCCTTGTTTTGTTCATTCCTCTATATTTGCTTTTTGTACTCTGAATTCTTGTCCATTAATTGTTCTATATCTTTCCTTTCTTGATTTCTATCTTAGACTTTAGGCTTCTCTTATGCATTCTGTTATTTGGTTACATCTTTCCTTTATTCTTTGCTTAGCTTATTTTTAGATCCTTATCAAGGCTTGGGTAGGATTCCTTATTTTTAGATCCTTATCAAGGCTTGGGTAGGATTCTGCACCTAATCTTATTCAAGGCTGCAATCTAAAAAACTTGATCTCCCGCATGGGTCTTCTAGTTTTTAATCTGATAAATCTTTCAGACCGGGGTTTTTTTTTTTTTTTTTTTTTTTTTTTTTTTTTTTCAAAGTTTTTTCCTTTTCCGCCCACGTTTTGAACGCGTGACCTCCTACTTCCAAACCAACACTCTTTCCATCTTGCCAACTATCTATATATAATAATAAAAGCAAAATGTAGTGTGTGCATAGCATCTCGGCCGTCCATTTCTTTTCCCACAACTTTTATTCTGGGCCGTCAGATCATGACTATTCCTATTGTAACCTCTATGTCGACCCGTTCTTAGGCGTTGCAAAGAGCCGTAATCGATCCCTTTGTTAGCTGTTGTATTGAGGTATTTACTTGCCCTTGCTTGTGCGGTATGTTGGCTTCTTAGGCTATAGTGCCATTTCCCTTTCAGGATTTCTGCAAAAAGAACGAACAGGCAAGAAGCAAGACCATCAAGAAGGGCCACATTTATTGGATGCGACCAAGTATTTCACTCTTTTCGAGAGGTAAGATAGACTATATAATGCATTCTAACAGTTTTTGTAGCCTTGCTTGTGCGGTATGTTGGTTTCTTAGGCTATAATGCCATTTCACTTCCAGGATTTCTGCAAAAAGAATTGTATGCGACCAAGTATTTTACTGTCGACCAAGTATTTTACTGTTTTTGAGAGGTATGATAGTCCCCTGGGATTGCGCCATTAATGCCACTATGATTTTCTTTGCTTTTTGAATTTATGTGAATGAAGTAGGGAATTGAATCAAATCTTAAGTAGTCAGTAATGATTGCGTTGTATGTGTGACAAAGACATTATGCTCATGATAGACAGAGTTTTAAGTTAAAGGCTACAGTGCTGGCAAAAAGGTATATACATGGTGTTGCCATTCATGGCAGTAAATTTTATAGAAAGAAAAACGCTTCTTCATTGCACATTTGAATTTAGAACCTTTGGTTGGAAAGGGGGGATGTTATTATAGATTGAAACTTAAAGTATATGCATGCAGGGTTAGATTGCAAGGTACAACTCTTTGCAAGGTACAGCAGGAGACACCCTTTGTAAGCTGCCTTCCTGCATTTTATAATGCCATTTCACTTTCAGGATTTCTTTGATTTTCTTTGCTTTTTGAATTTATGTGAATGAAGTAGGGAATTGAATCAAATCTTAAGTAGTCAGTAATGATTACGTTGTATGTGTGACAAAGACATTATGCTCATGAAGGAAACATGCATCAGTTTGGACATTCCAATCACATAGTATCCTCTTAAATGCTAACCTGATAGACAGAGTTTTAAGTTAAAGGCTACAGTGCTGGCAAGAAGGTATATACATGGTGTTGCCATTCATGGCAGTAAATTTGATAGAAAGAAAAACGCTTCTTCATTGCACATTTGAATTTAGAACCTTTGGTTGGAAAGCGGGGATGTTATTATAGATTGAAACCTATAGTATATGCATGCAGGGTTAGATTGCAGGGTACATCATCTCTTTGCAATGTACAGTAGGAGACACCCTTTGTAAGCTGTCTTTTTGCATTTTGATGCCCTCTCGTCCCCCTGATGAAAACTTTGATTCATCATTGCTATAAAGCTTTACGCAATAGACACTTGAGAATGGCATTTTGAAACATATCAGGACTGCTATGGACCTGTACATTTGTTCGTCTCTATTTTCTATTCTCTATGGTACAAGAAGAACTTGGACTTAATTCAGATACCATTTTGGGCAGTATCCTTGTTGATATGTATGCTAAATGTGGTGTTCTAAAGGAATCTAAAACAGTTTTTGACAAATTAGAGAGAAGAAATGTGGTGATCTGGAATTCAATGATTGCTGGATATGCCCAATATGGAGAGGCTTTTTCTGCAATAAATTGCTCTAAAAAGGTGCAAGAAGAGGGATTGAGACCGGATAATGTCACCATTTTCGTTGATCCTTGTTGCATGTGGTGGGCGGGGCTCAATAGATACAAAATTTTGGCGGCAATTAGGAAATATGATTGAACACCATCACCTTTTTCCCATTGAGCACTATAAGCGCTTGATAGATCTTCTAGGGCATCTGGGATGGTGAAGGAAGCGTAAGATTGATCGCAATGATGTGTGATCGAAACACCAAGTATCTCTCGGTTGGATTTCACTACTTAGTGCTTGCAGAACGTTCTATAAGATGGAGTTAGGTAGGCTTTGCTTTGACGAAGCTACCTATTTAGATCCCAATTGTGCTCCGGCGTATGTGCTTATGTCGAACATTTATGCATATGCTCATATGCAAAAGGATGTTGACAAGATAGAAAATATAAGAAGACGTGCAGGTGTATTCCATGATCTTGTTGAGTAGAAGAATCTTAAGAAAGCAACACACAAATGATAAACTTAGATCTATTAATGGCTTTAAAGCAATATTGAGATGGAAGATGAGGACAACGTTGAGAGAAGGCAAGACCCATTAAAGTCGCACATGGCATTGTGTCTTTGCGTTCACCTATTTCAAGGTCTCTACGCTTTAGTGGCAGGATAACATATGGAGAAGTGCAAGACCCACAAATGACAAACATGACATTGTCTGAACTCTCATCATTAGACATCTGCTTTGAAGCATTTAGTTGAGCAATGCATGTATCATAGATGTTGGGACTGCAAAGAGACATTCTGCACCTACATATCATCTGTACAATAGAGGCAAATATAGATAGTGATATGGCCCCATGACTTATAAAAGAATGATAGTCAGATTATCTTATGTCTTTGTTTTCAATTGACTTCCTTCTTTGCGATCCCGAGCTTGCATGCCAAGGAAGGCCAGAAGGATAACTTGTCCAACCTTGAAGCTATGATCTCGCATCCAAGTAGTGTTCATCCAGCATCATGCAAGACAATGACATTCAAGAGAAATGATATCCACAGTTCCAATTTTGATAGCGGAACCCTGATCGCAGATATCGGCAAGCTGGATCAACAAATGAAAAGTAAATATAATAAAATTTCACGCATGTCCGAATAGTTGTTGATGGACAATGCAGCTCATCTGGGATGGGAAGAATATGAGAATGCGAATAGTACTGATGGTACACCTGAAAGCTTTTCTGCTAAGCTAGCACTTATGGGAAGATTTTAAAAATGATATTGCATTTGTTTTTCAGTTCTTTTGGGCGATGTCCATTGCAGTCCTTGTTCTTAGTGCTTTAGAATTGAGCAGTTCTATTCTGGGCAGTTTTGTGTACCTTCTACATTTATTTGATTTGTTTGTTTATGAGTTGTATAGGAGGGTATGAGGAAGAGTGAAGCCCCTCCTAATGCCAAATATCTCCAAGCTATGGTGGAATGTATTGCAACATTAGGAAAAGTTGCAACATCTAGGCCACTCATCAGGTAGGGTTTTCCGTCATTGGCACCAGTCATGTTCATTTATTGCTATGTTAATATTGAACTCTTGCCATTCTATTTTCCAGATACTATTTATCATCTTTAGGCCCTCCTCGCAGAGACCAATGTGGCTATAAATATGACTTCAAGCCGAGATTTTCGGAAGGTGCATTTTAAATCCTAAGCTTCGTATAAATCTCTATAAACTTAGGCACTGGTAACAGAAATTTAACTTTTAGGAAGGCCAGCATAGTCTGTTTTGAAGACAATATAATTCTGATTTCAGTAATGCCTTTTGGAAAATACGTATCATATAGAGAAGGGTAACTGCAAGGGGCATTGAGTGTGTTGTGGTTGATAGATAAGGATTCATAAAGGAATACCAAATTGCATGTGTCTCAATCTTGCAGTATTGTGCAAAAGACAAAGCTGTTACACTGGCAAGTGGGTTTATGCCATAATAGATACTACATTCACCTTAGATCGCTTTCTAAGAAATGTTCTTCTGGGCATTCGTGTAGTGCAATAGCATTGGGATGTCTACCATGTGTTTGCTAACATGCATAAATGCAGTGCAGGGTTAGATTGCAAGGTACAACATCTCTTTGCAATGTACAGTAGGAGACACCCTTTGTAAGCTGTCTTTTTGCATTTTGACTGTCCTCTCTGTCCTTGACAGAAAACTTTGATTCATCATTGCTCCGCTTTCTGCAATAGACACTTGAGAATGGCATTTTGAAACATATCAGGACTGCTATGGACCTGTACATTTGTTCGTCTCTATTTTCTATTCTCTATGGTACAAGAAGATACAACTTCAAAATGGATTCATGACTATATTTTGAAAGCTTTTTGTGCATTAGATGCTATTTTACAGAACTTGCATAGTGTTTGATCGATTCTAGAATAGGGCTCGCATGAACCAACAAACCGCCATAGGCTTCTCATTCATCTCAGCAGATTTTCTACAATGGTGGACAGTGGATAGCCGCACACATGCGAACTATCCACAAAAAATAAAGGGGAAATCCAATTATATCATTTGGACCCCAAAAAATACAATGCTAATAGATGAGTGGCTGATGTACCTGCCGAAAGCTTATCACCGGGATTAAAAAACCCCGCCCTTTCGGGTTTTCGAGGAAAAACCCTAGTGATAAGCCTTCGGCAAGGGGCTTAGACAAACGGAAGGCATAAAAATCGCTCCCAAAAACCCCCGCATGGAGAAGTCGAAACAGATGCCGCTCGCCAACCTGAACCTGCACATCACCAACACAACAAACGAGACAACACAAACATACCAGAGGATAGCATCACCCAGCGGGTGGAAGAAGAACATGATAAACAAAAATTTATGCACAATACAATAAACAAAGAAGGGGGGGAGGGTGGGTTCAAAGAGAATAAGGTACTGCTGAGAGAAGAGGAAGCGCCGATGAGACGAAGATGCAGAACCACGCCTAAAATAGCGAAACCCTAGCCAGAAAGGGCATGCGCCGCCCGCATGCATGCAAGACATGCATGCTCGCCCTATTCTAGAATGCCGATCCGCTGTTGCGGATCGATGCGATTCTAGAATAGGGCTCGCATGAACCAACAAACCGCCCGAATACCAGAGAACTTCCTTCCAAACTAGGATCGAGGACGAAGGTCACAGGACAAAGGCTAAAGGCCGGAAAAGGACAGCAAGAAAGAAACGCCAACTTGGCCAAACCAGGCAGGAAGAAGCCCCTCCCCTGCCTGGAAACAAATCAAAGAGAATAAGGTACTGCTGAGAGAAGAGGAAGCGCCGATGAGACGAAGATGCAGAACCACGCCTAAAATAGCGAAACCCTAGCCAGAAAGGGCATGCGCCGCCCGCATGCATGCAAGACATGCATGCTCGCCCTATTCTAGAATGCCGATCCGCTGTCGCGGATCGATGCGATTATCTATCCCAAGGTAAATTTTATTCCATGAATGGTCATCATTGCTGGGTGCCATTCTTGTAATAGTGAAGGTGCAGTTAGGATTTTCTGGCAGATGCAACAAGCACATGGAACCAAATGAGTTGATGGTTCTTAGTGTCCTGTGTGCATGCTGTGATACGCTCGCTATGGAGCAGATATTGATCCATGCAATGCTTTGTCAAAAGGGATGTAGTTAGGATATCCATGTAGGCAATATGCTTTTGGACTTCTATGTGCAGATGATGCTTTTGGTGTCTTTCATTGAATGATGAAGACGAATGTCGTACCTTGGAGTGTAATGGTTGCAGGCAAGAAGACAAAGCAATTTATGAAAGTGCAGTTTTGTGCATGTATGGAGCAAGGGGATGTAGTCATGGTAAAATTACAATGGCGCAAGAGGAGCCAATGGATGCCCATATTTCATCATCAGAATGTTGACCATGTTAAAACATATATGTTGAAGTGAAAAACAAGCCAAATGCTCGAATCATATCATATATTTCACACCTTATTTCATATTTTCTACGAGTGTAATGCCAATATCGATGTTGTATTAGATTGGTGTTTAGACAGGCTTTTGCCCCACTATTTAACATTCAAAGTTAGGCTTCCATGTTGTATTCTATGGTTTGAATACATTATGCATCATTGCTCCGCTTTCTGCAATAGACATTTGAGAATGGTATTTTGAAACATATTAGGACCTGTACATTTGTTCGCCTCTATTTTCTATTCTTTATGGTACAAGAACATACAATTTCCAAATGGATTCAAGACTATATTTTGAAAGCTTTTTGTGCATTAGATGCTATTTTAGAGGTCTCCCTTGTTGACATTTATGCCAAGTCTGGGAGCCGTCGTAGATGCTTGCATACTGTTTGATCGATTATCCATCCCAAGGTAATTTTTATTTGATGGACGGTCATCATTGCTGGGTGCCATTCTTGTAATAGTGAAGGTGCAGTTAGGATTTTCTGGCAGATGCAACAAGCACATGGAACCAAATGAGTTGATGGTTCTTAGTGTCCTGTGTGCATGCTGTGATATGCTCGCTATGGAGCAGATATTGATCCATGCAATGCTTTGTCAAAAGGTATGTAGTTAGGATATCCATGTAGGCAATATGCTTTTGGACTTCTACATAGCACATAATTACACATGAATTCGTCTTTCCCCCCCCTTTTTTTTTCTTGTTGGATTGGCAACATAAAGTTAGGTTTTCTAACTAGAATGATGTTGTTTCGATGCAGTCTTGAGTCACATGTTTGTTGAAGCTGTGGCACTTGTGATTGTGGTACTTGAGTTTTGGTAAGTGGTTGCTTCCTTACTTTGAACTATTAACAAGTTTGCATGATCAAGCACAAGCATGTTGGCCCTAGGCTTTGGTCAGGGTTGATGAAAGCTTGCTGTGGTACATATAGTTTAGCAGCATTCCCCTTAGTAGCGGTTGCTATGTTGACCTAGAGTCGATGGTTACAACTCTATGAGGAAAAAATGTTGCTACAAATTTTGGTTAACAAAAAAATTGATTAGTTATGTGCATCAATGGTACAGATATTCGATAAGTTCCAGATATTAAGTTTAAGTTTTGGTATGCAATAAACGATAGGTAAGTTGGCATTATGTCATACACAAGGATGATAGTGATCCATAATGATGGATACTTATTTTGGTATGAATGATCTTTTATGCGACGTATGATAATTACATATAAATTCGTCTACCCTTTTTTTTTTGGATTATGGATGTGTTTGTCTTGGATTTAAGCATTAATCGAGGGTTCAACTCTTACTACATAGAAAATATCCTTAGCACATAATTATACATGAATTCGTCTTTCCTTTTTTTTTTTTTTTTTGGATTGGCAACATAAAGTTAGGTTTTCTAACTAGAACCACTGTTGTTTTGTGCAGTCTTGAGTCACATGCTTGTTGAAGCTGTGGCACTTGTGACTGTTGTACTTGAGTTTTGGTAAGTGGTTGCTTCTTTACTTCGAACTATTAACAAGTTTGCATGATCAAGCACAAGCATGTTGACCCTAGGCTTTGGTCAGGGTTGATGAAAGCTTGCTGCAGTATATATAGTTTAGCAGCATTCCCCTTAGTAGCGGTTGCTATGTTGACCTAGAGTCCATGGTTACGTGCCATTAAGGGGTTGCTGCTACTCTATCAAATTGCATTCTTGAATAGATTTGCATTTCTAAGGAATGTTGATAGTATCACACTCATTATTGCATTATTTCTAATTACTAGAAATGGATGTGGGAGAGACTGAAGCATTTGGCAAGATCACAGGAAAAAGAAAAAGATCATCCCATGGCACTCGTCAACTTAGGGATGACATGCGCATTTGGTTGATTGATAAAATTTGTCAACATTCATATGCAGAATTAGAAAAAATAAATTCAAGTGATGATAATTGGGTCGGAAAAGTGGGTGAGATGGTTAGAGCAGCCTTGAAAACTTTTAGTTCACCTGCAGGAATAATGTCCAATAAGAAAACTGAAGTTGAGATGTATGATTGGATGCATGGAAATATTATACAATATATGACACACATGAAAAGTGAAATACAAGAAATCAAGAATATAGATTTGAGGAGTCAATATATAGACAAAGTAGGAATATGGAATGAGTTGGTAGAGAACAGAAGGAGGAGAAAGAGCATAAATAATTCAAGATCGCAATTATGTGTAATTATGAGACAATTACAAGTTAGACGTCGTGAAGGCGAGAGTGTAGAATCTCACACAAATCGGTGCATTGCAGATGCTCGAAGCACAGTTTGTCTAGAGATAGATAGCAGAGATATAATAGAAGTGAAAGGCAGCATACGCTTTATGGATTGTGGGAGGTATAGATCAGTTGCCAATTGTAACATTATTGGCTCTAGATTTTACACTGATCGCTTGTATGTTGCAAAAGTTTTGAGCAATAAAAACTGGGATGACACTGATATGGCGAAACTTGGATGGATTTGATGTTAAAAGATAGTTTGATGCGCGATTCTGCATGGAGCTTTGATTAGAGTAATTGCTAGAAGCCAACACCCACGACTAGCATTGATAACACCATATTGGAATGGTGGCTCCCTCAGCGAGCTTATGATGGGCCATACACACGATGTTGTTGGACGCTTTTCCAATGAAGGTCAAAAGCAACGATACATTGATGGGTTAATGAATCTGAACAAGCTATGACAAAGGAGGTGTAGGCATGATATTGTTCGTGCAAATTATGGGCACATTGTGGCTGCACTTTTAGATGGATTATGCAAGCTCCATGATGAGGGTAAGTCATGTCACATGGACATTAATCTTAATAACATTTTGCTCCACTTCGATGATACAAACTTCAAAGTGTTCGTGGGCATATGTGAGTTTGGAGAAATGAAGAGAATGAAGTTCAAAGTGCGTCCAATGCATAAGGTGACAACTGACATAGAAGATTTGAAATTAATTGAGCGTGATCGATTGACAAGGCCATGGATCCATCCGCACTATTTCTATGGTGGAAGTGATAACAAGAACTTCACATGTGTAAAAGCGGCACTTGATATATACCCATTGATGTATTGTTTGAACGCTCTAGCAACTTTTGTAAAAGGAGATAAACAACATCCTACGTCATTTGAAGAGCAAAGTGTATGGTCCATTTGCTATGGAATAGAACAAATGTATAAAAGGGTGATCATGAAGCCATATGGAAGTGATTTGAGCTTGCAGATGATGTTAAGGCACTTTACTACACGATACGATACAAGTATCTTCTCCACTATCAAAAGTGTTAGGGCACTTTCAGAATTGGAATTAAACATGCATAATGTTGAGGGAATGGATTCCTTTTTGTAAACTTATGAACAAACTATATGTAAACAACCTCAACTCATGAGATAAATGAAATTTATCTTCACATTTATTTTTTGTAATTTTTATTGTCCCTAATTAAATTTATCTTCAATTAAAAGTTATTTTCTGATGTATGATTGTATTAAACATATGGGATCTTTATTGTCCTTAAGTCAACATATAAGTCCACGAATGAGTCACAAACTTGAGTGTACATGGAATGGATATCACATTGCCATGATGATAAGATGAAATTGCATGAGGTAGCATAAGATGTTATGCAAATTGTGAGAAAAAATGGAACAATAACCAATTAGGCAAAACATATTTTCAAATATAATAATAACTTTTGTAATTTTGTTGTTGTAGGTGCATAACATTTGATGTTACTTAGTACTTCTATTAGTCATATTGAATGGCCGACGATAGATTAGTTCAACATAGGGAGCGACAAAGGATACGTATACAAAATGAGGATCTTGAACAACGTGAAGCTAGATTATCACAAAAGCGAAATTACATGAGACAACGTAGGCAACAAGAATCAGCAAGAGAATACCAAAGGCAATATGTGAGATCACACCATTTGCAAATGACAGAAAACCAGAGACTGTACATACAATTCCAGTCGTTGCAAAAGCCGCATTATTGCGGTCCATTACAACTATCATGTAATCTTTGTGGATCATTAGGATTTGTTGCAATGGAAGAAAAAGTTCATTGTTGTTCCAATGGTAAAATCCATTTGCCAGACCTTATGGAAATGCCTCCATTTATTAAAGAACTACTCACATGGCAACATACCAAAAGTAACGAGTTCCATAAGAATATAAGAAATTATAACAGTGCACTGGCGTTTGCATCACTAGGTGCAAACATTGAGCAATTCCATGGACAAGGACCGTACTGTTTTAAGATTCATGGACAAATCTACCATAGAGTAGGCTCAATTGCTCCAACTGAAGGAATTCCTCCTACATATGGTCAGTTATATATCATGGACTCTGATTCTGCAATGCGAGATAGACAAGAAAACTCCCAAAATGCTGATTGTGACTTCCAATTGATGTCTGAACTAGATGCAATCATACGACAAGTTAATCCATATGCACACGCATATAAGATGATGGGAGAGGTGTATCGACAAGCTGAATTAGCTAATGAGCATGCTAATGTGAGAATGTTCATACACACAGATAGGATGCAAGATATGCGCAGATACAATGTTGCATGTAGCAACGAAGTCGCCCTCATATTCACAGACCCAAATGGAGAGCCTCCAACTAACAGAGATATATGCATACATGGTAGATCTGGTAACTTGCAACATATAGATGTGACTAATCCTAATTGTGATCCAATGACATATCCATTGTTATTTCCCTCTGGAGACCAAGGTTGGAGTCCGTTACTTGAGAGGGATAATCCATCAAGTCGAAGAACAAGAATTACAATGTTGGAATTCTATGCATACAGGCTAGCAATTCGTATCAATCAGGATACCAATGCTATAAAAATCAATCCCCTTTTATGTGCTGGTAAATTGACGCAGCAATATATTGTTGACGCATATGCAAAAGTTGAAGGAAACAATCTAAAATGGATTAAGCATAACCAAAAGACTTTAAGGGCTGAACTATATCAGGGTCTCATAGAATACATAACTCAAAGATCTTCAGAGCAAGGCTTGCTTTCTGGGAGGATGGTGATCTTGCCTTCAAGTTTCCAAGGATCTATACGTGCATTGCAACAAAACTACCAAGATGCAATGTCATTAGTCAGATGCCATGGTAAACCAGATCTATTTATCACGTTCACATGTAATCCAGGATGGGTTGAAATCCAAGAGAACTTATATCCACACCAAACAGCAAGTGATAGACCAGATCTTGTGGCTAGGGTCTTTCATTTAAAGCTAGGAGAGTTTTTGAAGGATATAACCAAAAGACATGTGTTTGGTAAAGCTAAGGCATGGACATACACTATAGAGTTTCAAAAAAGAGGCTTGCCACATTGTCATATGCTACTCATACTAGATGAAAAAATTGATACAATTGAACAAATAGATAAAATAATTAGTGCAGAGATACCGGATCCAACAACCAACCCTTACTTGCATGATCTTGTAATCAATCACATGATCCATGGACCATGTGGTCCTGATCGTCCAAACGTGCCATGCATGCAAGCACAATCGGATTCTGAAAGTGCTAAATGTAGAAAACACTTCCCAAGAGAATTTTGTGATGCCACAAGCCTCAATGAGAATGGCTACCCACAATACAGGAGGAGATACACAGGTAAAAGTTACAACCATCCAAATCGTCCAAACATAAGCATTGACAACAGCTGGGTAGTGCCTTATAATCCGTATCTCCTTGCAAAGTATGCAGCTCACATAAATGTTGAAAATTGTCAAGGAATTAGTGGCATAAAATATATATACAAGTACATCCACAAGGGATATGATTGTGCAAGTGTTGGGCTTAGCCCCACAGATGATAGCTCACTAAATTGGGATGAGATCAAGACGTACTTAGATAGTAGGTACATATCTGCACCTGAAGGAATGTGGAGGCTAAATAAATGTGAGATGCATGCAAACTCACATACAATCATTCGTCTTCCAGTACACTTGCCATTTCAACAACGTTTGCAATACATTGCTGGTCAAGAACAAGAAGCTATAGAAAGAGCAACAAGAGATGGCACAATGCTAATTGCTTGGTTCAATTTGAATGCTACAGATGAAAAAGCAAGATCATACACATATACAGAGATTCCATACCACTACAAATACGATAAGGAAGGAGCAGAAAATAGCAAAAAGTGGATAGGTCGGAAAAATAAGATTAAGATTATCACACGGATGTATAATGTGAGGCCCCAAGAGGGCGAAAGATTCTATCTACGATTGTTATTACTCCATGCAAAAGGGGCGACAAGCTATGATGACTTATTACATGTCAATGGAAAACATTGCACAACGTTCAAAGATGCTGCAAAGGAATCTGGTTTGGTCATTGACAACCGCGAATGGGAATTCGCACTTGAAGAGGCAGCTAACTACCAAATGCCGTCACAATTACGGCAAATGTTTGCATTCATATGTGTATTCAATGAATTGTATGATCCACTTTCACTATGGAATAAATTCAAACAAGATATGTGTGAAGATTACGTAAGAGAAATGCAAAGAGCTTTAGCAGAAAATGCAGCGCTCATTGATATCAATGAGATCTTAGAGGCAAACAACATGTCTTGTCGAACCATTGGCCTACCCATTCCTGACCCTAATTTACAATTTCCTAACAAGACAATAGATTTTGATGTTGAGCAAGAGCAACACGAAGCGTTAAGCAATTATGAAAAGCTAAATAGTGAACAACACCAAATCGCAAACACAATCATAGGGCTTCTACAAGACCCTGTCACCAACAAGAAATGCCACAACATCGACGGCCCGGGTGGTACAGGAAAGACGTTTCTTCTAAACACACTGATAAGCATACTTCGGTCCAAGAACCTACCCGTCGTCACAGTAGCTTGGACAGGAATAGCAAGCCTTTTGCTAAAGGGTGCACGAACAGTACATTCGACTTTCAAGTTGCCTCTTAATTTAGATCCAGATTCAACATCAAATTTACGACCAGGTAGCCGAGAAACAAATGCTTTGCGAGAAGCAAAAGTTCTAATATGGGATGAAATAGGAATGACCCACACATATGCTTTTACAGCAGTTGACAAACTTCTAAAGGAGGTAAGGCAAAATAATGAGCCATTTGGTGGCATTATAGTCGTTGCGATTATTGCCTGTTGTCAAGAGAGCAAGCAAAGCACAAATAATTTCAAAGTGCGTAAAGAAAAATCCGTTGTGGGCAAAGTTTACGTTCCACAAACTCATTCAAAACATGCGTGTGTCACCAGCTGAAAGAGATTGGGCAACATATCTTTTGCGTCTAGGCAATGGTGAGACAATGAACGATGACAATCTTGGAGATGATATAGTACATATTCGACCGGCTTGCATCGCTAAAACCGACATAATTGATGAGATATATGGTGCTCACATATCACAGGAAGAATTGCCAAAAGTGCACAAGAAGGCAATACTTTGCCCCAAAAATGATGACACTTTGAAAATCAATGATAACGTTATCAATCGCATAGAAGGCGAAAAGGCTGCATGCATAAGCACTGACACCTTAAATTTAGATGATGATCGTGATGACTTAAGGGATTTCCCAATTGAGTGTCTACACAAACTGACAGAGTCTGGAATGCCTCCTCATGAACTAAACATAAAAAAAGGAGCAATCATTATGCTGCTACGTAACATGTGCCCAAAAGATGGGCTATGCAATGGAACAAGATTGCAAATTGACAACATTCTATCACGATCGATACATGCACACATAATTACAGGAAACCACAAGGGCAAACAAATCTTCTTGCCAAGGATAAACTTGACACCATCAGACACGCATATCCCGTACACACGACGACAATTCCCTGTCAGAGTTGCATTTTCAATGACAATTTCAAAATCGCAGGGACAATCATTAGATCACGTTGGGATCTACTTGCGCGTGCCAGTCTTTTCACATGGCCAGTTATATGTCGCACTATCCAGGTGCACATCAGAGAATGGCATCAAAATGTATATTCAAAACACAAGCAGGCAAGGCAATCTAACCGGAAACGAACAAACCTTCACGATCAACACTGTGTACAAGGAGGTGCTCCAAGACGAGATTGCGTAGCTTCTACAAGTAAGCACTACCTAAACATGTTGATTGTTTAATTGAATGGCAAGATAGTCCATATACTTTCATATAATAAGGTCGTGATCAAAACATACTATTAAAATTATATTTTAGAAGTAAGAAAAAAACCGGAAAAATACCAGAAAAAAACCGTTAGGGCTCCACTGCACAAAACCTGCGTCCATTGCCGCACACACAACCGCATCGACAGCATTTGAAGGTAACAATGCTGCTTCTCGAACCTCGGTGTGCATGTTTATTATTAAAAAAATCTCTTCAGAGTACTTCAATATTTGCTGCCACTGATTCATAGTATGCTATTGTGTTGCATCAGGTTTAACAAATCGTGGTGGCTGCGTTGAATTTCATTGTCCCGCCTGATACTTTGCAACTACACAACCATTTCTGGTATGTAACTTCAACACATGCAATCTCGAATAAGCAATCACGTTAAATTAGTGGGAGCTGATTATCCTGTTAGGTAGTTACCATCATGATAAAATCAGTCCTATTGCCTAACCTCCTTTCACATAGATTTCAAACGCTCATTCATTATGTAGTCAGATGCAATATAATCTTGATCTATTGAATTCAAACAGAAATTTAATGATCCAGCCTGCAATACCATTTTCCTGTACAAGCTTGAAGTTAGAGGTTGACCTATATCCCCCAATGATCCAGTTTCTAGCTTCTGAAAAAAATTCGGGAAATCCCTTCTGCAATTTCTATCCTACGTCAGGATACGCAGTGCCTAGAGCAAGATAAAAGGAAAACCTGGAGCACTGTCCATTTATAAAAACTTTACACAAATATTATGCATGAAGCCAAACTGGAAATCAATAGGAGAATCCAAAATATCTATCATGAGCTGAAGGCACTTTATATTGATAGTCCCTGGAGCACATTTACAACATAAGAAGGGTCCCCCTGTGCACTGAAGTGCCTGCAAACTATTGATGACTTCCACGGTTCTCCATTAGCAAAACAAAGCCTCAATGCTTCACACCTATTGGGATTTGTGCGCAAGCTGCTATTTTCCTCAACGGCTTGAATGATTGTAGCCTTTCGTACATCCTGAAGCACATTGCTGTGTTTAGACAAGCGAGCTAAAGTATCCTTGATATGCTTTAAAAAGTACAGATCAATGTATACTCCCTGTTCTTCCTTTGATGTGATAAGACAATCCATTAATGTCTTGCACTTACCATGAACACTTTCAAAGACACCGTCTGCACTCATCCTCACCATTACCAATGTAAGATTTTCAAGGACATTTGCATCTGCCATGCTCAATCTTTTACGCATTAATGGATTTTGCAATACTGTCAATGATGTTTTCCAAAGAAAGGAAATAGGAAGCTATTTCTGCACTGCTTGGATGAGAACATGTAGGAAATCCATGTAAAAGTGCAGGTACTACCACATTAGAATCTGAATCCATGTTCATGTGAACAGCATCATTTTTCCATGAATGCAGACCCCACCTAAAGATCAACTTCAAGGTCGGCAAGTACAATCCGACTTTTCCCAAAAGACCATCCTTATTCTCAGAATCTACCAAGCTGCTGATAGGGCAGTTTCAGTTTCACAGAGTTGAGTTATAATATCTGATGCTTCAAGATAAAAGGGCATTAACCATGTGTTATTATGAAACCAGCATCTTGAAGTGTAAAAAACTCGTGACCATGAACCAGGGCTAAGGATCCTCTTGACCTTTTACTATCTAAATAAACTGTAAATAAACTGCAGGGCCTCATATTCCGTATTCATGTTTGATTTCCTAAATCCCTAACTAATGCAAATGGCTCTTAATGATTTAGTGTAACTTATCAAAATTTTACAAATGTTTGTTTGCAGGAATCCTTTAAGAGAGGAAATATGCCTAGACGAACAAGAGCTACGTCAAGTCTAGAACCACCAGTCGAAAATAAGAAGACCAAACGCAAAAAAAACAGCCCAAAGCTAACAAAGACCGATCGAACACAACTCGAAACAGAAGCAACATCGCATTCAAACACAAAGCAACGTAATTCAATATTTGCTTATACAAATACTCAACTTTATATACATATACTTCATACACGGCCGTCTGTATGCAGGAAGAACACGAAAACAAACAAGCAAAAGCGCAAGTCCACAAGCAGCAACCGAAACCATCAAAAACAAACAGAAGAACAAAAGCACAAAAGGCAAAGGAATCAACCTGAAGGAAAACCAAGCCCACGCGAATGTACAACATACTTCAGGTACAATTAAATTACTCACCGTAATCTTGATGTAACGACAAGAACAAGTTGAACTCGAAACATTTAAATATTAAATCACGTATTTAAAATCTAAAATCATAACTTTTGTTTGCAAGTACTAACCACATCACAACAACAACGTCGACTTCATGTCATCTAGGAAACATTCCCCAACAACCAAGTACTAGCAACATAACAATACCAACATCTTCACATTCGGACGCGTATCAAGGTACAAATGTAAAATTGTAAGTTTTGTTTCCAAGTACTAACCACATCACAACAACGTCGACTTCATGTCATCCAGGAAACATTCCCCAGCAACCAAGTACTAGCAATATAACGATACCAACATGTTCACATTCTACCCACATAGGAGAGCCATCAAGTTCACGAACGAACATGAATCAAGGTATTATACTTACTCATAGTTCAATCATAATCGACACTAACACTTGTACTTTTTATAATGCATATCTTGCAATGTAGAATCACATGCTATCAGAATCAAGCCCATAAACCAGTTAACCCAACATGACACAAATTGGACAATCAAGGTCCGTGTAACTGGAAAAGGCCCCTTGAGAAGTTACGAAAATAAAAGTGGAAAGGGCACTGTGCTGAATGTCGAACTAACCGACAAAGATGTAAGTTCATATGCTTAGATCAAACTACTGTAAGATCCATTGATCCTAAATTTTGTCATAATGCAACAGGGAACTCAAATACAAGCAACATCGTTCAAGCAAACAGCAGAAAAGTTGCATGAAAAACTTCAGCCAGGAATGGTAATCCTATCAATTACGACATGTCCCCAATAATGTCACTTTTACTAACATCATAATTGCTTCTTTACGAATTCAGGTGTACTATATCTCTCAAGGCACGATTCGACTAGCAAACAAACAGTATGCAACGGTTAAAAATGATTTTGAAATCATGCTAAATGAACGTTCTACAGTGGAACTAGCTATTGACGAGGGCATGGACCCTACCGAAATTCCTCCATTACAACAACATTTCACGAGCATTATCGACCTACAGTCCCACGTAAATGACAACAGCTTAGTAGGTGAGTGCAACTATATTCATGCTCCAGATTTCTTGCACTTCATTGAATTCAAATAACATCTGTTGTCCAATTATTAGACATCATTGCAATAGTTACCAATGTCTTTGGCACGAAGACACTCGAACGAAAATCTGACAAAAAAGACATTCTTAAGAGAGACATCACAGTCGTAGATCAAAGGTAAAAATAATAATAATCTTAAACAAATGCACTTAACATCATGCAGTCTATATTCAGGCACATCATGCATTTCAGGCACACAATAGGTCCTCTTCTCCGATGTGATATTTTACTGCCCTGGGAAATCAAATGCAAACGTTTTATTTCATATTCTACAATTGGCCCTTCCATCTTTGCGTTATCCAGCATATAGTATGACGTTCACTTCCAGGCCAAGATTTAAGTACCATTGTTTGCAGATCATTTTAAATATGTCTTCTCTGCTGAAGTAATTTCAGATAATTCTGTTTCTAAGTTAGAGCTCATTCAATGTCATAAACACTCATATCGTCCAAGTGTTTGTTTGGCCCTTATGGGAAAAGAAAGTAGAAGTGGCTTGATCTCATGGCCTCTTCTCTCAGAAATTTAACTGAAATCTTACCAAAAACTAAGAGGGTAAGAAACCATTATTACAGTTAGTGAGCACTAGCTTTTGATGAACAAACCCCTTCTTTTGTACACTCATAATGAGGCATTCATTCATCTTTGTCCTAGGGGTGTCTGTTCATGTCTGTCAACATCAACTACAGGGAAAAGAGATAAATATTGATATGCTATAGAAGTTAGACATTGAAGTGCACTACAGCCAAGCAAGAGCATACACTGCCCACTGCAGAATCTCTTAAGAAAATATAAGCTCTTGAATTGCAGTCCTGCATATATTTCTACCTCAGATTAGCACATTAGCGCATTCACCTTTGACCCTGCAGGCTGCACAATTTCCTCCAACATCATAAGTGAGAAACATTGCATGCCAGGAAACAGTTGTTTCCATTTGTCACCAGCCTCCAACCAATGCCAGATAAAACTGTCACGCAGTTAAAAACGTGACCTCAACCTCTTCGGATGCAGGGACCCAGCTCATTCTGTGCACATAAGGGCTAGCAAACCAATGTAGTGCGCTGAGCTTAATCATTGTTGCAGCAAGTGATGCTTTTATAAATAAGGACATTATAAATAAGGACGTAATGCTCCAGACATTGGGCCCAAATACACAACCTTCTCCTTTTTCTCCACATTCTCATCTTGCCTGGCCTCTATTGTACAGATGATATGTAGGTGCAGAATGTCTCTTTGCAGTCCCAACATCTATGATACATGCATTGCTCAACTAAATGCTTCAAAGCAGATGTCTAATGATGAGAGTCCAGACAATGTCATGTTTGTCATTTGTGGGTCTTGCACTTCTCCATATGTTATCCTGCCACTAAAGCGTAGAGACCTTGAAATAGGTGAACGCAAAGACACAATGCCATGTGCGACTTTAATGGGTCTTGCCTTCTCTCAACGTTGTCCTCATCTTCCATCTCAATATTGCTTTAAAGCCATTAATAGATCTAAGTTTATCATTTGTGTGTTGCTTTCTTAAGATTCTTCTACTCAACAAGGTCATGGAATACACCTGCACGTCTTCTTATATTTTCTATCTTGTCAACATCCTTTTGCATATGAGCATATGCATAAATGTTCGACATAAGCACATATCCGAGCACAATTGGGATCTAAATAGGTAGGTAACCGTCAAAGCAAAGCCTACCTAACTCCATCTTATAGAACGTTCGCAAGCACTAAGTAGTGAAATCCAACCGGAGATACTTGGTGTTTCGATCACCTGCTATTGCGGTCAATCTTACGCTTCCTTGACCATCTGTATGCCCTAGAAGATCTATCAAGCGGTTATAGTGCTCGAAACGGAAAAAGGTGATGGTGTTCAATCATATTTCCTAATTGCCGCAAAAGTTTGTATCTATTGAGCCCGGAGACCACATGCAACAAGGATCAACGAAAGGTGACATTATCTGGTCTCAATCCCTCTTCTTGCACCTTTTAGAGCAATTTATTGCAGAAAAAAGCCTCTCCATATTGGGCATATCCAGCAATCATTGAATTCGGATCACCACATTTCTTCTCTCTAATTTGTCAAAAGCTGTTTGATTCCTTTAGAACACCACATTTAGCATACATATCAACAAGGATCTTGCCCAAAATGGTATCTGAATTAAGTCCAAGTTCTTCTTGTACCATCTGAGAATAGAAAATAGAGCGAACAAATGTACGGGTCCATAGCGATCTTTGATATGTTTCAAAATGCCATTCTCAAGTGTCTATTGCAGAAAGCGGAGCAATGATGAATCAAAGTTTTCTGTCAAGGACAGAGAGGACAGTCAAAATGCAAAAAGACAGCTTACAAAGGGTGTCTCCTACTGTACATTGCAAAGAGATGCTGTACCTTGCAATGTAACCCTGCATGCATATACTATAGGTTTCAATCTATAATAACATCCCCGCTTTCCAACCAAAGGTTCTAAATTCAAATGTGCAATGAAAAAGCGTTTTTCTTTCTATCAAATTTACTGCCATGAATGGCAACACCATGTATATACCTTCTTGCCAGCACTGTAGCCTTTAACTTAAAACTCTGTCTATCAGGTTTCTTATAAATATCGCTGTTGAATAGCTAGCATTTAAGAGGATACTATGTGATTGGAATGTCCAAACTGATGCATGTTTCCTTCATGAGCATAATGTCTTTGTCACACATACAACGTAATCATTACTGACTACTTAAGATTTGATTCAATTCCCTACTTCATTCACATAAATTCAAAAAGCAAAGCGGTTGTAGAAATGGCCGAAGCTTAATCATTGTTGCAAACAAGTGATGCTTTTATAAATAAGGACACATCGAGTAAGTGTAGAACCTTCTCCTTTTTCTCCACATTCTCATCTTGCACGGCCCTGATTCCTCTCCACGCGGGCCAACTTATTTTGCATATCTTACATCTTTGTAATGCAATGTAACATTAATTAGACCCTAGACCTTCTTACTCATCTTAAGCATGGTAGACAAGGGCTAAATACCTGATCCCAAGAGTAAGGATGGTGGGAGGGGCACTATCGGAGAAGACCAGACATCGGGGCAGTAAATAGGAAAGGGCAAGTCGGACCTTATCATGGCATAGCATCCGGATGGAGATTTAATATTATATCTTTGCTTGAGCAGGGGACCTCATCATTCACAAGTTGAGGTCTCCATACACAATTTTCGTAACTAAGTGATTCTACATTTTGTTGAAATTGCACATGTTGGATTTTGTTAGGGCTTTTACATGTTTATAGGGTCGTAATTGTTTGCATTTAATTTCATCATTTATTTTCTACAAACTCACTTTCTGGTTCTTGGCTCCATATCACACGGTAATAGACTTGCATTACACACACATTATGTCTCCCTTGCATTTGACTTCATCATTTATTTTCTACAAATTCACTTCTGCAAAAGATAACATACTAATATACTTAAATTTCCAGCAAAACAAGTGTCAACATCCTCTGGAATGACCTCGCTTCAAAAGAAGGAGCACAATTATATGAAATGCTCGACCGAAGCTCCGGTTGTTGCAATAACGGCGTCTTGAAAGTTAGCAATTATCAAGGTTTTCAAAATATCTCAACTTCTTTTTTCAAATCATTAATGAAAGTAGCAAGTCCTCATTCATTGGAATATCTATAATTTCACCTTAATAGGAATATCTTTATCCACAACGAGTAACAGCCTGGTACAGATCAACCCAGAAACAATACTTGCCCACAACATCCACAAGTGGTAACCATTTAACCCTTATGACATCACTAATCTTAAGCATTTGCAATGCTAACCACTTTAACACAAAAGGTACGATTCAAATGGTAAACATGCGACATACACGCCTGCACGAGCAAACCTCCAACATCAACGCCCAACATCAACGTACGTCTCAAACTTCAATGACCGTGCCTGTCTATCTCAAATCATTTTACCAAACGTTGGCAACAAAAAGGTATTTCATAACTACGTGGCCTTTCATTTCTATGATTCTTGCCATCAACATTTTGCCTCATTCTTTTTTAAGGCTGCATACTTCAATGTGAGGGCCACCATAACATTCATCAAGCCAGACCAAAGCCTATGGTACGACGCTTGCAGTTCGTGCAACAAAAAAGTAGTACAACAAAGTCCAAGCTACTGCCAATCTTGTCGCATGAACACTTCAGTCTGCAAAAGGTAACAATTTAATTCCACTTAATCACATGAAACATCCACATAAACTAACCATTCCCTCTTTCATAGATATAACTTACTACTAAAGCTAGCAGACGCCACAGAAGAAGTTTGGGCCACCGCTTTCAACGACTTGGCCGAACAAATACTTGGCCACAATGCCAACGACTTAGCAAAAATCAAACAACAGGTAACATTTAAATCACACAAATAAAATACCAAACAATGCACTAACATTAAATTCAATCACCTTGCAGAGTATTGACCAAAAAAAATACGAGGCAATCTTAAAAAAGCCAACAGCAGTTTCTAAAATATTTCGTCTTAGTTCAATTCAGACGACATACAACAACGAAACCAGACATAGGATATCCATCCAAGAGATTGCTACGATTGATTGGAGAGCAGAATCTGTATTTCTCATTCATCAAATACAACACCTAAAATTGCGTTAACTTGCACTACCTCCAGAGCCGTACAATGGGCTATGGATCCACTGACATGTCCATGAAAGGAACAAAAAATGTTGATTGAAATTCGCTTATAACAGTATTGCGTAATAATTTACTCTCCAATATCATTGTAGTAATTATAAATCATTATCTCTACTCATCCAGAATGATTATGTGAAAGCTCCTTCTCCTGCTAAATGCTCTTTCCTGAACATATAAGACTCCAAAAAATACACCTACCACAGAATCTCCAGCTGTGACAGCTTACATTACAGACGTCACAAGTGCTTGATTAGACTGGCTATACATCATTGTAACAACACCGTCATTACCAGCCCTTCCTGTCCTTCCAGCCCTATGCAAGAAGACAACTGCAGATGATGCAAATTCCACCTGGACAATATGCCCAACATTAGGAATATCAAGGCCCAACAGTGCAAACAAGCACGCCACCTACATGTTGAAAGGTCATTCCAATACTGCATACGCTGCTTTCCTCGGATATCTATATGATAATGCAGACAGTGAATTCCTACTCTTATCAGTTTAAACCCAGACATGCCTACGACTGCACAGCAGCACCACTTACGTCTCTTGTCAGACACACGTCAACCAGACAAGTTGCAATGCAACCATCCAATTCAATGCCAGATTCCAGAACATACACATGGATTCGTTTACCTTCCTCCGTAGCTACTATAGTTGCACATTAACTCAAAACACCAACAAAAGTTCCCTGGTCTGGTTTCAGACCATGCACAAAAAACATGCAGATTCTAAAACGAATATGTTGCCCCTCCCCTTCAAAGTCAATCTGGTCAAATGCTCACAGGCAAAATCACACCATGTTAGTGTTGTTTGGAAGGAACACCTAATATAATGCTATGAGAGAGACCATAGATCACCAAAGTTTTGACAATTAATTGAACATCTCCTGCTACACCATAGAAAGTTTATAATAGAGCAGCTTTAACATTTTCACTTGCAGCAAGATTTGGACGCTATACATTCCTTCATAGCAAAATTTTTTGTGTTGATATTCCCTATTGTTACTGAATCCAGCAAAAATATATATTGTAAAAACAAATCTACGACACATTTACTTAAGTTCAGAGGCTGGATTGCAGAGGTAGAGAGGTATATCGGTCTGCCTTGCTTTAGAATCCCTGCATTTCAGGGCTGACACGTGAGTACCAAATACCAAGAGTGAAACATAAAGTACATTAGTTACCTGCTCTATATCAACCATGCAGCCATTCCTTTGTGGAGACCTTCCTTTGTGCAACCATTCCTTTATAGACAGACAGAGTCCATTCGTTCAGTTCTTGGTTCTGCAGACCAGATTGAAGCATTTCTATAGATTATATCTGCCCTTTGCAGGACTCTACCATTTAATATGAAGGTTATTCAAGCTGTAGATCACAAAAGTTTTGACAATTAATTGAACATCTGCTGCTACACCATAGAAAGTTTATAATAGAGCAGCTTTAACATTTTCACTTGCACCTTATCCACAAATTATTCACTCCAGTCTACATCTTATCCTTCCCTTATCTCCCATCCAACTCAACCTTTACCAAACAACCATGTAGAGCAGACTAAGCATATGCAGAAATGCAAAGAAATACAAAACAAATGCATAAATCCCTCTGAACCACCTTGATTTGTTCAAAGCCAGAGCATTAGAACAGATGGGATGCAGATACATACTTTTAATACATGCAATTTGGCACAATTCACAATAACTTAGACACAATTATGTTGACAAACCATGAGTCAACATCAAATTAGACAATTATGCCATTATCTTTAATGTTTAAACGCTGCAATTAACAACAGCAACAATTTGAATTCATCATGTAAACAAATAGCAGAATTCTAAACAAATATCATAAATTCATAACTCATAATGTTCAACATAATAAAAGTGTACAAACAACATGCAGACTCCAACAATTTAATAACGTATGCACTCCAATGTGTGGATCATCTCTCGCACTGATTGCACATGTTTCTTCGCAATCACTTTTTCCCTCGCAAGTTCTATACGAATATCATCTAGCTTTCTCTGCGTTATGTGCATGGTTGGAGTGAACAAGCCTCGATCAAATTCAATCAATGCATCTCGCATCAAAATCATATCCTTGTCAATTTGTTTGATAATCCCTATTAGATTATCCACATCTTTGTCTGTGGAACCTGGAGGGTCTTTAGCAGCTACTTCCTCTGCACTTAGTGGCATGGGTGCAGCAGCATCCTGGAGGCTGGAATAGACGTAAATGACAATATTCCTAATTAGGCAGAAGTATTTAATGGATCGAGTGATTCAAGGCATTTATCTTCTTAACTTTTTACCTCTGCTGACTGCATAACTCTTATACTTGGGCCCTCAGGCAGATACTTCAGTAATAAACAAAAACTTTAATCAGGTATTGAGAAATTAAAGTTATTTGAGAGGCACAAAGAGTACAGACCCCTATGACCGACCAGTGAAGTCTTTTGTTTGAAGACATGGTTGACGACCTGATGGTTACCAATGCTAACATTAAACTTAAAATATCACAAGTTCACAATCCCAAATTACCAACTACAAATGACAGACAATTCAACTAACCCGTCTATTACTCAGGCGACTTCACATCAGCCGCTTCTGCCGCTTCTCACTTCTGATATGCAGTGCCTGTTACAACAAGAAGCCCGGATAAAACACTCCCGAAAACAGTTACAGAAAACAATTAGCCCCACCTGAAAACAGTTAGCCCCGCCCGCTCCCGAAAACAGTTACGCCACCCGCTGTCTGCTGACTCATTTTAAGGTTTCCAACCATAACCATTGATAAATTAATGTTGATGTTAAAGACCAACCAAGTAGTGACTTACCTGATCATTTGATGGATAATGAGCATATGTTGATGGTCCACGTCTATGTTGTCGTCCAGATAAGGAAGCCCCACGGTTATGTCTTGATTTGTTTTACCAAAACCGTCCACTGGGGGTACTCATGCTGCCTCTACTATGTGATCCAAACAAACAGACAAGCATCTCCATAATGAGGGCATCTCCACTGAGAATACTCTTGACACACTTGCGATCTATCACACCTTTCAATAGCCAGAGGCAACCAAATAAGAAAGTTTGTCAAGGTGGGAGATTCAACTCAATTATGCGCCTATTGTAATTGGTTACCCTTTCCATAATGTCAATGTTATAATTGGTCATCCTTGTCGGGGCGTGCTCTCCATTGACATGTTTTTGAAAAAGGTAAAATTCCATGTAACACTATAGATGAAGCTTTAGTTAGCAATAGTAATGTCCTAGATTGCATGCCTTCCAATTCACATGACACCTTTGTGAATTTATTCATTATCGATAGAGAATTTATTGATTATCAATAGTTCAACTTGGCTGAGTAACAAAAGTGGGATGTATTTATTTGAACAATTTAGATGCCCAACAAACAAAGGAATATTATTTTTTTTGTGAACAACGTGATGTCTTTATCCAATTGCAATGGTGTCGTTCCTTCAAGTATTCTCATAATGTAGAATTATAAGTCATGCTCCCGTTTAAATTCATATCCAATTCCATTTATAAATATGGTGAGATTAGAATTTGTAATCTACATGTTACCACACGTTATGCCATCCCTTCTAGAATTCTCACTCATGTTACACAAATCCTCATTCTCGAGTATATTCTTAAGGGTTGATTGATTTCTTTCTCTTATAAATTATCTTAGTAAGAGGAATCACAACTGCTCCATACATTCCTTATGGTGGTTGGTTATTCCCTCTATAGATTATTATAATATGGAATCTGAATTCATATTATTATTTACCTTTTAACTTTATGTTTGACAGAAAGCCCAGCAAAATGTAGTGTGTGCAAAGCATCTCGACCGTTGATTTTGTTGTGTGAAAACTTTCATTCTAAGCCGTTAAATAATTAGTTATTATTTTGTCCTAGGTTAACACATGCCAGAACGACGTGAATGCGCTGCCTCGCATCGCATTTCTCAAATCACATTTTTTTTATGCGCTGGAGCTTTTTTAAGCCCAAAGATCCGACGTCTTCTTGCAATCCGGCGACATTTTTGCAGATTCATTTTGATGGAACCCAGATGTATGAATTCTAGGCGGATGGAGAAATGCTACGAAGATAGGTAAACCCATGACATAAAACTCTCTATGTGCACTGCAAAAGGAGCAGCAGAAACTTTGAAACGGAACATGGCACTCATTCTTCTCCCAGTCTGCAGAAATAGAATTTCATGGTTATGGTCCATGGTATGAAGCACGATATGAAAATCCTTTTTACTATTCTTAATGCTTGCTACCGGTTCTGCCGATTATCTGCAGGTTCTGTTCAATCACACCATTTTTTACAATATCAAGTTTGTGCTAAATACTGCATTCATGGCATTGGAAAACTACAAGGCACGTTAGCAAGTCTTTTTGAGGACAAGGATGAGATATAGCATAAGATTAAGTTGCTCCTCTGAAAGAGGTTTTCAAGCAAATTATTTAATAAAGATTATTCTTTCTTTACCAATTTCATTGCTTCAAGGCAGCTACCAAAAATGTCCCTGCAGTCAGGGCTATTGGCAAAAAGTCCTAATAAGTTCAAAAATTTACCAGAAATCCCATTGTAAACAATAATACAATTAAATGTATAAAGTTCAATGAATTCAAGTTTGTTTGTCTCTAACTGCTTCAACTTTTGATGGTGCAGGAACATATTGCAAGAGCCTTGAACATGACTGCATACTTATCATAGCCGCTCCCGTTCAGGAGGTTGTCATGCAATAGAGATTATATTTCTTTTGGTCTTCTTGCAGCATTACCATCAAGTGGATCCTCTACAAAATAACCTTTTGTCAAAATAAGTTTCTATTTTATCCAGCATATTGATAAATGAAGTGAATGATAGACCACCAGTGACTAGAACACATTGTGCTGGGAAATTTAAAATCAAATGTCCTTTCAATTAAAACAATTACACATTTAAAACATGTTCGTGAAGAGACATGCAGATACTGAAGTTCAAATACAAATTATGGAGAAAAGAGGCTAGAGGGAGTAGCAACTCTCATTCTCCATCTTATATAAAAGAATGCATATAAATGCACGCCTCGTAATAAGGCCAAAATGTCATCCAAATGTAATACAAAGTTTTCTTTCCCTTCTTTTTTGCAAAGCTTTGAAAGCATGGCTCTTTATTTACAAATTTGTGACATAACTATAGATATGAATTGGCACCCCTCGAATTTATAAATTATGTCTTTTATAACTTTTGAACATAATCCCGATAAAAAGCCCAGCAACGCTGGGCACTTTTTCTAGTCTTCATATAACATATATATGTTCTATTGCTTTGTTATACACATCTAATATTCTGTTTTGTCTGGTTAAACATTCTTTCCAGCAAAAGGTACATCATGGGATTGAACCCCTGACCTTCTGCACCCAAGCCAACACCTTTACCAATGAGCCAACTTCTTTCTTGAATGGATATAATCCTTTTTCTAGTATTTGTAGCGCATCTATTCCATATTTAAATTAGAGGCGTGCCTTTGGTAAAGCCACGTTGTGGAGGCAACAACTCCGCCGGAGCAAGCTCTCTCGCCATAGCCACCGGAGCAAGCTCTTTCCGCCATAGCCGCCGGAGCAAGCTCTCTTGCCATAGCCGCCGGAGTAAGCAGTCTTGCCATAGCCACGGGAGTCGACCTCTCTCTGCCATAGTCGACCGGATAACTGTTAACCATATATAAAGCTAGTATCCCCTAGGAATAAACCGACCAAATGAAACGACGTAATCTCGCAAGTCCGGCCAACTTGTTATGATAACATCAACTCACTTGGTGGGACTAATTCCAGAATTTAATTAACGACAGGGTAACTTCCTAGAATAGCAGCGTGTATTATATCCTTGGATATTCTTTAGGCGACGATAATAATGTCCAGTTATTGGCGTTTCGCGACCTATAACTTTAATTATTTTTTTCCTTTGGTAGATGCCTTGATAACACAATTTCTTCGGGCCTTGCCATGATTCATGTCTCTCTCTAGTGTCTAAACCTTGCTTCATCTCAATTCCCAGACAAAGGATTTCTTTTCGCCCAACCAACTAGGGACTGCCTTGCAGCAACCCTCTAGACCATCGGTAGCTTTAATCCTACCACCCTTCACTACTTCTCCTCAATGGTCATGTTCTTTTTATGGACCATTCTCCCATACCACAATACAAACCCTGTAATACGTAGTGAACGCTTGTTTTAGAACCCCCACAACAATGTCACCACTTATTCCCATCAATCCCGGGTACAAACTTTAGTATTCTTTTGTGCCAGGCTTCACTGCATATACAGCTGTGATTAATTATCTACGCCACACGCCTGTCAGAGTGACAGCGGTCTACCCTCTTTTGGAGTTGTTCTTCCGTATATTCCAATGGCCTCCAACCATTATTGGCTAGTCACCTCATTTTAGGGTATCTAGATATGGTCCGGGCAAAGTATTTCCAACCATTATTTTAATGCCTAGATGTCTTTAAGTCCGCAAATGAATCTACATATCCCAGGGGATTATGTGAATAAAGTCTCTGGGGGTCCGTCATATGTCCTCATAGACGCTGCCGATATGGCATGACGTATAAATGCTATCTACCTATCTATCTAATTATTAAAGACATCCTTCGTGAATTCAATTCACCATATTGTCCTAAGACATCGATGTCTTCTTCCATAAGCCATACACCAAATCTTTAAAGAGTTTTTCAGCTCTGTTGCCTTTCAAGCTGCAGGTATATCTTTGCATGTTAGCAAAGACTAACCTCCATGTTAAGAAATAACCTTTCTATCCAAATTGCTAAATATCATGCATCAGGGTCCTTTATTCCTTCTCTTCTTCAATATGTTTTCTAAGTCTATGATCGATTTTCAGTATTCCGACCCTTACGTCTGCCACAGCGTATACAATTCACCCTTTTGTTGTGACCTTTATTCAGTAGAGTCACCAATCCCATTACTCTTTTACATATCCGTTAACCGTCTTGTAGCTTCTAAGCCGCTATTATATGCTCCTTCTGTTGTCAACCCACCTATCGTTGGGGGTTATGATTCAACATTTGTCCTACATCCTGGAAATGTTAGTCATTACATTTCTCTGTCATGTTGTTGCTCTGGCATTCCAAATGACTTAAGAGCGGGTAAGCCTTCGTATAAATCGTGAATTACCTGGAGTCATCAAGGTGCTTGCCTTGTATTTTGTGCGCCTTTCTACAATTACTTACGTTTAATATAACCCGGGCTTGTATCAATGTTCGAGTCCTCTATATGTTAACTTGCACCCCCATGTAACCCATGGCGTCACCTCTGCCTGATCCAGGTATGGATCATGTGGGAAAGCTAGTCTTAGGTGTCTATGCAAGACACATTCGAACATTTAGCGGGTAACTGCTATTCGCTACTTATCCTGGAATTGTACTATTGTACTACTCAACCCCACTACCTTAAGCTTTATTCTATTGGCTGTTGACATTTATTTCAAGTGCCAACTACCACATCATACCTTAGCATGCAACGGATTGACAGTCCTTTGCACATTTCAAACGTATCTCCAGATCCTTCATCAGTAACTTTAGGATACGCTCGTCTTTCTCTCCTTGTGTCGCCACCTACATTACCTCCCTAAGATGTTTATCGTATGTGTACTTGGTATGTACATAATAAACATATCTCCACATCCCACAATGCTAGAGCTCTGCTCTAACTTAGCTAAACTATAACCGTGGTAGTTCTTCCAAACAAACCCATTGCCTATGTACCTTTATGATGTGGCTTTGCCACCTATTTTACCAAATGGACAGGGGCCGACTTTATGTTGGACTTTTATATGCTGCCTATAATTTGATAGGGTCTCTACTTATTTCAACCATTCCTTTAGTGCCTGATGGTACTTTAACCCCGTACATAACCTATGGTTTTTCCCACGGGATTATGCTATAATTCAGAAGGCTATTACCTCACATGCAGAGCTTTTCTAAAGGCTTCTTTCGCTAAGGATCCTTTGGGTCCTCCATTACCAACCATGCTTAGTTACACTTAACCTATTTTTCCTTAAGTTATCATGTGGACTTCAGCTTTTGATCAGCTTCAAATGCTGTCGTCTTTGGCTCCCTCATAATGAAGTCGAGGCACTAAAACCTCCTGGTCTTCTAATAGGAAAACACAATGTTTTCCGATTCCTTACCCTCTTAAGCGTTTCAAACTCATAATCTCTAACGGGTCTATGCCTGAAGGCAACGGATCCTCCACCTTCTACTTCAGTACCTATAATTGTTCCCCCGCGAGTAGGGTAACTCTTAGGATATATGGACTACTGGTCTATATAATCTCACTCCTTGTAATCTATACACCTCGTCTTGATTTTTTTTTATCGGGACTTAGAGTTCCTATGTATTGCCTCTTCTCGGTTAACCGTAAAAGTATAATCGCCAAAGTCATCGTACTCCTTCTTTTCTTCCATCAGGGGGACGCGATATTTTTATACATCTTTTCATTCCCAAAACCAAATAAATGCTCTCAGCTTATAACAATTAAGTAATTCATTGGTATCTAGAACCTTTGAGTAGTTAAGCTCTCATTATCGGTTATTCCAATACCGTTCCAACCATCCTCCGGATGTTTTGAATGTAACATCACAGTATATGCTAGACTTACTCTAGCTATTCTTACTGATTTAAACTTTTTTCATCTTCTTTAGTACGACGTATCTAAGAGAGTCAACTCCAACCATTGGGATAACTTGAATGCTTATCTCTGGTAAAGCATACCTAACCCAATATCTTAGTATATAAGCATATCATTACGCTCATTCTTTAAACCTTGTCAAGTAAGATTTCACTCGCCTTACGAATATTCTATTATCTTTTAATATGATATACATCTGAATACCACAATTAACATCCTCGATATGATCACCACTATAGTATTTGATACTACTAAATCCTTCCTACACCCAAGACCGCTACGTTGTTATTATATGATATAGTAACATGTGTGCACCAACCCTAAGTTTAGACTCTCATGTAACTTGTTGACATAGGCATCTAGCTATATTCAGACTTGCGGCCAACTTATTTCCTCAACTTGGTTATCTAGTACCATAGACATGTTGTGGTTTTGACACCACACTTTCTAGACTCTCTAGCCTTACTTTGCCTTCGTCCTCAAGCTCCAGTCATAACTTCCACAGGGGCAAATGCCAACCTAAGTTCCTTGTGGACATGTTTGACCTCTAGTATAAGAACTCTTATCTTCATTACTTCCGTATTCATATGGAATGTGAACTAAAAGTTCTAGTATATACCCTATCTTCTTTTAGTTATGTTTTACTATTAAATGCTCCTAGTACACATATACCAACGCGGAGTTACTCCTCAGAATACACACACGATACCAAGTCCAGAACACATCCTCCTTGGTGAGATGTTCATTGGGCGCCTACCTTGTTCATACTCCAGACTTTGGTACATTCAACGTGTCATTCCAAACTCTCTATATTTGAAACGTTGTTTACAACAACTTTCAAGCACCTCTTGTCTCCCACTTATCGTGTGGGTACATTACTTGCCTTCCTAATGTATCATTAGTTGAAGGTCAACTTTCCTTCATAGTCTGGCTTCACCAAAGATCCAACATACCTTGCAGCTTTTCGATGGTTGTGCCTGTTCCTACCAATTGTTGTCTTCTCTTGACCTTGTGTGGAAACTACGTTCCACACTAGTGTCCAGTCTGTTATACGGCATCTCGATGCTCCCAGTAGACATCAGATGTGTCCATTTCCTCAATTTATATCCTGCATAATCGTCATCCAATTGACCGGCGTCATTAAGCGTATCCAAGCGACTATGTCGTCATCTTAATCATGCACATGCTTGCATCGTTATTGCACACCTCGGGAACATCAATCTCCTTACGAAACGCAACGTATGCGTAATTTTATAATCCGTAGTTTATGGATCCGCATCCTCATACGATATTATTCTCTACCTTTCCGCGAATCATATCTCTATTCAAGTGGCAATAGCTATAAAATGTTGGCCCACACTTCTAAAGTGGTTTCCCTCTCACGAGCTGGGTACTCATAATCCAGTTTCCACCTTAGTATAGTACCTCCTTAACATGGTCTATAGTAGATAATCATAAACCACTTCTCCATCAGATATATGGTGCTATATCCAGTCTCCTTCTACATTGCATAGCAATCTAGATGCCGCATAATAACTCAATCCTCGTAATTATTAGGTCCAGTATTTCACTTAGATGGCAAACATCGGTTCGATGCTTCCGCCGTGGACACCATAGTCGCAACTGGCCTTCTGTGATACAGGACGATTGCATAGCCATAGCACTGTCGGATGCCGACCGGGGTGGTACCAATTACGTCGAATATATATGTCAGCTGTACCTGTGCCCTGTAAATATAGCAGTGTCTGTATGTGTGATAAATTTACGAAAATAGCAATAAAATAAATAAGTAATTCAAATGTAAGAATATCCGGACGTCTGGTAAATGTATAAAGATAATTTTTGAATTAATATGTGTCCTTATCTGACTGTAATCTATGCTAAAGATAGAGAGTGTGAGTGTGGAAAGATTAAAGGTAATTAAAAGGAGCGAGCTATGTAAACACAAAATCAAATATAATAGAAGTAGATAAGTATGTATGTCTTACACAAACTTCGGACGGAATAACGAGACTTAGATTAGGTTATAACAAGGTTATGAATAATAAGTCATGAACAACGTCTGTCTGTACTTAATATTAAAGTATATAGGTAAGACTGTCTGATACAGTACAATATATAGTTGTATTAAAGGATAAGTATAACTGTCAAGGACCTATTAAATACTGAGGATAGGAACATACGAGTTCTTAAAACTGTAACAAAATAGGAAAACAAAATTTTGCTACAAAATTAAATTAAGGCTGGCTGTAATAAAATGAATTACAAAATCAAGCGGGAATATAATACACATATACACAGAAGTTAATATGATTAGAATGACTTTCTACTAAACAGTGCAAGATTAATCACTCCGTATTATAATATAAGAACTTGCTTATATCTATACCTGTCTATAATATATAATCAGTTACACGTATGTATAAAAAGAAACCACAAATGAAACGGTGGGACTTCCACAAACCTTGACTGTTCACTTTTGACAGTCCTAAGCGATGATCATGTCTGATCTATACCTCTACCTCTTAGATTCCAGAGTTATAAATTGCACATTACAAGTCATTTCAAACTTAATCACTTTGAACATGACAAAGTCTGTGTGACTTATAATCTCACACTATCTCTTTAAGGAGGGGAGACTTCCTTCCAATGTATGATGTGTTGCCCTGCAACAAGAGTAGTCTTGATGCTGAGGACAGCATCATTTTTAAGGTGGGGAGAATGTGACGTTCCACATATTTATACGCATATTTAAGTATAAATACATAACACGTCACTATGAATAATTAATGGCACATTAATTATTCATAAGCTAAGGTTAGCTATGTTAATAATTAAATTATAAAGGTGGAAACCTAACCCAAAACCCTAATTCGAATTTAGGGCTTATCCTAATATTAAAAAGGGCTAAAATACCAAATTAGTTAATTATTGACATGCCACCTGGCCCAAATCGATTGGGCAAGGTAGGGTTTCCATTTTGGACACCCAAATTAGGGCTTTTGTGCCCCAATTCGAATTGGGAGCAGTTGGGGATGGAGGAGGAGGAGCAGCAGCCAGGCACCCTTCAGCAAATCGAGATGGAGCCATCCCAAGCCCGATTCGATGGTTAGTCTGTAGCTTAGCTGTGTTATCTGTAGGGTAGCGCCCTTGTTGGGCACTTGTTGTGTGTATTTCTTCTGTTTCTCTGTGTTCTCTATGCTTTACCTGTAGGAACTAACCCTTGATTGCAAAGGTGAGTTCTCCTTATCTCTGGTTCTGTACTTGCTCTTAAATGATGGATTGATAGTTCTTTGCATAGTATTACTCTGGAAATGGGGGAATTAAGGGGGGTAGAGACCTCTGAGCCATGATAGTAGGATGCTCCTAGGTAGATCCCTGTACTTCCCATTAGATGCGGCCTGTGCACAAGAGCCCACCGAGTCGTGGATGCTATGGAGTGACTTAGCACCAAACAAGGGACACAGTGGTGAAGCGGGGGTGGGGTCTTGCACGAACATAAAAGGCTCCTGAGACTCCTACAGTGGACTAGGCCTAATAGCCGGCCAGTGAGCTAGGCGCGATCCAGGCCGGGTATGGGTCTGACACTCCCTGGGTATAGAGGTGTGACCCGCATGGGGCATCCTGTACTTTGAGTAGATTTAGGGCGAGTAAGTCGGGTACGGATGCGGGGTCGCTGATGCGGCACGTATTCTCTAGTCCACCCATGGAACCACTGTGATCCTGGAAGGGGACGCTTCCCCGACCTGCCTCATCGGACGGGGCTTCATGAACCCTGTAGTAGGCTCGAAGGGTGATACCTTGAGTCTGCGTATCCGGAAGGCTATAGTGACGCCATAGCATGATTGGACTCATCTGCAAAGTGTGCACAGGAGGGGCGGATGGAGTGGACAACCCTAGCCGATGTTCTATGCCAGCCAACGCCATGTCAAGATTCGGTTTGCTGATCTCTTGAGGCCTAGCCGTCAGTCGATCCTCACTGGAGTCTGAGCCGGGGTAGAACCATGGGTTTGGGGTGTTTTCCTTAGGATTAGATGCATATTCTTTGCCGTTAGTACTTGGATGGATGTGCCACCCTTCGTGGTGGTTATTTATATATGATTTATGCTGTGTGCTAACCTTGTATTCACGCTTCCGCGACGTAGGAGCCCCATTGAAGGCGTGGGCCGAATGACCCCTCTGTGTCCTTCACTTGAGCGTCTTCTTATAGATGGCCCGAGTTAGACGGAGGGCCCTGCTCATGGTGAGTTGGTTGCCATGGGAGGGGAAAGTCCCCGTATGTATACGTCTGAGGGTCGTATATGTTCAGGGAGCGTCACAGTGGTATTAGAGCCATGATTTTGGTTGACCGGAATCATAGCACTGACCAAATCTTTAACCCGTTAGTTCGGTAGTTGAGTGGGAGTTTAGGCTAGTTGGACTGCTTAACTTTTTGGTGATTTAGTTTTGTGTTAGGTGGATGTAATAAATTGTGAGTTTTAGGAAGTTTAGGGCGATTTTGGAGGGAAAAAGTTGTGACTGGAGGACCCAAGTTTGGAAGGGCTATAGGGTGAAAGCATGCTAGGGTGTACCATCTAAAGTACCTATTTAGGTAGTACAAAACTACCCAGAAAAGTACACAACACTGGGTACTGGGAACTTGCAAAAATGCCGCAATAAAAAATAAGTTTGAGAGTTAATTCATTTATTTTAGTCATTAGTAGTATTGTTATCCTCTAGTACTATAGATTGACATGCTATTGACCCTCAATTCAAAAATTTTCGATTGATTTTAATGGAAAGAAAAAACAGAAAGTACCAGTTTTAAAAGTACCCAGTGTAGGTACTTTTGAGGGTTCCAAAAGTGGTACACCGTAGCATGCTTTTACCCTATAACTTTTTGTAGGCAGTTTGGATGAAGGCTCTGATACCACTGTGACGCTCCCTGAACATATACGACCCTCAGACGTATATATACGGGGACTTTCCCCTCCCATGGCAACCAACTCACCATGAGCAGGGCCCTCCGTCTAACTCGGGCCATCTATAAGAAGACGCTCAAGTGAAGGACACAGAGGGGTCATTCGGCCCACGCCTTCAATGGGGCTCCTACGTCGCGGAAGCGTGAATACAAGGTTAGCACACAGCATAAATCATATATAAATAACCACCACGAAGGGTGGCACATCCATCCAAGTACTAACGGCAAAGAATATGCATCTAATCCTAAGGAAAACACCCCAAACCCATGGTTCTACCCCGGCTCAGACTCCAGTGAGGATCGACTGACGGCTAGGCCTCAAGAGATCAGCAGACCGAATCTTGACATGGCGTTGGCTGGCATAGAACATCGGCTAGGGTTGTCCACTCCATCCGCCCCTCCTGTGCACACTTTGCAGATGAGTCCAATCATGCTATGGCGTCACTATAGCCTTCCGGATACGCAGACTCAAGGTATCACCCTTCGAGCCTACTACAGGGTTCATGAAGCCCCGTCCGATGAGGCAGGTCGGGGAAGCGTCCCCTTCCAGGATCACAGTGGTTCCATGGGTGGACTAGAGAATACGTGCCGCATCAGCGACCCCCGCATCCGTACCCGACTCGCCCTAAATCTACTCAAAGTACAGGATGCCCCATGCTGGGTCACACCTCTATACCCAGGGAGTGTCAGACCCATACCCGGCCTGGATCGCACCTAGCTCACTGGCCGGCTATTAGGCCTAGTCCACTGTAGGAGTCTCAGGAGCCTTTTATGTTCGTGCAAGACCCCACCCCCGCTTCACCACTGTGTCCCTTGTTTGGTGCTAAGTCACTCCATAGCATCCACGACTCGGTGGGCTCTTGTGCACAGGCCGCATCTAATGGGAAGTACAGGGATCTACCTAGGAGTATCCTACTATCATGGCTCAGAGGTCTCTACCCCCCTTAATTCCCCCATTTCCAGAGTAATACTATGCAAAGAACTATCAATCCATCATTTAAGAGCAAGTACAGAACCAGAGATAAGGAGAACTCACCTTTGCAATCAAGGGTTAGTTCCTACAGGTAAAGCATAGAGAACACAGAGAAACAGAAGAAATACACACAACAAGTGCCCAACAGGGGCGCTACCCTACAGATAACACAGCTAAGCTACAGACTAACCGTCGAATCGGGCTTGGGATGGCTCCATCTCGATTTGCTGAAGGGTGCCTGGCTGCTGCTCCTCCTCCTCCATCCCCAACTGCTCCCAATTCGAATTGGGGCACAAAGGCCCTAATTTGGGTGTCCAAAATGGAAACCCTACCTTGCCCAATCGATTTGGGCCAGGTGGCATGTCAATAATTAACTAATTTGGTATTTTAGCCCTTTTTAATATTAGGATAAGCCCTAAATTCGAATTAGGGTTTTGGGTTAGGTTTCCACCTTTATAATTTAATTATTAACATAGCTAACCTTAGCTTATGAATAATTAATGTGCCATTAATTGTCATGTATTTATACTTAAATATGCGTATAAATATGTGGAACGTCACAGCAGAGGGTCTCCACCCAGACTAGGCCCTCCCCTTCACAAAATTCGAAGGAGATGGTCCGAAGGAGAGTGGCCCAGACTGGGTAGAGGCAGCCATGACTCGAAAGTCGAGAATGCACTCTTGAGCATGGACAATGTGGTAAAGAGATGGTGTTTTGGTATAGTAAAGAGCGGGTGTTGGATGAATAGTTTGGATTCCTCTGTATTTTCCTTTCGGGGGCTTTCTCGACTTGCGAGTCGAGAAAGCCCCCTTGTCCTCGTATTTGCCTTTCGAATACTTTTTCGAGTTGCTAATCACAGAGGCCTCCACCCGAACTAGGGTCCTCGCCTTTGCAAATTCAAAGGAGATGGTTCGGAGGAGAGTGGCCCAAACTGGGTATAGACACTCGAGAGTTGAAAATGCACTCTTGGGCATGGGCAAGCGTGGTAAAGAGAGGGTGTTTTGGTACAGTAAAGGGAGGGTGTTGGATGAATAGTTTGGATTCCTCTATATTTGCCTTTCAGGGGCTTTCTCGACTTGCGAGTTGAGAATAACCTCCATTGTTGGACAAGTCCAGACAAGGGATATTGAAGGAGAGGAATCTAGTGTGGGTGTTGGCTTCAATGGGAGAGGTGCGGTGTTTGCGAGTCGAGAATAGGCCTTCTCTCATGAGCCTCGGGAAATGCAGTCATGACGTTAATCCTGGAAAGGATGACGAATTCTGGGTTAGCTAGATCTAATAGTGCAATTTTCTAATTTCTCTAATATGTTTACAGATCAATTCAATGAACTTGTTATGGTTTTTTTAGTGAGAATGCTTGTTTTGCAAACCTTCTTTATGGAAGCTGTTCCTTTTGCTTTTTCAAGGCTCTGGGTAAATAGAAACAATAATTATGGCCAATCTAAACAGGAAAAGTTGGGCCTAAGGGTGAAGTTCTTCTTCCTAATGAGCCAAAACCACTTCAAAGACTCCAACCAACAAGTGAAGAACATCCAGGATTACATAACACACTTTTTGTGTTTTGGGGGTTGGGGGGGAAGGTGGGTGGGGGAGAGTTGAGAGACAGTTTCTTTGCTTTGGAGACTAGGTAGGAGGGTTCTCATGGAGCAAGCATATCAAAGAAAGTTGGCTTGGGTCCCAATAATGGCTCCAAGTAGTTTATGGGATGCAAGGCTTCAAAGCCGAAGTGGTTTGGCCTTCCTGAGTGGGATCCTTTCAAGGACATCAAGGAAGGATACTTTGTGCTAGTAAGGCCTGATGATGAGGATTGTTCAATATGGTTAGGCTCTGACTTTACCATCTCCGCACACTAAATCCATAGCTTTAATATCTATAGATGCCATTTCATCTTCGGCAATAGAAGCTGCTAACAGCCCATGTCAAAGTGCGCAGTAAGGATATCAAAGCTCAACTCTATTGCCCTTTCAACGTGAGCTTGAACATTATGGCAGATGATGATTTCTTAGAATATTTGCATCGTCTGGATTCCAGCGTAAGACAGTATCTTCATCCTCTAGAAATTTAAAAGAGGTGAACCACGAATGTAGCATCACTTATATAGTCCAGTAAGCAAATCAGACACCCATTTTGTACCTTTCCAAAATCCAGAGGCAACTATACCTTTCCTAATACATGACACGAATCGGCTGACTGATCAGGAGCACTGAGCGTGTCAGCAACCTTGGCAATTCATTTGGTGTAAGTGCATAAACTAATAAGTATTGATAAGTATTTACCCTTCTTATTAGCCATAGGCCAAGGCGTCATTTTGATGGTTTTATGGTTTTATGAGCTTATGTCGATGCCAGATTTTGAGGCAGTTATTAAGCAAATTCCAAGGCTTCTAGATCCTTGTGCTAACAAGCAGAAAAGTTTCCCACTTTGGTTTCTCACCACAAGAATCCATGGAGGCCAAAGGCTGCTGTTAAATTCCCGTTGAAAAATGTTTGTGTATGGGTGTTGCAAACTTTATGACTTTCAGAATAATGGGATCAATCTGCTCTATCTTTATGGTGACTTTTACTTATGTTCTATTTGTTTTATTGTGATCAAATTCAAAAGCTACAGGTGATGAAAGCCTCAAATCAATTCTAGTTTTTTTTTTGTTTGAATTCTAAAATTTTTGTTTGTGCCTCTTTATTTTCTGTCCTTTCACTAATGCATCTCGCATTTGGATCTTAGTCATGACTTATCTGTTGGCCACCTAATGTTTAGGGACTAGAATTGGCAAGAAAGCTTGAAACATATATAATTTGGCGTGTTGCAATGAGCAGGTTCACACTTTGCTTAAAGCTGTTTCAAATTAAATTCTTATTATCAAGCAAATGCTTAGTTTTATGTAGCTTCACATTCATTGAGTTTTGGACTCAAAGGCCTTAGTGCTAAAGCAAAACACATTTGCACTATTGAAACTTCATGTCATTAAGTTTAAATTGTTTGATTCAAAGTTGTTAGTGTTAAAATAAAGCACAAGGATATGCTGGGTTCAATCCCCATGACATGACCTAACGGTCATCTTCTTAACAAATGTTCTTTATTCCATTCATAACTCTTCTAAATTACTTTAATGACCTGTTGACCTTTTTTGAGGCTCCACAATTGCTATATATCATTTTTTGTTGTTATGTTCTCCATCTCCAAGGCCCCGAAGGGGCAAAAAAATTTTTTAGACAACACAAACCATTACATAAAACACTTTAAAATTAAAATCCCCCTAAAACCCCCTATGGTTTGGGTGCATATTCACACCGGGGTGTGTGATCCCTAAGGCCCCGAAGGGGCCAAAATTTTTTTTTTTGCAACACAAACCATTAACATCCAACATATAAAAATTAAATTCCCCCTAAAACCCCCTGTGGTTTGGGTGCATATTCACACGGGGGGTGACATAGGGTAGCGAGAGCCCTTTTTATACTGCCTAAAATGGTATAATACATGTTTGAAATCAACACCATTAAGTATATTGCACCAAACCTTATAGTATTTCACAAGTCTTGCTATACAGTATAAAAAAACTTGTACGAGCGTACCCCACAAACGAGGATCGTTATCTACGGTCCAAATCAAAGCATAAATCATGAATATGTCCATCCAATAGCTCTCGATGCCCGGAGTCACCCCCGTGTGAATATGCACCCAAACCACAGGGGGTTTTAGGGGGGATTTAATTTTTATATGTTGGATGTTAATGGTTTGTGTTGCAAAAAAAATTTAGAACATTTTCAATTAGAAAGCCTACAACTTTTCTTTGAGTACATTAATTGCATGAATTATAGTTGAAGCATGAATGTACTATTAGAGAGGAGATCATGTATTAATTAAATGTGCATGGTCCATCTTGCTTTTATACTATTGTTGTTGTTGGTTAATTTTGTCGTCGCTTAGAAGCAAGTGGGGAGATACAAATTGCTTGTTTTTGTTGGTGCTTGCTGATTATCATCTAATGATTTCTAAAGGCATATGGAATGTGCATTTGGATATAAATTATGCATGCGACATGTTATTACTATGTTAATATCACGAACATAAACAAGTTGATTTTGAATATTCTAGATGAAAGCAAGTTTTGGTTGGATAGTTGGGTCTTGAGCTTGCATTCTACACTATTCATGTAGAACTTCCACCTTAGCCAACATGGCATTAAATTTCACCATCAAATCTTTTTTTTTTTAGATCTACGTACAGGGAAATAAAAAAATAGGCCAAAAATAGGCACGGAGATTAAAAAAAGGGGGCTCTTTAGACTCTAAGGCAACAAGCTGAAAGCAAGCTCAAAAGAATGTTTGGTGAAACTATTCATGATGCTAGTGCCTGCATTCAAAAATAAAAGCAGAAAAAGCCTAGATAAGGATAAAGCATTCACTGAAGCTAAGTTTTGCATCAATAGAAGGTCAATGCAGGCTGAATATACACCTTAATATCTTCTCGCCGGAGCAGAGCTCCTTGTTCTTTTCAACTCTAATTTATAAAGGCATTATATGGAGTTGTTTCCATTAAAACGATCAACATATAACCTACCAGTCTATAAATTGCACAACACAAAGTAGGACATTTACAAACTGCACAAGAAAATTGCTCAGAATAAATCCGTCAGATTTGGGATTCAATGAAAAAGGTCCAGTGAGGTTGGAGCATGTTAAATTGAAGAGATTGGCTTGTTACCTTGTGGCCTTGAAACGATTTCTTCTTCCTTCATGTAAGCAACAAGAATGGTAAACAACAAACGAAAGAGGACACAAAGGATGAATTGGCACAAGGACTTATTCCGTGACTTATTTTTTGCCCCTTTTAAATTTTCGTACCCGTAGATCTAAAAAAAAAACAGATTTGACAGTAAAATTTAATGCCACATCTGTTTTGGCTGAGGTGGAGGTGCTATGTTGATAGCCTAGAATTTCAAGAAAGGCTGTGAGGCTGTGTTATAAATTTGGTTGTCACAACTTGTTTGGTATTATTAGATTTTTTTTATTTACTAGTAGGCTTGCCTAATCCCCTCTACAACAATTCATGCAATTTTAGGTTGTCCACATGCATCATCTACTCCCATATTGAGAAGAACTACAAAATGCCCTTACGTTTTGGCACATTTTACCAAATGCCCCTAACTTTTCATAATTTCACCAAATGCCGCTGGTCAACGTATAATGTATTATGTATTTTTGAAAATTATTCAAATACCTTTTAAGATTTACGTTAGTTCCTCAAATGCCTTTATGTCTCTACATATCCTAAACGAGGTGCACTGGACTACCACAATCGTCGGATCCGTCGATCCTATGGCCTAGACTGTATGTTGGGGTCTCTTGGCACCCATTGGAGACACCTATGATTTTGAAATATGAAAGACGAGTTCGCCTAAGGCTTTGAGGGAATATCGAACCTCTATATGACTTTGCCTAAAATTTTAGAATATGAAATACGGGGGCTCGAACCTCTACCAAAATAACTCAATGTCCGAATAAGACCACTTTAACCAATATATCCAGTAAGCTAATCTGATTATTTTCTATCTTGAATCTTTTTTTTTTATACCATTCAATTGTTTTAGGGATATATGGTCCATGCTTTTAGGAATTGTCATTTTTACATCCATATCAAATCCCCCTGGAACCCCCTGTTATTGTGCTACATATTCTAAATGACGTGCACACTGGACTACCACAATCGTCGGATCTGTCAACCCTACGGCTCAGACAGTATGTTGAGGCCTCTAGGGACCTCTCGTTTCACTTACTATGATTTTGAATTATGAAATACGAGTTCGCCTAAGGTTTTGAGGAAATATCGAACCTCTATACAGCTTTGCCTAAGGTTTTAGAATATGAAATATGGGGGCTCGAATCTCTATCAAAATAACTCAATGTCCTAATAAGACTACTTTAATCAATATACCCAGTGAGCTAATGTGATTATTTTCTATCTTGAATCTATGTTTTTTTTTTATAACGACCCATTCAATTGTTTTAGGGATATATAATCTATGGTTTCAAGAATTGTCATTTTTACATCCATACCCTGGAACCCCCTGTTATTATGCTACATATTTAAATTCCCAAAATGCCCTATACCCTTAAGTTTTAAGCAAATTATTGAAATGTCTTTGAACAACATCGTATTGCTGCTGGAGGTAGGATTGTACCTACTTACAATTAGGGGCATGTGAAAAGTTGCAATTATGAAAAGTTGCAATTAGGGGCATGTGGTGATATTCATCAAAACATAATGGCATTTTGTAGTCTTTCCCTTTTATTTTAAACCGTTACATGCAAAAAATTAGAAATTCTTTGGAAAATATATCTTCGTTTGAGTTTGTCCTTCGAAAATCCGCGTTGCTTCTTTCTTTCTTGAAGCCACTTGGCGCGAACTATTTTTCTTGAACCCTCCAAATGGAGAAGCTACAGACAAAAAGCAAGGTTTCTCGTTATGTTTTGGCCTTACAAAATAGAGCTCTTTTCCTTTTTACCATGTTGCACACATTTTTATGGAAGCATCAAGCAATCTGGTCCTTTTTGACAAACTAATAAATATAGTGTAGCAGAGTTTTGATCAACTGCCGATAATTGTTCTACTTTTAGGTCAAATAATTCAAATTAGATATGAGATTCACTGCCAGATTCTCCGTTTTAAATTATACAGAAGGTTCTTATTATGTCAGATGGAGGATATATGGCTTGTTTTATGGGAAGGCATCCCAACCACAAATCTATTGGTCACTAAGAAATGATTCGCTTGGAAGCAGCAACCTTGGATCTAAAAAAGCCAAGATTCTACATGTAGAGTATGATGGTAGGTTGATGTCTCTTCTTTAGCAAATCGAACTACTTTTCAAGAGATGGCATCATTTCTAACTGAATTGGTAAGTTTTTCGTCTCTAGAATCATGAGATGTTCCAAGAGTTTCTTTCTCTACTATATTTCTATGAGCGATGTCCTTTACATGACAATCTCTTCTTTGATTTTGTTTGTATTCCAATTGTCATCTGACAATCAAGATATACCATAGGACTGATTTGGCTAAATTGTATTGTATCTGTCAACTTTCCAGATTGAAACAAGCCTTGCAGACTAGAGCCTTTGATGTTGAAAGAATGAAAAGAAATTCAGCTGCTTGTGCTTATTTCAGTACTTATTGTTTAATATAGCAGCATTTGAGATGATGTAGTCTTTTGGAATTTCTACCTGAATTGATGTGGAAAATTAAAGAGCTACCTATTGCAGCTTATTTTTAAACCCATAAAATGTATGTAACTTGAAAGCAAACACTCTGGCACCATCATAATAAGGATCGTTTGGGCCAGTTAAATTCAGGTTACACATTTTATTTTCGACATTGTTTTGGATCATTTGCAGATGTCATTCACAACACATTATCTCAACGGCCCCCCCTAGCAACACTGACAAACCCTGTCCTAGCGTCCTAGTACATGGTAGAAGAAAACTCCATACCCAAATACTTGTAGATGGGTGTCACTTTCAAACCTCCACAATGACTCCCTTAAGATTCTCTAATCTGTCAATTCGAGCAACAACATATGCTATTTATACTTTGAAATGGTTCGCAGCATGGCATCATGGGCAATAAAATTCGATTCAATTAAAATCACTTCCCTAATTAGGGCTTGAAATAGTTTGCAAAAGATGTAAATGGCATTTCAATTACTATTTGGTATTCAATTTATATTTCTTTGTCCTAATTTTCCCATGACTTTATTTTTGGCCTCTGGCATGCCATTTTGCCTTTGCTAACAACTACTAGGTTAAGGTATGGTCGCATGAAAATATCAACAGCGATTCCTTCATGTCGACATGAGCATCTAAATCTGGACAGGGTCTCATGAAGATGTCAATTGCATCGGACCTCCTGCACTGTTCTTCTTCCTGTTAAAAACTCCGTGTTGCCAGGTATCCTCAGACTTACCATGTATTGAGATCCAAAAGATTCATGTTGACATGGATCCTTTCAACTGAGTAGAAAATCGATGGAAGAGATAAACATCAACATCGATTCTTTCATATCAGAAAATTGCATGTGACCCCTTTGTTTTAGGTTTTTGACATCTATTGATCGATGTCAGCGTCTTCATGTGATCCCGCCCTTATTAGAAGCAAATAGTAGGAATCGGCATTCCATTAAAGTGGTGGCATTCTTGGATTCAAGCATTCTTCAGCTTAGTTGGCAAGCTTAAGCTTTTCATGCATCTGACTACAATGGAATCCCAATAACGACGTTGTGTAGCTCGGTGATTTGTTTCCACAGAATCTGAGCCTTAGGTCCCTTCAGACCCACTGTTAGGTTTGGATCTGCTGCAGCAGGGGAGGGTGGCCATTGGCTGCGCAGGTGCCAGTTAGGCCGGAATCACATTATAGCTCGAACCCAAAAAATACGTGGCATTTTTGGTCACCCGGTAAACTCCCAAAAAGTTTGACCCTCCTTTTGTGATCACACCTAATGGTATCCAAAGTGGACATGTCACTTGCCACACAATCCATCTTCATAGTAGCCCAACACAAACAGCTATATTCCGTTCTCCAGTTTGTTCACAGCAGGGGGAGTTTTCATGGATTACGTCTCTAGATTCCAAACAACAAGTATGTATTGAATTTTTGAACTTTACCGGCAATTTGCACCAATTTCATGAACTTGAACTTTGTCTTTAAACTTTATCGGCAATTTGCATCTATGGAAGAGGAAAACATTTACTCATACAATGTAAATTTTGAGGATGCCTCTGAACCAACACATCAATCTGATAGGAATAGCATAGCAGAAGATTTAGCTATGTATAAACTGTGGAAGAGGAAAACATTTACTCACACAATGTCAATTTTGGGGATGCCTCTGAATCAACAGATCAAGCTGATAGGAATAGCAAAGCAGAATATTCAGCTATGGTGGTAGGAAGGTTTTTCCTTTTTATGCTTCAATTTGCACAATTGATTGCTAGCTACTAGTGACACATTGACAGGCATTGCAGAGTCATACAGAGTTGGATTTGCTACTGCACAACAAGCTGTTATTGAACTCGCTACTTTTGCCAATTACAAACTCAAGGAATTGTATATTAAATGGTCATCACCAATTAGAATGAGAAGTCTGGCGGCAGCTTTCGAAAGCATTCATGGTACTCCATACGTGAAGCAATTGATGGAAGCCAGATTCCCATCATTGTGCCAAATGAATCTGCACAAGAATATTATAATAGAAAAGAATTCCATTTTATATTACTTCAGTTGATAGTATCAAGAAATTGCCTTGTATTTCCCTGTCAAGATGTCATTAAGGTTTTGATTCTACTTTCATAAACTATTCCACATAAAAAAAGGCAATATTTGCACCCATTTATTGCAAGCATGTCACTGCAACAGAACTTGTTTGGAATAGATGGGGAAAAAAATTTGTGTCAGAACCATGTGCTTCATAGCCCACATGTGAATGCTTTCTCACATGTGAAGTCACAGAGTGTAACTACAATTAAAACAAAAATAGAGTACTAGAGCTAAAAATAGAACTGTACCTACAAATTTGAGTGTAACTAGAACTACCAACTACAACCAAGTTATTGTTTAAAGCTTCTTAGTTCTTACGTGTATCTGTGTACCTGCAATGCAGAAATTATATTTAAAAAATCACATTCAAGATGGAAAAGGATAAAGCCATTGCACTAGTACCACTATTCAATTAGTGTAAGTACTCAAGATATAGTACGAAAAGGAAAAGGTGTCATTTCATGGTAAGTGTAACATGTGGAAACCATTAATACTGTGCCCATCACACCAGGAGCGTCGTATATATTGGATGCCGTCACGTTATAGCCATGGGCATATCCGTGGTATATGCGCGTCTTTGACATGTTATAGCCACGCCAAAAAAAACTTACACGACGTTTTTATGGACTTAGCAGATTTTTTTCCACTTAAGGCTGGCTATAACATGCCCACGTCCGACATTTACCGCGATGGATCACACCACATGTGCATGCTCTAACATATTGTCAACACCTTTTCTTAACCAATAAAAAATCATGAAGTTCTTTCATTAGATTTTCCAAAGCCATATCTCACCCTTACCAATAAAGAAATCTCAATCCATACTTTCCTGTACCATTTACTTACAGGTTTTCCAACAATAGTATGCCTGCATCAAAATCAGTTGGCACTATTTTGACAACATTTTAGCCTGCACCAAAATCATTTCTCACTAGTTTGGCAACCTTATAAATACAAGATCCTAGAGTTCCAAGAAAACAACCCTCTTTTTGTCTATGCCCCAAAGCTTTCTTCTGCTACATCAGAGATCTTATTCGATAGTCAGATTTTAACATTCAACTAAAATATTGTTGAGCAATCTAATTTTAAAACATATGAGCCATTAACTAGAAAATATGGTTTTCATCTTATCTTATACTCCCCAATCAAGTTGAGGGCTCAGGATAGTCTTACCCTGGTTTCGGGGATCCCGGAGGTAAAAATACCGTCCTCCGGTATCACTACCAGGGGTCGACAGAACCCGTTCCAGGCCCCTCCGTTTCACCGTACTGGCGCACGTGAGGGGCCCTGCACCAATCTCGGCCGTCTGCTTCCGCGCCACATCCGGGCCGTCCGTGGTGTTCCCCGCCTCCGGTATCACCATAAAAAGTACGCGCTGATCCCGCTGTCCGGAATCACCAACACGTGATCCTGGCCTCCGGGATCCCCATGCTGTAGCCAATAACTACGCCTGTATCAGCCGTGGTGAATCCCTCTTCCGGGATCCCCGAATCCGACGGGTGTGATCCCCTCCTCCGGGATCACCATCGCTTGGCCGATATCGGCCGCCCGATATACGCCAAGTTATCCCGTCCTCCGGGATCACCACCATGGTCGATATCGGGGGCCCGGGAATATGCTGCTCTCCAGGATCCCCGCGAGGACATTTCGGTGAAAACGTCCTCCGGGATCACCACTGCGTGGCCGAGAGCGGGGGCGATCCCCGCCTCTGGGATCCCCACGTACTTTATGCCTAAAAATCGACGGTGGCCAGCGGCCGTGGACTGATCGAGCGGCCGGTTTTGTACATGCCAGTCCATGCACGGACCAACCATTGAGATCTGGACACCTGGGATGTTGGAAACCACCCTCCGGGATCCCACTTTTGTCTTCCAGAATTTCTCTGCGCTGCTGCATGCACAGACGGATGTTCGAAGCGGCCTGGCAGCTATGGACGTTTGGGGGCTGGAGGAGAAGATAGCACAGGTATTTATCTTCTTAAGATTATTTTTAGAAGGTAAGAAATGTATATCTGAGCTCCCTTTCTCACCATTCCCAACTGCGTACTGAAATTACATGTGGAGTCACCCCCTAATGGCATTTTCGACTACAGCAACCTACACTGGTTTCCCGAAGAGCACCAAGTTCCTTCTGTAAATGGAGGTGAAGAAATGCTTGTCTGGACCTGCTACTTGCCAACAAACGGGGTTGAAGACTTCATTCTTGGAGAGCAAAGAAATTGTGTGGCACCGTGCAGTTTCTACTTAAGGAGTTCCAATCCCGAGAGGGTGCTAAAGAGGCCAACCAGAGATTCTTATTTGACTATGAAGAGGTATGTATTTCTAAAACCCTATCCTCTAGTTTACTTGTGTTGTTTTTGTAGTAGAAAACATTGTAGCAGAAGTATATTTAATTCTTAGATGTACATGCACTACTTTCATGCACTAATTTTGAACACTCAAAACAGGTATTGGTGCACATATGGTCCTCAGGACAAGACTTTGAACACTCACATGGTTGTTGATGGACCACGTCAACCTGGCACATGCAGGAAAAGAGTTGAGAGGGGAGAGAGTGTGCGTAGGTGCTGCCAATGCCATTTTACCATTAGGCAACTGTACCTTCTCCCAGATTGCTCGTAAGTTACTTATTATGGGTTTGAGCATAGAAATCTCCAAGGTGAGCCTTCCCATGGTAAGTTTGTTGACGTAGAGAAGGTATCAGATTCAAGCTAGCATCGTGGATCTCTCAGGAATTGAGGGAATGGGTTAGAGAAAAGCTCGTGCATTGGCACACCCCACGAAGTGTTATGAACATGCACGAGGAGAGGTGGAGATTTAAACTCGATGTGCATGGCAAGGATAGTATGTGTAGGGATGACGTGCTGAAGATCCGGGATGTTTACAACATTGAGCAGAGTGTTGTTAGAAACACTTGGAAGCTACATGAAGACCTTCCCACTAGCATCAACATGTGGGTGCAACAACATCTAGAGTCCGTGTTCTTCTATGAACATGGTGACACGTTCCAATTGGGAGTGATGACTCCAATCCAAAGAGAGGCAATGCTGAAGTTTGGAAAGAATAGGACCATTTGCATGGATGCAACCTTCAAAACTAATGACAAGAGGTACACTACTTTGGGTTCATTTCCATTCTAGATCTTTTCCATAGTCCATTTAAAATGGCTATAGCATTTCAATTCTAGATCCAATGAGAGCTATTGGTTTTTATTATGCAGTTACTATCTTTTTACACTCATTGCTTTCGATGACCATTGCAATGGCTTGCCATTGGCATATGTCATAACCAATTCTCAAAAAACTAGGGCTATAACTAAGTGGTTGAAAGCACTAAAGGATTCACTATGCCTGGATGATCCGGATTGGCACCCTTCTTGCATCATTACTGACGATGCTGATGCTGAAATCAAGGCCGTAAAAAATGTAATTTCCCAGGCAATTTATCACCCTTACCCTTTCTTATACTTTCTTGCATACTTTCTAACACTATGGACTGACATTGTGCACTTGTAGGTTTTCTCAAACGTGCATGTGCAAATATGCATTTGGCATGTGAGAAGAGCCTGGATTAAGTGGCTACGTAAAAATGTAAGGAGTAAGGTGCATAGAAATGAAATGTTCAAGAAGCCAGGGAAAAAAATGTACAAGACAGAGGGTCCTGTAGGGGACAATGAGTATGGGGAGGAGTACATGGAAGCTGTTAGGAAAGAGGCCATCAAGAGGTTGGAAGAGTTGGTGAGGAAGTATCCTCAATACCCTAAATTGTCGGCCTACATGAGTAAGGAGTGGACTAAGAACATCTGTGAATGGGTATTGGCTACAGGCATGCTGCCCTTAAGTTGCGCCTAGGCATATGTAAACGTGCACTTCGAGGCAAGAGAATTGACTGGTTGCTCTACATTCTCACAAACAATGTGGAGACACACATGGCTTACATGAGGTAACATTTATATACCACTACCTAGTCTAATTTACCTTGCAAATGATTGATATATAGCTATGTTCTAGGTCTATGAAGGAACATGGATTTGTAGTAAACACCTCACAGGAACAAATATTAGAGTGTGCAATTAGAGGCGTTCGGAATATTGCCGACGAGCAAGTCACATTTACCAACTTCGAGGAGGGCGAGGCTGAAGTGCAAAGCGAGCGCACTCTTGGACAGGGCCCGTATTTTGTTGCTGGAGCACACAAGAATTGGGCATGTTGTGATTGCCCTTGGGGAGCCAAGGGTAATCTATGTAAGCATCAGGTAAAAGTTATACAAATGCTTGGCAATTACAGGGATCAAGATCTCTTACAAGTGTTGGGTTCCTAATATGGGACAATAGGTGGGGGCATGGACCACCTGAAGCCATACGAAGCCGTGCAAGAGAGTTGTGGAGACCAGGGATCCGAGGTGCTTGAGGTAGTATGCCTAGGAGAAGAGTCTCCCTTGCAAACAAGCAGTCAAATGGACTTGAAGAAGACTCATGCCTCCTTGGAGGCGGTAATTGCTAGAGTGATATCTAGGGCTGGAAAGATCCTAACATTTTAGTTGCAACTGATTCTCTCATGCGTACGGCACTAACCCTGGTGTTTACTCGCCGTCAGGCATTAATTCAAACCAGTGGCTTCGATTGCACCACGTGGACGGTCCAGGCTCTCGGCCATGCAGTGGTGATCCCGGAGGACGTTTTCACCGAAATGTCCTCGCGGGGATCCCGGAGGGTAGCATATTCCTGGGCCCCCGATATCGGCCATGGTGGTGATCCTGGAGGCCGGGATAACCTGGCGTATATCGGGCGGCCGATATCGGCCAAGCGATGGTGATCCCAGAGGAGGGGATCACACCCGTCAGATTCGGGGATCCCGGAGGAGGGATTCACCACGGCTGATACAGGCGCAGCTATCGGCCACGGCATGGGGATCCCGGAGGCCGGGATCACGTGTTGGTGATTCCAGACGGCGGGATCAGCGCATACTTTTTATGGTGATACCGGAGGCGGGGAACACCACGGACGACCCGGATGTGGCGCGGAAGCGGACGGCCGAGATTGGTGCAGGGCCCCTCACGTGCGCCAGTACGGTGAAACGGAGGGGCCTGGAACGGGTTCCGTCGAGCCCTGGTGGTGATACCGGAGGACGGTATTTTTACCCCTGAAACCAGGGTAAGACTATCCTGAGCCTAAAGTTGAGTATCCAATGAATGCATGGCACTGCAACCAGAACTTTATGAGAAAAAATAATGGTGTCAAACCATGGGCACTTATAGCCCCATAATGTGAATTGCTTTTTCAAATAAGGAAGTCAAATAGGCAATTGACTGTAATAACTACAAATAAAAAATTGGATACAAGTTAGAAGTAGGATTGTACCTACAAATTGAGCCAAAATCATTTCTCACATATAACATTATTGAGCAAGGAACATAAAGTACAGAAAGGAAAGGTGTCGTTTTCATGATATCAAGCATGTAAACAAATGTAGCTTGTGGAAAGCATCCATACAATGCTCATCACACGTGTTTTTTTTAGCGTTTCCAAAGTTATAGCTTACATGTCACCAATAAAGAAATGCTCAATTCAAGTGATAAACTTTTCCTTGCACGTGCAAACAGATAGACACTTTTTTTTTTGGAAGAAAGGACCATCTCACTAGTTGAATACCTATAAGAGTACCTGATTACTTGCCTCTTTTACTGCATATTTGAAATAGAAACAGAGCTAGCAATCTGCTCAAGATGTATAAGCAATTGTATCCATATATTCCCATCAATTTGAGAAAGTTTTTAAGTCGCATTAAATGATAAACATACACAAAATCCTAGGATTGCAGGAAAATAAACTTTCTTTTGGTGTATGGCCCAAAATCTTCTCTCATACATTAATCAGATATAGTATTCAATATTCGGAATTTAACATTCAAAAATAATAAAGTTTAGCAATGAAATCTTGACATATATAATTTAGCAATGAATAGAATAGAATAGAATAGTTTTTTTAACGTCCACGGAGACCAATAGGTCATGGGACCCATACAATGGGCTAGTACAATCATTACTACTAGGATTAAAAAACCCCTGCCTCGAAAGGTTTTCAAGGGAAAAACCTTTGCAGTAATGATGATACTAGACAAGCAGAGATAATGACTACTGAGGGCTCAGTAATTGCAGACGTTTATCTAGAACCTCAAGTACGTATAATGCCAAGTCATGCACAGATGGTGCTCTGAGAAGTTGTGGAAGCGTGGAATGGAATGCTAAGGTCAAAAAATGATTCCGGACTATCTCAAAAGCAGGGCAACTCAGAAGAGTATGGCTTTCATCTTCAATAACCTGTAACTGGCAACAGGCACATAGTCTCGCTTCTCGCGGCAATTGCGGCCGCTCCCATCTATATGTCTCAATCCGTAGCTTGTGGGACCCCGTGAGAATTGATGCAATAGCTACAAGCTTGTTCCTGGACAATGAAGCAAGCAAATAAGCTTGGGGCCCTGGTGCCAAGGTGGGATTTATGTGTGCATGATAATGACCAGTTTTCACTTAGGCCAAAGTAACTGCGTCCCATATCTTTTGAGAAAAACATATATGAATCTTGACATGCATTCGCATTGGCCTAATGAAGGAAGGTCTTTGGTATTTCAAGAATATGAGAGAAAATCATGGCATCACGCCAACGGTGGCCCATTTTACTAGTATGATTGATCTTTTGGGACGTGCAGGTTGTCTGGAGGCGGCAGAAAATCTGCTTCGGGCTACCCTTCAAATGGATATCATGGCATGGATGTCTCTGTTTAATGCTTGTAAGCTACATGGGAATCTCAACCTAGGGAGGAAGTGCTTTGATGAAATTGCCCGTCTAGACTCTGGGTGTGCTGCTGGCTATGTGCTAATGTTAAACATCTATTGTGAAATGGGGATACAGGAGTGAAATCAAAATGTCCAGGTATCCATGTCTCACATATGGATTGATGCAAACATGCACTGCAATTTCTTCCAAGCAGGTCTCACATCTGTATTTAGCAAAAACAGATCAGTGGCCACATGTTTTTAGTTCATGGAGTGGAGCAACAACAGAAGGTTGTAGCTGGTCTAATTGTTGCCAATGCAACACAGCTGCTGAAGACACTTGTTTATGATCAATATTCTCCATTTAGAATCAGCAACACCTATTACTCTAGAATGATGCATGATATTACAATATTACATGCATCCCGACAAGAATAAAATTAGAGTATTCATGAGTTGTGCGACAGGAAATACATCTTTTGAGAACGAGAATTCAACAAAGTTCTTCTACAGAATGGAGCTGGACTAGAAATAAGTAAATACTTGACTTCCCATAATCTGTAGCACTCTATTTGCCATAGACCAAGCCAAAATAATGGTTGCTCCTATTCTTCGGGGATGGAAAGAAGGAGAGGGATAACCCGAAATGCCTCTAATTTCTTAACCTCATTGACAGTTATGTGATTCAATGTGACGTCTTGTCAAGATGTAAAGGTCATTTATGGTGAGTGAGTAGCATTGATGCAAATCAGGGGATCCTTGCTGAGGATCTGCATATGCTAGTACCCCAACTTAGGAATGGGAACTCTAGTTCTGACAAAGCCATATTCTTTTGGATGGTACTTCTCTCTCCAAACCACTATTTGTGGCTCAGCAATCTGGTGTAACATTGTTAATTTGTTTCTCTTTATTGTCTTTTTGGAAACAATAACCAATTGCTCAGACAAATAGGATAGCCATGTTGATTGGCAGGTTTGCCTAACCTGAGGGTCACATGATGTGGATAATTTCATGTGTTTACATCCTTAATTGTGAAATCTAACAGTTCAAAATAATAGAAAAACGGAAGAAAACTTCCTGGGCTCTTTCTTAAGTGCGTGCGGTCACAGACATATTGATCTGGCACGTGTTATTTTCCTAGAGAACCTTGAAGGTTCAGGCATTGCATATCTAGGCTCTGGAGCATTCTGTAGTTTCATTCGGTTGCATTGGACCGTGTTGTACCCTCTTAAGTTACCTCTTTGCAAGTTTGCTCTGTTTTTCATCTTAATCATTCTACATCGCTACTATTCAAAGATGGGCATTAAAATTCCAGGAAACGAAAGGTTACTCAAATCAAGGATGTTTATGCCTTGTACTCCAGTAGTTATTTTTATCCGCGTCTTAACTTAAAGGGCACTCACTATCGAGGATTTCCCTTATTTGGAGATTATTGTTCAAAATATGGTTCATCACTCATCTTGTGAATCTTTTTATATCTACAAGAATTTAGCGCTGGCGGAGCCATTGCCCTTTTAACCGTGGCAGCTGAGTATAGATATGAGTTTGAGAGTGTTGCGCATGCCATTTGTTTTATTTTATTTATTTATTTATTTATCTATTTATTTATTTATTTATTTTTAATCAAATGTTGCACATGATGAAAGCAAAATAAAGTGTTTAACTTGATGCATATCCTTGCAATAAAGGCAAGTATAAGGAAATAGTCCAAGGACCTAAGGTCTATACAAGATATGTAAAGGGAAAAACATTATGGAAGATATATATCCCTTTAGTGATGATAAAAGTATACTAATGGCTTAAAGACCTATAGGAAAAATATCCCTCTAATGATGATAAGAGTATACTAATGGCCTAAGACCTTTAGAAAAAATATTAACTCAAAAGGTGATAATAAAGTGTAATAGGTGATAACTTATTACAGCCGCCCAAAATAATGAAAATTGATGATCAGAGGCTGGTGTTTAAGGCTTCAGTTCCCCAATGAAACAGGACTAAAGACTTTTCAACACGAGAGGAGAGAGGGCATGAGGTGAACACGATGTCAACTAAAAAAACTTGAATAGCATCATTAGGGAGAGGACAAAAAACTCGGTTTGGGGCATGCAAACCTATGAAACTGCACTTTCAAGAGAACACAAAGTGCAAGGGAGAGGGTAACACAAGCATCCGAAGCATACCAAGCACTACAAGTTCTCCTGAAAAGTTTGCATCATGGAACAAACATGCATTAGGGCGCATTGAGAATTCAAAGTCAGGATATTATTAAAAGGGACATCTGGATAAATCATACATACAATGGGGATATACAACATACAAGGCCCATGATAAACCCGTCTTAGGTACTAGAACAAACATACATCTAAGTGGCTCAGTTGACCATTTACTATAACAAGCATGTATCTAAGGGCCAATCTTCATAATGCCATGGTATCAAATTGAAGTAACAATTTTGATTGATTGTGAAAACATGAAATTGAAGTATGATTTAAGCCACTTCACCCTCAGGCCATGGAGGGCAACCCTCCGTGCGCAGCACCTTGTTTTTTTTTGCAAATCATAACGAATTATATGTGAAAGAGTAATTCATACTTGGAGAAAAAATGGAGGCCAAAAAAACTGATGTAGGCACAATAGCGGATCGATTATGAACAAAATTCTTCTCTTTGAATGGCGCCAAAGCTGCAAGAAACCAGATGAGCTAGAAATTTTAGCCGACGTGGTTGTCTGCCAAAAGTTTAGACGGGCGGTGTTGCTCGTCGAAAACCAGAAGGGTGCCAAAACACTGACTAGTTGGATGTCCAAAAAACACACTTGCAATATATTAATGGTTATTTTTAATATAATTTTTGGTTCAGGCTATAATGTGATTTCGGGCTTAGGACGACGGAAAAAGACCTTTTGCGGACATGGAAAACTACCGAATTCGTAATCGGTAGTTTTCCACGTCTGCAAAAGGTCTTTTTCCGTCGTCCTAAGGGTAATTACACACTCACCGTTATGTTAAAATAAAAATTAAAATTTTAAGATAACGGCGTTCACACCCGTTCCGTTAACCATTTTCGTTAAAAATTGGGGGGTTAACTTTTAAACCAAACTTTGATTTAACCACGATTCACACCTATTTTTGTTAGGTTAAAACTTAACATGTTTAACAATTGTAGTTGAAAGTTTATACCCAGGTCAGGAGCACGGTTAGCGCCGTTAGTAGCGGCCAGAGAGTGCGCCTAAGCAGAATTCGACCATGGCGATTGCAGGTCGCCCAGGCAGAACCAGGCAGAACTAGATCCGCCAAGGCTGGGTATGGTGGTTTCTTGCCATTTTTTTCTGTCATGTCTTTTTTTTTAGCTTGTTGTGCATTTCATAAAAGGGAGAAGTAAATATATGAATCTGCAAGTGAGAAAATTTGGCACAGCTAAAAGAGATTATTTTGGAGCCTTGGAAGTAATTGGCCAATGGAAACTTCAGTGAGAAATATATTTTTGGAGCAGATATGCTTTGTTGGTCGCCTAGATGAGCATTTGACTCGCACATATACACGAGGAATTCTGCAAGAAATCAATTATCTCCATAGCAGAGAGATTGTGCACTGTGGTATCAAAGAAAAAATCGTTTTAGTTGGAGCTGCAGGGGTCAAGCTTGCAGATATTGGGGCAGCGAAAATTAATGAGAATAGAGATTGCACATACAATGGCTTCAAAAGGACTCCTCTTTGGATAGCTCATGAGGTTGCCAGGCAAGAAGAACAGGGTCCCTCTTCTCTATCTGTTCGCTTACGTGCACATTGTTGAAATGATTAACTAAAAGCCTCCATCGTCTCATCGCCTTGTAGCTCTCTATCACATTGAATGCAGTAATATGGTCCATGAGACCCCAAGTTCTTTGTCTCCAATTGATAAGGATTTTCTTCATATATGCTTGCAGCAAAATTCACGAGATAGGGGGACAAGTTCCCACTTGCTTCAACACCCTTTTGTCAACGAAGTGGTTTGTTTCCTTCTTAAGTTAAAACAAATCATTCCTCTACCTCCCCATGTTCTACTTGGATTTCCAAGCTCTGATGGTAGACATGTGTGGTGAATTCAGTTCCAATCTTGCTGCTGGATAAGAGTTCACTTTGCCATAGAAATGACGGGGAGGGAAGGAAAAATTTCAGCAAGAAGAGAATCAAAGTGGCAGGATTAGAAAGTAAAAGAAGATGCCTTCCAAATGTAGGCTCTGAAACATGACAATTGATAGTGATGCACTCTCCCAAGTCTGGCAGTGCAGTTGATTTTTTCTTTCCAATTTAATCTAAACTGTAAGGGACCATACTCAACAAGTGACCACTTATATTATATTGGCATTGCTTGTTCCAACAAAAAACGAAGATGGTATTTTCATGGCACGAAGGGATAGCTATAGCTTTTGGTAAGGTTTGGAATCACTTTTGAATCAGTGCAAGCAAGCAATACTTTGTAGGTTGATGTACTGGGTGAGTAAGTATTTGTGGGCGATCCCTTAATAACATCCCAATACATATATTACAGTAATAAAGGTGAAGATAGAAACAATCAAAATAGGAGACATCCTGTCTAAAAAGGACTCTGCTTCTATCACTGCAGGAGAATCCCAACAAGTCCCTTGTTAGAAGCTATGCATGTCATTGAAGATATGACCAGATGAAGACCAGATAAAAACTGTTGAAGAAAACAAGGATTGTTCAAAAAATGGGAGGAAAAGTTGTCTAAGCGTTATCAAGCAAAAGGGCAAAATCTGAAAAGGTTAGCTTCGCATGTGCTGTTGCTAGCTTGGCATGTAAAAATTGTTACCAGGCTGTTCCTATGAATAAAAGTAAGATGGCATTTTGCTTGTTAAATGTGAACATAACAAAAAGCCTCACAGCTCATGTGTTAACATAACGGAACCGCCATGTGTGAATTGCAATTATGTTATGTTAATTGTTAATGTAACGGAAGTGCGAAAGCATTTTTAACAGTTTGTGTTATATTAAACATTAACATAACGGTAATGTGTGCAAGAACCATTAAATTATCAATAACTTAACATAATTGAAGTGGGTAAATTTTCTATATTTAATGTAATATAGTTGTGGGTGTAAGTACCCTATGTCCACATAGGCTTCGGTGGTTACCAGACCACATAGGTGTCCTCGTATCACTGTTACCTGTTACCGGATGATCTATTGAAGCCTTGCCGGATGATGGAGGCCCCCATCCTTGACAAATAATCTGTAAACTGGCTGCCTTGTAAATCGCCGGATGATGGAGGCTTTCCTTATAACAGGCTATAATTCTCAGGTAAGTTTGTCTTTACCTTATGCTTTTATCACTTTCAAGTTCAGAAATCTGCAATATTTGTATCAAAAGAATGGGAAATAGCTTATTTTAAAAGAATAGGCTAGCAATTCATCTGCCTACGATTGTTGCAAATCGTAGTATTACTATTCCATAGGGCTGAATAGAGAAGTTCATGTTTGCTTCTTGTAGTAGTGGCTCTTTAAATGCTTGTAAAGCAGGTATGATCTGACTGCTTCCTAATTTAGTGGTTTGGAGTAGTAAATCCTAATGGGATAAAGTAGTATAGCTTCTGCATTTGTAACAGTAGGATGCTTGTAATATTGTGTAGTCATTGGCTTACAGTAAGCTTGTGCCTCTTAAAGTTATAGAATCTTATTTTCTAAGCTGCACAAGAACATAACAGAACTTGTTTATTGACGATTTGTTGTGTTAAACCTTTTTGCATGTAACATGCATCTGTGATTTTACCATTTTAAATGATGACACTGTCAGCTCTAATTTGCACGTTTCATACTATAACATTGATACAACAGCATTTAGATATTCCTTGTGCTTAGGCATTTGCACATTAGTTAATCTAGGGCATGGCTACTGTCGTATTAAATAGCATAATGCATGCGCTATTTAGTGTTAGAAATTTTTAACCTGTGTAGCATCAACATTATGAACAAGTGCCTATGAGCTGTTGTAGATACTTAAGACTCTGTTTGCTACTATGTTACATTATTTAGGCTTCTGGTGCCTGGTTACATGGTCTTCCTTGGGCGGATATTTTATTTGACATGTGTAGTTAGTTTAATGATCTGATAAAGGATAACTCTGCTATGTATGTGGCCTTGTGTCCTAATACAAGATGCATAGCCTAGCTGGATGCACATTAGTAGAGCAGCAGATTAACAAGTCTATGAGGAATGTACTATTTGCCTAACATATGCTCTATGAAGTAAGACCATAATACCCATAGCATGGGCTTTATTTGGTAATAGTTCTAATATTCGCAGCTGCACATTGAAGAAATAGATAAGTTCCTGTATTTTTTAGGATTACCACAGGAGCAGTTGGTTTGTTCTTGCTAGGCGATTGTCCTTAACTGTTTAGTGCATTTGTAATAGTAGAGCAATGCGGACTATGCATGTAAATTATATTGCTTATGCTCTTCGTTGCCCTTGCCACACAGTTTACCTTGGGCTAACACATCATTTCAAGTTTGTGCAATGTCTTGCATAGAGTTATGATAACGATTGACGAGCCCCAATGCCACACAACTCTGATGCTCAAAGCTTAACGTCCACGGCTATGATTGCGGCCTGATGCACCAGGTCAGGTGCTAACATTGTTGATGGAACTCTCTCCTTTGCTGGACAGGGCACACAACTGCATATTTGTTCTTCAGATATGTTGTGCTACAATGAGTTTTTCATCACATTGTTCCTAGGTGTTGAACTACAGCACAAGACTCAATTGCTCAATGCAAGATTTTTGCTCCAAACTTTCATTGTAGTGAATGTGAATGATTACCTATTGGTAGTCATAAATATAGTACCTATATTGTAAATTAGCTTGTTTCAGAAAACCTTCTAGTTTATTGCATTCTAGTGGAATGATGGATGTTCTTTCTGACAAATGTTACTGAAATTGTATTTTAACGTGCTAAATTCAGTGATTGAATGAGGTTAAGTGAAGGGCATTACTGCTTACTGTTCGGATAAGTGAGGCAAGATTAGTTTCATGATGTTTTTCTTTATTGAACTAAAGATAACTGATATTAAAATTTTATGTTTTACAGAGTACACAGGAGAAACAAAGTGTGTTTTGAGCTCATAATAGGTTACTTGAAAGATTAGACTTCATTACCCAGAAAAAAATAAGTTCTTGCCTAACAAATCTGTATCGCAGCCTTCAATGGCTACCCTGGTAGCCTACATGGCTGCCACCTTAGCCTTGGTGGTACCAATGCCCCCACCACTTTGGCACTTCATAAGATGAGTTGGCATTGCCACCTTGGTATGCAACTAAGCTTCCCATGTGTCCTATCTCGTTGGTCATTTTGTCATGTGGCCCTCGTAGTTTGGAAAGTGTTCATTTTGCTGCTATGTAAGTTTTACGCTTAAGTGCACAGCCAGTGGACACCCCCCCAGTGGAATCTGGGCCTAAATGAAAAAGGCAATGGTATGTTTGTGCCAAGGTGGATGGTGACTTGGCAATCACAAGCCGCCAATGCTACCTGGGTCTCGAAAGATTGGCACTGTTAGGCTATGACATGCGCCGTTGGACGGAAACGTGATTCTATTCAAGATAAAGAACTGCTTCCCATAGGATTTGCGGATCAAATATTAGCAGGTCCATCAGGATGAATGATTTACAGCCTTCTAGAGAAACAGATTTATTTGGAATTAGTCACGGATGCAGGAGTAAGGGATTTATTTGAAATTAGTATCAGATGAAGCTGTTCAACTATACATTGCCAGTCATAATAGTCATAACAGAATGAAGCAAGATCAAGCTGTAAGTGCCCTGCCCTGCAAGACATGAATGACACAGAGCATCAGCCCGTGCTAATCTTTGATGCATCTAAACATGGTATGCGATTACTACACCTATCCATTAGTTCTTAGTTCTGGTTCTTCATTGAGTTTTATGCATGCAGAGTCTCATACTCCTATTCAGGGCTTCAAACAACTTACCAAACGACTTCGTGGTGACTTCAGGATAACTTGGTGAGCTTTTTTCAGAAAATTGTGTAAATAGTCATTGATGGTGCCCGCAGTCGTATGCTATCAACTTCTTTAATTTTCGTTTAAGGAGATTACAGTCATACTTTTCTGCATTTTTTGTTCATAAGTACAAGTTATGGCAGGAATAAAGATGTGCTATCCCCTGAGTTATTGAAGGAGTGCTCTGTTTTGGTATTTGGATGTCCAAGAGAAAAGTTCACACCCATTGAGGTATCATCATGCTGTATACACAGGCTTAGTTTTTAGTTTTGTATAAAATGATGGAATATATGTGTGGTATTTATGAGAAACGAGCTGCTATCTGCGCAATGTATATATGGTTACAATGTTTCAATCAAATCAATGAGGATGGAAAGGAACAATAATATTACGTATTATATTGGACAGCTGGCTGCCCCTACTTATTGTTATAAGTTTTTGAGAAAACAGATAAACGCTAATTCGCTTGCATTCATCTCGCTAGTCTTCTAATATGCTGAAGATACTTCTGTTCAATTTGTGAGGTTCTGCTGCATAATGGAATTGATTGGATATGACACTAGTTTGTTTTGGGACAGGTTGATCTTGTAAGAACATTTATAAGTAATGGGGGTTCTGTACTGGTGCTGAGTAAAGAGGGTGGCGACGCTCAAGGACATACAAATGTCAATTACCTCATCCAAGACTATGGCATTACGATCAATTCAAATGGGCTTGTATGACTTATTATTCCCTTTCAAAGCACGACGACTTCACATTTCTAGGGAAACTTAAACAAAATGCTTAAAGAAAATACATACCAATATTGCAATTAAGACAGAGTTTGGCTCCGACATAACTAATTTTAGGTCTGACCTAGTTCCTATATGTTGTTGTTCTGTACTGGTGTAAATTCAAATGGGCTTGTATGGTATGAAACATAACAGGATCAAGAATAAATGACCGAGATTCTGAGGCAGTTACTATAAGTTGCTTTTGTGAAAGAAAGACGTTAATATACAGCTCAGTCTGGCGGTCGTTGTTTTAAGATATAATTTTCTTGTTTTGCGTAGTAACTGAATTTTGATATAACACAGTATAGAATAACTTATTTGTTATGTTCGATGTCAATTAGAGCTCATATGCATGTCACAAGCAATGATCTAATATAAAGGCATTATGTCAGGTGCAAACAATTCAGGAAAAGTATTTTCATCCAAAGGAGGTGCTAATAACCGATACCATGCTGTGCTCGGAAATAGAACAAGTGAGTGCTGGTTGAAGGATTCATGCTTCTTTTGTCTTATCGCAAGCTGTCTATCCTATTTTGCAGTTCACCTTCCCATACATTTCAGGTTTAATTGTGCAGCATATTGTTTAAACTTCAAAAAGAAAAATCCAAGGTATAATTTTTGCAAAGGCAGAAGCAGAGTTGATTGCCATCAAATGATCTGGCCATCCCTTGTTTGGACTTTACGGCTCGAAAGAATTCCTCAATTGAGCTGCTCCAACTTAGTGGCACTTCCCAGAAAGAGTTGACATTGGTGGCCTTTGTATGTATAGGGTACACTGACCAAGCGACTTGATGAATTAGTTAAAATTCCTTGATGAGTATCTTAAGGGTCAAGTCTAGAAATGGAATGTCGCTCCGTTTGATGATTTAGGAAGCCAACTTCTATGATGTAATTGCTTCCTCTGAGAGACCAAATTCCTTTAGGCATGTTGAGCATCCTTGCATCTGCCCCCTTCTTAAAATTCACATGGAAGTCTGCAGTTATATGTGATAGCTGATGTACATGCATTAGGTCTCAAATTGTAAACATTCTTCCTTGTGTATTGTTTGCTTACTTATAAATTCCCTCCCTCTTTTACTTCTATATTTCTTCGTTCTTATCCAATAGTTCTATGACATTCAGTTTCCAGGAAAGGATTTGAGAAAGATTGAAGCTGCAAAGTTCACATTTGAAACATCCAGGTGTGTGCATGCCTAGTGGTTGTTAATATGCCTGGCTATTGCACCCGTCCTTAAGAAAGTTTGAATTTTCTGTGTGAAACATTACTGGTATCAACAATTAACCAATCCGTGTTCCTCTTGGAAGATGGTCCAGATCACAAGCAGTTGATGAGAATGCCAACAGTGTAACTTCACATTTTCAGATTGTGTATGCTTATGGTGCTACACTAACGGTACAAAAGCCAGCAGCAGTTATTCTTTCTTCAGGCTTGATGGCTTATCCTATACAGTGTCCTATTGGTAAGTGAGAATTGCATCAAAGTTATCTAGTTTCTTAAAAGGCCCTGCAGAGATGACTCTGGTTGAGTTTTGTGTGAGTTTACATCTAAGTCATAACCATTGTGGAATTACATTGCTCTTCTTAGTCTGTTTGGAGATTCCCCTAGTAGGGTCCTAAAACAAGTTCCACTGTTGTATCATATAATTTCATTCCCCATTGATGGTAGAATGTCCATTTTTGAGCATTGCGATTAGGGACATGACATTAGTCCATGGTGTTGCATCATAAGTAACAGATGATATGTTATGAACCACTGGATATCACAATGTATAATGTGTATATATATGTATGCATGCAGGCATTAAACCGTTTGTTACCCTTTCTATGGGGTACCACGTACGCATCTAATTGCCTGCATGCCAAAGTAGCTGCTGTAAGCTTGGTGGGAATGCATTGCAACATATCATGAAAGCTTTGCTTGATCATACTTCTGTACACCCAAAAACTCTTGCATGCAAAATTCCTTGTATTATAATACATCTCTTGAAGAATAATTTGCATTTCTGCTTCGTATCTGGGGATCGCCCAATGCTTTTTGTCGGCAGTTTTCTTTAACAAGTTTATAACTCTTTTGTATCTTGTGGCCACGTTTTTCAATGACAACTGCGAGTACCTGTGTTCTGCAGGAGCAATTTGGCAAGCAGCAAATGGTACAGGAAAGTTGGTTGTCATAGGAAGCGTAGCTATTTTTGATGATACTTGGATTGAAAAGGAAGACAATGCAAAGTTTTGTGACGTTCTCTTCCTTTGGATGGCAAGTAAAAAACCTGTTGAGGTTCGTTGCATCTAACTGTGCAGTTTTGCCCCCATCTAACGTTGTACAATAAATGTTTATCGAATTCCTCTAGCGTTGTTTGCATAATAAAGGAAATGCTCTCAAGCCTACGTCCCTTGAAAAAAATAAAGGCAGATAAAAAATTGGATTGACTTTTCAAAAGAGTATTTTGCTGGTGGTCTGTGCTTGCTTGTTTTTAGCTTTCTTTAGTGCTTCATTTTGGAAAAGCAAAAATATCGGTATCCATGTTTTAGATAGTGGAAAGGCACGAGTTTGATGAGTCACGAGAGACAGTATTTCGAGCCTTCTATTGGGTTTTACTTGTGGAACTTCTCTTCTTATGGTAGGTAGATAGTACAAATGAGTTTTTTCTATGTTTATTGTAGTTGGCAAAAATGAACGTTGATGATTTAGAAACTAGAGAATTCGAACATGTTCCAGACACAGAAGCATTGGCTGGTCGTCTGCGGTGTTGTTTGCAAGTAATATACTTTGTCCCCTTTTTCTTTGTGGTATGTTTCAAATAAAAGTTGATGCCCGCAGGAAGCGGAAGAATTGCCCAAAGATCTTAGCCAGCTTGTAGATGACACTTTGTTCAAGTACCACACCGATTTGATTCCAGAAGTAATTTCATTATATCAGCGTCTTGGTGTAAAGCATACCCCTCTCACTCTCATAAATCCACAGGTATATGATGCTTGAGTTGATCCTTAAGTTAAGTTGATGAATTCGAAATCCTGATCATGAAAGTCTTGAATTTTGCAGTTTGAAACTCCATTACCCCCTTTGCGGCCAGCAGTCTTTCCTCCGGTTTGGAGGGAGCCTCCTCCTCCTGCTGTTGACCTCTTTGATCTTGATGATTGTTTTGCTTCTCCGCTTACCCACCTAGCTCAACTCACCAACAAGGTAACCTGAAGGGGAAGAGTTTTCGTATTTTTAATGCTAATACAAAATGTTCCTCATTTATTCACCTTAAGATTCACACTTGATGCGATGAATTTTATTATTTAGATATAATTTGCTGGTACGTATAGTTTCCTTCTGTATATTGTGGAATTTTATTTCAGTATCTGTATTTTGTATGGAAAAACTTGTTCAATTTATCATCTGTTATAGTGCCTCGTGGTTGTTCATATTCAAAACTGTTTCGCTTATGTATTATTGCAGTGTAAAAGTGCTGAGATAGAAGATATAGTGTTCTACATTCTTGAATCTGCAAACATCCTTGGTGTCATGCCAAAGGTTATTTCTCGTGTCTCTTGCCTTTCTTTCTGAGTAGCTTACGTAACTGCATGATGCTTAGGGTGCTATATCAAAATTCACTTGATTAGGTGTCAAAGACATCTGAAAGTAATTCCAGTTATCTGGCAAAATCTGTGCTTGCCTTTGTGTTTCAAGAAATTGTGAACATGAAAAGACTTGTAAGTGAAACTCTTGACTTCAACAATCAAAGCTTTAAGAAGATAAGGATTGTCAAAGCTGTTTGTGCAGACACCGAATGATTAAAGATGAGTGCAAATACTAATCAATCCACATGCTCTACTGCGATGCAAGTACCTCCCCATGTGGTGATGTTCTAAACCGATGCAAGTTTTATTTCAACATGACCTTGGGCTTTAATTTCATCTGATGTATCCTGCAAGTTTGTTTCATCAAAGAAGCAAAGGTGTCTTGTCGAGTAAGATTTATAAAATATTGTCAAATCTTTGGGAACACTCTTATTGAATTGTATTATGTTGATTGATAATTTTAAGTTGTAGAATCATTGGTATAAAAAGCCTTAATCTCAAGAGCTAATAAACTTAGTTTTTGGGTTTCTGCCTCAATCTTAGCTGGATCTGTGGAAATGCCTTCAGCAAACAATGTGTCGTAATACTCTACTTTAGTGGTCACAAACTTGCACTTGGAGAACTTAGCAAATAGCTGATAGCATTGCAACTTGTGTAAGGCCACCTGAAGATGGCGTTCATGGTCTTCCATAGTTTTACTATAAATAAGTATGTCATAAAAAATGTGGCATGGGCATTGGTTAGTCCAAAGGTCATAACTATGAATTCATAATACCAATAGCGGGTCCTAAAGGCTGACTTATGGATATCCTCTTCCTTGATTTTTATTTGGAAAAGTGTTTAGATCCATTAAAGATCCTACCAACTAATCGATCTAATGAGTAAGAACTTGGCCAGGGCTATGATCCGGGTATACCAAGATCATGGCTCTGATACCATTGTGACGCTTTCTGAATATATACGATGCTTCATTCTATAAATACAGGAAATTTATCTCCCGTGGCGACTCCATCACCATGGAAATGCCCTCCGTCTTCCTTGTAATTGATGAGAGTTGCTTGATTTAAGCTTCCACTAACTGGATCTCTCAAGAATAGGTTGTTGCCCAGTATCGGTCTTTAGGGACCTTATAGTAGCATGATTATAGATTAAAATAAATTTTATAACATTTGACAAACATGGGTTATACTCATGCCAAAATAGTAGTTATTGATCTTACTTGGGAAACTCTGACCATGCATGGTCTATTTGAAAAGTGCCATGATAGGACTGCTTTCCAACTTAGTCCTTATCTTGTTATGCTTCATAGGGACCTCGAGTGGATACATGGTCCTAACTAGAAATGGTTTAAGCATTACCAACTGTTACACAACTAATTTGGCATTACTAATAACTTGGGCGATGTTGGTTGGCTTCTGACATGTTATACAAGTATATCTCATCCAAAATTATTGTGATCTTCAGGATGATTAAAATCGATAGGTCTCAATTTGTCTCTCATGATGGATTGGTTAATGCAAGATTTAATTAATTGGAAAGAATAACACAATTTTGAGAATTTTAAGCTAAGCTAATTTACTCAAGCACAAGTACTTTCACCTACTTCTTAAGTTCAAGAATGAGATAAAATTACCTGGTTTATGCGTACAAAATCTTTTAGTCGATTGATAGTCGCCAAAATAAATGCAAGTATATCCATACAAATTATTGCACGCGTACGTGATACTCGTATATGCCCAATATAGCGCTACAATTCACATCAATACTTCACATCATTAATTCACATCAATAATTTTATGACTATAAAAGCAGCTCCATTCAGTGGTATAAGTCATTCATCTGCCATGGCTCATTTGCCTACTTGTCCATATCACATTGATTCCACTGCTTGCTCCATGAGCTACAATGATCTTTGTGGATGCGTACTAAGAGCTGTACTCCTTGATCCCTACCTGCAATCCAAAGCTAATGATTGTGAGTATGATTGTCCCAGGCTTCATCGTGTTGTGATCCACCTTGTTTGGCTTCCAGAGTGCCATGCTTATGAGCTGAATGGGATCACCGTAGCAGGTCATGATGAGTGAATCATTGATGATCTACCATCAATAATGTGTGCACCTGTTGTGCACTTATTAAAGATGTAAGGATGTATAAGTATAATGAATAGCATCTGATTTATTGTATTTAGATAACTTGTTCAAGTGTCCTCATCGTCTTCAATTGCCTCTTTAGACAATAGTTCCTGCAACTGGATACCTACACTTGTAGGAATCATCGCGAACAATGGCTAACTGCCCAATTATAGTCTATGGTTTTGAGAGGCTGATAGCGTGGTCTGTCATTAGGATTTGGCCTTCACTTTTTATGCCAGCAATCCCAATATTGTTGAGCATATGTAGTACCTTTCCTTGCCATTGGCTCCCACCAAGATACAAGAACCTCTTCATAATGTGGAAGATTAGGTTCTTGTACAGGGTCCTCTTCTGCATAGGCTACCCATGCAGGACACGCATCTCCCGGCCTGACAACCAAGAACATGCCTTTCTGGACATCCTGGCATGGGCCGGATATTTCAACTGCATTTTTAGGTTTATCCTTTGCGGGTCCCACATAAGCTGAGAGAGCATTGTATTCATCAACCATTGATGGATCTCGTCTACCACATCTTTCCTCGTTTGAGGCCAAAAGTTTTTTATTTCTGCATTGCCAGAGGGAACATCCCCTAGGACACGCATCAGATTAGACCAATAGTCAATAACCTCATTCATGTAGGAATTGGACTATGCGTTCACTCCAACGCTAGAGATATTAGCCCAGTGCATTATGTACTTTGCAATAGATGACTTCAAAGCGCCTATGTCCTTCAGGCGTACATACGTCTTAACAGACTTTCGAGAGCCAGTCGGTATCATTGGCACACCATTGTCATCTACTTTCCACATCCGAATACCCTTATCTGGCAACCATTCTCTATGGCCTGGTCTCATCTTGTAATACATTAGTGGCCATCCATCCTTCGTGCAGAACTTGAACAATAAGGGCTCCAAATGACCAATCAAGCGATCCTTCTTATCAGGAATGTATACTTTCACGAAAAACTTCCAATCAGGAACCTCTGTAACAAGATATAGTGTTGGTGCCGTGATGCTACATTCTCGAAAGAGTTGCATTGGCTCTGGAATAGTAAGTGCATCTGACCTGCGCATTAAAGTGGAGTAGTTACCAAAGAGTGCATCAATATCATCATGGATATGTCCAACCATCATAAAACCTAACTGTATTTGATCAAAAACACCCAACCAAACAAGATAGGATACATAAAAGAAGAGATATCTATTCTTGTTCTGGCCTGAGCAGCTGTCTAACTGCAAGTAGAGCCTCCTTGGTAAGGTGCTTTGATTGCCGTGGAGGTGCTATAAAGTCATGGCCAGTGATGTTGAGTTTTTTAGTTCTCAATCCCACACCGTTAAGAAGTGTGGATCCCCAGATGCACTCAGGGCAACCTTCTTCTCTCAAATGGCCCCAATTGTCTTTGGAAGTATCCTCCAAGTTTTTGATCGCATGATTCAAAGAACCAACATGAAAATTCGAATCATCCTTCTAAAGATCGATTGAGAAATGACTTAATGCGCCTGTGCCATGCCCATGCATAAATGCATCAGTCACGCTAACTTTTAAGCGTTCACCCATCCACACTGAGCTTCTCCAGCCTAGGTATCATTGTCTTGTTTTGGTTCATTTTATCATGTATGATAGTAAGAGCATGCTCAGGGGAACGGTGTGACAGTGCTTTCTAGAACCAGTAAAGACTTCTGCAAGAGATCTGGGCTGCCATGTGGGACTTCCTCTCCATTTGCAACTCCCTTCTTTCTATTGGATTCCTTGTCTTAGCCATTTCTTTTTTTTGACAATGCAGCTATTTCATTTTGAAAATGCAATTCTTTTGGCAATTGCTACCTCTGAATGGTGTTCCTTCCATCCGCTCAAGCAAGGAGATGGAGAAACATGCTTTCCGGTCATGTCTATCACACTAGCATCAACCTCCAAATGCATGTCTTTCTTGGTCAAGACAAAAGGCAGCCTTTTCACATTCTCCCTCACTGCATCAGCTGTGCTTTTGGATCTATGAGGCATAGTCTCTATATTCTCATCTATATACATAGACAGCACAACATTACCTGCTAGTGTATGAGATCTTGTTTCCTTTGACCCAGTATTCTCATGCTTAGCTACTCTGTAACCACCCACGAAAAGTTCCCTTCACTTGCAGAAAGTAGACATTGATATGCCGTAGGTCCTATGCCATGCTTTCAAGCAAACTTCCCTATTATTCAACATGACTTTCTTGACCTGCCCATTAACTGGACAGACATCTAGCATATTGTAAGCAAACGTAGTCATGTCTGCTACTTTTATGTTCCAATAGAAGTTTCTCATTTGTATAATCTCACTGGAAGAAAAGCTGGCACATCTCCTCAAAGCAACATAATGAAGACTTGAAGTCTAAGACAGCAGTGGCCGTGGTTTTCCTTTCGCATTTAATGGCTAGGGCAGGTGATCTCGACGCTATATTGTAAGGTCTCTTTTTAGCATTAGCTATTTCTGCCTTTATTGCATAATGCTCCACCTCTCTGTCCTCCTCTACTACAACCGTTATAAGCTTTGATACAAGGACCTTATCAACCAGAACAAGAGCAGTCCACCATCTGACCAGGTCATGAATTTCTGGCGTTTCGACACAAGCTTGACACCTCATAGATGGCTTCTTTGGCATAGGGCACATGCTCATTATGGTAGCAGCTAGATAGTCTTCGCCCAACGGCATGTCCGAAATGGCGTGGTTGGGATCAATGAAAACAATCATACCCATGGCATATGGGATGTGAGAGCAGTCATGCATAAGCACACAGGCTCGGTCAAGAAGCTCATCCCTTGAAATGGCCTTAGGAACGTCCGCCTCAGATGGATGAATCTGCTCCATGGGGTCCTACCATATTATGCGCATGATCTGTGTGGGGGAGGGGGGAGGGGGGGTTAGAAAAGTCTTGCTCCTCCGTTGCTATGTTGGCTATGTCCTTAATGGGCCATAAAATGAAGGCACCCTTGGACTCCAAAAGCGTCCCTATTTCAGTTTCAGGATACGGCAACGGGAGTTCCTCTTCCAAAATACGTTCCAGGGACACAACTGCACATCCTTCAGGCAAAAGGCAAATTGTGATGCTTGACGAAATCATGTACCTTCCCCCCTGCAACCCTTCCTGCCATTAAAAAGAGGTCTCCATTCTCCAGCATTCTGTATGGTAGTACCATGTTAAAAATTGCGGCCGCGATCTTGTCAGGCCATGATAGCCCACGCAGACATGTGTAATGGAATAGGGCTGGCTTTTCTCACCAGAAAAATGCTCCGAAGGAAGGCAGTGACGATCTCGTTGAGAAGGTGGCATCTGTGCGAGAGATCGCAGACACGGTTTTGTTTAGAAGCGAGCAGGTAGTTGTCTATTTCACTTGGAACACTGCAAGTTAACAACATAGAGCACTTAATGGATCGGATTAGGCATTTACTAGGCACGAGCATTTAACAGATTAATGCAACTAGGACTATTGTCTCCTGCATGTTGCAAAGTATGCAAACCACTTACTACAAGAGCTAAGGAAACCCCCAGACTGTATACAGTTGTATTTTTAGATAGAACTTCACCAATTATCATAGTTAGCTTACTTACACTGCAATGTTCCCTGACCACATACTTTTAGAGCTAATTAATAACCCAGACGTAATGCAGTTGTATTTTTACACAGAATCACACCTATTATCATAGTCGGCATCAAGAACACTGAAAATTGGAGCTTACCTTGTTTAGTATCAACAATTAAGCAAACGGGTTAAGATTTTGGAAGACTGACAAGGGTGATCAGCTACAGCCCGAAGATCCACAAGGGCGATCGGCTTCAAGAAGCACGCAATTCTCCAAAACCTTCAGGTGCTACGTATGAAATGGAAACGCCTCCGAGGCTTTCTTGTTGCTTTGCAATGCAGCCACAATTCTATTTTTTGAATTTGAATTCTCTACTTGCTCGAACAATAATTGGGCTTGTAAGGTGGCGGGTCAATTACATAATCGTCTTGGTGTACCTCATTTCGTGTGGCATTTATGTCCATGGCTTGTAGAACTCGGATTCGAGAAATGTCACTTTCAGACACACTTTCGGGAGTCTGTTTCAGAAAGTGTCACTTTCAGGGTACACTTCTTGAAAATAGTTGTCTCGTCTGTCATGATGGCGAGATTCAAAAATCTGCTGCTATGGACACATCCTTTACGCACCCGTTAATGAGAATGCACCCCGCCATTAATAATGCTACCATTCATAAATACGGCCCCCGGCATTAATGATGTAGCCGTTAATCAATACGCCGCCATTAATTCCTCTCCATTAATATGCCCCATTAATAACGAGGTCTATTTATAGCGCCGTTCGACTTTTCGACCGCGATTCATCCCAGCGCCTCGGCCGCCGATTCCAGCGTCTTCGAGAAAATGAGGTCGGCTGTGAGCCAATGCGATGCCCTCAAATCAGGTCAGACAAGCCTTAATTTGAAATGTTCGGTACCATTCTCAGTTTCCACACTTTGTTTGAGCAATTCTTAAACTTAGCATTTTCACTTCGCTATCAGATAGAGTAAGAGCTCAGCAGGATCGCGGCCGCGATCCTGGTGACATGAATCTAGTGTTTTATTTAAGCCAAGTAGTAAATTTAATCGCGCTGCGATTGTGTTACAGCTATATTTTCAAATTCTTTAGATGTATTCTTTTAGTTTCATAGTAATATGCTTTCGAACTACTTGAATAGATCGCAGCCGCGATCTCTATGAGATTTGATTGACCATATCGAGTATTTCTTGCAGCTTTGGACTTGTTTCGTGGTCTGAATGTGGAGCCTATGGACATAGTCACCCCAGGAACAAGCCGAAATTGGGCCATGGAGATAGCCCAGGCAATACTGTAGACTAAAGGAGAAGAAAGGACTTGTGCTTTTCCTTTAGAACAGGAAAAGGGCCGGAGGACATCAAACAACTGGGCATTATAGTGGCAATATGGGAAGGATGCAAGAATAATATTGAGAATGCCCTCATATGCAGCATGGAAGATACGCAACAATTGCAATTTGTGGAGTATGTGTGAGATGGCAGAATTACGATCCTAGCATAATGGTTGCTAGCAAGCAAAATAAACTTGTCAGTGCGAAGAACGTTCCTACAAGCGCCAAGGGTTATGGATGGAGTGTTCCTTCATATGACTCCCTTCCTCTCTCTGGCATCAAAGGAAATCGTGATCTGCTGGTTGGCTTCAGCAAATGTAGGAATGGATTGGCAAATGACAAGAAGCCTCCTTCTTGTGCAATTAAGGCCAAGAAAAATAAAAAGATGCCTCAGGTCATGGATACTAATTGGTTGAGAGCTATGGCTAATAAAAGGCAAGTGGTTCCTTTGGCCACTCTCGGTGAGCCATCCGATGCCAAGGAACAAACTCAGGTCTAAAGTGGTAATCTTCTGTGCTCTGCAGTAGAGAATCCATCTGAACCAAGATTGATTATGCCTCCACCTCCAGCAGACACTGATAGATCCCGTAGTCCCTCTGCTCCAAAAATTAAAAAGTTTAAAATTAACTTGAGAAAGCTAAATACAGACCCTTCTAAAAAACATTCCACTTCCACCACACCTACATCTTCCGGTGTACCTATAGTTTCATCATCTGCTCTCATCTAACCCAGGGCAATATGCCTACCTCCTGAACTCAAATTTAATCCTGAGAGGAAAAAAAGTTAGCAGATCATACTACTCAAAGACTGGAAGAGTTCAAGAGATTCTATCCTATAGGGGTCAATTGGTTCACTAAAGTCAGTATTTTTTATTGTGAATCTACACTGGCCAATATGACTCATAGGACTCGGTCGAACAACCATGTCCAGATGCTACTAAGGAGTTTTAAGTTTTGCCCTACAGAGGTCCTAATGCCTTGCTAATATAGTGTATAAAGAACCCATTGTGGAAAAGCTCCAACAACTTCACAACCAACACAAAGCTTATGGATGTCCACCTCAAGGACCAATGGAACAACGATAACATCTGCATGGAAGGTAAATACTTGTCTTTTTGCTTGGCAAGATCACCACCACGATCCTTATAACCTAATTTATCGGGAATTTGTAAAAGTGGCAACCAGAAGATTGAAGGTGAAAGAGCTAAAAGACGAAAAACTGTTCATACTTATGCAAAGGGAGCCTTGGTCCAAGTTCATGCAAGTTGTTTCTAAGTGGACGGGCATGAAACTTGTGGATGATCATGGTGAATTGCCAGATAGGCCCACCAAAGATTTTTTCAGCAAAACATTCTCTCGCTATTTACGTGGTATGTCCAATGTCGAAATGTTCCAACTTATGGATGAGATTTTAGAAGGGAAGACATTCTTGAAAGTGCAGTCAGGATATGCCAGTCGATTTGACTGTAAGCAAAGGGCAATAGAGGCAATAGACATCAGGATACTCGCGCTTATGCATTGAGAAAGATTATCTTATGCTGATAGCATTATGGACGATTGTTATGCCAGTTTTGAAGAGCTTACAAGCAAGTTTCCAGAGTTTTTCGAGCAACGCGGTTTTGACATCGCAAGTTTTGATTTTGAGTACATCAAAGCTAATTACAACAAGGACGAAGTGCAGGGAAATCTCCCAGGTGTATTCCTTGAAGCAATCAGGTCTATTCTTAAGCCCGAGGAAGCAAATAAGCTGAAAGAGAAAAGAAACACCGTCTACCGGGTGACGAAGCACGGAATACCTGTAAAAGCATCTGAAGCTCAAAACGCGACTATAGTGTTTATTGACATGGGGAGGTACACTACCATCTGGGATGTAAAGAAATATCTGGACCTCTTCAATAGGATTGCTAATATGACAACTGCTAAGATCTATTACATTGTCATATTTTTTAGGTCGGGTCAACTTCCTAATTGCTTATATAGCCAAAATCAGGTGCAAGATAGTTCACATATTTCGATTGGTACTTATGAAGAGCAGGGTTGGATAAGCAAGAAAATGGTTGAGGAGTTTCAGTACTACGTCACGCATGTGACCATTAACAGAAATGAGGCTCGCATGATTCCCTTGCAGCCTAGCTTGGAACTCAGATTGACACAAGTGACCAACGCCCCAAAAAGCACTCCCATCTCAAAGCATAAAATTACAGGCAACGAGGAACATGATGAAATGTACTTCACAAGCAAGCCTAAGTTTTCTTGGGTGAACATGGACGGTGACTTTGTTCTGAAAAGTCAAGCCAAAACCTCTTATATTTACCACATAGTTAATGAACTAGTTCCCATTGATGAGACAATTCTTGATTTTTTCTCAGTAGGTATAGCCTCTAGGGTGACTTTGATCCAAGGAAAACGGAGTGTGTCCTTCGAAGATGATGCTAAAGTATGCTAACGTTGGAGAAGTTGGCAAGGCCGAGCCCCCATGTGGAGGAAGAAAGAAATATAGGGGATGACAAAGTCAATACGGATCAACCCGATGTTAATGTTACTCAGCATATGGATTTGACTACTCTGGATGACATCTTAGACAAGTTAGATGCCAAAGTATATGATCAGAGACTGGTAAAAGCTAGGACCCTCATTGAAGGAACTGAAAAGAAATGCCAAAAGTTTAAGAAGCTAAAATTATTAAATCAACAGTTTGATGCAGCATTGCTCTTTCTCACAGGGAAATCAGCCGAGGAACGCACTTCATCGACAACGAACGGTAATAGAAAATGATTAAAAAAGAATGGCAATTTGGCCACTTACTACAACATGAATTGTTGGGAGATACAGGTAACATGGAGACCGAATTCTCGTTGGGCTCCGAACACGTCAGGAAATTGGCTGAGGCAATGTAAGTGGATATGCCTACTGTTACTGGGTATACAGAAATGGAAGCGTCGCAAGTTATAGCCGCAGGCCAGGCATATATTACAAGAATATCAAAGCAGCTTGGTATTGTTCCAGATTCCGTCCAGCAGACTCAATGAAATCACCGCGGCGATCGTGTTTACCTCTTATCTTAAAAACTGTATTTAGTTTCATTATGGCCTTATTGGATACAAATCATCAATTGCTAATGTAAACGATCACCGTGTAATATATTTTCCAACGTTTTCTAATGTCGTATTTCTATTGACTTACTGCACTCTTATGCCAACATAACGTGTTTAATTCTTCGATAAATTACTATGGTGATCTGTTCGAGCAATTCAGTTCACATTGTAGAGGTTGAATTGCTTGTCCAGCACCGCATGTATATCAGCGTAATATAGATTCTCGCCTTCAATATTTTATTGTTCGGATTTAGCTTTCTCAGACACTGTATCTAGCTAAATTAGGACAATTAATTAGTTTTCTGGGGAACACTACAACCTATTTCGTTATCAAATGAGAAAACGAAATTTCTCTAACTAATTAATTCTTGCTTGTTAGCAGGAAAATGCCCAGTCACAAGCCAAGTACACCACATTCTATATATGTTTGGGAATCTATGTTGCCTTATAAGGCAAGAATCACGACCCCTTCAAGCTAAGATCGTAGATTAATTAATTGGCAGGCACACCATTCCATTTATGAAAACGTTATATTCCATAGAACGTGGGCTTTTTGGACGAAATACTGCAGACCTAATTTTGAGCGAAAGTAAACCCTAATAGTTCCGGTTGCCTGGACGTCTATGACGATTTCTCTGATGCGGGAATATTTGTGATTTATAGACCAAGTTAAGCCTAATGCTTAAGATGCTAAGCATAATCCGCATGATTAGGATGCTAAGCATTTCTGCTAGCACACATCAGAGTTTGCCCTATATAGCGAAAGGAATGCAGTGTGTCTCTTGAAAAATCAGAGCGACCAGAGGGCACCTTGGGCAACGAACAGTTTGATAAGCTTATACAGATTCTTAGATCCTTAACAACATCAAGAGTTGCAGGTTTTTGCCATGTGCTACAAATCCGTTTGAATGCTCCTAAAGAGAATGTGGCTTCAAATGATATGGAACTCCATTGCCAAAGAAGATGTATACAATGATATTGTCCAGCCAAATCAGGTTTGGCATATGCCTTGGGTTTCATACTAATTTTTCCTCTTTACATCGTAAATCTGCAAGCAAGTCCATTAGTGTTAATATGTTCTTGTCATTCAAGTAGATGCTTTCTGTTTTATTGTTCTACTATCCACGATCTCTATTCAGTTAATCTACTTAAATTGCCTTCTGCCTTGGTCAAATCTCTGCATCATTTCCAGCCAAACCATGTCTTCCATAACACTAGGGATCCTTTGTTATTTTGGCCTTTTGATTTTAGTTTTGGGAACTTCTAACTCTGTTGTTTGTCTAAGTTGGGTTACTTAATTGACTCTGCGCGATATTCTACTTGGAGATTAGGTGAACTTTTGGTTCAATGGAGTATAGATTATATTCTAACTATGTTGTAATATCCAGTAGCTATGGTAGGTGCAGTATATGTGTTTCCTTCTAAAGCCACGAAACTGTTCCAATTGATTGAAGTGCTTTTTGAAGTCCTAAATTGTTGCAACAGTTTCCTAACTTTCATGCTTCGATCTCTGGTATCTACTCCCTGATTGGTTGTATTATGACAATTCGTCTTATTATTTTACATGCACTCTTAAATCTCATTCAGTATGTCAGTTGTGGTAGCCACCATGCTTTGCATTTGATGAATCTGTATGCACTGCTATTTCTGCTGAATTATAAGCTAATATTGTTATCTAACTTTACTCCCGGATTAGCAAGATAATGTGAAATGAAGGATAATACTGTCTAGTTCTTAAATGGGCTTATCCAGTTTGGTCCTTAGACTCAACATTTTTAGCAGCATGATTGTCAAGTTATATCATTTTGGGGAAAGGTACAATGATTAGAATTTTAGATTGTATGTGAAACAGAATTCTTGCTAATTTAGATTTCATCTCCCAGTGGGCAGCATGGGTCGCAGGGCAATATACAAATATTCATTCACTGAATAGAGGAATTTTAGCACAGCTTTGCAAGGCATTGTTGCAGCCTTGAAGGATCAAAAGAATACAAAGAGTACATAGGGGACTCAAAACCCAGTGGAGAAGATGTCCACTAGAGCAACACTACCCACCACATACATAACATAGAAAAGCAGAGAATACATATCACCACGAGCACAACTGCTTGCTATGAGTAAGTCTGAATCTGGAGATATCGCTCCCAAATGACATTATAAGAGGAACTAACATTTTAAGTATAAGTTTGATTGCTTTATAGTATAAGGAAGGAAGGAAGGAAGGAAGGAAATTTTAACGTCCACGGAACCCAATCGGGTTATGGGACCTAATACAAAAGAGAGGGCAAAAGCCCAGACTGAAACTTGGGGACGAAGCCCCGCGACCAAACCAAAAAGGCCGAAGCCAAAATCAAACGTGGGGACTAGCCCCAGTACACAGAACTCGGGGACTATGCCCCGTAGCAAATCACAATGCTAGAATAAAACAAAAGGGCCTAAGCCCAAGCAAAGCTCGGAGTCAAACCAACTACACAGACATTGCCCATGGATCAAGTGGCCAATGATCCCGAATGATAGCCTGGCCGCCTCTATACACAGCCCACTTCCGGTGCAGACAAGCCTCGCGGACTCGACATAATTCATCCTTCCGTCGGCAGAGCTGTGCTGGGGTAAGGTCTTCCTAGACGGGGAAGGAGGTCCCTTGCAAGTGATGGCCATGGCAGAGGATGTGCAGCCTGGACAAGGCATCCCTGAAACTGACCAGTAAATGACAGGGGCGGTCAGGCCGGGCTGCTCCAACTCGACGAGCCGAGAGAATGCCATCTGCCTTCACGTGCATCACCTCAGCAAAGAAACGGGGCACCTCAGCTGTCACACCAAACCCACAATGCGTAGGTTCAGGGCTAACGGGTGCGCTGTGGGCAAACAATCCTCGGATGGCGGCCGTGTGGGCATAGGTGTGGTATCATCGGCCTGAGACATAGCATCCGCATGCTCAGACGCTAACCCTGTGGGAGGTACGGGTGTAGCACTGCCGTGCTGCGCTGAGTCAGGTCCTGCCGACTGTAGCAGCATCTCTAAAAGCTGGACCCAGCTTCCCAAGGGCAACTGAGCCGATGTTCCTGTGAGTGTGACTGCCGATTGGACCGTGCGGATCCCGACCAACAAATCTGGATGTAGACAATGGATTCGAGCATCAATCCTGGTCAAGGTTACAGTGAAAGATGCATCCGGAGCAGATTGTGTGTCTGGGTGTGCCAGTATAGGGCGCTGGGGCCCAAATGATGGGGCTGCCTGAAGATATGGCGCAATCACGGGGTCATAAGGCCTATTCAAGGTCGGCTCAGGCAGCCTAATAAGGTTCTTTTCTTTGCGGGTCTCCCTGGCCATGCGCTTGATCTTACGAGCCATAATGACAGGGTGGTGAGGGATAAAGCAGATGCAAGGGGACCAGTGCAAAACTCAGCCTAAGGGTTACAAGAAGATGAGCAAGCAGATAACAAGTGGAGGTCCAAGCCTCTTAAGAAAAAAATCACCGGAGCAACAAGAAGATGGGCGAGCAGAACTGCTTATAAAACAAAAGCGAGCTCCAAGCTTCAAGAAATCAAGAGTGTAGGATATGAGCCACAAAACAGAAGTACCTCCAAGAGCAAAGACAAAGAAAGCAGAGCCAATAGCTGGACAAGGAATGAACCAGAGCAAAGCAAAACACAGTCCCAAACCTGGTCTGAAGCCCAGCCGGAATCAAGGTAGGTTGTGAATGACAAAGGGGGGCAGGGCTGTGGCTAGGCTAGGCAAGGCCAAGAGGCAAGGTGGGTGGGCTATAAGAGGAACTAACATTTTAACCATGTTATCATAAGTGCACCCCATAAAGAAGCCAATACATATTTTGTCATTAACCTTTAGATGTTTCACTACAAGGCTTTGCTGAAGGGAAAGAATCACAGAAAAGGAAATATTTAGAATGGAAACTCTTCTTTCCAATAACACAAATTCGCATTGATTTGGTGTGTTGATGGGTGTTTACATGCCAATTCTATTTTAATTGTAACTATGTGATTATCATGATTACAGACTTGAACAAAGTAGCCACAAGACTTGAACAATTGTAATCACTAGGTTTGTATAAATTGGTTATCTTTGATATAGATATATATCTCATATGGTGTGTTTATTTGCACCAAATAGTATGTTGCAAATTGGCTTGTATGCATTGTCACAATAAACAGGTATGGAACACATTGCATATGGAAACGAAAACGAGGCACACATATAGAAAAGGGGTACAAATGAAGAGATTTTAAGTAAGCGGATATTAAACTACAAAATCACAAAGGGGGGATTGTTAAGAAAAGGGCTATTAACTCAGTAAGGGGATATTAAACTGCAAGCTCATTTAAGGTTGCATTTGGGAAGCTAACTTCTTCACAAGCCTTTGAATATTGAAAACATACAGTCTAAGAAATGTAGGATATACAATTCCATTAAGTGCAATACGAAGAAAACAATCCAGCAGCAATGCAGGATACTCAATTGATATGAATAACTAGGACTGATCAAGAAGATTATCCAGAAACAGGTTTAAGATATAGCGTTCTGTTGATTGCACATCTAACCTCTTCACGCTAGGTTCATACTTACCTTTTCTCAGTTGATATCTATAAGTTACACCTGAAACTATATAAGGCTGGCCCTTGACAGTCACAGTTTCTCCACATTGGGTGTTCTGTTTGCAACAAAGAAGCATTTTGATTAAAAATGGTTTCTTGCTAATGGACACAGGAATGCAGTCTCACTGTTGGCAGGCAATGGACCCCTAAATTTTTTGCAGGAGGTGTGATGACTGTAACTTGGTAACGATGAAACTCTTTATTTTCCCTTTCCCGTTTCCTGCAGCTAACTAACAGCTGTTTCTTCTGCAAACGGAGCATTAATTTAAGAGAAACACATAGCTTTTTAGACAGAGAAGCTATCAGAGCTCATAAAGTCAGCATTTTTAGGTCTGCTGTTATTCTCAGAACAAAGGATTAGGGCAATTCTTGGGTCAGAATTAAATGGTCCATTATTCAAATGAAAAGATGGAAGATGAATCTTACATGCGTTGCATGATGCGCCGGAAGGGAAGGTGGACGCCCCAAAGCCGCCATCGATCGCCGGAAGCCTGCAGTGGTAAGGGGATATGAGGGAAACGTGGGAAAATCATGGCCGGAGGTGCAGTATATGGTTGGATTTTTAGCAGGGTTGCCTAACCCCCCCTGCACGATTTCCTGCATTCCTAGCTATGCCACGTGTCGTGCCACGTCATCTAAAACCATTTTCAGCCATCCGATTCTCTAATTTGGAATCCTACGGCCACGAAAATTAGAAAACCCAAGAATTTCCTTCTTCTGTGCGTGCGACGGGCAGCGTTAGGGCATGGTAAGGCAGATCCAGGCTATGGCAGATCAACTCGCCTGCTACACGGCATGCTAGGCTACAGAATATTTTTGTTTTCTAGAGTTCTTGAAATGGATTTTGATCCACAAACATGGCAGTATCCGGCGGTTGGAAGCCTTCCTTCTCTCTCCTTCCATTGTCGGGATGCTTGCAGTTATAGGTATTTCGCTCCACATGGCTGCGGCAAAACCTCCTAAGTCTTTGTCAATCGATCGCGGTGCAAAATGTGATTTGACAACAGAATCCAAGCAGGAACAATGTTCTTGATGAATCTTACATTTAGCTGCTCCTGTGGGCATTCTCTGAAAATCTTTTGTTTTTCCAAAATCGATGCATTTACTACGACATACTCAAGAGCAGTTTATATTGGCGACATACTCAAGAGCAAACTTATGATGGTCCCTTTTTGAAACAAGGTTTTGATCAGAAATCTGTGTTTAGGGTTACCCAGCTTCGATTCAATCTTGGTAAAATTTCTATACATATTTTCTTTGTTGTGACGAAGATGCCTTTCTTGGTGCAGTGGCAAATCATTGGTCTAGATATTACCTGAATTGCTTTGAAACACTCCTGCATCATCACATTTATTCATCACATTGCTAAACATATAGACACATCAAGTATATGTATGAGAAGGCTATAAGCAGCCTGGGAATTCTACTACTTTATTATTTTATTTTATTCTGCCTCTTGTACTCTTAGATTTTGATTGCAGACAGGTCCTACCAGGTGATTTTTCGGCGATCAGCTAGCTTCTTCTCTCGAAGCCCTGGTTATGGCGGAAGGTTCAACAAAGGAAAAGGGAAAGAGCTTCTTCACTCATCTTAACAAATGCAACTTGCCATGTAGGCCCATCTAGAACTGAGGCAGCAATCGAGAAATATGTCAATCCCAGGCATACATCTCAGGTTTGAGTTCTCTACGGATGCATGAATTAATGTCAGACATCCTTTTGAGTTAAGTTGGATATTGCAACGAAACTTAGAGTTCAAGATGCAGCAAGATAAGAATTGCCTAACCCCCCCTGCACGATTTCCTGCATTCCTAGCTATGCCACGTGTCGTGCCACGTCATCTAAAACCATTTTCAGCCATCCGATTCTCTAATTTGGAATCCTACGGCCACAAAAATTAGAAAACCCAAGAATTTCCTTCTTCTGTGCGTGCGACGGGCAGCGTTAGGGCATGGTAAGGCAGATCCAGGCTATGGCAGATCAACTCGCCTGCTACACGGCATGCTAGGCTACAGAATATTTTTGTTTTCTAGAGTTCTTGAAATGGATTTTGATCCACAAACATGGCAGTATCCGGCGGTTGGAAGCCTTCCTTCTCTCTCCTTCCATTGTCGGGATGCTTGCAGTTATAGGTATTTCGCTCCACATGGCTGCGGCAAAACCTCCTAAGTCTTTGTCAATCGATCGCGGTGCAAAATGTGATTTGACAACAGAATCCAAGCAGGAACAATGTTCTTGATGAATCTTACATTTAGCTGCTCCTGTGGGCATTCTCTGAAAATCTTTTGTTTTTCCAAAATCGATGCATTTACTACGACATACTCAAGAGCAGTTTATATTGGCGACATACTCAAGAGCAAACTTATGATGGTCCCTTTTTGAAACAAGGTTTTGATCAGAAATCTGTGTTTAGGGTTACCCAGCTTCGATTCCAATCTTGGTAAAATTTCTATACATATTTTCTTTGTTGTGACGAAGATGCCTTTCTTGGTGCAGTGGCAAATCATTGGTCTAGATATTACCTGAATTGCTTTGAAACACTCCTGCATCATCACATTTATTCATCACATTGCTAAACATATAGACACATCAAGTATATGTATGAGAAGGCTATAAGCAGCCTGGGAATTCTACTACTTTATTATTTTATTTTATTCTGCCTCTTGTACTCTTAGATTTTGATTGCAGACAGGTCCTACCAGGTGATTTTTCGGCGATCAGCTAGCTTCTTCTCTCGAAGCCCTGGTTATGGCGGAAGGTTCAACAAAGGAAAAGGGAAAGAGCTTCTTCACTCATCTTAACAAATGCAACTTGCCATGTAGGCCCATCTAGAACTGAGGCAGCAATCGAGAAATATGTCAATCCCAGGCATACATCTCAGGTTTGAGTTCTCTACGGATGCATGAATTAATGTCAGACATCCTTTTGAGTTAAGTTGGATATTGCAACGAAACTTAGAGTTCAAGATGCAGCAAGATAAGAATTGCCTAACCCCCCCTGCACGATTTCCTGCATTCCTAGCTATGCCACGTGTCGTGCCACGTCATCTAAAACCATTTTCAGCCATCCGATTCTCTAATTTGGAATCCTACGGCCACAAAAATTAGAAAACCCAAGAATTTCCTTCTTCTGTGCGTGCGACGGGCAGCGTTAGGGCATGGTAAGGCAGATCCAGGCTATGGCAGATCAACTCGCCTGCTACACGGCATGCTAGGCTACAGAATATTTTTGTTTTCTAGAGTTCTTGAAATGGATTTTGATCCACAAACATGGCAGTATCCGGCGGTTGGAAGCCTTCCTTCTCTCTCCTTCCATTGTCGGGATGCTTGCAGTTATAGGTATTTCGCTCCACATGGCTGCGGCAAAACCTCCTAAGTCTTTGTCAATCGATCGCGGTGCAAAATGTGATTTGACAACAGAATCCAAGCAGGAACAATGTTCTTGATGAATCTTACATTTAGCTGCTCCTGTGGGCATTCTCTGAAAATCTTTTGTTTTTCCAAAATCGATGCATTTACTACGACATACTCAAGAGCAGTTTATATTGGCGACATACTCAAGAGCAAACTTATGATGGTCCCTTTTTGAAACAAGGTTTTGATCAGAAATCTGTGTTTAGGGTTACCCAGCTTCGATTCCAATCTTGGTAAAATTTCTATACATATTTTCTTTGTTGTGACGAAGATGCCTTTCTTGGTGCAGTGGCAAATCATTGGTCTAGATATTACCTGAATTGCTTTGAAACACTCCTGCATCATCACATTTATTCATCACATTGCTAAACATATAGACACATCAAGTATATGTATGAGAAGGCTATAAGCAGCCTGGGAATTCTACTACTTTATTATTTTATTTTATTCTGCCTCTTGTACTCTTAGATTTTGATTGCAGACAGGTCCTACCAGGTGATTTTTCGGCGATCAGCTAGCTTCTTCTCTCGAAGCCCTGGTTATGGCGGAAGGTTCAACAAAGGAAAAGGGAAAGAGCTTCTTCACTCATCTTAACAAATGCAACTTGCCATGTAGGCCCATCTAGAACTGAGGCAGCAATCGAGAAATATGTCAATCCCAGGCATACATCTCAGGTTTGAGTTCTCTACGGATGCATGAATTAATGTCAGACATCCTTTTGAGTTAAGTTGGATATTGCAACGAAACTTAGAGTTCAAGATGCAGCAAGATAAGAATGCAAAGCCATATATTTAAGATCCACAATCTAAACACTGTTAGTTAAGGGAGATGCACAGCCCACATTTGCCTTGTATAGTACTTATGGTCCCATTTTGGTGGCTATAATTGGCAAGCATCATGATGCTAAAGCATATGATTGAGGTAAATGATGATGTTTCAACATGTGAAGGTGTTTAAGCAGCAAGAGCTTGAGAGGCAATGAGTTGAATATAGACTACTGCAGATTATGTAGAGATCAACAATCATACCTTCTTATAAGTAATTGAATTTTAATGTTATGCTTGAAAATCAATTTGCCATCTGAATTCTCTCTTCAGCCATGATCCTCACAAACTGGAGTCTATGGCACGTAGCATTGGTTAATGTCCTTCAACATGAATATTGGTCAGCTCAAACCAATTTTATTCATTTTCTGTCTTTACTCTATTTCTGCATTAACTAGGAATTGCTAGAATTGCATGGTAGAGCTTCTAGCTAGATCAGGATATTTGCATGAACCATAGAGGTTGCTTGATAATGCAACATGGTCTCTATCAAAAGAAGCATGGACAGTTTTGCTGGCTGTTTGAAAAATTTACGGGAAAACCAGCTTGGGACTTAGATGCTTTCAAAAGCTCATAGAGGTAAGTCTAGAACATGCCGATTCTTATGCGTTAATGTCAGACATCCTTTTGAGTTAAGCTGCATGTAACCAAACTTGGAGTTGAAGATGCAGCAAGGTAACAAAGCCATCTATGGAGATCTAGAGTCCAGATTTGTCTAGCAATATTAGTTAAGAGATGCACAGTCCAGATTTGGCCTGTATACTTTTTTATGGCCTCATTTTGGTGGCCATAATTGGCGAATATCATGATGTCGATAAAACTACCATGTGATGGTGGAGCACCTTGATATGGCATCTACCCAGAATTTGGCTCTTTCTCAATGCTCATTTATAAAATTTGTAGACAGTCATTTCCTTGCACCAGACTATTAGGTTAAAAACTTATTTGGTTTGTACGCAGCTCCAACAAACCAGAACATTGGCATTTATCTCAAGACCAACTACATTATGAATAAAGGCCTTTTGCTGAACCAATGTGAGACTCCATGGTGCAACAACCTTTTGATGTTAAAAATATTTATTTTCACTATGTACATGCTTCTTGTATATCCTTTAGCTGAAAAGACGAAGATCTCCTCATAAGCATTCATGCTGCTTGTTCTTTTACAGCAAAATTTTCTTCTCATGATGACATTTATCCCACGTGGAAATTCTTTGTCGATACAATGTTACAGTTCACACGTTTAATGATCTGCCTTGTACTATGTCTTAATTAGGTCTAATAACAAAATGTTAAACAAAAAGCCTAAATAACATTCATGATTTGCCTTTTTATTACCCCTCAATCTGGTTGCAACCTGATAGAGATTGAAATAACGTAAAAACCGGTTAGGAGCCACTCTGCCCCATCGTCCACTTATATCGTGCCATGTGGCACTTTTTGGCCCTGTTTCAAAACCAGAAAGCTTAAGAGACTCTGCGTTCTACGATGCATACGAACCAAAATTTACCACAAATTTTATGCACTTCGAAGCTTTCTACTTGCATTCCAGGCCATTCCGATCTGCAGAGTGTCTCCTAACCGATTTCCACGTTATAGGGAAGCCCATTTAGTGGGCTTTCCTATATACATAATGTTGCTTCAACAAATAGAATAGAGATAGTTCATGAATTGTCTTTCTATTACCCCTCAATCTGGTCGCAATATGATAGAGATTAAAATATACAACCCATAAACCCCACTGAGACAAAACACCTATAACATCCCCTTTGCAGTTTTAATGCAATCACCAACATGACGTACACATTTGAACATAAATATACATTTTGACTCCATGATAAACATCTATATGATTACAACAATATTCAAGATCTACAATTACCCAATCCATGCACACACCCCTCCGCACCACCCGCACCCCAAAACCCCCACACGCACGCATGCACGCACACAGACACAAACTACAAAGATTACAAGAATTTGAATACCAATTTTTTACAAATGTTTGCCATTAGAGGATCGATTGAAGTTGCTAGCATTGTAAGAGTTAGCGATATCTGGCTACGCCCAAACAAAGCACAAGCTTGTCACAATCTACTGGTATGACTACGCTCTAGTTAAAAAAAGCAAGAAAAGTCTCATGATCCAACTACGGTCCCTCTAGTGTGCTCATCAGTTTAGCTACCCCATCCCCACCCTAACCTTTCCCTCAACCCTGCATTTCCGCTAGTTTTTTTTTTTTGTTTTTTTGTTTTTTTGTGAAAGTATACGTCAAGGTAAGTTGGTGTGGATTCTTGTTTTTTGGCCAATGATATCTTGCCACGTTGCAACCATTCTAATCAAGAATGGCAAATCAGTGTAGCATTCTTGGCTAACCTGTTACAGCCCGTTACTCTGCTTTACCTCTGTGCAGTCGAGGAAGGCGGGAAACAGCGGAGCTCCTAGCCATAGCCAGACCTCCGACAGATTTTCAAGACCGTTACCTCAGATCAGGGCCTCAGATTTTCAAGCCGTAGCCATTACCTCCGCTTTACCTCTGTGCAGTCGAAGAAGGCAGAAAACGACGGAGCTCCAAGCCACAGCCAGACCTCGGGCAGAACTCCAAACCCTGAATCTAAACGCCAAAACCCTGCTTACCTTGAATCTAAACGCCAAAGCCCCGCCTTTGACGTGGAATGGTCGGGGATGGAGGTCGATTACGGTGTAGCGGAATAGCTTCTTGCCGGTCAGCCCGGTCGCCTAAACGGCGCCGGGCCGGCCGGCGAGCCTCGGCGCTACACTGCAATCCCCTCTTCCCATTCCACATTACGGCTGGATTTCTTTAACCATGAGCCATGTATTATACACATTCACTATGGGCATTCTTACCCGTGGGCTTGCCATTCTTGAATGGACATGCTGCCTATTCTCATGGTAACCTATTTCGATGTGGAAGAATATGGACGCCGACCGCGCAATCTGGCATTTCAGAAGATAGATAGTATTTCTTGATTTACATGTCACCTTTTGAGAACCGGTCATTATGATGTGGAATTGTTTTGAGTCCAATGTTTTGGCATCAATTGGCTACTTTGCAAGGTGGATTAGAAGGTGGATCAGGTGATAATAAGAATAAAGGTAGTCAACTAGAAGATTTGCAAAACAAGGATATGATTGTATTGGCACAACCAAAAAGACTGAAGGATGGGGAATACTGGGGATGGTGACACTCCGTTCTTCTTGGGCACTTCACTAAGTGGCAACGATGGCGGTTAACAACAAGAATCAGGCCGGAGAAGCGATGACGGCCTCTGCAATTGCGTGCACAGGCTTTAGAGTGTTCGAATTTGATGTTGAAATGGTTGATTGCAGTTTGCTAGATTGAGATGATATGAACGGGACGAAAATAGTTGTTGTGGAAGAAAGCAAGAGTGCAGACGCGGGAGTTGCAACTTAAGGCCTATATGTATCTTCAATTTTCGTGAGGAAGCGAAATTTGATAAACACCGTAAATCTACTCTGAAATATGGTTAACCCGGACACATGTCCGGGTTAACCACTGTTTCGTCCGAGCTAACCACTCTTTTGTCCGGGCAAACCACTATTTTTTGGCTGGAATAACCACACGGTGAACTGAGCGTAGAACTGTGTTTTGGCATGTTGATATTTGAATAGAGCTTGTAATAGGCTCCCTAAACAGTTTAATCGGGTTCAAACATCATTGGAATCGCCTTGCCAGCACCTAAAAATCTCATTCTATCAAGAAACCGGGAGAATTGAGCACTGATCAAGCAAGATCAGTGAAAAAACATGCAGAAACCATTGTATGTTGAGCTTGAAACTGAGCAGTAGTGGTTAACCCAGACATGTGTCCGAGTTGACCACATCCTAGAGTAGATTTATTGGCATCCAAATCTGACTCTAGTAAGCAAGGTTTAACAGTGCCGGTTGGTGGTGAGGAAAGCGGCTGTATGGCAGGTATGGTCGCTACCATGAGTAGCAGCTCCAGCATTCAGGGAGGAACGAAGGTGAAAACAGTGCTTTCTTCGAGAAGCTCATGTGGTTGGTCGAGTTGTTGAGAACCGAAACTTGAAGTTAAATTTAGCGAGATGTGATGAAACAAACACTCAGAGTGGTTATGTGAAGGGATTCTGGAGTTTTCGAATGGTCTCACCGATGACCAGAATGTTGTGCAAGGGTCCCAAGAAGTCCTCCATGTTTTCTATGCTACCATTCATCAAGATAGAGTTATTGGCAGTCCGCCTTCAATTTCTACCAAGGACAAAGTGTTCGGAGGGTCCGTTGCACATAGGAGGGAAAATCCTCTCCAAGCAATGCCCAAGGTAGCCCATGGTAACCCCCGCCGATCTTCTTCTCAGCCTCAGTCTGCATGGAGAACCAGTGACTCTGCAGCGTGTAATCCAGTTTAGTTTCAGCGATTGGTTGAAGTGACAAAGTTTCAGAAGCACTTTACTTTGTACGCAGTGGCAATAAGCAAGATATCATAAATTCTATAAAGCAAGAAGCTTCTATATCATCTTTGTCTGCTTTTGATGACGTAGAAGAGTGGGGAGGCTATGGAGATACATTGTTTGCTAAAATTGACAAGGACGAACATATAAAATATATTAGGAATCCAGTGGCCTACTCTATTGTTGGCTACTGGACTGGCAGGCAAATTTTGATATGAAAAATATCTCTGGGTGGTTGAGTGCACTTCTGCGAAGGAATCAGATTAACCCATTTGAATCGATCAAATCGTTTGGAAAGGGTTTTTTCTCATAATGTTTAAAGCTGTGAAAGATGTTGATAAGCTAGTTTGCTAAAGCAGTTGGCACAATGGCAAGTACTGTGGTCCTGTCAGAACTATTTTCCTGGATTTTCTATTGACGTGCCCCTCAAGGCGAAAATCCCATGTTGGTTCCAGATTCTTGATCTGCCACTAGACCTTCTTGCGCCTACCTTATTGAAATCAATTGCCAACGCTCTGAAGATACACATTGCGCATTTTATATCTGGTGGTGCTAAGATATTTGTGGCCCTTTCAGTGGATAAGGAGATTCTTGAACAAGTAATAATTCAAGCAGTTGCTGCCTGCCCCGCTCCGTGCTCTCTCAAAGGCCCATGATCTGCATCCCTCCTTCCACTCTATGGCCACTCAGCCTTGCCTTCCCTCTGCCAATACACAACCTTTTCAAACCCCTACAAAACAAGTGGCTCTGACGCCAATCGCCCAACTGCCTCCTCAGCCTTTAGAGCCAGCTCTTATTAGTCCATGTTCTCCGCCACCACATCAACAAGAGTGGACCGAAGTTCGCTCTATGCGACACAAGCGCACTCAGCATCTTCGTTGGGCAGATGAGGTGACAATGCCACTGCGTTTGTTGATGATGGGAATGTCTCAGGATTTGGGTCAGACACCTCCCTTGATGAAGACGTGGCAATGAAACCAGGTGATCAACTCACGGCGGTCGTCTATGATGGTGCTCTCCAACCTGCATATAAGACTTCAAGGAGGAGAAAGAAAAAAGGTGTGCTTGATCCATTGCTTTTCAAATGAATACTTTTAGTTGGAACGTAAGGGGTCTTAAGTCCTCCCCCACAAAAAGGACTAGAGCTACACATGTAGTCAAAAATTTAGCTCCGCAGATCCTTTGTTTGCAAGAGCATAAATGCCACAGAGATTCTGTAGGTGGTTTATTAAATCTGATGGGTCGCATGCATCTTGGCCTGGCAAGTATGTCCGGTGGGTCCCGAGAAGGTGCTTTCATCTCGCGATCTTTGGATACTAGGGTAATCTTCATAGCTAAAGATAAATGGGGCAGATATTCAGTGATCAAGTGGAAATAGGATGAGCAAGAGCACAAGGCACCCAAAAATTTAACCACTATAATAAAACACTGGAAAACCACTATAGATGTGGTTTTTTATGTTAAAATTTTCATTCTTAACAAAAACCACATAACATAGTGGTTTTTATAACTAGTACGTGGTTATTTATGTTGCTTTTTTGTTATAGCGTGGTTTACTAAAATCGATATTAGTTTATTACATAGTTTCTAGCATCAATGGTGGCCATTCATGTTAGTTTTCTAATGTTGCATGGTTTATTATATCAACAGTGGTTTGTATCATGGTTTTTCAACATCACTTTAAATATGGCAATGGTTGTTTATGTTGGTTTTCTATTGTTACAAAGTTGAAGTAGTTTATGGCGTGGTTTTCTATATCAAGTTACATGCCATGGTGGTTAGTCATGCTAGTTTTCTATATCACGATGTATGTTATAAAATGGTTGTGGTTTGTGCCATAGTTTTAATACCTTGTCATGGTAATTATTTATAGGCATTTAACTAAAAAGATGTGGCTATCCATAATGATTGCTCCAAAAAAACAGGTGTCATAATTAATGACTATCAAAGCACTATAGATACTTTTATTTAAGGCATTCTAGACTTTATTCAAATATCAAGCAAACCAGTATATGAAAAAAAATGTGGGGGGACTCTGTAATCTTACCTTACCAAACGTCTAACTGTACCTTCAATGAGAACAACAACCACAAACATGGAGGGGCTCTTACCACACCAAGTATGTAATACATGACCATAGTTTGAGCCATAGACCATCAAGCCTTAAGGGATGCCCCCTTGGCTCCCTCCCCCGCCAATGAACAAGTATACTTGGAATGTTGGAATGTTGGTCGGAGCTGGGCATTTATAGATGATTTAACTAGCAAGCATATGTCACAATCCTGACAGAAGGAAGGATGTTGGCTAATGCAAATAGGGCCGAGGCCTAGAGTAAATACAAAAATTTCTACACTAGTTTGGTTACCATGTTGTAATCCAAGCTATAGAGCTAAGACGGATTGATGATATCCATTGTCAAAGATCACATATCACCCATGATATCCATAGTGGACTGCCTAGATTTTAATTGTAGGAGTAAGTTGATATTTCTTGAAAAAAAAAATGGAGCTATTTCTGTCAGAGGATACACAATTTTTGTTGGATAGAAAGCCAATGCGTATGCACCATATTAATTTTAATAACATTCCTACATTGTTACTATAATGTTCCAATAGCATACCGCAATTTATGAAGTTCCAACATTGTTACTATGAGTTCCAATATATATACCCGTAATTGAAGTGCAATTTGGTCTCGTAGACCCAATGGCTTTTTAACTACCTCTTTCCTTCGTATAAGCATCAAGAAAATATTGTCAAACGAAAAAGAGCCTTCATAATGTGATTGTAATTGTAACGTGTTACATAATCAAAAGTCATGGGTTGAACATCCCATATTATTATTATTATATATGTTCTAATTTATCTTCATTTGCCCCTTTCATGTTAGAGTGCTTTGTTTGGTGCTAGCCTTGTGTTCAGAGGAAGCCAAAGATGGGTTAGAAGTTCCTGCGTGGATGAAGTGTCAACTAAAGGTAGAAGGCGAAAGTTGTAAGTATTTTCAACATTCCCCGTTCAAGTGGACGTAAACTGATGCTTTTGTTTTCGTTGATCTGTATTTGTTTTGTTGTTTGGAGGATACAAGCACAATGGAGGGCAACACATGAACAGAGTATTGCTATACAATTTATGATTCTAGGTAGTATCAAATGAGGGCAGAAGGCAGCTGCAACTAGTTTCAGCATTCTTTATTCAGTCATCTGTCGTAGCACCACACTGTCAGTGAAAATATGCGATGATTGTGTCTACATTTTGCTCAAGAAAAGTAGAAAAATATATAATGAAAGTATTGACTGCACCATTCAACAACCAAAATATGATTTGACACAATCGAGTAAAAATTGAGCTTTAATAGGATTGATGTTCATCCCAGGCAATTGCTTGCAGGGAAAAAAGGCCCAGAATACCATACAAGCAGCTAATTTGAGATGCAACTAGAGAATTGTGTGCATTTCTATCCTAGACCTTCCATTCGATATACTTAGGCTTTTCATTTATAGGTTCTCACAATTTATAGAACCCAAACATTGCCGAGCAATGGTGGACTATTTCTAGTCTTTCTAATAAGGATGAAAGATGTCGTAATGACCAGAAGGTTGAAATTATAGCAATTTTTCCTTAAAATTATAGGGTGTTATTGTGCTCCGCGTTTTACGGAGCGGCGCCTCCTCTGCTAGCCGCCATCTCCTCTGTGCTTCCGTCAAGCAGCTTGAAGTCAAACTCCGGTAACTCCTTATCTACTCGAAACTTCGGTAGCGAGTTTAAGAAGAAGGATCAGAATCTTTTGGAGCAAGCTGGCCCTGCTACTCAGAGAATCGCAGAGGAAGGGGGGGTTTCTCTCGCTCTCTCTTTTAAGAGCTGTTTTTTTTGTTCTTAGATTGTGGGAAGCTCCGCAAGAGCTTTATATGTTGCTAAAATCTTGTGTACAGGAGCTTTTCTTGTGGTTAATACTGCTTCTTGCATCGGAATGTAGTGCTTGCATATTCAGAACATGCAGAAAGGCTCTTTTTCGCTGTTCTCATGTTTTTTTCTTATAGATTCTTCACTTCTGCCAATATATTAACGCTTCTCAGGAACTGAGATCAAGCTCTGATTGCTTCAATTAATCCCTTATTCTTTTAAAGCTCTTGATAAAAAAATTATGTGTTCTTATCCGACCTCGAGTTAGTAGATGGATCTGCTCACGTAAATAACCTGTCTGAACAAGTAGAAGGATGGAAATTTCAACCTCCACGTCATTATGTCCGAGAAAGTTCAGGTCTCAGAATTTCCTCGGGAATATTCCCTCGGCGGCGCCACTAGACTCGGCGGCACTGCAGCTTCGCTGCTTGGGCGCCGCCTCGTCTGGCGGTGCCGCCTCGAGAAATTCCCTCGAGGAATTTCCTCGACTTGACTTTCTCTAGTAACGTATTAAATCTTACGAAGGGAGCATCAAGGTTTCCTATGAAAATTTCTTATAAAATAATTGGGAGGAATGAATCTCTAACAATTTAGGGGGGAAAATTTAGCGGAACGGCAACCATAATACGATTTTGAAATTTGCAGATGCTTTAACGAGCCTTTCATTTTTTAGACCAAATATGCCATGGCGATGGCCATGGCGCCTAAAGCATTTTTTCAACATGGAAGCTCGAAAGGATGCTTCCAGATCGCTGGACTGGACTGCACAGAAGCATGCCTCAATCTGCAGCTTCCTCTATTTCATGGATACTCAGTTCTTCCGGCCCCTTATTTTCTCAGATTCATCTAGCAAAGTCAGATTATCTTTACGGTATTGTTATGCTCCTTCCTTATTTACGGTATTCTTACTTCTGATCGATTGTTTTCATTTAAACTGTAAGAAACTCGGCGATTTAGATGCCTTTTTTTTTTCCAGTAACCCAAGTGTTCTATTTCCGGCTCTCTGTTTTGAGCTATGCTGACTGTTATTGCAGAATAGCTAAGATTACAATCTCCAGGTTCCAAATAAGGCATTGTCTGGCGATGGCAAATAAGATCTTTTAAACTCTATTTCATTTATTGCATCCCTCCCATTTTTTCCAGAACACAAGTTCGATCATAGGAAGCCATTCCGGCGATCTCTTGCCGTCTTTGGCTGAAGCTACTAGCATCGCAGGTTCGTTCCTGTTTTGAGAATTTATTATCTGAAACATGGCTATGATTGCCCCTTTCGTTTCATAGCAGAGGAGCGAATATTGGATCCAGCGGCTATGGTGATTTGTTTGCAATGATACATTTCTTTTCGGACTTAAAAGGTTTGCTTTTATGTGTTGCTTGCTATTTTGGAACTCCTTAGTCAAGCTTCCGGCCAACTTCTCTGATCATTTCACAAATGTAGGATCGCTCTATGGAGTTTGGCGATGGAGAAACTATTTAGCAAGCAACAATATTACTTCACCTGTGCATTCCAATATTTCTTAACGCTTTGCCTTTTCCATTCCTTTGTTTTGAGTGATCTTTTGTCCTCTATTTTTAACACAGAACCAAGCTCAGGCTATGGCATCCATCTCAAATTAACAAACGATATGAAGGTCAGATGTGCATTGCTTGAACTGTTTGAATAAACTTAATTCTGATCAATACTTGCTAGAGAGTATATATTCGAACTTTGAACTATAGACTGATTGCTGCAAGCGAGATGGCCTATTTTAAACTTTAGAGATATGTGCTTTCAAGAGGTCATTTCTTTCTTTCTTTATCTCCCATGCAAGAGGTCAGAAGCTTCTTTTTGTAAGTGCAAGGTCATCACTTTCTTTCTATACTAGATGTTTACTTTCTTTCTCTACTAAATTTATTTATCATTGTTTATGAAATTTGTCAAATCCCCTTGCTCCCTATTTTTATTGCTATTGAGGAAAGCAAAGATAGTGACATAGCCGTACTACCATACATAAGAAACCATCCAAACATTACTTGGTATCGTTACTGGTTTATAAATGATAACTATAAAGCTCATGCAAAATCATGCACATTAGAACAACACATTGTGAACCATATGCATTTACCATGATATTTATCCATGCTAGTTTACCACAATAACTAACCACATTATAAAACCACACGAACAGAGCACTACTTAAAACCACATCCACAACCATAGTGTTATACCACATGGACAAACCATAAGCTTAAAACACTATAATTATACCACATTCATTTACCAACATGTAATACCACTTTGACAAACTCTAGAAAGAAGCCATTTGCCATTACCATGACATAATACCAGACTAACAAACCTAACAAAGGAAACCATTAGTTTAGCCACATATGGTTTTTAATGAAATTGACCCCCAGACACCCATTAGTTTTGTAGAATGGTTTTCTAGTCATAACCAAGGGAAAAACCATGTAGTGTTTTAATTCTGGGTGCCTTGTGGAGTGGGGCATTGTTAATGTCCACGCCTCTAATGTGCCTAGGCAGAGAGCCAGTATGTGGCTCTCTTTGAGAAAAAAGATGAAAAAATGGGGGGATAATGTTGCGTGTTTGCTTCTTGGAGATTTCAATATGGCTGAGGAGGCAGCTGATAGGCTTGGTTGGTGGTGGTGAAATAGTTTTAGATTTTGAGAAAGAGTAGTGGGACAAACCCTTGTTTGAACATGGTTTTCTAGAGATTCCAGGCGATGCAGGCTTTACCTGAACGAGTGGCGCTTCAGGTGAAACAAGAGCAGCTACTATGCCAACATGCATGCGCACCACTTGCTTCTCGGCATCTTCCACAAAAATTACGTGCTTCAAACCGCGTCTGACCACCGTTCTCAAATAATCAGGCATAACGATCAGGCACCGCGTCTGTCAGGCATGTGCGGAAAGACAATCTTCAAGCTCAACACTCAGTATCTCAAGGATGAAGACTTTCTTGATGACTGCAAACAGGTTTGAGAGTCCACTTTGTCTTCCACCAGTCTCATATGAGAATGTTTGTTTCTGCTCTTGCCAACGTCAAGTCTTTTGCGAAGCAGTGGGGTCGTGCGCATTCAATGGGAGAGAACTCTGCTAGACAAAAATACAATGAGTTAGAGCAGCTAGGACTCAAGGTTTAGATTTTGCACGTGAAGCAGAGCTTGTGAGACACATTCAAAAATTGGAGGAACAGGATGTAAGGGCGGGCAAGTTGAAAGCAAGACTTGTTTGGCTCAAGGATGGTGACAGGTGTCCAAAGGCTTTTTTCAGGCATCAGAGTACCGCTCTATCTTCTCTTTAGGGTGAGAATGGTAAAATCATCTTCACTCCATAGCAGATTAAGCAATCCCTTTCAGTGCATTTTCAATTCCTTCTTTGCAAAGAAATTCTTTCCTTTTGAAGATGAAGCGCAAGACATTGTGCTATCAAAAGTGTATCTGATGATTATTTAGCTCAACAACAACAACTAGAAACTCCATTCACCATTCAAGATCTCCAAGAAGCAGCGCTCCTTATGGCCGCAGATAAATGTCCGAGTATGGATGGTATCCCTTGTGGAGTTTTTCAGGGTCTCCTAGAATTGGTCATCGAAATTGCTCTGCACGCATATCAGAGTATGCTGCAGTTGCAACAGTTAGATAAGATTAACACCGGCATCATCACCTTAATACCAAAGGTCAAGAAGCCTAGGACGATTTCAGTTGGCAACCTATTACCTTATTGTCGATCGCCTACAAGATCATAGCAAAGGCATATGTAGAACGATTAAAGGTGATTAGGGAAAACGATCAGTCAGGAATAACCGGGCTTCTTGCTGGGTCGGCATATTCTCGACAATGTCGCAACGACATATGAAGGTATGCATTGGGCGAGATGAACGTGTACTGTACTTGAAGCTGGATTTTGCCAAGACCTATGACAGTGTCTCTTGTTCTGCGAATTATACATGAATTAAACTTCCGACCTACTTTACGTGATACAATATGGAAGCTGTTGAGGTCAACTATAGCACCATATGGGCATTGAACACTCTTCCATTGGCAAGTGTTTAGACATATCCATAGTCGCTTGTCCCGTCCACCACTGTCACCAGACTCCTGGGTGTGCCATTTGGTATAGAGGTGGACACTGCACAGGCTTAGGATCAGGTTATCGTAAGCCTTCAGCAGCATTTGCTTTGGTAAAGAGGGGCATCGCTCTCTATAGTTGCGCACGTATACAAGTTGCCAAGTCTATTTTAAATAACATTCGTGTCTACATCACGGAGCTAAAGCTCCAGTCTCAAAGTTCAAAGAGATACAGACCACTATACATAACTTTGTTTGAGACGGTAATGAAACCGGAGCAACGGGCAAAGTGGCATGGAAGAAGTGTGTGCACTCCAAGAGGGATGGTGGCCTTGTGGTCTCAATGTTCATATTCATATGAAGAATTCTCTTTGATCAAATGCAGTCTTGTGGCATGCGGTTGCTTGTCCAGGCTTTACAACACTCTTGCGCTTTTAGCAAGTCCTCCCTCGTCCGTTGTCTATTCTATCCCTTGAAGCCATCTCCTCGTGCTTCTTCTTTCCTTCGTGGAGTCATCAAAGTTTGGAAAGACGTCAGCTCATTGGTTACTTTGCATCTTCGTAATTAGTTCCAAACCTCTTCTCCCTTTATATGGGTACCTTTGCCGCAATTCCCTGGCTCGCCTCCTTTAGCCTCTATGATCCACGCGAAGATTTAGCACAGGCGGCAATCTGTGTGCATATGGGTGCTTCTGCTCATGACAGAAGTTTAGAGACGCCTACGGATTGACACGGCTAAATACTATTGATGGAAGATGTTGCAAATAATATTCCCTTGCAACCTATCTTGGCGGATGAGCGTGTGGACATTATAGCAAATATTCTTTGGAGAAATCAATTCATTCAAGCCTGTTATGGACATCTCACATTGCAGCCTCCTCTTCCTCCATCGACACAGTGACAACTAAGAGTTTCTGAAGCAAAGCACACCTTGGTTTAGTCTAGAATGTGAGACAAGAATGTTATACCAAACAATCAGTACTCTTGCGGCAGATTGTACATAGAGTATTGAGGACTAATGTTCGAGTTCACTCCTTCAAGCCAAATGTCAGTCCCCTAGTCCCCTGTGTTCAATCTGCAAGGGTGCACCCAAATCAATTGAGCATTGTTTTCTCTCCTGCATTTAGTCAGCTATACGCTCTTCCTTTCGTACTCGCGTCACAAACAGATGGCCTCGCTTCAAGAAGTGGGCGTTCAATATCTGCAGGACACTAGTTTGTTGGGTGATTTAGAAACGCAAATGCTATCTAGTCTTCAGAGGTTTGAACACCCCTTTTGCGGGCCTCTACCAAGAGATAAAATGTCCTCTGCATGATCAGTTCCTGGCTTCGAAGTTATATCTGGATGTGAAGGGGTTACCTCAACCTCCCCAGACTTCCCATTGTATTAGCATCTTCTTATTAATATAAGGTTGCTTCTTTCTTCACAAAAAAAAAAAAAGGACTGAAGGATGTCATGTTCCTTGCATTGAGAATGAGGAAATGCCTTACTAATGCCACATACATCAAAAGGCAGAGCTCTCATCTCCAAGATCCATGAAGCAGATGCGCGCTCTCTACAAGTATCATGATGAAGGTTCATATCTCCAGAAGTTTTATTCAACACTACTACTATAAGTCGAAACTGCCAACTGCCTTTCTGGCAATTATAACTAGATCAGCCTTTATAAATGTGGTTAATTATGGGCTTATATTTTTACTATAGCAGCTACACTAGTAGCAATAATAATGTACTTTGAACTTTCCTAATTAATGAAACGATTGACTCAAAAAGAAAAAAAAACACCAGCAAAAGGTGCAATGACCCCTTGCCCATTTTTTTGTTTGCCGTTTATTCCTGTTCAGCTAGAAGTCACTACTATCACAACATTCTGCAGACAAAAAGGCAGCACCAATAGAAGGCTTCCCAAACCAATTAATTATAGGTAGCACACAACTTGGTACTAGTTACAAAATGGTTATGCCAACGATATAACATTTATCCTGCCACTATTGCAGCTTCAGAGTCCACTGCCAATTCTAAATAGATTCAGAAGTCATAGCTTATTATATTAACAAGAGCTCAAGTATGACCTCATAAACTATGTCAAATGAATAATTCACGTCTTGCATGCTACCATTATCCCAAAGAAAGAGTCGAATGCTGTGGAATGCTCGTGTAGCAAAATGCATGAGATTTTGTACCCAGACTTAAACAATAATCGCCTTTGCCTTCTAACTAGCACCTCTCATCATCAGAATCATAATGGCCAAATCTTTCTTTTATACCTGCCTTTGCTTTAGCTATTCTAATCTCTCTTTCAGCCCTGTATGCACTTTCCCGTTGTTCCACATAATTCTTAACATATTCCATTTTCTGCTCCTCTGTAATATCGGGTGTATGCATTGCAAGTCTTTCAACAAATTTTTGAGCTTGTTTTCTCCATCGAATCCTGCCCTGACGAATTTGTTGTTCCAGGAGGAACTCAACATCTCCAGCCCTGTGTAAAAGCACCTGAGTATGGTCCCGTTTTCTCAAGGGACCTCTTATGGGATCATTGGGTTGTCTACCTCGTTTTGCACCTACTACTGCCTCTGTCAAACCATGGGCTCTAAGCCTATGCAACTCAAGGTCAACCTTTTTGGTGTATTTTCTGCCACAGCTGCCTATATCACAATTCCATTTTTTCATATCATAATCATAATGATATTCTTGCAGGTTCTGTATATCATTTCTGACTCCTTCAACAGGATGTGGTACCTCCATATCCTCCTCTATCTGCCCCACATCATCTACGCCATTTTCTTCTAATTTTACCAATGATTGCATTCCAATTTGATTGTCTTCATCGAATTTAATAGCACTCGTACTTGCTTCCTGTATCTGAGGGACTATTAAGTCACCTTCAAGTTGGGAGTCAAACATCTGCATCAAGCTCAATCTGGTCCCAATAGTACTCTGAAATAAGGTTCAAACGGCCATTCAGTACAGTCAATTAATCTTGTGAAAATTCATGATGGTAAAACTTTGTACAACTGAAAGAAAGATTAAGTTTGCTGTATTTACAGCAATAAGAAAACGAAGCATTTAATAAAGGCCCATGATCATGCAAGTCCCCAAAATCACCAATGAGAAAAATGCAAAAATAATCTACGCTGCAGAAAGCGAGCATAAGCAGAGGCTAGGGTAGCTATCTCCCCTTATCAACCATGCCTGCTGTGTCAAAAAACAGCAGACTATTTGATTTAGAGTTTTTTACTGGAGCCCATTCAATTGTGCATTTGAATGCGCTCTGGAAATAATCAAACTGTTATTCCAATTCATCTGTAACACTCGAAGCTTTCATATTGCTTATGGCTGACAATGGGAAACGAATTCCCAAATCCATGCCAGCTGAAGGAGGCTGGTAATGTTAAAAAACAGCTACATGATTTTGAATGGCAAGGATGTTTTGCAATGTAGATAGCCAATCCAGGCCATGAAACATGACCCACAATCAAATGAGAAAGATGCACTAGCGCATCATCGCCTCCAATGGACTCCACGTTGTAACAAGAAAAAATCTTTGATGATCTAGAGCTGTCCATCAACTTGCACTCTTATAAGCATTTTCCAGCACCAAGATGGGCTCTGCCCTGCATTGACAAGTTACAAACAATGCCATGTTTTGATTGTATTAAGAAACAATCCAATTCGTCTAAGCCAGACAAATTTACAACCCCATTTAGGGTCGAGGGTAAAACAGAGGATAAGGATAATGATCTAAAAAGCATAATCGAATGCAGTCCTCACAAACTCCATCATCAATTCTACTGAAAATAGACTTGTCTAGTTGACCTAACCCAATGTGCAATTGCACAAGCACTAAACGAGGCCGCATTTAGATTTTAGAATTTAGAGACGACTCACTGAGTGAGGGAAGAATGCATAAATACCTGTACCCAGCAATGACTCAATATCTAAACAGAAAATCAACCCGCAATGCCTTATCGAAGACTATATGTATTTCGGCATGGCTCCGCCTGCAAATCCCAAAAGGCCGGGCAAACCCTAAACGATAAATTTTTCTTTTTCGACAATGGTGTAGCGCCAAACTGTACAGCAAAGAAATATAACATAAGCCAACGGAGGCCGGTAAAAATTTAGCGAGTCTACGGAGGCCAGTAAATTCGGAGTGGCGTTGACAGTTTAAAATACCGGAGCTCAGTATCCCATCCCAGAAACCCTTAATCCAAGATCAAATTATTACGTGGCAAAAAATGTGGCACTAAAAGATGTCGTGGCTGTCAAACGGTCGACCAAGCATCATTACTTTGTGAATGTGCCAACGTGGCAAATCTTAGGCCCCAACATGAACCCGTCAAATCTGACATTCTCCCGTCATCTTGACGTCCTCCGCTGCTTGTATTCCCTTGGTTCTCTCGTTTGGTCTGTGTCCCGGACCGCGGAATTGTGTGTTCCGTCTCTTCAGGTACAATTTTCTCCTTTTGTAAGCAAAATCACTCTGACCAACGCAGAACTAGTCAGCTCAAACTTGAGAATGTTGATATACTGACAGTGATCCCAACTTTGTGTATACAATTCCTACTGAGAATGATGGATACAAGCATACTTCTTGGTGCAAAGTCCCCAAAATCGTCCTCGTTCTATTGGAAGGTTGAAAGTTCTCCTTTGCAACAATGTGGCAACATAGGACAGATTCACAAGTCCATGCTTCAAGTAAAAGCAATAGCAACCCAAGAAGCTTCATCCTCTTCAACAAGTAAACCTGCAAAAGAAAACAGGATTGCAACTTCCACACATCCACAATCCCGGACACTGGTAAACTCTTAACCTCTCAATATTTTATTTCTTCTAACCCATGAATGCTAGCTAACGTGTTTATCCTTACCCATCTACAGCGCGTAGGAGAAATGGCAGAAGAAATGAAGCTTATGAGGCAACAACTTGAGGAAGATGAACAAGTTGCCTCATTTATGCGTGCACTTCGAGGGCAGAATCTATCAGACAACCAATTTGCATCATCTGATGTACAGCTTCGTCTTGTAGAGGTACCCTATAGTTCTATACTTGAATTGAACCAAACACACATCCCAGCAAAATTATAACATCAATACCCCTTGGCGTAGAAAAGGTGGAGGAAGCTGATGAGATCTTGCCACTGGTATACAGTCCTGATGCAATTTCCGCTTATTGGGGTAAGCGGCCAGCAGCAGTGATGACACGTATCCTTCAGCTACTCAGTGTTGCAAGCGGTTTTCTTTCACACCTGGCATGGGACATCATTACCAATAAACTTAAAGAGGTAGGCTTATAAATTGAAGGAAATATTCAAGACACTATTACATTCAGTTGCTGTATATATCAGAAAGTAATGTTAGTGTAATTGCCTTTGCATTAAAATCTGATGTGTGGATTTGACAATTACATGTAGAACGAAGTAGAAAGGGCGATCGAAATCAGGGACATAGTCACGTCACTAGGACCTGCATATATCAAATTAGGACAAGCACTCAGCATCCGTCCTGACATTCTTTCTCCTGCTGCCATGAACGAGTTGCAGAAACTTTGTGATAAGGTGATGAACACACATGGCAATAACAGCTGACATTCTTGTGTATTTTTACGGCTTGCATACTTAAGAGCTTTGTCTGAATAATATTTTACAGGTGCCATCATTCCCCGATGATATCGCAATGGTTTTGATAGAAGAAGAGCTAGGACGACCATGGACAGAAATCTATTCAGAACTTTCCTCTTCTCCTGTAGCAGCTGGTAAGATCTGATGCAAGTGACATTTCATGTATAGATCACATGTACATTCAAGTCTGACGCCAAGAATGCTTGGCTGAACATTAGAAGACTTCACACCTAATGTCATTGTCTTGAAAAGGACAAAATGAAGAAGTGAGTTTATTGCAAGGTGGTTTTTCTTGGATAAAACCTGGATAACAGTCACTTATTGCAAAATTGACAAGTAGAAAAGCCAGATTTAATCTAATTCTGTTCAATGCCTCCATCGCCGACTTTAATTCATCACCAGATGTCAACTAAACACAGTGTGAGTCCCATGCACTCATATTAGAAGTTTGTGATGCTAGTTAGCAAGTTCAAATTTTGTCAATTTGCTCCTAGCAACTTTACCTCATGGGCCTGTCAATAAGAGATATATGACTGAGGGTTGTTCCTTTAATAGCATCCCTGGGACAGGTTTATAAGGGTCGCCTAAAGACAACGGGTGAACCAGTGGCTGTGAAGGTGCAAAGACCTTATGTCCTTGAGACGGTCACAATTGACTTATTTATTATTCGCAAACTTGGGTTAGCTCTGCGTAAAATTCCACAGGTTCGTAACATTAAACATCCATAGCAAGCAAAAAATACGTATTCTGATCTCCATTCCAAAGCTTTGACAGTGTCTGTTATTGTACAGATTGCCACTGACGTTGTTGGTCTAGTAGACGAATGGGCAGCTCGCTTTTTTGAAGAGCTTGATTACATACATGAGGGGGAAAATGGGACACGTTTTGCTGAAATGATGCGTGTTGATCTCCCTCAGGTAACTTACATTCACTTATTGTTCTGTAGTTACTGGTTCGTTCTTGTTTGACCATATTCTTGGGCTTGAACCTTGCTTGTTTCAGGTCGTCGTTCCCAAAACTTATACAGAATATACCTCCCGTAGAGTTCTAACAACAGGATGGATAGAAGGGGAAAAACTATCGCAAAGCACAGCAAATGATGTTGGAGATCTAGTCAATGTGGGCGTTATATGTTACTTGAAGCAGGTAAGAAGCCCACTTGATGATTTTGAGAAGATAGAAGGCAGCTAGGGTTGCATCTTAAAAATATGATTTCAAGTAGTATCAAGTTAAAGTTGGGAACTGGGCTATCTTTTACTATCAAGCTAAGTTCAGAACTGTGCTATCTCTTGATCAAGATTAATACTGCCCCTTTTCTGATGTGCCTCAATTGAAAGGGTCCATTGACATGTTCTAATTATTCATAGTGGAAAATTCTGCAGTTACTGGAAACTGGTCTCTTCCATGCTGATCCACATCCAGGAAACTTGATACGAACACCCGATGGGAAATTAGCAATACTTGATTTTGGTAATTTTTACCTTTATACACTTTTGAAGAGAAAATAGCTGCCAAGTACACTCATTCTTGAAGCTTGTTGCATTGTGCAGGTCTTATGACTCAAATAACTGATGATCAAAAATATGGCATGATTGACGCAATTTCACATCTTATTCATCGCGATTATGATGCAATCGTGAAAGACTTCGTACATCTTGACTTCATTTCAGATGGGGTAAACCTGAAGCCAATATTGCCAGTCCTCGCAAACGTGTTTGATCAAGCACTGGAAGGTGGCGGGGCTAAGAATATCAATTTTCAAGAGCTTGCTTCAGATTTGGCACAGATAACATTTGATTATCCTTTCAGAATACCTCCATATTTTGCTCTTATCATTAGAGCTATAGGGGTTTTAGAAGGTATCGCACTTGTGGGGAATCCAGAGTTTGCAATAGTGGACGAAGCATATCCCTACATAGCTCAGGTAGCTCGTTCTAGCTCGTTCTAGATAGATAATGTCATCTTGAAGTAGAAGAATTGAGTGGATGTCGGTCTCCATAATCAAATTTGCTATAATAAGCCCAAAAATAGTAATAAACATTAGAAATATACAGTTCTTCATAAAACTAGATTATAAATGGTTACATTGATATGTTCCATAGTTAGAGACCTACTGCATTGCAGAAATTAAATTACTTCTTATTCTTCCTACAACTAGCCAGTAGATCTGATTGTACGCGTATATTGCAGCGCTTATTGACAGATAATTCACCCAGATTAAGAGAATCTCTGCGTTATACAATATATGGCAAGACTGGAGTCTTTGATGCAGACCGTTTCATCGATGTAATGGAGGCATTTGAAACATTCACTGTTGCAGCAAGAAGTGGAGGTGGTGAAGAAATGAAAGGTGGGATGGCTTCACTTGGTCTAGTAAAAGCAAAATCCAATCTTCCTACTCCTTGGCTTTCACCCGAACAGCAAGTGCCAACAACTCTGCAGGGCAGAGTGGCACTCACATTCTTATTCTCTGAACAAGGAGACTTTTTCCGTGAATTCATTCTTGATGAGGTATGCAAGAGAAAACAAGAAAGACGTAAATAGGCAATCTTTTACGTAACTAACCTGAAATAATACAGGTTGTGAAAGGAATTGATGCCCTTTCAAGAGAACAGTTGACGCAAGCTGTTCGGACTTTGCAGCTGGATAGATTGGACAGTTTCTTTGATTTTCTTCCCAGCGTCAGTCCGTTCCGGCGATTTCCAATCCAGCTGCCGACGGTCACAGAAGAAGATGAGATAGTGCTGAATAATATGCGAAGGATTTTTACGTTTCTAACAGATGGGAATTCAACCCTAAATCTCTTGCTTCAGGTAAAGGCAATATATTTCATCGGAATGTATGACAAACCATGAATATTTGTTCTGGCGTGCAGGATGGTCGAATCGATGCTAGGGTATTAGCTCGCGAGATAATACCTCTGCTTCCAAGCTTTTCTTCAAGGTTCGTGCCGGAAATCGCGAATCGACTACTTTCGAGGATCATCGCACGCTACATAAGAGAAGCAATTTTGTAAACAAAATGAAGGCAAATGAATGAACAATATGTCTATACGTATATCAACAATTAACCATGTTAATATATATGGTATTAACTATGGTTAACCATTCATCAACCACTAGAAGCCAACATTGAAACGTGCAAGTTCGCATATTTTGTTCCAAGGCCAACTAGCAACAGTCGTACCCCAAAAAAAAAAAAAAAAAAAAAAAACCCTTTTTTTGTAAGAATTCAATTGATTTTTATCGTCCACGGAGACCAATTGGTCTATGGGACCCAAACAAGGAATACAGCAAGCGTATTACTACTAGCATTAAAAAACCTCTGGCTGGGTGGGTTTCGAGGGAAAAACCTTGGCAGTAATAGGTGTGTTGAGAGATTGTACAATGGTACATTATGACGTATGTCACTGCAGCATTTGAGGACATAACTGAGAGTGTGCATCTATGATGTCCTAGAGATAAGACCCTAGTGAACCCACTAAAGTTGTGCCCAAAAGTGCTTGCAGCTACTAGTTAGGTAGGATCAATCCAGCATAGCTGGCCCGGATATGACTGCATTGCTGCAGAGTGTGGCTCTCGCCTTTAATGGCTGTTGGCAACACGGACATAGCCTACCTCACGCGCCTCCCGAGCCCATCTGTCCTTCTCAATTCTCGGGCAATGTGCACCTGCAATTTGAAGCTATCAATCTGTGTTTTTTCAATGGCAAATGCGTACGAAGGTAGGTTGTGGACCATGTGTAAGCTTAGGGTTGATCTGAAACTTGTAGTGTATTGTCATAATATGTTCAAGGGCACCAACATCCCAAAGCTTGTTGAGGAAGTAAGCATCGAGGTACTGTCATTCTGGATCTCTATTTATCATAAGGGAAAGTTATATAAGGAAAAAGAAGGGCCCCAAACCACCCTTACCTGACAAACTATCTTCAACATATGAAGGATAAAAACCTTCAATATGTGAAGACTCATAATAACAACACGTGCAAAAACATAATAAGAAATTAGTGGGCTGACAAATGTACAATGTAAAGCATGACTTGTTCTTGAATCCTGCAGCTGCATGAACCATGTTCTATGCTTCTTGAAATTCAGCATAGTAGAAACCATGTTCTATGCTTCTTGGAATTCAGCATACTTCTATAGTTGTACAAACGAGAACTCCAGTACCAACTAAGAGAAATTGTCAAAGAAAAATGATTGTGGAAGCTGATATGGAGCAAGGAGGCAATGATGGTGCAAGGGACGTGGTGGTGGTGGCTATAGAAGGATGGGATAGCAAATAGCTTGTGGAAGAAGCTGTTGCAAAGGAGGGATGTCCACAACGGGACTTGGAGCACCATCCTCGTGCAGATCATGAATACAAAAGACTGGGTCACCAGCAAGAGATGGATGTGCCAACCACAGAATCTGATTCCATTTTGGTGCAAACGAGAACATCCACAAAAGGTAGATTTCAAGAACAAGCTCGTAAGCCAGGGCATAAAACTTTTCCTTGTGAGGATAGTACATATTTCTGAACTATACAAATTGCTCTTTTGAAAATAACCTTCCAAAAATAGACATCAGATGATCAAGAAGTAAAGTTTGCAAGCCATGAAGCATGAGGCGGTACATCTTAACCAAAGCATCAGACGCAATTCCAACCTGCCGAGCAACCTTCATCCAACTATGTTAATTCTGAAACTAGACAATGTAACCAAACAATAATCCAGTCTTATGGTGTTTAAGAATTTATTGGTACTACCCAATAACTCTTAAAAAGGAGCCATTATTTCCCATATTGAAACCTTTGCTCTCATGTAGTTTTAGAGCCAAGTCTAAAAATTGAATAGCTGGGCAACAAAAAATATATTAGAGAGACTCCTATGCATTTGAGCAAAGTCTACAGGTTGGATCCAGAGGCATATTAGTAAGTGAGATGCAGATTCTGGTTAGGAGGAAGACCTTGATGGAGGATTTTTCAGATCAAAGTTTGAATTTGAGGTTGACATAAAAGGATCATGTGGTTTGAAGAGTCTTGATGAATTATTGATTACAAATTTGCAGACGTCTAGCATGCTTATCAGGCTTAATAGAAGATACTGCAACATAGGCCTTCTTGACCATCCACCTATCACATCCATCCAAAGTCCAATAAGGATTAGTGTTGTCCTCACAATTAGAGATAGTCTGAAGTTTAAGCATAACAAAGTTGTAGACGTTTCTGTCAGTAGAGGAACCATTAAAGATGTTTTTAACTTCCTCCCAAGTTTTCCATCAAATATCTCGCCGAAAGTCTTTGATCTTTGTTAATCCAGCATTAGTCCATCTACAAGTCTGGGGTTCCTGAAAGCCATACTCTCATTGTTTGTATTTGCAAAGGCATCTTACCAAAAGATCGAGTTGTCTACATATTCCTTTCTCGTTTATCTCTTTATGGATATAGCTGGGAGGAATTTTATTCCAAGCTTTTACGAGAATTTCAGAGCATGGGAGGTGAATTGAGCATATGTTGAGTCAAGTTCATGTTTGATAGTCTTGCTATTTAAAGGGTTACTAACTTGAATCCAATATCTGATAAATTTCATGGCTGGAGAGTGAGTCCAATGGATAGCTTTCCATATATATTTCGCATCCAAGGCTTGGGCTTGCAAAAATAAGTCTTTGCATCCCAGACCACCCTTCTTTTTGGGATGAATGATTCCCCAACTAATCATATACATACCATTCTAGATGTAACCTTTTATGATTTTCACTCACTGCTTGTAGGATTTTTTTTGTCTACAGTGAGAATAGAGGAAAAACAGACATGAGTACTTGCTAGAATGGAGTTTGCTTTCCGACAAAAGATATAGTATTTTCTAAACAACCATGTTTTTTTCTTGATTATTGATAATTGGATTCCAAGCTTGTTTAGATTTCAAGTTGATGGCAAATGGTTAACTTTAGTTTGATGATGGCTTACTGATGAAGGGTTATCAGCATGCCATGAATGTTGATATTTGTATTTGGATGCTCCCATAAGATACTACATTTTTCTATATTGAGAGCCACATTTGAAGCTTGGCCTAATTTTTTGATAATTTTGACGAAGTTGGAGATACATTCATCTTTGGTCTTCAAGTTGACGAAAGTGTCATCTGGATATTGTAGAATAGTCATGTAATCATTTGATGGTTTAGAACTTTGATCATGTTCTGACCTTGAAGAACCATGAAAAGTTTAGTAGAAACTTCAGGATAAAGAGATACGGAGCCAGAGGACATTCATTGTCTCACCCCTTTTTGGATTGAAGGGAATTTTGTAGGTACGCCACTCACAAAAAAAGCAAAGTATACATTCTTATTAAGCCCCATGATTCTTTTGAAAACTGCCAAGATGATAGAGAGCTTTTTCAAGGAAGTTCCCCCTTATTGAGCCAAAGGTCCTTTTGAAATCAAGTTTGATAAGAAGGCAGCTCTGATTGGATAGCATGTTCCTATGAAGGGCTTATAAAGCATCAATATTATTGTGTATGACGAATCTATCAGAAAAAAATGCAGATTGGTTTCTAGTAATATGTTCTGTAGATGACCAAGGATTCTATTAACAATAATTTGCCCAAGATTTTGTAAATATTTTTGGTGAGCAAAGTTGGTCCCGAATCTCCTATTTTCATAGGCTTGTTGATCTTTGGAATTAAGGTTATAAAGCTAGGAGAAAAAACAAGGTGGAAATTTGCAGCATCCTAGGCACCTTAGATAAATTTGATGAACTCAGGTTTCATTACCTCAGAAGTTAATTCAGAGGAAATCTATTTGGTTTTGTCTTTTGCCTTTATCTATGGTTTTAAAGGTATCAATAATATCCTTTTCAATAAGGGTTAGAAGGCATTCCTCATTCATATATGCATTGGCAGCATTTATCTTAGAGAAAAGCTGATCTTGCATGTCCTTTGCCTCATGGGACATCAGGCTATGAGTAAAAAGATACTGAAAGCTCTATTCGATTTCCATATCATATGTAATGACAGCCCCATTATCACTCTCGATTTGCACGTTTTATTAAAAAGCTTAGTTTTAGCCATAGGCAGAGGTGGAATGATCCAGAGCATTAAAGAATCTAATCCTGGCCTTCAAGGTTCTTCTTTTGTCTTTCCTCTTCTTGTGGTTTGGTGACTAGCCCTTTGGGTTAGCAATTAAAAGGTCTTATGTTCAAGTCTCTCTTAGAACATTTAGAGGGCATGTCATATGTCCCTATAGGATGCTGCCATGTGGTTTGACGTAGAAAGCACTGTCGATTTATCTATCTATGGTTTTTATTTTGTTCTCTATCCAGAGCTATCTTCTCAGGTTCATAAGAGCAAGCATGTCTTCTTTGCTGATGTCTGATTGTGGGCACTCCCCTTTGCTTGATCAAGGTACTGGGTCGGCTCCATCTTTAATGGAGGGGACTACATGTATCGGGTTCATGCTTAGGGCTTAGGGGGTTTTTGCGACAGAATTTTGATCGGTCATATCTCTCACATCCGGTGTCAGATTTTCATGTGCTTGGGCTTGTTGGAAAGCTGGTTCAGAGAGCTTTCCAACGGTGTATGATATCCGCATGCTTGTCTTTGTTTCAATGCTCAAATCAGCACTTTTCCGGGCTGTGTGCTAGGGTTTTGGTGGCAGCCGGTACACACTAGATATCCAGGAGTCTATTAGCCACTTTCCTTTTGCCCCCTTTCAGCCCCTTTGCTCCCAACCCTAATTTGGGCAGTCAGAGCATACAAATTAATGTTGAGCTAGGCTCCAACATCTACCTGACATTGCCATAGCCCAACCAACTGCCTCTTGGCCTTGCCTAGCCGGGCCACGACCGCCTGCGACCTGCCTAGCCCCCGCCAAACCTCGATAAGCCCCCCCGCCATAGCCTACCTAAACCCTGTTTGACCTGCCATGGCCCAAGTCATACCCCAAGCCATGGCCACGGACTCGATCCGTGTGTGGACCCACACTTGGTTGGTGAGCTACCTCGGACCCAAAGCAACCCATCCCAGGAAGGCCCAAACACACCAACCACCGGTTGACCCCACGCACCATGAAGCGGGGCCACCAAGGAAGAGGCCTCGAGGCGGAGGGAGAGACGTCTTCCATGAAGAGGGAGGCCCGAGCCAAGGCCCGATCGACCCGGACAGGCGGGCCACCACAGGCAATCCGCCCGGTCGAACCTTGGAGCCGCATCGGCGAGGGTTGAGGCCATCAAAGTGCACGCCTTTGCGGGCCTCCCGGCAGAGGTGGAGAACATAACATCTCCGGATGTTGCGCAGCGATTCTTTGCCGAGAAAAGCGGCGAATCCACGAGAATAAGAGGATCGCGTCGACGGCAGGCGGATGATAGTAAAGATCCGCTTGCTACAATTGGAAAGACAAGAATACCGCAGGAGCTTGCAGATATGAGGGGGCGGTAGACACCGGGATTGGCAGCTATGGAAGCCGGACGCAGACAGAACCGTAGAGCAGAGACACTCAGAACCCCGCCCCTGATCCGTGCCGAGGTTGAGGAGGCTAAGGCCACTCAAGACGGGAGCACAGCCGCCTCCCGGCCGAGGTTGAGGAGGCCGCCACCGTGGAGACAAGGAGTCCAGCCGCTTTGGAAGCTAGCCAGCGTAACCGAAGCGCCGGAGTAAGGATTTAGCACGAGACGGAGCTACGTGAGCTTCAAGCGTCGCCGCTGCCTAGCAAGGCAAGGGCCTCCATGCCGGTGACACATGAGCAACTCCGCCATTGCACGCGGGAGATGGCAAGACATGACAACGCCCCGCAAGAGCCGAGCCCGCACTCCGGAGAACGTAAACCACAACAAAGAACACACCAACCCCGCCAACCCACCAACCTCCTGTGGCGTCAACACGGAACACCCTGCCGCGGACACATCCGGATCCGCCCGGGCCGCCACCACCCGGCGGCCGGCCCGCGGCCTATGCCTCACCCACCTCAACCAACACACAGTGCGGCCCCCCGAACTCGAGAAGCGAGACGCCAGGAGCTGCAATGTGGTAGTCGCGAGGCTGGACCGGAGGAGTCGGAGAACATCTCACTTCGGAGCTCCGCAACCACGAATCTTGGACCGGATGATGTTCCCGGCACACGTGACCATTGTAAAGGCGTAGTCGTCATGGAATTCCGCGCCACTGATGATCGCCCCGGGTGGTCATCTTCCGCGATTGAGAGCGTGCGAGGCGGGTGGCCATCCCGCGTCGGGGCCAGGAGTTGAAGGGATGGCTCAGACGTTGGCCAGGGACTTGACCCCGGCCACAAAGCAAGAGACCCGGCGTGGTGGCCAAAGTCGTGGGCCGCCCGCAGACATGGAGGGGGCAGGGGGCTGGTCCGGGGAAGGATGCTAAAAAAAAAAAGTGGCAACAAAGCGGGGATGCGGCACTCCGGCCCCTCGAGTCCCCTCGAGGGGCCCGGCCGGCTGAGCATCCCATCTTAGCTCCCCACAGGACCACACCATTACCACCCGACTTGAAGTGGCGATGCATGCCACTAAATAGGGATCGTGCCTCAACGTGGTATCCTGGAATTGCCGTGGCTTCCCATGGGCTCAATTCCGTCGCCATGGACATGGACCTTATCTTCCTCATGGAAACATGGGAACATCTTTGGTCCAAGGCTACGATTTGCCGGGATACCAGCGCTACTCAGTCTTCAATGAGTGCACGGAAGCGAGGACACGGAGGAATTGCGTATTACTACCAGACAGCCTTGGCCCAATCGGTCTCCCTGTGCAAGGCGGAGGCGGGCTGTGATAATTGTGGGTGCAGTGCAGAAACGGCGATGGCAACCCTCTCTTTGTGGCGGCTTGCTACTTCCCACATCTTTGAAAGCAACTTTTACCACACGCGCTTGGATGTGGGCGGCGGGGAGCTCTATGTCGATCTATATGATGACATACGGCAAAGATGAACAATTGGGCAAGGTCATGTTGCTTGGAGATTTCAATGCGGCGCCAAGGCAGAAAGCAGATCCCAAAAATTCGCACCTCTAAGCGAGGATGTGTTGCAAATGGACCCCATAGAGATGGTTTGGCCAAGGGCGCCGATGACAACCCAGGTGACACGGTATGGCCTGGCCGGGCTTTGTTGCTGGGGGCAATATCTTTGACTGGTCCTTTGCAATGGGGCTATACCGGTGGTCGCCCTCGGCCGCCTTCACTTGTAGGCGGGAGAACCTGTGGGGCTGGCACCGGTGTGGTGGATTACGTGCTAGCGACGGCGAGCAATGCCTACACTTGATCACTCGCTTGATTGTCGTGGTGGTGGGGGACGAGGAAGTAGACTCAGACCATCACCGTTCTTGCAGATAGATTGGCGAGCCAACCGAGCACCCATTGCCCCAACACCCCATGTACCACGGTGATCATGCGGGCGGTCTATGCGAGGATGCTTGAGCATGAGCTGCCGGAGTGCTGCAGCCTCCCACACTTCAACGGCCAGACGGCCCGGTGAACCCGGCTCCTTCCGAGGGTAGGGGGGGATGATGCTTTGGGAGAGGCCGCCTCGGCGATCCACGAGGGGCTGCAACCACCTTCCCCACAATCACCGGGTTCGATGATGAATGTCGAGGTTGAAACGATGGCTCCGCCAAGTCTTTGGACCCCAACATTCGCCGCCAGTCGTCGAGTCAATACCGCTCCTTCCTCAAGACCAAGAAAACCGGGTACCTTTGAACACCAAAGACATGTTTGGTCTACTAGACCGCCACCCTAGGGCCTTACGGAGAAAGGTCTTGAGTAATCCCCGCGACCCACGGGAAATATTATCCCAGGAATAATGGGTGAGATACTTGCGGCAATTTTGTATGACCCAATGGGAAGCCGCGGCAAGTATTCCCATGAGCCGAGGGCCTAGCAACGGGTCATTGAAGGGGATGTCATAATGGGCCCGCAGCGCCTCGCTACGGGAAGGCGGCCCAGATTTGGATGGTATGCGGTGAGCCTCTCAAGTGGGCGGGCCCCAATGGTGCTTAGGTTCTCCGGCACTCTTCAACGAGGGCATTGCAAGAAGGCTTCCCCGTATTTGGACTACCGGTAGAGTTGTGCCCATATACAAAGCGGGGACCCCCATAGCCCACCAACTATCGTACCATTATGGTCGGATTTTGTCTTTGCCAAGTTGCTTGCGGGATTCTTGGCGGCCCGACACTTTGGGCGAAGGATGGAGAAGTCGCGGGCTCTCCAGCGAGCGGAGCTTCCGCCCCGGCATTCTACTATTGACCATATCTTCACTCTACGAACACTCATAGAGGATAGCCGGAATCAGCGCGGAGAACATATGCTTTGTTGCTTTGTGGATTTCGCAAAAGGCTTTGACCGCGATGCCTCGGGATAAGTTGTGGGACGATTGAGGCAATTTGGGGACCCCGTCGACTTTGCGAGAATGCTATATCTGAGACTATCTGAGGCTTGCTCCGGTCGTCTCACTTGTCGGGAGCTTTGTTGTTAGTAGCATTGGGGTGCGCCGGGGCTGCCCTCTATCCCCGGCGGCTCTTCGGCTTGTACATTGACCAGCTAGAAGAATGGCTAGCCGAGCACCCGGGGCCAGTTGATGCACCACATAATCCCGGCAACTCATATATGCTGATGATGTTGACCTGCTCGCATATACCCCGAGAGGACATGCAACGCCACCGGATGCTTTGGACACTTTACGCCAATTCGGCATGAGAGTTAACTTGGCCAAGACGAGGGTGTTTCGCTGGTCCCATCATCCCGACACCACGCCTTCCCTCATTCACTTACCAAGGGCGGTAGTGGAGGTGGCTCGATCTTATAAGTATTTGGGCATTGAGTTTTGTACTACCACACTTTGGGATGCATCCATCAGGTTACGGGTCACCGCGGGCTAGAAAGCCACGTATGCAATGCAAAACAAATGATCACAAAGGTGGCTGTATGCATGGGGTCACCAGGCACACTTGTTCGGGGCCTTAGTTGAACCGGTCCTCCTCTATGGGCGAAGTGTGGGGGGCGGTGATATCCCTCACCACTTGGAGCGATCTAGAGCAGTGCTGAAGGCCTTCTTGGCGGGCCTTTGGGAGTGAAATCCACGGTTCCATATCAGATCTTGCTCCGGAAGCGGGCTTCCTTCCATTACTGAGGGTGCTACATTTGAACGCGTCACATCATTTACTTCCAAAAGGTGGTGGGCGTGGATGAAACCCGGCTGCCCAACCTTGCTTTGGCGTGGCGATGGGCCCTTGGCGACTCAAAGCTTCTTTGGAAAGACAAGCAAGCCCGGTGGTTCTCGCGATGGAATGTGCAGGCACACAGATGTGGACCAGTGCATACACCGAACGAACGCGCTGCCTTGAAGCAGTACTTGGATGCTTGCTTCATGGCCAAGCTTGGGGATGCAGAGGCCCTGTCACATGTCAAGGTGGCAAATTATCGACAGCAGGTTAATCCCATGCTCACGAGGGGCCCACACCACTACCTGCGCACCCATCTACCCATGAAAAAGCGCAGGGTGATTGCTTCCATTCGCACAGGTGCACACCACCTCCGCATTGAGACAGGGAGATGGATTCGGGAGCCGCGTGAGGACAGAGTCTGTCGGTCTTTGTCAGCGAGCCATTGAGGATGAAAGTCACGCCCTCCAGGCCTGTCCGGCGTACGAGCATATCCGGGCTCGGTATGCTCGGTTAGTTGTGCCCCATCAGGCCCTGCATGAGCTACTGAGCACGGCCTCTGTAGGCTTGTTGGGATCGTACCTACACGGACTCAGTTATGCCCCCCTGTCCGACATTAACCTCAACTGTACTTGTGATTATGTATATAACTGTGCAGTATGTCAGCATCCTTATTGCTACTAAGGTTTTTCCCCCGAAAACCCTTCGGGGCGGGGGTTTTTTAATCCTAGTAGTAATACGCCTGCTGCTCTCTCTTTGTACTTGGGTCCCATAGGCCAGTTGGTCTCCGTGGACGATAAAATCATATTCTATTCTATTCTATAATCTCTTGATAAAGAATATTAGGATTGTTTGGATCATTTTGCAACTCTTGCCTCATTGATATGGTAGAGTTAATGAGATTCACTTTCTCAGCTATGTAACATGATTATTTTTTATCATAAATCTATATATTCTTTTTATAACAACCCATTCAATTGTTTTAGGGATATGGTCTATGGTTTCAGGAATAGTGATTTCATATCAAATTCCCCTGGAACCCCTTGTTATTATACTATCCTTCGAGAATACACCTTCTTGACTAGCCAGTCGCAAAAACCGAAGGGGTTCTATTATGGATTGAATCATTCTCGACTCGTCGAGGGGGTTTAGTCTAGTTTCAGGCATTCCCGACTCGCGAGTCGAGAATGCCTCCACCCAGGCTAAGCCCCTCGCCGCTGAAGATTTGGAGAAGAGGGATTCAGTTGGGTGGCTATGTTCTCGATTCACAAATCGAGAATACATATTCTCTATTAGCCAGTCAGGTTTGTGGGAGAATCTTCAGAGGAGAGAGAGCAGGGCTGGAATTTGATGGCTTTCATGCCTACTTTTTGGTATTTTTGCCTGTCAAAATAGGTAGTATGGCAAATGAAGGGCAGCACTTGAGAAATTGCTCGTCATAGAGAAGGACAACTACAAGACCCCGCATGTCATTTGAAAGGCTAGGAATATAGAAACGCGCATCATTTTTTTTTTTTGGCTATATATCTATATAAAAATATTATTATATTATTGAATAATACAATTATATGAGTTACAACCCAATTTTTAAATGGCTCGTGCTTCTATGATTTCCAAACCTTCATCCAGCTCACACAGAAGTTGCAATCATTGTATTTGCACTTTTACTAATAGCCCCAGTACTCCATCAACTATAGAGTCACCATCATAAGAAGAACTGGAAATGGTTTCCCCTGTGTTTGATATTCCTGCACTAACATTAGTACTATGATGTCTCATAATACTTGGATCAATTAAGTACCATAAAGTTCTCAAATTTCAAGACTTATATGATACTCTGCTTCCAAATTTGAAATCCAATTTCACCCTTGGACACCTCTATAGCCTTAAGCAAGCTGGCACCAAATCTGCTAGACATAATTAACCTGGCTCTGATACCAGCGAAGAAAATAATGCTATAGAATAATTTTTACAATTCACCTAGATAGAATAGGTTAGAAAGCACCATAAGACGGGAAGCAGGGATGACTCCACCAACTATCGTATGATCATGGTGAGCCCGTTACTCGCAAAACTTCTAGCAGGGGTGCTGGAGAAGAAGCTAACGCAATGGGCGGAGGAAACTGGAGTGCGTGCAGTTGGCCAGGCAGGTTTCCGCCCTGCCCACTCCACGAGTGATCATATTTTTACTCTCAGAATCCTTATGGAAGCTAGCCGCAATGCACGATGTGACCTGTATTGCTGTTTCGTGGATTTTAGGACGGCATATGATACGGTCCCTCGGGACCTATTGTGGCAACGCTTGCAGGAGCTACATGTCCCACAAGATTTGCAGAATGCCATCTACCGGCTGTATGACGGAATATATGCCACTTTGCTGCGTCGGACCCAGGGTGAAACGGCACCATAGGTGTTAAGCGAGGGATGCACGTTATCTCCAATGCTTTTTGGACTCTATATTGACAAGTTGGAGACACGGATGCAAGAACATGGAGGTGGTGGCCCTTGCGGTTGCCGTGTATCTGATAAAACAGTTGCTCTATGCGCAGCACGATTTGGGCTTATTATCCCATACGGCCCGGGAGTATGCGGGAACATTTGGATGCTCTCGGTCAATTACGTGACATAGCGGGAATGATGATCAACCGCCAGAAAACCAAGCATTTGCCAATCTGTCTGCTTGCAAACATGATATCCCGAGACTTCTATTACTGAGAGGACAAAGGATGGAAGTTGTAAGGACCTTTAAGTATCACGGGAATCGATTTCTCTGCTAACATGCTATGGGATATTTGTGTAGAAAGAAGGGTCGGTGCGGGATGGAAAGCCTTGTATGCAATCTTGAGAATAAATTTGTCACAAAATAGATCTCTGCGATTGGGCCTTAAAGCACACTTGTTACGAGCACTTTCGTGGAACCCGATCTTCTTTGTATGGGGTAGAGGTCAGGGGGGCAGCGATTAGCAAGGGTACTTGGGATAAGCTAGAGAGGGTGCGAAGGCTTTCGACATATAGCCTAAGCGTCAAGGACCGCGGTGCCTTATCAATTTTTCTTTGTATGAGGCCGACTTTTGGCCCATGCGGCGATACGCTATCTTATGAGCACCTTGCGTATTTCCATAAGGTTGCCGAAATGGATGCACAACGTCTTCCTCCCGGGCTCACATTATTGGCACAAGGGCATAGCGTTTGAAGAGAGTATGGCAAGAGCATTGTAGGGGATGGTTCGCGACGATGGTCCATAGACTATCAACACATTGTGGATATGTCGGATATCATGAGCAGGAGCTGCATTTGAATCGCGGCGCTTTCTTTGCCTCTACGTGGGATCGCCCCTCTTGCAAAGCCCAAAACAGAGCACTACCACACACAGGTCAATGCCGCTTGAACACGGCCCCCACCCGGTATCCGAAGGCACACATTTCCACCAAGAAACGAAGAGCTATAGCTGCAATAAGGGCGTGGTCCCACCATCTCGAGAATTGAGACGGCCGTTGGGTAGTGCGGATGGAGGCGGGAATCCCCAAGCATGAGAGATTATGCCGTCTTTGTCACATGCGAGATAGTAGAAGATGAACACCATGCTCTACAGGAATGCCCAACATATGCACACATCCGAGCAGCTCATGCCGATCTCAGATGCTCTGAGATAGCAATTCACCAACTGCTGGCTTCGCCAATGGTGGCACATCTTGCGTCCTACATTCTGCAAGTCTCCATCATCAGGGAATCCCTCACAGCACAGGGAATTTGAGCGCCCAAATAGGGCCTCTCAACGCCTACTACAAGGGTTTTTCCTCCCACACGGGGGGGTTTTTTCATCCCAGTGGTAGAGACTGTACAGGGTTTCTGTGGTTTTATTTTGTGTTTGGAAACTTTCCGCTATATTGTAAAACCGTCTCATAGGCCAGTTGGTCTCCGTGGACGTTAAAATATACTTCCTTCCTTCCTTCCTTCAATTGCAATTGGATATGAGTGCACAATACAATATATCAACCTTTGAAATTGCTACATTGAATTCACTGTAGCAATGATATTGACCGAAATACTGTAGATAGGTTGACTGGTATTTCGAGAGTCCAAGCACTGATTGGATCTTCAGTTAGCAATCAGCATTCACCTTCAAATCACTCGATACATCTATGAAATACTTCTTAAATTAATAGTCATCAATCCAGCTATTATGATGGACCGATCAACCAGGTTCTATTTTTTGATACAACCCTAAATAGAACTTTTAAATTTCTCCCTCCAATGCATATTTAGGTTGACCATTAAACTATTGAAAACAAGGTATTAGGTTTGACTTTAACTTACCTCTTAATTTCATAATCTTACGCATAGCCACCTCGAACTTACACATGTCATATAAATGTGTAATTATGTATTAGAGAGATTGTATGCGGTATATTGAATCACTGGCACTTCTTAAACCATTATACCTGTTCCAAACTTGTAATGATTATAACATGATTAAATCCTACATACATGTTACCGAGAATTCACATGCAGAAAGACAAGTTATTGAAGGCATTTTCCAAATCTCTCCATTGTTGATTCTAACTTACCATTCTTTGATGATGCTAGATTATCATAAAGTGTGTAGAGGATCTAAAAAGTATAAGTTTATCAATCAGTCAGACATGTATGATGTCATCTCTTCACAAGAACATAACTGCTTCATTTTATATAGTCTTACCTTTTACTTATGAATCACAAGCAGAGGCTGAGCAGATTTTTTTTTTTTTTTACAAGCCTGAAAATAAATAATAAGCAGGCAAAAATAAAGGAAAATTAGTAAGTTATAGGCATGTTTGCTTGATGTCGTCAACTACCACCACTATTGCTTTGTTATGTCATTCTCATGTTCTCATGTACACGTCATTAATGATATGTATTTCAAAAAGTGTCATGCATTTGTCCCATGTTTATGCCCACTACCTCTAAGGTTGTAGTTGGAGTACCATGATGAGATGATATCTAGCCCTCTATTTTCTCCAGCATTAGCATGCAAGTGTTGGAACTTTTGTAGTAAAAGGGAGAATAATTCAAGAATATGCCAACCAAAGCAATATCAGCCAAATGATAGGTATGCAAGATCTAAGATGCCTCAACATAAGCAATGACGATCTCCACATAATGCTCAACAACTTCATCATCATCATTCGACAAGAATAACACCAATGCCAACATTATTTTCCTCTCATCCTAGTAAGAATTTGTTATCATAAATTCACTGTCTCTTTTTCGAATTGAAGCAAAAAATGGAGCAAATTAGCAAAGTTAGAGAAGGAACATCTCAATTTTCATTGTTTGTACTCTTCTTATTGTGTTCTATAGCCACTGCCAAAACAAGAAAATTTCATTTCAAGGTGCGCTTTAAGAGATAAATTTACTATAAAAGCTCTCACATATTCATCATATTGTTTGGTATGTTCCAGATACAATACCTCGAAATAACAAGACTTTGCAGTACTAAAAGCATTGTAACTGTGAATGGAGAATTCCCTGGACCAGTAATACAAGTGGAAGAAGGAGACAAGCTTCTAATCAAAGTGGAAAACAAGGTGGATGAGAATGTGACACTTCATTGGTAATGCTATGCTTTTTGGTAGAACTAATATTTTTACATGGTTTCTTTCACTCTTATCATATTTTGATCATTAAATGTTTTCTTAAAACTGATATTTCTACTTATGTTGCCATCACCATTTTTTCTAATAAAAAACATAGGCATGGAGTAAGACAACTGAGAAATGGATGGGCAGATGGTCCATCGTATGTGACACAATGTCCAATTCAAAATGGGCAATCATACGTATATAACTTTACCATAACACATCAAGTTGGAACTCTATGGTGGCATGCTCATATTCGATGGTTAAGAGCTACTATGTATGGAGCATTTATAATTCTGCCAAAAGCAGGGATGCCATATCCTTTCCATCCACCCGATTTAGAAGTTGCAATATTGCTTGGTGGGTAATTACATACTTTCAAGACAAAGCATTAGTCACCAATAATTTATCATCTTGCTCAAATTTGTTTCAGGTCAATGGTGGAAGTCGAACGTGGATGTTGTGCTACAAGAAGCTCTTAAATCAGGTGATGTAGCTAATGCTTCAGATGCTCTTACAATAAATGGAATGCCAGGCCAACTCTACCAGTGCTCGCAAGAAGGTCAGTACTCGCTAGGCTATCCTCTTTTCTCTGTAAACCAAACAATGTAGTTGGGCCATATAACCAGTTCAATATACCAACTCACTTGGACTTAATATTTACCATATTACTCTTCTGTAATCATATACATAGCAATGTAGTTGTTTAATGTATAAGCTTGCTCGAGCTTATGCAATTTGATTGTTTTAGTACCGACTTACTGAAGTTTAGCACATAACATTGTCCTAAAAGTGAAATCATTCAATTCAATTCCTATAGGTCAACCTCTTAGTAGTTGTAAATACAATCCAATCTAGTTCAACTCTTTCTGCTTTTGCTAGATTAGTATCATAAATTGCTTAATCATGAAGCTTATATATTATTCCTTTTGCAGATATTTTTATATTGGAAGTTGATCCTCACAAGACATACCTTTTGAGGATAGTCAATGCAGCGCTAAACAATGATCTATTCTTTGGCATCGCAGGCCATGATTTGACAGTAGTTGCAGTAGATGCAACTTATGTGAAGCCATTTCTAACAGATTATATAGTAATAACACCAGGCCAAACAACGGATGTACTTATAACAACAGACCAGCCAACAGGTAGCTATTACATGGGAGCTTATGCATACGTTTCAGCTCTTGTGCCAATAGACAACTCTACTACAACAGCAATTCTAAGGTACAAAGATGCACCTTTTTTCCAGCCACCTTCAATGCCTATTCTACCTTTATTTACAGATACAGATAGTGTTATCAAATTTTCCAGCCAGTTGCGATCTTTGTATCCAAATGAATACCCCGCTTTGCCAATGATTGTAGAAAAACAACTCTTTATAACAATTGGTCTTGCAATTGAAGACTGTCCAAAAGGAGCGCTTCCTCAAACATGTCATGCAGGGCTTAGAAATGGTAGATTTGCTGCAAGTATGAATAATATTAGTTTCATCAAACCTGACATCGCCATTTTAGAAGCTTTTTACTATCATACACAGGGTATTTACTCATCTGATTTTCCTCAAAAACCTAATTTTGTGTTTAATTACACCGGCCCTCCACCAAACAACACCAATTCAATGTTCGGTACAAGGGTTGCAATGATTCCTTTTGGCACTAATGTTCAAATTATTCTTCAAGACACCAGCGCTGTTACTCCTGAGAGCCATCCTATTCATTTACATGGATATGATTTCTATGTTGTGGGCCAAGGTTTTGGAAACTTCGATTCCCTCAAGAAGTCATCCTTCAATCTCTTAGACCCACCGAAAAGGAACACTATTGGAGTTCCTGTTAATGGGTGGGCAGCTATAAGATTCAAAGCCGATAATCCAGGTATATTCTTCTATTTCTTTTCCATTCTTTGTTATTTCCAGAAGTTGAAGCAATATCTGATCTGTATTGTAGGAGCCTGGTTTATTCACTGTCATCTGGATCTTCACACTGTATGGGGCCTTGATTCAGTTCTGATTGTGGAGAATGGAAATGGCCCCATGCAATCCATGCAGCCACCACCTGTTGATCTTCCTAAATGTTAATTCCTCTAGGAAAAAAAGGGCATACATGGTTAAAATATGTGTGTTGATATCACCAACCACCACCACCATAATTAATAAAAGGTCAAAATATGCTTTCTTGATGTCACCAACTACCACCATTATAGCCATGATATCATCTTCTTCCCGTACTCTTCCATTCACAAAGTGTCTATGCCTTTGTCCCATGTTTCTTCCCATAGTTTCCAAGGTTGTCAGATTGGCATTAGAGTGCCATTACTCAAGGAGAATTAGCCCTCTATTTCCTTGGGCATTGGCATGTAATTGTCGAAGCTTTTCAAGTTGGACAAGTTTAAGATTTCTCCTTGTGAAGATATATGCAAGTCGAATTTGCAGCTCGATCAAATGCATTAGAAAACACACATGACAACATATGACCCCCTCAACTCCACAACTAAGTTTTTTTTTTTTTTTTTTTTTTTTTTTTTTGAGGTCCAATATATATATAAAGTGTAGCATATTCCATAAATAATATATCATCTATAAATTAAGTAGGTATTATTATCAATCGTCCCCGTGCTTTTTTCTTTTTTTTTTTTTTTGGGGGGATGTGACAAGTGCATTGTTCATGGTGTAAACACAACTTCAAGATCAGAAAAACAACAAAATTTGACTTCTTTTACAAATGGTGGATTGCCAAATCAAGTCACAGAACAGATAGTAGAGATCGTGATGGGAAAATTCATTTTATCGAGAAAACTCATTCACCCTATACCTCTATATATGAATATATAATCTAGTATCTCCACTAGATAACCTCTGTAAGTTTGAAGAAGCTAATCTTATTGGCTACTCAGATATAACTAGATAATATCTCAATAGATGATATCTTTAAGTTTGGAGACTTGAGAGATATTACCTATTTCATACTTATAATAAGGGGTATCTACCATTAATAAGCATAAGGGTGTAACAAGGCATTTTTATGCATATGATAAGGGATTTTCTTATGACCGCAGAAATGCATGTGACGATCCCTACTAAATATACGATGCCCGATCGTACATCTCGTAGGAAATCCCCCATCCAGCCCTCTGGCCACATGGACCCTCCATCTATCTCACCCAAGATGCCCTAGTGCGAGAAGGGGACACAGAGGTGCCTTGACGCCCTCTATGGGCTCCTATAACATCGGAAGCATAACATAACATCAGCACTAATACTAAAATAATACAAATCAACTACCTCGAAGGGTAGCACATCCATACCACTACAGATACATCAAAAATATCAACATGTCGTAAAACATATGAGCTCCTACTCAGGCTCAGACTCATAGGGCAAGTAGACTGACAATTGGGCCTCAAGATAGAGCAGACCAAGATATAACAATGGCGGGGCTGGCTATAGACAATGGCTAGGGTTGACCACTGCATCCGCCGCTCCTGTGCATACTTTGCAGACTGGCTAGATCAGGCTCTAGCATGACTATAACCTGCTGGAGACGTAGTCTCATGGTATCACCCATCGAGACTACTCTGGGTTGCATCTCCCCGATCCGCTGAGGTAGGAAGGGTTCCATCTCCCCTTCCCGAGGTCTAGTGGTTCCATGGGTGGCTAGAGGATCGTGGCGACACACGATTCGTACCCGACTGAACTCCCCAAAACAAGAGCCAAAACAACACCTGCAACTCTTGAGGGTCAGGGCAACACCATTGACCCGGGAAGTGTCGGACCCATACTCGGCCCCCACGAAGTGACCGCCTATAGGCCTAACCCACTATGGGTCCCCAGTAGCCGCGCTCAGCAGGGACCTCCCTCCGCTCTACCACGAGCCTCGTTGTATGGTGCTAAGTCATTCCATAGCCCCGTAGCCGGGTGGGTTCCTATGCATAGGCCGCATAATAATAGGAACTAAGGGGTCTAAACTGGAAGCATCGTCTAGATAATAGCCACTAGGTCTCTACCCCCCTTCCCAATATACAGGAGGTGCAAACATAAGATCAACCAACATCGTACATCAACGTAACGTGATCAATGAAGGTACATCTAATCCTAATCACATGCATCTAACTTATAATTAGGGTTCATTGATTAGAATTTCAAACCTAGACTGAGGGTTCTAGGAAGTCTCTACTAGCAAGATAAGATACTAGCTCATCTGGAATCCTAGGTTCCAGATGATCTACCTATGAAGCTACTATGAATACCTGCTCCGAACGAACTTCCTCTAACTCCTCTCCATGACTTGATGATGAGTCGAGTGATTCCTCCTCCTTCTGATGAGCGCACTGCCTTGGGGTTGTCGATCTAAGCTATGCCACAATGAACAGTGTTCGAAATGGAGTTTCGAGCGAAGAACAGGTCACAAGGCAGGTGGAGCCAAAAAGTGGCCTAGGGTTAGGGTTAGGGTACCTATAGGTTAGGGTTCCATGTCACTGCCACGTGGCTCCAATGGGGTGCTTCCATGTGGTGGGTGGCCCTACGTTGAGTCATGTGGAAATGGCCTTAAGCCTAAGGTTGGCTAAGTTATGTAAATAACTTAGCCATGCTCCCTTTCCACTTACTATGGTATACAAGGCTATAATAATAGGCTTGTACGGTGACGAGGCCTAGCAATATACATATTTATGGCGTATATTGCTGGGGAACGTCACATTCTCCCCCCTTAGGATAATATTGTCCTCAACATTACGCTAAGGTGACGAACCTGCACTCATGAGTATAAAGACTTAACTTTATTGAAATGATCAACTTTCTATTGACTACTTATTACTTACATATAGGCTAACAAAATTATATAGCCTTCACAAGTGTTACTGATCACAATATAACCATAACATTATCACAACAATTATTAGGAGTTCATAGTTAAGCCTAAAATCTATGACTCCTGTCTTCTCGTAATGTGCTCCCTCATCCATGCTCCTCTTCACTGGCTTGCACAAGTAGCACATTACATTAGTTTAGTTAATAAGTTTGCGGTTTTAGGGGACCACCCCCCTTACTACCTCTTTGAGCCGAGCTACTAGCTCAAGGTTACCTCTATTACCTTGCACTCGATCATGGCCCTTAGGATTTGAGCTTAAGGACCATTTAAGATGATCCTATCATCACACATGATCGAGTGTTACCTTGTACAAGATCCCCTTGATCGAGTACATCGGCAGTGACTCATGCTCCTGGGGGTTTAATCTAGGGAACGTCTCAACGATCCCATCATCGCGCGTGATCATACATACCACACTATGACCCCCCTATGGTCATGTGCATGTGCCCTGCATCATGGCATAGAGATCATCCGAGTGATGGTCTCATCATCGCCCACCATGTTGTGCTCCTCTCACATGGCCCTTCCGGTCATGCGCACTCTTCGTGCGTACTGGCCTAGAGAACGCCCCTGGAGGGTATCTCATCATTGCCTACACTCCAAGACTTCCGCGTATGCACCCTACTAGCCTAGAATGCATACGCCTTCCTGTACATACACTAAGCCACAGCAGAGCTTAGCTAAAGCACCTGACGGTTGGCGTCGACCAATTTGGAGATGACTTGGCCGTCGAATTGCTTCATGAAGTCCGGGTATTGCTTCTCTAAATCTTGCTTCAATACCCATGTCGTATCTTCCACGGGCAAGTGTACAAATCGACATGTGCCTTGATTTATCATTTGCAAATGTACGAAACATTATAGGATTAAAAGTGTTGAATTGACAGATGATTTATTTGATATAGATTACGATGGATTTGTATTGTTATATGTCTTATTTTATTTATGAGAATGATTCTAAATGATTATGGCTATTATATTATATTAATGATATTTGATATTATCTACATGTGGCTTCAAACGCGAACACGTTGCGAAAAGAAGGCAATGACATATGTCGATTGTCTAGATAGACTTCGTTTCAACGATTGCCTATCAGGTAGCGTAAAAATAGCCTTTGATTAGCGACACGTGTCGACTATCTGAAGGGACTTCGATCCTATAAATAGAAGACGTTTCTAGCATTTTATCACATTGAAAGCAATTAAAATATTAATGTGAGCGCTTCTTCCTTGCTTCATTCCTTGCATTCAAGGTATATATTTTGCCAATGCGTCAATCAATCAATCATTATCCATCAATCATTATGTGCATACATGTAGAAACATTGCTCACGTGATTGTGTATACTGATTGATTTCGATGGGGAATCGGAAAAGAGAAATGTTCACGGCGGCCTTGGTTGCCGCGATAAATTTCCTGTACAAATATATTTGATATTCTGAAAAAAGATGCGCAAACTGGACTTGCAAGATCTGTAACTGTTACTGCCAAAACTTGAAGAAAATAATGGTCGATATGCTGGAAAGAAAAAAGTTAGCAAGTCAAATGTGGTTCTTAATTCCACACCATCTAGAGTGAGCTACATATTTGTAGGTTATTGTGCTAATGCATTTTCTAAGCAAAGGTTTCTTTGTTGCAGGGGCTTTCAAGGCACTTTCAAGCTCAAAATTCTAAAGGACATTGGCTAGTGTGAATGTGTTACAAGGGCAAGTAGATTGGATGGTGAACTTAAAGGACACATATACATATGCCACTCATGCATATGTTGTTATCTGAAAGACATGAGTGGCAATTTAAAAAACAATGCAGCCTAGTATAGTTTAGTTCATGAAACGGTAAATTTATTAAATATGGTTTTCAAGGGTTTGAGAATGTATTGTATGTTTTTAACTATATTTTGAGGGCAAAAAGGAATCTTTATTCCTCCTGTATTATGAGAAGGGCTTGGGACGAGCGGGACATGGCGCCTCCATGGTTCGATGCGAGTCCCCTGAATAGAAGTTGCCCCATGCTTTTTTTAGCATGGGAAAACTGGATTACTTGGCGATTACGACATTCTGTCAGACTATAAATCTGCTTCTTCGACCCTGCTGCCGAACCTATCAGGTGAGCATCTTGCTTGTGTTTTTTTAGCTTGGTTTATTTGTTGTGTCTTGCAATCTTACTGGTATGAGGAGGGAGGCTAGAAAAGGCCACCCTGGCAGACATGGCCAGGCAGCCTTCTTTAGCTAAGTCTGTTGTGGATGGGGGTAGCTATGCTGTTGATGATGAGGGCATTGGCCTTTTGGATGTGAGTGTCACACTGGGTGTGGTTGGAATGGATGCACCCAGAGAATTCTTTGACATGCTTGTTAGCTTCTGTGAACAAAGTGTTGCGGGCCGTGGGCAGCAGAGAGGGGGGGATTTAGAGCATCTGCACTACCAATGTGTATTTAGAGTTCCCTTGAGGCTCCTCGAACAATCAATCTGGCTTTGAAGAGGAGATTTGGCTGGGGAGCTAGGAAACTTGTTGGTGTAGTTCTTGTTTGCAAGGCACTCAAGAACACGAGGCTGCATTGTTTTGAGGGCCTAATAGGGTACTGCATGAAGGATATGGGCAAGCCCTATTTTAGGATCCACACTAAGAATGTTTTTGAGAGGCAATTGGAGATAAGGTAAAGATCTGTATTTGCTTTAAGGTGTGGGAGACATGAAGCATGTTGTTGTGCTTGATAACAGGAATATACTGGGAAGGTCCCTTTCACTTCGTGAATTATCATGGAGGGAGGCAATTGACTGCTAGCCTTGTTTACACAATAAATAGAATGCTTAGGACTGGTAAGTATATCCTCTCAACCACTTGGATCCTCCCTTCAAACACAACATTGATATCTGAGCATAGAGTGAAGGCTGCATGGCACTTGACCTTAAATCCCAGGGTTTCCTTGCCTACTGACGTTCGCTGTGTGTCGTATGGCATCCCAGCTGGGATGGAGCCTATTCAAAGGCTGGGCAAAGGGCGCAAACGTTATTGGGACGAGCCTGGAATGCCTGGGGACATGGACGAGAACTTTGTTGAGGGGCAAGATGATGAATATAGACCTAAAGCCATGGCTGGCGAGCCTGGGTGTTCTTACATTCTTTTGGACACCACAGACTATACAACTTGATTGGGGTTAAAAAAAAAAGAAAAAGGAAAATAAAAGAGAAGGGAAAAATGATGTCTGGTTGCATTTGCATGCTGCAAGAATTAGCACTTGCCCTTTAAGGGCGGGCGGGCTGCTCGGACCTGTGCATTACGCAGGGGGGTTGACTCCCCCAGCTCGTTTCTGTATTTGCATTGCAGGTCGGTTGGATGCAGTTGTTGGTGGCACCTCCCATTGAGGCAAGCTTCATATCTCATGTTGCCAGGCAGGTCTGTGGCTGTCGGGTCTTATGATTCAAGCTTTTCATTTGCATTAGGTCATGCCAAGTGCAAATTTAGAAGATCCATATTTGGTGCTTGCCTAAATTCATGGGAAAGCCATTATTTTTAGAAGATTTCTATTTGCGGGTCAAGCTTCTATGGGGATCCTATGCCAATGGTTGTTATATAGAGCCACCTAAAAGTCGTATTTAATTAAAGTGGGACTCATTCCATTCCCACTTTTTTTCGGAACCCTGTTAATTTACACAAAAAGGAGCACCCCGACCCGAAAACTATCCTTAATTCGAATTTTTGAATAAAACTCTGCATCCAAGCTTTGCTACAATTTTCTCTGGTTAGCGAGTCGAGAACAAGAACAATGCAACTGAAACAAAGGAAATTCATTAAAGTTTGAAACCAAAGATCTAGTTGAAAAAGAATTTTTATTAATAAATTGAACAGGTACAATGTATTTTACATCGGACGCAGAGACCATGGTGGTCTTGCTGTCACTACAGTTACATCATCTTGGTAGGTGGTCCACCTTAGGGGATTAACTAGCGGCGCTTCTTCACGCCGACTGTAAGCCTTGGGGGCAACCTGAAGGGTGTGGAATGCCTCACGTGGAGGTGCCTCTCGAGCTACTGGCCGACTGTCCACCCGACTTCTCTCCACTCGCCTCCATGACCTTCCATCGAATATGCTCCTTCCCCAACCTCCGTGGATGTTATGCAATGCTTGCAAGATGCTTTGAGCTTCTGGACTTTCTCTTTGTTCTTCGCCTGTTCTTTATCCCGTGGTGTAGCGAGCAACCTCGAATTCGCGAGCAACCTTATCCCAAAAGGCGGGCAAGAGTGTAGCGTGGACCAGGGATACGTGCTTAGCGGTATTTCTTCCGCCTTTGAGCGGGATCACGTGCCACGGCGGCGGTCTCGTGATGCCCGGCGGGATCTGTGCTGGTGTCGGATCTGTGCCTGAACCACCTGGAGCAAGGAGAGTATGATTAACAATTACGGTGCCATTAGTCAAAACGAAGAAAAGAATGTTGAAATCAAATTACAATGGAGAACATTCATTCCATACAACTGCATCCAATGACGTGGGAAGTAGTGTCTTTCGACTTCGCGAGTCGAGAAAGGCCCATAAAAGTGAAAGTACAACCCGGTGCCTTTTCGACTTTCGCGAGTCGAGAAAGGCCCAGGAAACGCAACGTAGAAGCATTATCATAATAGATTGTGGCTGCATCCAGTCACAATCAAACATACAAATGGTCTCATCAACAGGACAAGCATGCCTTTCTCGACTCGTGAGTCGAGAAAGGCATCGAAAACTCAATATACAAGTATATTCATTACAAAATGTTCAATACATTTCACGTTTGTTTACAATATTCACACAATTTGACTATCTGAAAGCAGAGGTCACTCTTCTTGTTCACCAAAATATTTGTCGTCCATAGCTTTCATGATCGCCTTGCTCTCTGGATCGGGTTCCGTGAGGCTCGGAGAGTTCCTAATCACATCGACGACAAGAATGGCAAAGAGGGATTCCGCCAAGACAGGACACAGTCCGAAGGACAACCACCTATCCGTCTCATATTCTTCAGGTCGATATGGCTTAGCAATGATTGTATTTTGCGCGTTATGATAGCACTTGTAGGCGGAGTCGTCTATGATCAGCGTCTTTGTGTTTGCCATAGTCCCGAATTGCTCATAAACCCCGTCCGGCCTTTTCACCATTATAGGCTTCCCTTTGTGATGGCTGGATCGAGGTCCGACACATGCTCGACCCTTTTGCTTCCCAAACGAACTTGAACTTCAAAACTGAAATGCCGAGAACACCAAGAACATTGACAATATTTTTCTTTGCCATACAAGACCATATGCCCACTTCGAATCCCCGTTCAATGCACCATTCAATAATTTCCTTAGCTCTAGGCCTCGGATACACTATTTTATGCTCGGATTCGGTGGGATCTGCGAGGTGTTAATCTCGGGGGCGTCTTTATCGTGGTATACCGCAGCTAATACTCCATTGACGTCAAATATTACAAGCTTGGCGGGACCGGTTTGGATCCCGGTTTGAGTTTGGCTCTGACCATATTTCCGGTTCATCGGGATCCAAATGCGGGATCATTATCTTTTCGGGTCCTTTCTGGCTGTGAGCAGTGTCTTGCTCTGGATTGTCTTTGGGGAGTGCATTCTCCTCCTCGCGACGTGAACCGCCGGTATCCAATGACAATGATCCGGAGTCGTTGACATGGAACTCCCCTGAAAATGATGACATCGTCGAGGAAAGGAAGCGTGTTTTCGACTTCGCGAGTCGAGAATGAAAAAAAAGGTATTGAAAGGAACGAAGTTTTCTCGACTCGCTGAGTCGAGAAACACCAAGATAGAGCAAAGTAAACTCACCTCAATCTCGATTCTCAAGAATGTGTTCGGCAAACATCCTTGTCTAAACCTTCGACATTCACGCCTCACGTCGGCTTGGTCTCCCTCGTCCTCGTCGTCTTTACTGCTTCCATTTGTCTTCCTCCCCTTGAAATGCTCATGAAGCAGATCTAGGTATGACCGAATGGTTTCAACCATGTCCTTATTTCCAACCACGGATATAGGTTTCATTCCAAACAAAGATAGCCCCCCGAGAGAACTCCGCCATTCATGTACCACTTTCGCGATACAATTTGATCTTCCTCGACCAAGCTGGTTATGAAGTACTTGATAACTCTTGGCCGGATAGGAATTCTATGTATAGGACCTGTCGCACCATCTTTGCTGACCTTGTCCATCGATGGAACATCCTCCATAAATCTGCCCCCCTTCCAGGGTTCCATCTGCTCTTGAGAGATCATGAACCTGTCGAGATAATGATGCTCGCTAGACCGCCACTTATCCAGGTCTACAGCCGATCTTGAAATCAAAACCAAAACTTCGGCAAGCCAAGTCTACACTCATGATCAAGTTCGTATATGGAGTACATGATCTTGTTGGTGAAGTTAATATCAGCTGCCCATTGGGAGACAGCAGTTGTCTGATTGCCCGGCATGCAAAAGACAAGGAAACTGAAAGTATCCAGGTCGGTCATGTCCAGACACGTCTTGTACCACTGCTCTATGTCAGCTTTGTCATAAAAAAGGGTGGGGTCTTCGATCATATTGATGACAAATAGTGCCACGGGTCCAGGTGCCAGTTCCAGACCACCAAATCCCTTGTGTCCCAAAGTTACCAGAAATGGGGAGGAGCTATCGTCGGCCTTAAATGGGACCACCCCGAATCCAAGCTTCCTCTTCAGAATTGCCATAGCACGTTCAGGGAAAGGAAGGGTTTTGACGTTACGCTTCAGCTTGGTGTTGATGTAGGGTTGACATAGACGGTTCAATTCCTTCATGTCTTCCTCATCAAGGGCAGCCTTTTCCTTGTAATAATCAAAGTCATGGTATTCATTAGATGCAACGTTGCAGAACTCCGTGATGCCTTCTTTCTAACGCGACGCCGCCGCTTTTAGGGGGGCGTGGCATAATCTTTGCGCCCCGCATTTTAGAACTCCTAGTCTTCCTTAGCGGGGATTGTTCCATCCAAGATTACGCCTTGCGGGTCAAGCGTTTCTTTGTCCAGGTGAGGCCAGTATCCTCTTCATGAACTGCTTGTCAAACAACTTGGGGTCCGGCACGGATGGAAATTCTCCATTCTTTGTCCTTGACTTGCCTCTTGTCCATTGAGCCCATATCTCAGTCCATTTCTCCCAGACCGCCTCAGTGCTAAGAATGAGGTCATATTGGTCTGAGAGAGACTCCCTGCCTTTCCTTGGTGTTCTCTTCTTCTTCTCCTCTTCATCCTCTCCCTCATCATCTTCCTGGCCCTCCAGCAGAACATATCTGCATAGTTTCTCAAAGGTCTTCCACTTATCCGAGGGAGCCCTGTTTCCTTTAGGGCCGAGGACAACCCAATGCTTTCCCTTTGTTGCCCTAGCGTGTATGATCTGGTCGGGGATAAGGGCGGCATTCAGTCAATGTACCAATGTCAGAGCATGATAGTATCTACAAACACCCGAAATAAACAGTAAATAGTAGCCCCGGGGTTTCTCGACTCGCGAGTCGAGAAAGTCCCTTGAATGTCTAATTTTCTTTTACTTCTCTAGGTTTTCTCGACTCGCGAGTCGAGAAAGCTCTGCATCCTTTGATTTTCTGTGTTCCCCTGGCTTTCTCGACTCGCGAGTCGAGAAACCCCAGTGATAATCGGGAAATGTTAGGATGGTATGGCTTTCTCGACTCGCGAGTCGAGAATGGAAAGAATCAGAGTTATTTACCTTACGTAGCTGGCACTCGCTGCTATTGTATTCTGGCAAACGTCGTTAAGGTGTATGCTCAAGTTATTTACCTTACGTAGCTGACCCCGTCAAACGCTGAGGTGTATGCTCAAGATGCCCCCAGAGGGAATATCCCTCACAATAGGCCCTCATCCAAGGGCTGGCGGTTGGCTAGACGCTCTTGCTGCGATAAAGACGCATGTTCTGTTCCATCACTTGTTGCACTATATTTATTGTTCTTTATCACTTGTTGCACCATATATATTGTTTTGAACTAGTCTTACTACTAACTAAAGAATCATTGCTATGCAAAGTAATCAAAATTGCGTTTGGCTAGTTTTTTACATAATATCCTCGGGCCGGGCTATAGAAAGGACAGTAGGGTGCCAATTCTAGGAACTGCATTTGATGACTAGCTAAGGTATCATGTATGGGGGGATGGAAACTGGGGAGCAGATTCCAAGGGTCATGCGACTGGCGGGAGCGAGGAGCGGGTCTGGAATTGGCGACCCAGTTTCATCCCCCCACAACATGGCAACTGGGGAGGAAAAACTGTTGATTACTCTTGAGCGGAATCAAAGAGTCACTTTCCATTCCGCAGCCGGAACGAGCTCCCCAATTGCCATGTTGTAAAAGAAGCCAGCATCAACTGTTAAATCTTGTAAACACACAGAAAGACATATTTTTTATAATCTTCTAGAATAAAGTAAACATTATACAAGATCAAATATATAATCCATTTTTTACCAATTTGAGTTGTGCAATCATTCTTCTTCTCTGTTTTAAGGGTTGGAATTCCAAAAAACCCTTGGCCGTCCATTTTTTCCTCCTTTTTTACGATGGTCACTTTTTTCGTTATTCTTGGCCATCCATTGGTGGACGAACTGCATTCTTGGCCGACAGAAGCAGGCCCCTTCTAGGTTCGTCCGGGCCACGTGGAGATGTGCACATGAGTTTTCAAATCTGTTTGAGCGAGATGCCAAACACGGATTTGTGGATCGGTTTCTTTATCTTCAAGTTTTGCAGGAGCCTAGCGATGGTCGAGGGCAGGATGTCCAGTTCAGGTTCTTGCTTACATGAATGGGGATGCCCACCTGAGAGTGGCTCGAGTGCTGGATGTTCAATTGGGCTTAGACTGCGGCAGTGTATTTTCGACAGGCACTCTTGTGGAGGTGCCATCTAAGCCGTTGCAAGTTTTCCAGGACAGGCTGCATCTTCTTGCAGATGCATGCGACGCTAGTGCACATGCTCCTGGAAAGAGAGGCCGGCTTGAGTCGGATGCTGCTCTGAAGATTTTGGAGCAGGATGAGAGGCCCAAAAAAGGAGGCAGAGGCGAACAGAAATGAGGAATTGTGTTGTATTGCACAGACAAAACATGCTTCTTCATGCACGCCTCTTTCATCATGGCAGGAAACAGAGGATCGCTACCTTGGGCTATACGCTTACAAGGATGCTCTCCACTCGTCTTTACCCACTGTCAATGGCACCTAAATTATGAATAGGTTGCTTCATAGCTAAGAAGCTATAATGAAGATTCCACAAAAGCTATGTACATATTGTCTGTGGAATCTGGGTTATGAATGGATGTTGCAAATGTTGCTTCTGTGTTGCTTGTTGGTTAAGTAGTATTTTTGTATATATTGCCTATTGAATCTGGATTTTGATTGCATCTTGCAAATGCTGCTTTTGTTGACAACTTTTATGTGCTTTTGTTGTTGCCTATTGAATCTGGATTTTGATTGCTTTTCTTGACAACTTTTATGTGCTTTTGTTGACAACTTTTATGTGCACGAGACGTCCCTCTTTGACTTCATTCAATGACACGTGTACGGCTCATAATTTAATTGCAAAGTCCACGGCTTATTGTGCGGCTCACGTTTATTAAGATTTTAAAGTTAGAACCCATTAGAGTTATGAACCCATTTAGAGTTACAATCATAGAATTCTCCGAAGGTGTTGGCACAAGAAGCGCTTTAAAATGCAAATAACTCTAAAAGCATCTTTATCATATGTCACCTATGCATGTAGGGGTATAATGAGGTTATTTCTCTGCTCAGACATACGTTCAAGCTACTATTAAGTATTACGATAGCCTTCAGCTCATTTTGGCATCTCGTTTGCTGTGCTGCTTCAGAGAAAACTGCATCTTAGCTTCGATTTCGTTTCACAATTCAGGCATATTTCACTTTTGTTCATTGCTGCTGGTTTCTTTGATTTTCAAATTGGCCACCTTTGCAGCCAAATCATCTGGTCCATACTCAAGTGTGTTTTTGATGTTTTTTACCCAAGGTTTAGAATAATTCAAAATTTCCAGAGGGGCTTCCCTCATGCTTGGTAGCCATTTACGGAGCCATGCCTCTTCTCTTGGATCGACTGTGTGTGTATTTAATATCCTTCGTAAAAGGGTTTCCTGATTGCGCAAGCTCTTTCGCGTATCATTTCCTTTCATTGACTGCCAATCATATCTCCATACTCTCCTGCCAGTAGGCCTTCTCAAACTAATGGGCATAACATGAGAACTGATCAATTCATGCACAAATGGACATGATATTCTTATCAAAATCATTCTACTGTAACCCAGAAAATTCGGTTGCTTCTGCTCTTCATATAATCTCATTTCCTACAGAAGTCCAAATTTTGTGATTCTTCTAACATGAGCTATGCCCAAACCTTTTCATTGCCATGCCAAGACCATGCAGATCTTTCAACTATGAAGAGCATCATTTGTTCTTGATGATCAATAAGCAGCTGAACCTATCCCTTTTCAGACAGATTCCGATTTCCAATTATGACTGAAGCTTCAGCGACCAATAGACTCTCTACTTGCATTTGAATTTCTCACTTGGCACATTACTATCTTTATACTACGTTATATAAAACTCCGTTGCACAGCATTCTTATCATGCCTGAACCTAATAAACTGCAATTGATTCCCTGGTAGTCAGTTACTACACAATAAGTTACTTAAGTTAAATGACACTTGTTTTCAAAATTAAGGGGAAAGCACGCACCGATAAGCATCCCCCCTTGCAAGTGGCTTTCGTTTCCTAGAACACCAAGAAGAGGGCATCCTATTCGATATAGACTGCAGCCTTTTTAAAAGGCGGAGATTTTGCCCTTCAATCACAGAGAGCTTGTCTGTAAAAAGTAACATTTCCTTGTGTCAAATATGAAACCATTAGACATTCTTCCCCCGGATGTGTTGCATGCTCTGCCGGTCTTGTTATGTTTATTGATAGAAAGTAAACAAAGTTCTGGCGATTTCCATTTCAATAGAACAAATTCAACAATTCAAGGTTACAAACTCCTTACCTTCTTCTAATTGTTGCCGTTTCTTGTTTAGTGCCAGACAAGACGCAAAAGCTGGAGCTTTATTGTCGACTGCAGGCCGCATGGTTGCAAGGATTTGATAATGCTTCTTCATAGCCTGGCGACGCTCCCACTCAACACCGGGGCTCCGTTTCATATATTTCTTCATCATGCTATCCCGCGCCAGGGCTTTGGATCTGGTGGTAGGCATGATGGACGCTCCACGGGATAGTTAGAGATTGCCGGATTTAGGGCTAAAAACGGTGACCAGACGCCATAGCCAAAAAGCTTAGACCCTAGCGGAAGATTTGAACGCCGACGGGTGCGCCTTTTTGAAAAGAGGGATTTTTTTTCCATGGAAAAATTCCTCTCCATAAAAGATCTCAAAAAAGTGTATCAAAACCATTCCAGGGAAAATTCCGCTACGTAAAATGTAACTAAAGGTAAGATTACTTTGTATCTCATATTATATCAATTAGGGAGGCAATTTTTTCAAGCGAATCTGATGTAGAAAGTGAGACAGATGGTAGGGCATAGTAGATAACACAAAATTGCCAAGACTACAAAAGCTTTCTTCGAAGAGTTAGGCTGCAGATTTATAGCTCAGATCTTGTTGAATCTGCTTTCAAAACCAGTTTGGGTACCTATCGTTTTGCAAAACTTTGATGTATAGTTACTTAGTAGAATTGTCTCAAGTATTCATTCCATTGATTGTATTGTCCACCCCTTGCTCAACCTGTAATTGGGAATGGTCTTGTTAGCATTCGTCATATTGAAGAATGCCATATGGTGTGTGGCACCAAAATACACCACGAAAGAAATATCAGCCAAACTGATATATTGTAATTGAATATTTTCCCAAAGTTTCATCATATAAGTGCTTATGGACCCAAATTCAACTCCCAACAAAGGTGGTTGTCTTTGTATGTTTTCGAGTACATCCATGATTACCCTAGGTTACATAACCACAACAACCCAATCAAATCAAACCAAACCCAACCAAACCCCTAACCCTTAGTAGAAACTCATATGTGGGGGGTAATGCCATCTGCGTTCAAGGGGTGGCAAAAAACCCCTCCTATAAGGATTTATAAGAAACCATTTTTGACCTCTTCCAAAAATAATTTACCTAGGCTTGTGCCCAAAATCCTAAGAAAAAAAAAAAAAACCCTATTGAACATATATGTACGTGAATGGCAAGGTGCTGCGCACGGAGGGTTGCCCTCCATGGCCGGAGAGTGAAGTGGCTTAAGTTGTAGTGTAGACAATAGAGTGTTTGAATCGAAATTGCTATTTTAAGACATTGACATTTTGTGAAGGTGATGGTACGCATTTGCATTACTAAGTTCTGCTTAGGTGTTGAGGTGTTGTTGGAGTAGGATGTAGTTGGACATATGGACTTTGGGATTTGAGCGCAAGGTATTGGTGTTTGGTGCTTGATATGGAACTAGGATGGCAGAAGCATAAGGAGAAGTGTAATAAAGGAGAGAATGGATGTACATGTTTTGTGAAGTGGCTTAAATCGTAGTTGAAAGTTATGTTTTGACATTTTATTGAAATTGGTACTTTCAAACAATAGAGTACTTGAAACCATGAGTTTATTAATAGGATGATATACATTGGAGTACTTGATAGTTGATAACATACTTTACAATTTATGAAGAATCGAAATAGAGGAACAAGAGACTGGGGGTGGGTGTGTGCAAAAGATGTTAAGAATTATGAACTGTTTTGCATGTGAATTTTGTTTAGGGTATGAAGGAAGAATTCAATACTTTAAAGTGAAGAAGGTTGCTAAGAATTTAACAGCATGGAATACATGGAAGTTGCAAGCCAAGTAAAGCTGTTTAAAAATATGAAGGGATGTCTTTTGTTGTTGTACAGTCATGAGACGCCAGTTCCCCGTCCAACTGGCCGCTGCTAGGACAGTACACAGGTCACAGGGTGGCACAGTCGAATAGCTATGCTTCAACCCCAGAGGCATGCACATGCACGGAATGGCATACACGGCTATCTCGCGAGTGAAGACAATGGCAGGACTGTTCTTGAAGCACCCGCTAACAAACCGAAACTTCACTGTTTACAACAGAGTTACAGAAGAGATTTAGAGAATGCAAAGAGAGATGCCGTGGACGATGACTATGCCCAATCTTGCCGACAAACGGCCACTGACACTCATCGCAACAACGCTGAACACACTAACGGCAACAAAGTACATCGACCATATACTAGCAGATTCATAGCTGATGTCGTCAGACATCCTCTGTCTTCAAGAGACGAGAACGGATGATGCATCCATCTTCGAGACAACTAAGTATAAGTGCCTGCTCAACAGCAACGCGTGCGGAACAGCCATACTTTACGACATCGACAGGCTCGAGCTTCTCTACCACCAACTCGTTACGAAGCTCTCGGTGACAGCCATCCTTGCCACGTTTCGAGATCGCACCCGGGAACCATCCTGCACACAACAAATATATATATAGGCACCACGGCGGGAGCATGCAGCAATTCCTTGACAATATTAGAGCGATTGCTGAGAGTTCAACATCGCAATCCACGCTTGGAGCCAATGCCGCTAGGACTGTCCTGATGGGGGATTTCAACGTAGATGCCCTGCGACAAAACAACATCATCACGGCGTTACAGATGATGCCCAGCCATGTCCAACAAGTGAATGCCGCCACACGCTCCGCGACACTGCTTGACCATATCTGGACAAACTTCAAGCCTGCATTTTGCGACATCGGCCATTGCTACTGGAGCGACCACAGACGAGCATACATAGTAAACAGGGGAGATATGGTACTTTCTTTTGGTTCTTCCTTACAGGTGCTTGCTTCATGGTGAAAAACACTGAGATAATCCATGTTTGATCATTCTAGGATCCTAGAAATAGATCGTTTGACGCGCTCAAAATCGTTTCTAAGGAAGATAAACAAGATTCTTTACTTTATTGTTCAGGTGCTCTATGCCGAAGCCATATTTTGTTGAATCCGACTGCATGCAAGAAATATTAGTTTCTGAAAGCATAAAAAGAAGAAAAAAATACTCTGAAAAGATTTTACATCACTGTAACTTGCTTTTCCTCAAGAACAAATGATGAGGACACCGATTATCGTGAAACAATGAAGGTTACACCAGACAATTTTTATTTAAAAAGACATTGAAGAATAGCACTAGCACCATAGCCGCTCAGCACTAGGGGATTCACAACATCGTAGCCATCAGGCGCCATAGCCATCAAGCATTGTCGAGCACCATCGCTAGACCTCCGCTGAAACACACACAAAAATGCTCCCATTTTCCATATTGTGGCGGCCATCCCACCTGGTCCCACATTCCAGTGGGACCAGTGACCTGCTCCCGGCTGCTGCCGGTCACGCTTTTTCTTGCCAGTGGTCTAAGTTAGTACGCGGTATGGATACGGGTTGAAGCCTTGGAGTAATCCAGTTCCTTTTTTGGTTGGTTGTTACTTGAAAGCTTGGTGTTTGTGTGAAGGATTTGAATCCTGATCATCAACCCCCCAAACTCCCCATTCTAACCACTAGACCAAGCATTAATTCTATGAAAGCTTGGTGTTTGTTTCCTTGAGGATTGGCATTTTTCTGGTCATGCTTTTCCTTTATTCCATCTCTTGGCATCTTTTGCTCCTTCAAATTTTAGATCTGATGGATATTTGGTGGGTCTACTTTCTCCTGCTAGAGTTTAACATATCTCTAGAGTTAATGTATTTGTGCAACTTATTTGTGAATAGTTTTGGAACGGCCTTGTCTTCGCCTGGTGTTATTTGGAGGTAATGTTTGGTTATTGCAAAACAAAAAGAGAACCACATACATATTGCGAAAATGTAGCCTTGTTAGGATTTTTTTTTTTTTACTTAGGCAGTTATTGGCGATCTATGGGACTTAATGGGCACCAGAGCCTCTAGATCCTGCAATAACAAAAGAGATGCAACTGTCCTGGAGTGGTAAATGTTATATTTCCAATTAGCTAATGCTTTTTAATTGTTGTCTTTGCTGGATCTAATACGTAAGTGATTGTACAAATGTTGTCATGACCAGTGCAGTGATCTCGGCCCCAAAGGTCTGAAATTCCACAGGCAGTTAGATGCAGGCAAGAGTGGTCTCAGCTCATCTTGTTGAACGTTGTATCTGCAACAGGTTATTGGCCATCTCACGCAAGGGTAATCCGTTTAAAGCCCTCTGATCAAATTGTTGGATGATCCATTCATTACCTCATGAGGCAGTGTTCTTGGGATGATTCCTTATCCGTGCCTTATCTACTGATCTTTGTTGGCTCTTGTATCTCATGTTCCTCTTTAATCTACATTTATTTTCTATTGACCATTCATGCGATGCCATTTCCATGTGAAACATTTCAGTTCCGTGAGAAGAGTGCTTGGAGACATTTTTTTGCTTGATTAACTATATGGGTCCGTATCATTGTACTTCCTTGATGCAACAAGAGATTTTTGGTTGAAATTAACAGTCGCTTTGGCGTCAATGAAACAAACTCGTCAATATCAGACCTTCATTTCTTTGGTATGCCATTCATTGCCTGCTAGCCATCTTTACAAATTCTGCCTTATGATCATCCAATGCATTCCCTTACCATCTTTTGCTCCATTTTTCCACTTGGCAACAACTATATCTTTCTCCTTGGACTCATTCGCTGTGTTTCTCAATTCGTCCTGGCACCAGTTTCTCAGCTTCTGAATTTTACACATTATGAAATTCATGTTTTCGTCTTATCTGCCGTATTTTCTCGAACTAAGCACTTGCAGTCTCCACTTATGATATATTTGTAGTTATGTGCGCCTTCCCTACAGCTTTACTTGTACAAGAATTATATGTCCCACAGTTATCCTTCCTACTCACATACCTAACAGCTATAGCTTCTTTTTTATCCAGACCTGTTCACAATCTGTGCTTGGATGATGTACCTTGTTCATTCTATTCTATTCTTGGTCATCATATATTGTATGATTTTTTCACTTCTTCCTTGATTCTTTTGTCTCTTGTCCCTTCCTCTTCTTATCCCTGGAAATATGCCTGTTCGTAATGAGTTTAATAACACCCAGGAGTTTTGATCTTTGGCATCTAGTTCATTTTTTTGGCTCAAAGTTGTTGCTGCTTTAATGACTATTATAAGCAGATGAAGACCAAGACCTTTGTTCTCAGATTCATTGGCATGGTAATGGCCGTGTTTATGATGAAGACAACTAATTGTAATCATAACAAGCATTCATATCTTTCATTACTGCAAATACAATCTTGACGAATATATATTTTTCTTGCCACATCTATAGAACTTTGAAGCTACTGAAACAACAAACCAGGGAGCATTGATGTGATATCAATTCAAGTATGCTACATTTTTAATCACTTTGTGCTCAAATACATATCTCTGAGAAGTCTATATTGGGACATACAGAGTGATCCATGGCGTTCTTGGTTGCTTACTAATTTGGTCTGTTACCATTTCAGGTAAACCATTCTGGCAGATGAAATAAATCTTTTGAATACCAAAATGAAGCATTTCATTAGCATGATTGAGTGCTATGGGACTGTTCCCCTAGCTCAGATCTTTCGAGAGGTTCTACCCATTGTTAAAGAAATATTGTATCAGCATGAAAGTGTATGTGTGCTATGCAACAAGTTCAAATATGTTTTCTTTGTGGCCCTGATTGGTTTGTGGTTCTGTTATAGGAGTCCAAGCTTTTATAGTTTATCTTGAAAATATGGTTCATATGTGGTGATCTGCGTCTATCCTGTGAAGCTGTGGCAATGCAGATGCATTAGAATAAGGTAAGATATTCATCATTTTATAATTCAATCTAGACTAAAGCACGATAGATTTCTAGGGAATATACTTGTGCAAATGTATGGGAAATGTGGTGCCTTGCAGGAGGGTGAAGTGTTTGAGAACATACGACCTAGACCAACTGTTTGAGCAAGTCTGAGCCTAGTCTTGTCTCATGGAATGAGATGGTTTCAGCATGGTTTCAGCTCATATGCAACAGGGATCTTAGAAATATCACATCACATGAGAGCCTCACAAGGATGTGATTTTATGGAATGCTTTGATTTATGCAGAACATTGGAGATTTTGATAATGATTTAGACTGTTTCAGCAAATGCCTTGCAGGGATAATATTTCTTGGGATACAATGATAGTTGCCTGTGCTAGACAAGGGATTGTATTTGGCTTTTCAAGCAAATGCTTGATCCAGATGTAACTATTTGAATACAATGTTTGGAGTATATGCACAGCACAGCCAAGTGGAAGATGCATATAAGATTTTCCAATCAATACCTCAAACAATATGGCTGCATGGGCAACTATGGTCTTTGCTTGGAATTATCTGTTCACTTTTGCAGATAATGGAAATCTTGAAGAGGCACTTCATCTCTTCCAGAAAATGTCTCTCCGGAATGTTATCTCTTGGATTATCATGATTTCTGCTTATGCTGAGCAAGGAAAACTACTGTGAAATTTTTAGAATAAAAATTGTATTTAAAAGCCATTGTTTTTTCATCTCTTACTGTAATAGTTGTGTCCATTTTATTTTTCATCCACTCTAATACTTATGCCTGTTCTCCGATCTCTGTCTTCACTTCACTTTTCATCTGTGAATATTCTCTTTCTATCCTCCTTTTGTGCCGTAGAATAGGTAACAGAAGATGCAAGGCAAGCAACACAGGCACAAACACAACCACCACAACAAAAAAATGGCTTGAAGCAATGCCATAAATAAGAAAGAAGAAAGAAAAGGATGTGGCTTGTGGTATACCTAAAATTTCTTCTTTGAGAAGCCACAATGTATCACAGATAACCTCAAAGTTAGGTCGTTTTCCACCATGATGTCCGATGCAGGATTGTATCAATCTTTTGAGCTTATGAAAAATGTCTTCTTCAGATGAGTCTTGCCACTCTCCGTTTCTTGCAAGATCTAACCTCTCAGTGTCTGTTGTAAGGAGTTGAACACAAATCAAACCAAAGCTGTAGATATCCGTTTCTTGCATGTTTTTATGAGTTACTGTCTCAGTCTCAGAGACACCAAAATCGGCAAGTTTGATAAGTACATCGTCCTCTTGAATCTTTACGAGCAGGTCAGAGAGCTTAAGGTCACCGTGAATCACATCGATCCTATGCAAATGCCTCATTGCTTTATCTATTTGATGCATTAAATCAACTGACTGAATCAGACTTAAATATTATTCAGGTCGGTTCTTAACTAACCATTTTCGAACCAAGATGTGTTCTTATTCTTCATCGGATTGAAGCGCCGATCCCTGCCTTGCCAGTTACCCGGTTGGCTTCAAGAAATGAGAAATGAGGCGTGGAGTTCTTTACCAGCTGACCGAGAGTTTACAGGGAATAAGAGGTTTAGAGCAGTCACCAGCATATCCTAGGGATATTCTAGCATATACCTAGGATATGCCAAAAACCCACATAAACAAGGGTTTGCCCCCTTAAGACCCCTTAGGGGCAACCCAAAAATCCTCTTCATGCATGCAGATAGGTTATATGTAAAAAATGGTGAACCCCCCTTGTGTAGGTTATGTCACAATTTCGAGTTCCTATGCCAAATTGATGTCCCTAACAATGATGTTTCTAATTTTTTTGAAGGACGAAAAAAAATTATTAATCAAATGCAGGAATCACAAAATGTGCGTATATCATCTCACTATGTAAGCACAAGCTCAGAATGCAAGCTTGAAGCACTATGTATTTACTCCAGTAGAAAACTAATGATAAGCATTCATTTGAAGACACTAAGCCCGAATACGGTCCTTCACTTCTGGTTCAAGAGAGGAGCACTTATAAGCTATCAGTATTTTGGCCCGGGCTACAACAATAACACAACGAGCACATAAGTAAATGCCATAGAAAATGTGGAGTCTATAACGCTCCTAAGATTGGCCACAGCAACTGTCATATACGTGAAAGCAAGAGGAAATACTATAGAATATGCGAGAAATACATGAAGAATATGTTGAAATACTGGATATTCTTAATGTAAGAGCAGAATACAAGCACTTGAGCTAGAAGACTCAAGACTGGTGTTGAACCGAGATGGTTTGACAAGAATAAGACACCTACATATATATAATCTAGAATCAGAGTCAGGATCACGCCACTCTAACGGATGAGATCGCGCCAAGTGTTGCACATGCATATAGATTTTGGAATGTTCTGGAACCTTCTAAAATTAACTATGTATATGAGAAAGATGCAAGAGGATATCTTTAGAAAACCTAGGTAGCTTAGCTGGCAAAGGTGTATGGCTTGCAACTAGAAAGTTGTGAGTTTGAACCACTTGCCTCATGCAACTATTTTTTTGCATTTGTGTGATGAACACCTTCGTACGTACAAGTATAATACCTATATAGTCATCACGCAGCCAATCAGAAGCACGAGGCTGCCTAGCTAGGTCATCGGGGTGGGATGCCAAGAAAACACTTTACTTATCCAATGTACTGTTAAAAAAATTGCAAGCCAGGACCATGTCGGCTGAACTTCTAGACAAGCAAAGAGGCATGCTCAAGCATCTGAACATTTAACAGGCAAAGTGGGTATAACATAAAGATCATAGCAATGCCTCAATGCATTAACACGCAGACATCTATATAAAACTTGCCACCAAAGTACAGAAACTTTGGGATGGAGCAACTTATCCCAAAGCTAACGCCATGTACGAGCCCAATTGGGTTGTGAAATCTGAAGTTGCCACGCAATTGACCATGGGAGAGGCTATGGAGATACGAGAAGATGATATTTGGAACTAGCAAATTGTTTGCATTTGTGAAGGTCCTCGTGACAACCCCAAGCCACTCTTTTCATGACACCCATCTCACCCATAAGAGGTAAATTCTCTGTTATTTTCTCCCATAAAGACACATCCCAGTGGGAGAGTAAGAATTTTGCTTGAACTCGGGCTAGAACAAGAGGCAACCATGTTATTATGCTTGAATATAGATGACACCTGCTAGAACCCACCATAAGGGGATGAACTGATGCAGCAAGTGATGCTTATCATTATAGAATGCCAGAAGTATTATCACATAAGTATTATCCCAGCTTTTTTCTGTGGCTACCTAGGATGGCATCATTCAAGGTCTACCAATGGACGATGTTTCTCAAGAGGTATATAATCAATATGCCGATGACACTTTTTTGTTCCTAATTGCCGAGGTTGAAAATCTTCATAATGCTAAGCTATTGTTAGCACATTCTCTTTAGCATTAGAAGTTCTTGTGGGTTGGTAAAAGTGTACTACTTGTGGACGTTGGGCAGTTCCATCGCTCCATATGTATTATGGACTATCCATGGAAGATTCTTCTGCATGGCAATACCACGAAGTTGCTTGGTATTCCTGTCTGGATTTGCGTCTCTGCTTCAGATGCTTGGGATGAAATTATTACAGGGTTGCAAATGCACTTATTTTGGTGGAATACAGCTAAATTATCCATGCCCGAAAGAATCATTGTGGCTAAATGTGTTCCTAGCAATACTCATGTCTACATAGCACCTGCTCTATTAGCTCCTCAGTGTAAGATGGAGGAGATTGTGCATATTATCACAAATTTTATTTGGGGCGGAAATGAAGCAGAAGCTGTGGTCAACGTAGCTTGGGGGAAGTGCACTAAAACCTAAGGCAGCTGGTGGTCTTGGAATGTTGGATTTTCACCTCAAAAGTAAGGTGATGATATCAACGTTAATTTGAAGGATTCTCATTGTTAAAGATTGACTCTCCTAGCTTGAGGGTGTTGATGCAGTCGATTCAGTATTGTTTTCTATTTCATAAGGCCACCATTAAGCCTCTTCCTTGGACTTTGCTTTATCATATACATCCGTATTCTAACGCTTCTCCCTTTCTAAAGGAGTTGCTTGCTGCTTGGGACACTGTTAGATCTCTTTTTCATTTCAATCTCAAGGCGTGTCTTCAGTTGTCTACTCTATGCTGGTGGATTTCTTTGCAGGACACTCCTGCCTCTAAGTGGTGGTGTTCATCCAAAGACACAACAACGATGGATAGTAGCTGGTATAAGCATTATTGTAGCTTGGTATGAGTCTGGTCATTTCATGTTATGGGAAGCATTTTGAACAAAATTCTTATTGTACAGATGGGATAGAGTAATTTGGACTCGTGTTGCTGCATTATTGCCACAGGATTCTGGTCCACAAGTTGAAGTATTTGTATGGGATTGCCATTAGGATATCAAGCAGGGTCGCTTTGTTTCTTTTGTGTATAAATTGCTTTTGTATTCTGAAATCTTGCCTCCGTCTAATGGATGGCATCTTCAGGTTCCTCGGCCACAATGAAAAACTATTTGGACATGGGTATGGGATAAGTTTCTTCATCCCAAAGTGGCGGTTTTGTGGTGGCAAGTGATCCATAGACGCCCCAGAGTCAACAGGCTGATCCATAAAATTGATAATCAGATTTCAGAGCTCTGTCCTTTATGTAAACAAAGGGTTGAGAGTATTGGGCATTGTTTTTTCTTGTGTGAGTGGCTTCGACAGGCATGGTCTTGGTTGTTAACCCTATTTGATACGTCTCGATCTCGACAGCAAGTTCTACTCACTATCTAACCTGATGCATGGCACAAATGATGCAAATGAGCTTTTCATCTTGCATGTGGCTGGCTTTTATGGTCGATCTAGAAGAGAAGGAGACTATTTATCCTATTTATCTTTAAGGGAATAGATGAAGAGAATCTATAGAGGTAAGACTTTCAATGCAAGCTTAGATACAATAATGATGAATTAACCAACCTTCTCAATGCAAATTCAATGGCAAGTACAAAATCAATCCCTAGCACATTCTTAGCAAGATAATGATATCCAATGGTTAATGCTTTAATCTATTTCTCAATATAATTATATATTCCCCGAGAACACAAGCATTTCTTCTTCAGTAAACCACATGATCAATAACTTTCATTCTCCCCTTCATGTAATAATCCCTGATCACAGCAATTTAGCAAACTTTTCAAATCTTCAAATCTACCAGCTGTCAATGCTTGGTAAACAAATCTGCCACTTGATCTTTTGTATTGATATAGGTTAGATGCAGTAGATTTTTCTCAACCACATCCCTAATGAAATGAACTTGCATTTCAATATGTTTTGATCTCTCATGCAAGACAGGGTTCTTTGACATAGCTATGCAACTAGTACTGTCACAATACATAACAGTTGCATTTTTCTATAAAAATCCAAGCTCATTAATAAGTCTCCTTTCCCATATTACTTCTTTTGCTGCTAATGAGGCTGAATTATATTCTGCTTCTGCACTTGAGAGTGCTATGCTGCCTTGTTTTTTAGATTTCCATGCTACTGGAGCACCTCCCAAGACAGTTACATATATGTGGATCTTCTTTGATCAAGATCCCCTCCCCAATCAGCATCACAATAAGCCTTCAAATTTAAATCACTAGAATTATGCATAATGCCAACATGCATAGTACCTTTCGAATATCTCAAAATTCTCTTTGCTGCAACCCAGTGTGCTCGTCCAGGATTATGGTTGTACCTACTGAGAAGATTTACTGCAAAAGCAATATCAGGTCTTGTACAGTTAGCAACATATGACAAACATCCTATAAGTGATCTATATGGTACTTCCTCCATCTATTTTTGCTCTTCAAGAGTTTGTGAACTTAATGCCATGGATATTTTGTGCCCTGGCACTATAGGTGTATTTGTTGCATTGCAGTCCTTCATTCCAAATCTCTTCAGCATGTTTTCAATGTGTGTTTGCTGACTCAAAGCTAAGATCTTACTATTTCTGTCCCTAAATACTTCTATGCCCAGAAACCTTCTTAATTCTCCAAGATCAGTCATTTGGAATCTTTGATTCAAGATCTCTTTGCATTTATTCAATGTTTCTGTCCCTTTTGCCACCATAATGTTGTCATCAACATACAATGCAATGATGCACCATTCATCTCCATTTTTAAATCTGTACAAGTTCCCATCATGGTTTAGTTTTTCAAATCCCTGTTGTCTCAAATATATATTTCAGCCTTTGTTTATTCTATGAAAAGAAGCATGCAAAATGCCTGAAGATGCTCAGACCAGGTTTAGCTACATTAACACAATACTTTAAGTGAACCAATCATAACCAACACAATTGGTGCTCGAGGTCACGGGTTCAAGTATAGCCAACATTGGTTTAGTAGTGGGGACCTTAAAATTTATTGCTCCGAGACCTTAAATCTGCCACATGTACTAGATAATCACATTCTAGCAACTCCTAGCATAAGGTACTGAGGTAGATAGTTGATGAGCTTCCATGTGGTACATAGAATGATATTGTATGTACTGTACTCATGATGTGATGGTAAATAAATTGACGCCTAAAAAAAAAAAAAAAAAAAAAGAAAAAAAAAAAGAAAAAGAAAAAAAACCAACACAATTGGTGATACATAGAATGATGATGTATGTACTATACTCATAATGTGATAGTGAATAGATTGACATCCTTAAGAAAAAAGAAAAAAGAAAAAAGAAAAAAGAAAAAAGAAAAAAGAAAAAAGAAAAAGAAACAAGAAACAAGAAACAAGAAACAAGAAACAAGAAACAAGAAACAAGAAACAAGAAAAAAGAAAAAAGAAAAAAGAAAAAAGGCACGCCAGAGGCCATAAAAAATAAAGGCGCAAGAAAATTAGGGCAAGGTAATTGGATAGCAAAAGAAGATTGAGTTATGTTTGTATCAGGGCAAAATTATATTGAAATTTATTGTCTATGGTTAAAATAGCATATGTTGTTTGGATAGTTTAGACGATGCCCCTTCGTTTAAGGTACCAGTATTTCTTAGTTTTGGAAGGGCAAGATATGAGGTTGTTGTAGTCATTTTTTGTTTGTGTTGTAAAGGTTTATATAATGTCTTTTGATTTCGTTTGTCTTTTTCTTGCTTTGGGCTTCCAAGAGGTTGATGTGAAAGCTTCTTTTCCTACGATTTGTGCTTGTTGATGTCTGCTGCCATTTTGAGATTTGGTTCTGATTTTGTGTTGTTTGTGTAAACCATGGGCTTCAGTTCGAATCTTTTTGCATCGAAGATAAGTCAATATGAGCAAAGTTTCGACTCTTTGTCAAAATCACAATTGTTGTAAATAAATAGATACAATAAATGTCAAATGTATTACAAAAAATGCATGTCCCTGTTATTGTTTACTAAGAAAAGGTATCTAAACGGAGAACAAAAATGACAATTTGAAACGAATAGTGCATCTCAATGTTGTTTTTGCTGGATGCATAACTGGATTCCATGTGGAGGGAGGTGTCTCTCACTTTAAATTACATTAAAGAAACATGTATGACTCAATCAAAACAAAAACTCTAATCTTAACAATGATAAATTGACGCATACCTATTTGCATTGACAACAATGAGTCAAAGGTAAGCGCATAGCATTTCAAAAAAGGAAATGAAGGAACTTATATTAAGCAACCATAGCTTAGGCAGAAGTATGCTCTTTGCCGTTATTGGATTCTATCCATATAAGCAATGGAACCTAGCCTGTGCCATGTTCTATGGGTCAAATAAACCGTATCTTCATCAATGTATTAGCTCAAATGTGTAAATGGCTAATGTACCTATTTTTTGGTGGCAGATTGTCAATGCAGGATTTCTGCAATGGTTTTGCTCGCAAACCTTTTGACAGAAAACGTTTTCTTGGTGCATTGTTGCTCTAGCAGAGTTCTGCATTTTCAAATTAATAGGTAACCATGAGCAATTCTAACCATTATCAGCTAAACTGAAATTCATCCAACTATGAACACAATCTTGACTGCTCTTGGAAAGCACATTAAAATAGTGGTTTGAACTTTTGTAAAGGGCAAGAAATACTGGAAGTTGAAGCCCACAGACCTCCATATGCTACTGGCTAGACTTTCTCATAATGTAATGACATCCATATGCAAATGCAAAATTACCAACATGAACATACCTGTGAAATATCACAGCATTCATAACCGGGGTTCTTACAACCATCATGAAAAACACCTGGTTTCTTCATAATATGAATGGTAGATTCTGCATTGATGGAAAAGCCATAACTGTATTACTAACTTAATGGAACTGTGATAGAAAAGCGCTGATTATGCTAAGAGATGAAAGCTAAACTAACAAAGCCTTACATGGATGATACAACAAATTGGTGAAACAAACATAAGCGTATAAAAGATTATATTGTGCTGATGCAGACCGTCAAACACTTGAAGGGCGTCTTCAATGGTTCCACATTTCAAATAAAAGGCAGTGCATGGTACTCCTTTATATGAATATGTTGCTTCAACGGGCGCTCTATTCACGATTGTATCACTATCCTGAAGCTTAGAAGCAGAGGCAAAATATAGACAGTCATAAAGCCAGGTGTTTTATGATGTAATTATGGAAATTAACATGTTGGCTCTTATCTGTCTACTGTTTTATGATGTAATTGTGGAGAGTAACATGTTGGCTCTTATCTATAACATGCATAAGTTACAGCCATATTTTCTCAAATCATTCAGTTCTAGTCAACACAAATGCCCATTTCTTGTGTATAGACCCAACATTTAGATTCTGATAAGTCTTCAAGCTGCATGGTAACCTTGTCCTTCATAGGCTGATTCGGGAACACATTACTGTTGTGCATGAACATCAGGCATTTCCTACGTTTTGTCAGTGGTAGCTGCTTCATGCTGTGAGGAGTTGTTTCACCTCTTATACTGTTCTCATAAGCTGTAAAAGGGGAACTTATATGGGTCTCTACTACGACAATCAATTATTTGATGGTGTAGGAGCCATTAAGGATATGCATAGCCTTTCCTAGAGGTCTTGTGGATTGTGCACTGGCATAAGGCCCTTTGTCTTCTGATAATCTAACCTAGGCATTTTACTCATTAAGCCCTTGCGTCTTTCGGAGATTCTGCCACACAAGATACACAACAAAAGGTGTTAAGAAGGGAATTGACAGTCATATTTTTAACACAACAAGGAGCGGCTTCAACGAAAACAACAGGGATCAGTTGGGCGGTTTTGATTCTAGAAAAGTAAACTGTGTATCTGAACTTTTGAGGCATAACTGGCAATGAAAATCAACCGAAATAACCCTGTTTAAATGAATATTACTGCACTGAAAATCCAACCTAGGATATAAAAACACATAAGCACAGCATGGCATATCACTCTTGGCACATGTTTCTAGAATGCCAATGGTACTTTGGCATATCAAATCTCTATGCCATGTAGAGCGCCTCCATGAAGGCCAGAAATTTTGGGTCCCCTAAATTTGCATAGATCTGTCTAATGCAACATGGAGCTCAAGAAACAGACCAAAAAGCAGTCAGTTTTTCAAGGAGCTTCAACATCTGTAATCAGGGAACTTGACAGAGATGGGATGTCAATGTTGGTTCTCCCAGCCTTTTCTTGCCAAATGTACTTCTTGTGGAAGCAGCCAAGTATGGCCTGGGATCTGCAAAAGATAACTGAGGTCTTGGCAATCTTCTATCTTTGAAGCCAATAAACCATGTGAGATGGAGGATTGGTTAGCTTGATCTGTGGAAGATTGGTTTTCAACAGTCTCTCTTTTGTTCTTGGTGGAAGCAGCAAGTTTTGGGTCTCACATAATATGTCTTCTAAACTTTCAAAGTTACAAAACGTGTTTCATATCTTACAAATGCGATCAAGGAAATAAACAGTAAATTCCTTTCCTTGAGCTTACCAACAATCACGCATCTAGTAAGAGGTATGTCATGATTTGACTCCCATTTCAATTTACAACAAAAAATAAGACACAAACAAAATAAATTCATATTTGTAAAAGTTTCATCATACCTTGAATCATAGAATCTGCCCAGGAACAAAATAATGTAAGACCAGCTTCAAGCCCTTCTTTGGACATTTCTGCGAAAAGCCTTTAAGCTTCCTGCTCTCCATTTAACTTCAGAAGGACATTAATCATTATGCAGTATACATTGACATCTGGAGTCTCCAATTTTTGAACCAATCTTTTGCCTCAGACAAGCACATTGTTCTGGCAAGATTGTTTGAACGAGGTTCTGCCTTGAGTCTGGCATTGCTGCCAATGTCGCTAAGATCCAACTGTGCCATGGTTTTAAGGCTAGAGAAGCTTTAATCATTAATGTTTCTGCTGTCTACACCGCAAGTGGTAAAGCTGATTCCACATAAGGTATAAGAAGGTCCAATTCTGGTGGATTTGTAGACTCTGGATTTGCAAAGTAATGCACCACTTCAGGAGGGAGCTTTGACAACTGTTGACAGGAAAAAGGTTGTAAGCCCTAGATTATGTTGCACCCTCACATTTCAAAAAGCTTAGTTATGTACCTGAGAAGCAACTCCAAGCTCTAGATAGGCTCCCGCTGTGAGACAAAATAGTATAATTGCAATCACATACTCCCAGATGTCTTAGAGTCATTTTTGTCCTCTGCATCATCTCGTTGACAACTTATCCGGGTTAATTTTCTTACTCTGTTCTGTATGAAGATTTAACGACCTGCCATGTCCCCACACTAATTTGCATCTTAATGTTTTAAATGAAGTCTGCTGCCCTCTTTTTTGACCGGCATGTACAATTATTGCAGCACAGTTTCTCTTAGATTTAAAACCACAAAACCCAAGCAATTTCGACCTCTTTGTTGAACTTTTGGCCAAATTTCTTTTACCAAAAGGCTCATAAAATAGATCTGAAACTGATAGCATCCTCTGAGAAGCATGATATGATAAAATGCCTTGTGATATTTGAAGCAGTGGATTACAAGAAGCCACAACCGGAGCTCTGTTTGTCATTCCATCTCGAAAACTAGAATAGCAGAAATCCAAAATGCCGCTACCAGAAATGCTTACCATATATTTATGCCAGAGAGCTAATGGTCCTGCCAGGCAAAACCAAATTGGTGATTGAATGAGCTCGTAGGTGCCATTGAACAAAAGCAGAGAGTTAAAAAACCTACCGAATTAGGGTAAAGGATTGGAAGAAGCATTGACATTCAAAGTAAGCCTGCAGCCTGGATTATGATCGATTTCCACAAAACCAATCTCAACATTTTCTCCTACAACATAAAAACAACGAATGTAAAGATAAATACGTTCGCTAGGTAACAACTATGAGGCAACAAACTTTGAATTCGGAATTATCTTTCAGGATTCTGAAGAATCTGCTCCAGAACAAACCGCCGTAGCTCTTGTTAAGGCAATTGCACCTAAGCACGAAGATAAAACGAAGATGCCCTAATCAGAGTGCATTCATCGTTAAACTTAATCAAAAGTTTAGGGAACGGAGTCGAAATATCACAGCTTGTTCTTCCTATCTCGGTCAATTGGCGACGAATGCCATCTCCGTGCATTAATTTCAAGCCATTTCTAATTTCCATGGCCATCGATTTAAGGAAATGCAGATCCAACGGCTTAATCTCTTGCCACCTAAGGTTTGGCTGATTTGAAACTGCTACGTGCATAGCCTAGAATTTCAAGGAAGGGTGCAACCTTGGTTAGGCTGGCGTGCTAAAAAAGAAAAAAGAAAAAAGAAAAAAGAAAAGGAAAAAAGAAAAGAGAAAAAAGAAAAAAAAAATTGACCAACACAATTGCACATAAACCATCTGTAACACTCTCCATGTTTTCCATACAACACTTCCCCTGTTACGAGATATGCCTCATGTCACAAGGGCTGCATATCAGCAAGCCTTGAGGGATGTACTGTTATGGCCATTAGGTCACTGGAGTATGCTTATCATACATTTATATGGCATTTTGATATGCATACACATTTTTATACAATAAACTTTGCCTATAAAAGCCCATATTAGGTATCTCTCTTTGATTCCTTCCTTGTTCTAGCACCTCCATCTTGTTCTTGCTTCTAATTCACTATATCAAGCAGCTATGGACCCTATCAGAAAGTATTTTGGTTCCTTCCTGTTTGGTGTAGTTCTTGTAGGTATAATTGGATTGCTGTCATTTCAAGTTTTGGATGTATAATATTGCTCTATGTTATATTCATTGCATTTCATTGAAGGACACACTCTACAATAAATAAATCTTTTCCTAAAGACTAGTTGATGCATTTGTGTGGCATGCCCCTAGTTTAGAGGCCATATAACCTATTTGGTTTCCAAGTCAAGCCCACCTGTGAGCTTCATAGGCATGCTATGATACAAGCAAGGTCCAGTCCAATCTTATTCCCATGAGGGTATTCAATAATATTGGCCTTGCTAGATTGAGAATGCCATGAAGGGCAGGGTGGTTAGGTTTCTACCTCCTGGTGGATTGTATCCTCGTCGAGTTCGATTAATATCAATTCATTGTTCTTCGTAGGCATCCTAGACTTGTGCTCAGTTGGGCCATAAGGGCGGATGCCGACGGGCCCCTGGACTATTTGGAACAGCACTATGGACTTTGTTGTGAGCATTGTTGTCTTCAAGCCCAAGGTCCCACCTCTAGCATTTATAGTTGATCCTCTTCTCACATGATTGGGGGAGGGGTTTGGGCAGAAGTGTAATCTTAGCCTACTGCATTCTAATTTTCCAGCCAGTAGGCCCCAGGACTCAATAGCGAACTCCCTTCTATAGAAAGAATTTAACTCATAAACTAGAGCATTTCATAAACACACTCTTAAGGTGAGATCCATTCCTTTTATTTGTAGCTTATGTATGTAATTACTTGGGTATTGCGGGGTTTGACAACATTCTTCTCTTCCACGTTGTCATTCCACATGGCGGGGATAGGGTGTGTTTCAAATTGTATCACAGCCATAATGTCTCAACTTGGGCTCATGTGCTAGTGGAACTCCTGATAGAGCTGCCTGGCCATAATAAAACGTCAAAAGTTGAGTCTAATATAGTAACACCTCAAAATGTCAACTGTTGATAAAGTCACCAAAATGAAAATCCAAACCAAAATACCCCATAGAGACTTGAAATTTTCTCAAACTTTTCTTCTACAAACGTAAACAAACTGGAATTACCATTTCGACAAACACAAATTATTACATCCAACACTTTTGAATTAAAATTCCCCTGAAACCCCGTTTTGCTTTAGGTGCATACTCAAACGGGAGGTGACTCCAGGCATCGAGAGATGTTGGATGGGCATATTTACTAGTTAGTCCTCGATCTAGATCATAGATAGCGATCTTCGTTTGTGGGACATGCCTGTACAAGTTTTGGTATATCATATAACGAGGTATATCATTAAGATAGATTGCAACTCTTGCTGGATCTCACATATTAATATTGACAGTTGTAGAAATGGAAAATATGACTAAGTTTGTAAATATTCTTCTGATTTTATGCCTATGTCATTTTATTGCCATGGTGTTATAGAAGTGGAGAGGAATGTAGTAGGTACCAAACTAGTATTTTTACAGTCCATGAAGTATTGTTATGTGCTTATCTTTTTATTTAAGGATCAAAAGGTGCAGATCATAGTGTCCAAGTTCTTAAAGGTCAAAACTTTCAACATGTACATTCAACATTATAAAAGATATCCTCTTATAGTAATACATTAGTCTCTCCTAGATATCTTGCAGTTGGATGAAGTTTAAAGGGCTTGATATCCCACAAGGAGATAGTTTATTCTGCACATGCTCATCTATGTGTTGGCATAATAGATACACAAGGGATACAGAGTATGTATTCAATCGAAAGGACTGATACCACCTATCAGAAGAAAAGGGAGCATACCACAATATGCAAATTTTCTTTCCTATCCAAATCTTTTGAGTTTTCTGTTCTCAATTTTATTTCTTCCTTATTAATTCCTGATATATGTCTTCGAAATTAAAGACTGCATTTATGATGCATTTATAGAGGCCTATGTAAATCTTTTGTGTTTTCTGTTCTCAATTTTTTTTTCTTTCTTACTAATTCGTCCAGCATGACACGTGTCTTAGAAATTAAATGCTGCATGTATGATGCATTTACGGCTCCTCACTAATTAGACGAGAGCGACATACGTGTTTTGGTTTCAATATTCTCTTGGTCAGGCCAGGCCAGCCGCTACACATGATACTTAGGACGACCTCGGTGCGCTCGCTAAGATCATACATTCACAGGTAATGGGATCTGAGGGCTCGCATATGCCCCGGGACAACCACTTGATGGACAGAAAATACTTCATGATGTGTGTGGATGTATATTTGTACAGCTTGTCAGCGGATTTATTGCTGCCATAATTTTTCCCTCGAAAACCCTTCGGAGCGAGTTTTTTTTTAACCCGGGCAGCAATATGCCTGCTGCGTTCTTGTATTGGGTCCCATAGGTCGATTGGCCTCCCTGGACGATAAAAGTCATTCAATTCAATTCAAGTATTCCAAAATCTTGAAAAACCTAAGTGATGTAGATATCTTTGACTTAAATTCGGCATTCTCTATTGCCTCTTCGTAAGCACTTGCAATGGCATGCAAACCCACTCCAAATTGGCTTTTACTTTGCACTATGGAAACACTCTTGAAGGTTCCAAAACACATATTATTTGTTATGATAACAGTAAGATAAGAACAACATCTCCACTTTCCAAGCTGGACATGATCATCGGCAAGTATGAAAATCCAATGTAAATACAACCAGTTATTTAGGTCTTTTGAGCTTGAATATAGATCTAAAATTCACGCATGAAAACTACACGGTTTTTGTGTGTGAAAAACCACAGGAAAAAATTATGCGTTATTTCTAGCATTTTTTGAATAATATTATGCATGGTTTTTAGGTGGTGTTTTCTTTCAAAAAAGACAACAAAAACTACACATAGAAAAGATTTTGGGCTTGTTATGTTAAAATGGCCTGGTCTAAATGCATCTTTCCCAAATGGGCTGGTGGCATAGGTATGATGGATCTTACTGCAGAGCAAGGTCTTCATTTTAAAATTCATTTGGAGGCTCCTAAATGGTGAAGATGACTCTCTTAGTCTATGTATTCTCAAAGAATCTCTTAATCACTACCTTCTTCCAGGCGAGAATGCAGTCAAACTAATCTCGCCTTGACCACTGTTCATCCTCTTTAGCCATTTCCAAATGCTTCTCCTTTCCTCTGAGATTTATTGGCAGCATGGGATGCAACAAAACATATTTTTGGCAATTTCCTTCCACACATTTTCTATTCGGCATTCTATAATGGTTTTTTTTTTTTTTGAAGGATGACAAGCTTTATTTGCTAATCAAAATTATAAAAACATAAAATGCAAAGGCACGATTATACCCCAGCAGACAAACTGATCCAACTCACTACAACCACCTGTCTACGAATGAAACTGAAGGTAAGTATTCCAAGTTAATACTTTCTTCTCTTGATCAAGAGAAGAACAATTATAAGCCATAACACTTTTATTCTGTGTCCACTCAGTGTCTATTGAAAGTTATTGATCATGCAATATTCTTTTGACTAAACTTACAGAGAAGAAAGGGCTATGGTTATTCAAGAAAAAATACAGGCTCAGTTGAAAGGGAATGCATGTTGAAGTCAGAGACAAATCCCAGAGATAGATTCACAGAGGTAAATAACCTTAGGGTTGAATTTTCATATGCTAAAGAGGTGTTGGTAGTTTAACAAGTGAAGGTTAAACTCTATGGTTGTGGTGAGTTTACAAAACTCAGTTTATAAGGTTAAATGGACTTCAATGGTCCGTGGCCATTAAAATATAAAATGCATGTGGGATATTGAGTTGAAGATCCCGAAAATGAAATTACGCCTGTGGGATAATGATTGTCAAGTGAAGAAAATAGAAATGCCGTGGATCTCGCCTTGCCGAGCTGCTACACGCACCTGCACTGACGGAACTGGGATAAATATGCCTGATTGCAGGTTGTTGTTTGAGCTGACTGCTGGATCGAGGGTTCAATAAGGTTTACTGAAGAAGAAATGCTTGTGTTCTCGGGGAATATATAATAGTGCTTTAATTATATTGAGAAATAGATTAAAGCATTAACCATTGGATAGCATTATCTTGCTAAGAATGTGCTAGGGATTGATTTTGTACTTGCCATTGAATTTGCATTGAGAATTGTATCTAAGCTTGCATTGAAAGTCTTACCTCTATAGATTCTCTTCATTGGTATCAGAGCCAGCATTGTCATAATGTCTACAAGATTTGGTGCAAATTTACTGACTTCTATTGAGGTGTTTAAAGGGGATAGTGGTTTTCAGATTTGGAAGCAAGGAATTAGGCAAGTGCTTGAATTTGAAAACTTGTGGTATCTCATTGATGGAGGACAAACCAAAAGAACTTCTACCATGGTAAGATCAAGAAATTCTGTTGCAGGGGAGACTAGTGAAGCCTCAGTTGAAGGAGGAGGCAATGATGTTCCTGTCAGCTCAAGAATGACTGTAAGTGCAGAACCAGATGATGAACTAAAGATAATGGAGGCTCAAGCTATTATAACAAGTAAGGTTGGCACTGCTATTAAGTTGAAGTTAAGAGGGATGAGTGCAAAAGAGATGTGGAATTATATGGTAAGCAATATGAGATCAAAACTTCATCACAAATTGACATGCTCGAAAAACAGCTTAGGAAATTAAAGTTATTTGAAAAGGACAATATGACTGATTATTTGGAAAGGTTTGACTCCATAATTGCAGATTTGGAGGGTGCTGGGATAATCCTAAATGATCAATATCAAATCCTGTCTTTGGCAAGATCTGTGTCTCACAATAGTCAGCTGGCCACATTGATCAGAAATGTTGCTAGATCAAAGGAGCATGCCATTCAAATGATTAGGACAGAACAAATAAATGTGGCTTATGAGGATGACACATCTGAAGTTTTGTACGCATGGAAAGCAAAGAAAAGTGGAGGTTCAAGTAAGGACAAGCTTGGCCCTTGCTACAATTGCAATCAATATGGACATCTCAAATATGATTGCCCTAATGAAGGTAAAACTATAAAATGTTTCAATTGTGATGGGAAGGGGCATGTTGCAGCAAATTGTCCAAGTCCAAGAGGGACTGTAGGAAGAGGTAGAGGCAGAGGAAGGTCTGCTAATCAGAGGGGAAATTTTGCAAGAGGGAGAGGTGCAAGCAGAGGTAATCCATCCTTGAATGTAGTGAAAGAGTCAACAACAAATGAAGAAGAGTACGAGGATGATACTGCTGAGGTAAGGCATCTTGCTTTGAATATTTCAAATGGCTTGCAAAAGAAGGTTAACAAAATGTTAATCATAGATTCAGGAGCCGAGAAAACCGTGACATGTGACCAAACTTTGTTGAAGGAATGCAAGAAGAGAGAAGCTGGCCATGTGCAATTAGGAGATGGAGGCTTGCAAAAGATTGAAGATACTGGAATATTAGAAATATTTGATTTAGAAGGAAAGGCTGTGGAACTTAGAGATGTTTTGTGTGTTCCTGGCCTTGTGAGAAATTTAATATCAGTTTGTCAACTTGTTGACTTGGGTTATAAAGTTCTTTTTGAAAAACTAGAATGTAAAGTGTATCTTGGAGATAATATCAAGTTTATTGGCAAAAGAGTGGGGAACTTATTTGGTCTTGATTGCAAGCACATTCCTAGTTTGAATATAATTGAAACTCCATCTCTTAAAACTTGGCATAATCGAATGTGCCATACAAACTTGTCAAATATTGATATTCTGGTTAAAAGGGGTCTGATAACAGCAAATGGAGATGTAAATGACAATCTGATATGTGCAGGGTGCATTCTTGGGAAACAAACCAGGCTGCCATTTAGAAGATCATTCAAAAGAGCAAAAGGAATATTAGATTTGGTGCATACTGACCTTTGTGGTCCAATAAATGTTACTAGTATGGCAGGACACAGATATTTTATGACATTCATAGATGACTTTAGCAGAAAAACAAAAAGCTATTGTTTGAAGACAAAAGATCAAGCTTATGATGCACTAAAGTTGTGTGTTGCTGAGGTGGAGCTCGAGACTGGAAGAAGAGTCAAATGTATAAGGTCTGACAGGGGAGGTGAGTATCTATCCCATGAATTTAAAAGGTTTTGTGCAAAAAGAGGAATTAAAAGACAATTGACTTGTAGATACTCTCCCCAACAGAATGGGGTAGCTGAGAGAAAAAACAGAACCTTATTGAATGCAGTTAGATCTATGCTAAAATATTCTGGATTGCCCAATTATGTTTGGAATGAAGCCTTGAACACTGCTGTTTATGTTCAGAACATCTTGCCATCTGTCAGTACAAAGGGAACTGTCCCTGAAATGTTATGGTCAGGCAAAATGCCAAGCTACAATAATCTTAAGGCCTATGGATGCTTAACATTTGTACATGTGCCTGAACAATTGAGGAAAAAGTTGGATGATAGGGCATACATTACATACTTGGTGGGATATGATACAAACTCCAAGGCATATAGGCTATATGATCCAGTTCACAAAAAAATTATAGTGAGTAGAGATGTAATATTCGATGAGTCTCAGTTTTACAGAAAAATTCAAAAGGTAAATGTGACTGACCTAAGTGAAAGTGTGCAAGAAAACAAGGTGGAGCAGGAACTTGCTGAAAAGGAAGAACTTAAGAAGACTGCTGGAGATCTGTTTGATGACCAAGGAAATGAAAACAATGAAGACAATGATGAATCAATAGATGCTGCTGCAGGGACAGAGGAAGAACATTATAGTCATGAAAGAGAGGATTCTATGACACAGAATGAAGATGAAGAACAACCACAGATGTTGGAAAAGCAGAAAACAAGGACCAGAAGATCTGAAGCACAAATTTTAAAGGATGAAAATCAAGCAAATATTGAATTGCATGGCAGGAATGAATCAGGGAGAAGCAAAAGACTTCAGCCTCATGAAGGTGGTTGAAAATATTTTTGATATTCTGGTATTGGAAAACAGTGACATACCAAGTAATTATGGTGAAGCTATAAATGGAAAAGATTCTCAACATTGGCTTAGAGCCATGGAGGAAGAAATGCAGGCTTTTAAAAGAACAGGGACATATGAATTGGTTGAGAGACCACAAAACAAAAATGTTGTAGGGAACAAGTGGATTTTTAGAATCAAAATAGGGGCAGATGGAAAAACAAAGAAATATAAGGCAAGGTTGGTGGCTCAGGGATTTTCACAAAAAAGAGGAAAGGATTATGATGAAACTTTTGGTCAAAATAAACAGTTTGAGGATATTGCTGGCTATAGCAAACTCATGTGATCTAGAAATTCACCATATGGATGTGAGTACAGCCTTTTTGAATGCAAAATTAGAAGAGGAAGTGTACCCGAGACAAGCTCCAGGTTTTGAGGAAGGAGAAGAAAAAGTATGGAAGTTAAATCGAGCAGTATACAGGTTGAAGCAGTCCCCAAGGGAATTTACTTTTACAATGAGCATAGCTCATATTCGTGGTCACGAAAGAGAAGTTTGCAATTGAAATGCTTATGGATAAAAATCATTTTTTTATGAGGATTCAACCTTGAACACTTGATGGAAAGTGTGTGTTTTTAAAGATATATGATGGACATTTCTTATTTATGGTATTGATATTGAATGATATAAACATATTGAGCATATAGGTGTATATTTTGGTGTGTTTATGCTTTTAAATGGAGGTCGAGAGTGTGCTTATGTAAAAAATATTTGATTTAAAGTAGAGTTGTTTGTTTGATTATTAGATATGGGTAAAAGATATTTGATTTAGATAGAGTTGTTTGTTTGGATTTGTGCTTTAGCTCTGAAAATTATAGAGAATGGCATGGAAGTTGGGATGCAGATTATCTGATGCATTGGCATCATCATCATGGCTAATGGTGGACGAAAAACACCACATTTTTTGTTCAAATTACTATGAAATTATCACGCGGGCGTAATATCAACAAAACTCCATTTTATGTTTTACAAAAAGCGTAGTGCAAAGGGGGAGGTGCAAGGCAAGGTGGATTTAGTTGTAAATTCCTGGAGATCAAACAGCAGCCTTTGAATCTACTATAAGGACTTCCCAAATTCTCGTGAAGTTCCACAATGTTTTCCATGAAGCTTTCCATCCAGTCATAAAGAGGAACCAAGAGGAGCGGGTGAGCAAAAGAAATACCCAATGAAGAGGACATGGCCTGCGACTTACATCAACTTAATGAGACACTTTAAATTTCCAATTGCAATTCTCTACTTTCTTGCTCCTTCCCTTCACATTTGTAAAACTATATAAAACGTCCCAATTTTTATGAGGCCAAAGCAAATCCAGTGTAAGAATAACGTGCTGAACATCTAAGACAGATGAACAACGAATTCTTTTATCAAAAGAATATTAGAATCAAACGAGTAGCTGTGTTCGCATAAGTTCGCAATTAATATGATCTGTAAGAAACAGCAAACCTGTAAAGATATATCACATCCCTTCAAGCGGGTGCTCCTTTTGGCTATATACACAAGAAACCGAGAATACTTCAACACCATCTCAATGGTGATAAGTCATACACTTATGACCCCAAGCTGTTATATTCATCTTCTGAAATTGGAAGCCTTTGAAGATTTACCAAAGCCAACATCAGGGTTCCTGACACATTTTCCAACACCTTGTGAACGAGATGAAATACTCCACAAAGACTCTTTAGGTCTATTTATTGACGCTGCCTTTGTTGCTGGTGCTGGTGCTGGTGCTGGAGTTGGAACTGGCATCGATTGTTGGTCAAATGATGGTGGTGGCACTGTTGTGGACATGGTCTTCGACTTTAACAAAGGATGCTTCGTAGGATTCTTACCACCCATCCCATTGGCAATAAGCCATCTAGAACTGGATTGCTGTTGTTTCTGGTTTCCCCAAACTTTCTGCTTTGTATCTTCACTCGTTTTCAGTCCTGATACATGCACTCCAGTGATCTTGAACTTGGGTTTTTGCTGATCCTCCAACACTTCATCATTTTCTTCACTGTTCCCTGCAACAGAAACCCTCTTCCACATCTTTGGACGAGGTGGAACCACCACACGCTCTGCTTGAACAAAAGCCATCATAGGTGCTCCAACAGGCTCAAAGTTGCGTAGTGGGTCACGCAGCTGAACCAACATTGCTAAGGTAAGAGTATCACCCATAAAACCACCAGAAGAACCATTGGTCTGTTTGCCTTTCCCCTTCTCATTCTCATTGCCACATGCAAATAACATATCATTATGGGCAGTATTATGTGATGCCAAGATTGACAATGTGTTCTGATTTATATCCTCCTCGGAGAAAGCCCCCGAGTCCAGGCGCATCCACTCATCTAGGGATATTGCCATGGACATCAAGCCATCTCCTTCATCTGATGTATCCTCAGTTCCTTCAATCAAATGCATTGACTTCTTACTTTCCAATGCATCCACATAGTATGGAGCTTCTTCCTCGGTCATGTCTGCTTGTATTTTAAGCCCTTCAATAGCCAATGCTTCGATCTTTTCCATTGCCATGGGTGCAAGCTCTTCAAGAGACATGAATTCAGTATATGCGTCTCTGGAACTTATTCCATCTATTTTATCTCTTTCATAAGCTGCACCTGTGCTGGAATCACGGCCAAACATGACATCCGAATCTCTGCTGCCAGGATAGTTCTGCATATGGCCATCCTTGTGATACTCTAAGCCAAGATGCTTTCCTTTTCCTCCAGATCCAAAGACCCCATAACTACAGGACAAAATTTTGTACAGTCAGTCCAGACATCAATATTGCAAATACATAATTATAGCATTAGAAAGTCAGTAGAATCACCTTTGACCAGTTCCATTGCTTCCTTCATATGCTATCTGATGTATTGACTTTCCTGTAATGTCATCTAAAGGCATGGTAAGCATAGCTTCCACAGCCATTTTATTCATCCCGACAGATGCCATCCTGCGTAATATATCCAATGCACTGGAACCCATCTCTGCTGGGACAACAACAGGCTTTGAAACATGCATCACCAAATGACCAGCACCCCTTTGTCCTTGAAAATGAAAAGGATTCATGCTTCTCAATGAACCACCATCCCGAGTGTAAATCATTTTGCCTAGACCTTCCGCTAAAGAGGGTGCCTCCGACACAACCAACTCCTTGCCAAAACTAGCACGAGTATTGTGAGGAGAAACTTCAAATGCCTGCTCACTCAATCCCCACTCTTGCATGAGTGCTTCTGCCTCTGCATCTTCAAGCATCTTAGCCCGTGCCTTGCTACGCATGGTCTGAGTAGCCTTTTGTAGTTCTGACTCTGCTGCATCCATTATAGCAGCGAGATCTTCATATTTTGCCCAATCTGTATTGTATTCCTCTGGAATGGCTAATGAAGGCTCAGGAAAACTTCGTTCACTCAAATTCATCTTTCTCATGTTAGGCGTACTAGGTAAACTGAAGTCAAGCCCAAAGCCACCTTCTAATAAAGCATCTTGCTTGAACTGCTTCAGTAGCAAAGCTTTCGGGGAATCTGAATCACTGTCGGAAATGGGAGGTAGACTTTGACCTTTCTCTAACATACTTAAGAACTCTCCAGTTACTAAATTGACTTCGTCATCTGAATCTTCTGAGTTTCTTAGAGATGTTTGGTCCTTTCCAACATCCCCAATCATAGTCAAAATATCTTCTGTATAATCTTCAGCTTCTAGTGTAAACTCCATGTCTGTAAAAGCCCCAAGTGATCTATGCTCCACTGTTGCTTCACATTGGTCTTCATTGTCTGGGACCCGCTCACAATCTGCCATTGGCTCCATCAGTTCATGACTTTTTGTGCCCACATTGCTCATCTCCAATCCATGATCAATGACATCAAAATCCACTTCATCTTCAGAAACAGCATGCATGTCCTTGTGTGGTAACTGTGAACTAGGTTCAATAGCATCCACTGACAAAGACGGTTCAAATTGCCCTGGCGTGTGAGGCGCTAGCACAAAATCATCATCATCAAATGTACCTGACTTTGATAATTCAAATTTAGAAAGGACATCAGATGCTGAGTGTACCCGCAAAAGACGCCTTGGCCTGGTGGCAGAATCCCCACTACCACTACCAACAAATGTATTGTCAAGGCTCAGGTGTTCCATAGAAATTTCTTGAACAGACCCATTTCCAGGCAAAGAAGAAAGAGGAGGGGAAATATGTACTTTCGATGGTTGTGCCCTGAGCGTAGAGGTAGATGGGGAACTTGGCAAGCTATTAAATGATTGCAGCGCTCGTTGGACTGGAGATGCACCAAAATGTGAACTATTGCCACTTAGATCATCAGAATCACTGAATTCCTTGCCATCTAATACCCTGTATCCAAAAGTAACAAGCAACGTGGATCCCTTTGCTTTGCCTGCAAGCTTGAAGCTTGTTGTTAAGTCATTGGATTTTTCACCTGATAAACCCTTGCCAATTGTCTCCGGCAAAAGACGACTAAGATCCAAGCGATGTTTTCCAAATTCAAGATCATCTACATCCAAAGCAATCACAGAAAGGGTGAAAGGCTTAGGTTTGTACTTTATTGTTTGTGAATTTTTCTTGGATCCATAAACTGGACACCTAACAATGAGAGTTTCTTCAAATTCAACTGACCCATTAAAAGTCCGCACTGGCAAAGTATTTACTAAACTTTCTTTCTGCCTCAGATGCACAACTAGTCTCAGACCGTTCAATGAAGGAGGCAATCCTTCAATACCATGCACATGGGTGGAAAACTCACAGTTTATTCTCTGTAACCCAATATTAGAAAGGGCCTTGAAAGGTTTCCAATTCCAAAATCCCTTTTTTTCAACAGGCAATTCTAGTGTTTGACTGAAAGTCCTGTTATCCTCCAACCATTTTGGAAAATTAGTTACATCTATCCATTTAGACACATCAGGCAATTGCCTTCCATATTCTTGTGAATGCCAAGAGCGTTGTTGTTCAGGCCTTCCTCTATCCTCAGCCTCATCTGCTGTATCTCTTTTACGACCTACATCTTTTTTGTTTCCTGGAGGCCCAAACGTGTGACCAGCCTTATACAGAGCCTGACTCAGTGCCTCGAGTTCCTGCAGCAATTGTCCTCCAGCATCACTTCTCAATGGAGGACCAGACGTAGGACCTGAACTTACCATAGCTACCTAAATTAGAACGCCAAGGTTGTTGCATAGAAGCAACATCAAATTAGGTTAGTGAGAACAAAAGAGTGCAAGCGCTTTGGCAACATAGAAACGCACAAATACTTACCGTAGAAACCTAAACTTCAGGTTTTTGGGCATAAAAGTTGAAGGGATGGGGATGCAAAGAAGCATCGAATGTGACAATAAGAAGTTCCAAGCCCCTCAAAATAGCGGATATAAAAGATGCACAGAATAGTAGAATCAACAACCAAACTCAAAAGATCTAAAGGTTAAATCTTTGAAATGGGCAAAAATCCGATCCTTCAGATAAATTGCCCAGCTCTTGCCAAGGTCAATTTCGCCAGGAAACAAACGATCTAACCGACCCAAAGGGAGAAAAACCATGGGACCCAAGCAGATCACGGATAACGACAAGAAGAAAAGCAAGAGCAAAAATGGGAGGGAAAAAGCAAAGGCGATCAATCAAAATGGAAACAGAAGGAATACAAGGAGATGAGTTTAAGGACCTAAGTTTTCATGAGGGCTGAGGGCGCGACCGGGCGGCGCCGCAGTAGATCGCTGCCGGAACTCCCACCATAGCCGAAGCTTCTGCCTTTTTCAAAATTGACAAGGCAAAGAAGTGTGTTGATATTTTGCAAGGTTTGGAAAATATGCCCCTTTGTTGGCTTTTTAGTCATGTGGGGAATTTTGACAGCTTGGGAAGTTCAGAAAATGCTTTAAAAAAGGCATCACTTGAGGGGGACCTCGGCCTCCACTGTGCACGTTCCTCTCAGTAGTTCAATTCACTGTGGTCCTTGACCCTCTACCTTCATAGTTCTCTCCGTAGTTCTCTCTGTGAACAAAAAAAATCAATTCTATGCTTTTATAACCTGACTTGCCCTGCCTATCCATAAACATCGCCTTGGGTATCTACATTATCAATCTATGTTCCTAGTTTTTCTTGCTCCTTTCTGCGACAAGACTCGCCCTTATCAGTCCATATATTGCACCAGCAGATCTATCAACATGTCTTGCATATCTATGGTTGTATGTGTGTGTGTGTGTGTGTGTTTTCTTTTTCAACCTGACTTGCCATAAATAGTTGGTATTGTTTACATTGACTTGCTCTCTCTCTCTCTCTCTCTCTCTCTCTCTCTCTCTCTCTCTCTCTCTCTCTCTCTCTCTCTCTCTCTCTCTCTCTCTCTCTCTCTCTCTCTCTCTCTCTCTCTCTCTCTCTCTCTCTCTCTCTCTCTCTACTCTCTCTCTCTCTCTCTCTCTCTCTCTCTCTCTCTCTCTCTCTCTCTCTCTAGTGCTCCTTATAGGCCTCAAAAGTTTTAAATACATATAAGTACTTAATTGTGAGGGTTTTTCCCAACTGTTGTTACTTACCATTCTTAATCTCAATCTATCTATATTCATATAAACTGAGTTTTCCATGGCAAAACGTTGCCTGAAGACTTGTTTTAATATTTCTTAAAGAATAGAAAAATGTCAAAATTAGCATATCCTACATAGATCACATGCCACTAGGTGTGATTGACAAAGACCAAGAATGCACTGACAAATTTTATTTTGAAGGAACAAATATGCATAGAATAATGGCTCCTTCCTATTGTCTACCAACTACCGCAAGTCAATCACCAATAGTTCCATATGATACAAAATAATGTGGTGTCCATTACGCAAAAAAGTGGTTGTGCATATACTATCACCATTAAATTAGCATATGGTAATGGGCTGTTGTTTTAAAAAATTTATGTGTGTTTAACAATCTCTCAACAATTACACATACATGTATATACGTGTAATCCTTTGTGAGTCTATGTCTCTTCATAACATTCAACAAGCTTGTAGCGTCTAATGGAGCAAATTCTTATAACCTACAAGAAATTTATCGCGGCGGCCGCCGCAAACATTTCTTTTGCCCAACTCAATGTGTCTAAGTTGGAGAACTCTAACCTCCAATTTTTTTCTTAAAAAGCTCAAAAGCAATGCAAAAGCATCTAACTACTCTATGCAATTGCATCCTTATCAACAATTTGCCAATGGATGTCATAGAAAACACTGCAGAAAAATGCAGTGTTATATGCTTTTACACAGTCCTGGCTAAAAATCTAGCTATGATAGTTGTTTGAGTGAGAAGACATGAAAACAGTTTAAGATAAATGCAACATTACACGCTTCTCCATAGTCTTGGCTAAAAATTTCGCACATTTTCCACATGCAGCATGCACTCTTGCTCTAAGTGTTTGAATGCATCCTTTCTGATGAGCGTTGCCATTCCATTGGCATTAATAAAATCATTCTTCATTACAGCATAAGTACAGTCAACTAACATAGTAAGCAAATCTCTAGAAATATAACCCCTAAAAACCTGTTCATGACCATGGCCATAGTTGTGGCTTCCTTCCTTGGGAGCGTGAACAATTTCAAGAGGAGGGTTTAACACCTCACCTTTGGATTTAGAGCCATCTTCAGGGTCGTTTGATTTTTCCTTTCCATAGTTAGTTCATAAAGTCAACTTGAGAAGCAAACTAGGCAGGAGACTTGGAGAATATCATAAACATGTTATGCGAACCTCCAAATCAAAGCCATCCTCTATCTTTGGCAACGTTCTAAGCATAATCCATTCCCAAATGTCTTCTTTGCAGTTCAACCATTTTTAAACATTCAAGTTGTTGCAAAAAAAAGGTTTTGTTATTGATTGCTAATTGTATGGAACTCAAAGCCAATTGATGATAAAGAGTTAGTCTATATCTATTCAGCTAAACGAATCGTTTCCAAATCTACCGAAGGATGAAAAATAAACAAATCCTTCTCCTTCCTTACTACCAAAGGCTAAGTGCATGTCTATTCTTTCATATAGTGTGATTTCACCGTAAGATAGCTGGTGAACACCTAGATGAAGGTCCAAAAAATGGAACCCTGATAGGGCAAATAATGGTTTCCGTCCACCCATATCCGTCCTTGGCATGGACTCTAGGAGCTCCATTGCCACTCCGACCAAAATGTTTAGCAGTTCCGATTTGCTCATACCCATAAACGGCCCCTGTTCAACTCTTCAACAATTCAACGACAAATCTTCTACCCGCTTTGCCCCTCTTCTCAATGGCTGCTGGACCCTTGCCGGAGGACATGGCAGAATTGAACCCAATTATATCATGGATGTCATGGCATTATATGCCCGCAGCGGCCTCACCATATTCGACACAGCTGATATTTATGGTCCCAGTGAACCTATCCTTAAAAAAATGCTTTAAAAAAGGCATCACTTGAGGGGGACCTCGGCCTCCACTGTGCACGTTCCTCTCAGTAGTTCAATTCACTGTGGTCCTTGACCCTCTACCTTCATAGTTCTCTCCGTAGTTCTCTCCGTGGATGAAAAAAATCAATTCTATGCTTTTGTAACATGACTTGCCCTGCCTATCCATAAACAAAATAGAAATGGGGTCGTCTAAATCTGCTGGCGTGCAATCTGGTGATGCCACGTGGCACCTCTCTACAACGCGGAATGGAAGTCGGGTGGCCCCATTCCGCGTAACCGGCTGGTCAGGTTATTTTTTAGGGTTGCGATTAGGGTTCTGCTTAGGTTTCGCCGCATTTTTCAGGGTTCTGCTTAGGGTTCGCTAAGAAATCTCTGCAAATTCGTTCGGGGTTGTTCTCTGCTAATCGATCTCTGCTAAAAGATCTCTTCAGGGTTGTTCTTCGATCTCTGCAAATGCGAAGTTCGCACCGGTTCTTCTTCGAGCTTTGCAAGCAAGATCTTGGCAGTTCTCAAGCGGATCGTCAGTTCTTCAAGCTTTGCAAGCAAGATCTTGAGCTCTGCGTCGGTTCTTCAGCGGAATCGCGAGCTCAATAGTTACGGAGCTCTGCGGTTCTTTGCGACTTGTTGTTTCTCTGCGAGACCATGTAAGATAGCAAGCCGTAAGTAGAGGCTCGGTAGAAAATCTCAAAATCTTGCTCGAGAAAACTTCCCCATCGCAAAATCTTGCTTAAATCTTGTTGAAAAGCCTCTCGAAACTCTGCAATCTCTTTGGCGATCTTGTAAAACTTCTGTTTTTTTGGCGCTCCCACGAACATATCGACCCTCGGGCGTATACATCGGGGACTTTCCCCTCCCATGGCGACCAACTTCGCCATGAGCACCCTCCCCTCCGTCTATTAGGGCCATCTATAATATGATGCGAAAGAAGGACCACGAAGGGGTCATTAAATTACGCCTTCAATGGGGCTCCTACGTCGGCGAGGCGTGAATACATGGGTTAGCACCACGGCATAAATCACATATAAATAACCACCTCGAAGGGTGGCATATCCATCAAATACCAGCGGCAAAGAATATGCATCTAAACCTAAGAAAACACCCCAAACCCATGGTTCTACCCGGTTCGGACTCGGTGAGGATCGACCGGCGGCTAGGCCTCAAGAGATCAGCAGACGAGAATCTCGACATGGCGTTGGGCGGCATAGAACATTGGCTAGGGTTGTCCACTCCATCCGCCCCTCACATTGCACACTTTGCGGATGGGTCAATTCACGCTATGGCGCCGCTATAGCCCAGGAGACGCGGGCTCGAGGCATCACCCTGCCGAGCCTACTCGGGGTTCATGAAGTCCCGGTCCCGATGAGGCAGGTCGGGAAGCGTCCCCTTCCGAGAATCACGGTGGCTCCATGGGCGAGCTAGAGAATACGTCGCATCGGCTGACCCCCGCATCCGTGCCGGCTTTTTCGCCCTAAATCTACTCAAAGCGCCAAGGTGCCCCTACGGGTCACACCTTCCCACCGAGGGAGTGTCGGACCCATACCCGGCCCCCTCGTGACCCGGCTATCGGGTCTAGCTTCGCTATAGGAGTCCCGGGAGCCTTTTATGTTCGTGCAAGACCCACCTCCACTTCACTGCTTGTGTTCCTTGTGCGGTGCTAAGCCGGTACCATAGCATCTATGACCCGGTGGGCTCTTGTGCACAGGCGCATTGCCGCGGGATAATCTGAGGGCTCTATCTAGGAGCATACTACAATAAATAGCCTCTCGAGGTCTCTACCCCCTTAATTCCCCATTTCGAGAGTAACACTAGGCTAACAACCACCGGTCCATCCATTACAAGCAAAACCAGAATCGAAATATATAGAGAACCTACCTTTGCAATCAAGGGTTAGTTCCTACGAGTAAACACAGAGAGAGAATAGACCGGCAACCAAGCGAGGTGCCCCGGGCGCTTATCCTAGAATTCACAACTACACTAGCCACCCCACGTGTTTTCGCTCGACCCATTGTCGTTGGGGATCTCCATCTTCTTGGTGCGGGTGTTCAACTTTGTGTAAGAAGGGTGGCGTCCAATTGCTCAAGGTGGCTTCACCACGGTCACAAAGGTGGCGCTCCCTTTGCTCAAGGTGAGTTGTGGTCGATATGGGGGTGGCGATCCACCCTATTGACCCCAATTAGCATTATCATGCTAACCAATCGAGGGTGGCCACGTGGCGCCTTCCCAAACCATAATTAACTTAATTATGGTTTTTAAATGTTAGTTCCTTAGTTATAGGTTATTATTGTTAATAATTAAATTAGCATAGCTAATTTAATCCTTTTTAAGTGAACCACCTAGGTTCCCATACCCCATGTGGCGTATGTATCCCTGGTGACGTGTCAACATATTTATACTTATACCGTATAAATACTTGGAACGTCACATTCTCCCCTCCTTAGAAATAATGCTGTCCTCAGCATTGGGGTTAGATACAGATATAATAAATGACATTCTGAAGGAAGGTAATTCCTTATTTCAGAAGGTAATATATTAAAGCTTTCAAGTTTACAACAGTTTAAGCAGCAAAAGTACAATTCACATCCTTATCATAATTAAAAAGTGCAAGGACCAAAGTCCAAGATTAACAACAACAGAACATGTAGATAACATAAAGCGAAGAAATCGGGTCATCAGCAACCCCCTAACATGGACAGGTCACGTACCGCTCACTGGCCTGCACATGGTAATATATCAGTTTATATAGATAAAATATGCGAACTTCCTTACCAGCATTGTTCTGCTTATCTGGCGTGCTAAAAGCGACTTTCTTCTCCTGGCGACCGTAAGAGTTCTGCTGAGAGGGCCCCGGACTTGGAGAGCGGGGTTTATAAGGTGTGGATGGCCGTGGCTGCGAGTAAGGAGCAGGACGCGGATACTGATTCCTTGGTATGTCCTCCTCGAGACTCAATGCTTTAGCCTCGGCTTCTGCAACTGATTTCGGGTCGATGGCCTTAACCATCCGTTTGATCGATGGTGCCAAACCCTCAATATAGCCCTCCACTGCCCTTTTCTCATTCATACCAGGTACATACAGTCTCAGGCGCATAAACTCATCCGTGTAAGCCTGTACGGACATACTCTTCTGCTCCAACCTGTAGAAAGTCTGGATCTGTTGGCATTTATGTGCACGGGGCACATAATGCGATTTGAAGGCCTTGGCAAACTTTCTGAAGTTGCATCTACTCCTGTCCAGATGTTTGGCTCTGGCATAGCCCTTCCACCAAATACGGGCAGCTCCGGTAAGGTTTGTGGTGGCAACCTTTCCTGTATCCTTCTCTGTCATGCCATAGGACCTGCCGAACTCCTTCATTTCGTCCAGCCAGGATTCGGCATTCAAGCCGCCTCTAGATTTCCCATCAAACTGGGCCAATTTCCTATTCTTCCATATACTAGTTATGGCTGTATCAACTGTCTTGCGGTACTCCTTATCTCGGCGCTTTGCATGGCCACCAGATGATGCGGATGATTCAGATGACACTGAAGTGGCAGACTTTGAGGAGGTGGCACTATCTCTAGAGGAGCTCCGTCGGCGTTTAGAGTGGGACCTCTTCGCACGCAGTACGGGGGACTGGTTCGTGGTGGGGGCGAGCTGGCGGTGTGTGGACTGGACTAAGCGGAGGTAACTCCGGTGCATCCTGTTGTACATGCTGTGGTGGGTTAGCATGCAAGACGTAGGCCTGTAATTCGCCTAACTGTCTTTTCATCAGCATCAATTCTTGTTCGGGTGTTAATCGACTTGCATTTGAGGGTGTCTGCCAGGCGGCATTGCGTGCACCGTCTATATTAAACATACAATGATATAAGAAAGAGTACGATAACAGTAAGTGTTATAACAAAGTCATTTTGGGTAGTATCGAGAAACACAAAGTGAACACGAAAAAGGACGGAAGATTCAAATTACAAAGTTTAACTAATCGGTTACATTAAAGAAGTTCATACGGAACACGGTTATAAACTTATAGTTATATAATACATAAAGGGGCACGACATGGGCCATTTCCTAGTCATAGTGAAGCATAGGAACACACAAACCGGAAAATGCGGCTTTAAGGGTTTGCGTGGGGATACATGACGGCATAGCGCGACACTCTCACGCGCCGACTCGGACGAGCTTTAACGCGTGCCCAAGCACGGATAATAGCGGGTTGATAATCCCAAGTGGGGCTAATAATCGGAAGGTTGAAGAGTCTTCGCGGTCGCGTAGAAGATTCTTGGGAGATGATCATTAGCATCCTCAAAAGCTTGATGTGGGGTCATATTCCAATAATCCCAAGTGCGGGAAAGGGTCCATTTCAAATCATCGTAAGCACGTTCTCGAAGGAGAGTAACTATTTCCATCCCCTTGTCAGGATCATAAGGTTGTTCCGGCACCCTAAGCTCCGCTATCTCATCGTCAACTTCCCGTTCAGGATACTCGTTGTATCGTTCCCCATAGTCTGTTCGGGGAGGTCCCCTGTTCATCTCTCGTTATACGGAATGTTATCCTATCTTAGATTACTCATGGTTGTTTCTTACGCAAGAGGCGGGAGTAATTATATATAGATTGAACAATTTTGCTATACCCTAGATTCCAGTAGTAAGACATCATGGAAGAGAACGATTTGAATTGTATCCATTAATACAATAGACACAAATCATAAGAGAATAGCGTATATATTGTATAATGGCTCAAAACAAAAATATACTAATTCCAAGAAAATACATATGGTGGAGTTGCCCAAAGGCTATACTCATTTAATGGATCTTAGGAAAGGACTAAGAGCTAGGCCCCGCGTCTTGATCCATTTTCGTAGGGGATGGTGGCTCCCGCTGGCGAAGTAGCGCGACACCGGGGCTAATGGTGAGTCGGCATTTGAAGCAAGCTAGCGGAGGAAAAGCAAAGCTAGCCTAATGTCTTTCACGAGCATTTTCATGCTCATCCAAGCCGCAATGTCTTGGCTTAACGCAGCAAGTGCCAAGTCGCGACTCACAAGTACTGGCGAGAATGGAGATTTGCGGGGAGCTTAGGTGTCCCCGTAGCCCGACAAAGCCTTCCGGTGCCTGAGAAGATGCCTCACCGTGGGGGAGAGCTCGAACAAAGAATAACACGGCCTTGACGAAAAGCCGAGAGGAAGAACTGCGTAAGATGGTTCTTAAAAGCTACTACGTCGGGATCTCGCTAGTCGCTATCTCCCTTTCAAGATTGAGATGTACCACGCCCGCATAGGCCTCTTCCTTATCTTCTTTCAGATGGTCTTGATTATCGCACAACTCTTCTCCCTGTTCATCCTCCTCCATTGGTATGGCCACCTCGTTAATATTAGGGACATGAGGTCCCATAGCAGCAAAAGCATCCTCAGGTGGCGGAGAGAAGGGGATCTTGGAGCATCAATTGCCTTAGTCGTAACAAGGTCTCAACAGGCTCAAGGTCTTACGGGTGAAACCTAAGTAGCCGTTGGACTTCCGCAGATAATCGGGAAGGAGAAGTCAAGGAAGTCATCGACAATACTCGGCCGAGCTCGTCGAGGACGAGGTCCTTGGTCATGTGTGGAAGGTTAGCGATGACGTGATATGCCCACATGATATCATCGAGGAGGAGATACTCTCGACCATTGTGCATGATTGGGGGAAGGGCATCCAACCCCGCAAGCTTGCGACCGTGGCCTCGCACAACGGGCGGTTCGGTGGCGAGCTGCTTCCATCGAACAAAATCTGTATGGCTGATGCGCTCATCCTCCTCTGGATCATCAGCAATAGGTAACTTCCCTTTTTCCAATGGAGTGTAATCGAACTCCACATATTGGTCCATAAGAATGGCCAATGCAAAGCGGACCTCAAAATAGGTCTGCTGTCGTCCAAAGCGGAGGATAGGAGCATGCCGAAACGCATTTGAATACCCTAAGTGTATCCTCGGCATGTTTGTCATCCCCAAGCATCTGCATAAGTCAACGGATCTATGGAGGTAAAGCCGAGGAGGATCGCCATACTGAGAGTGCTTTGGGGCACCATCTCTTGAATGTAAAGCGCAAGAAATCGGCATAATCGGGATGGGTCTCCATATTGGCGATAAGATCCACCTCTTGTAACAAATAAGGATGGAGCTGCTCAAAGTGGACATCAGGATCCCATCGCTCTCCATCGTGGGTACCATTCTTGTATTTTGGGTATGGTCCATAGCGATTACTAGGAGGAGGAGGAAGATAGGAAAAGGGAAGAGCTTATCACAAGATTGGAAACCCTAAAAGGAAAGGGGTACGTTTAAAGAAAAAGTGTTCTTTTTTTTTTTTTTTTTTTTTAAAAGAATATTCCACTGAAGTGAAATAATTTATTATTATTTAGGTTATTGAAAAAAAAAATGGTGTTTTGTTGTGTTTTTTTTTTTTTCGATTTGAAAGTTTGCATGTATAGACAGCATGCAAATGCAGTAATAGAATATGATGTTAAGATAACACTTTATATTAATATCAAAACAGGATGTACAAAAAGATACAACACATATTACAAAATTGAGGACAATTAAGGCCTCTCCCCACGAATCCTACGCGCCAAGGCCAAATCCTTGGGCATGATGGTCACACGCTTAGCATGTATAGCACAGAGGTTGGCGGCGCCAAGAAGCGCAACGAGATAATCCTCGGCCGCCTCTGTAGGGGCCAAGATGGCATGCGTCACGGGCAGGAGGTCGGATCTTAAACTCTGCGCGATTTCCCGAACAAGGCTGGGCGGCAACTTCCTAATGAGAAGCTCCGAACCCGATACTTGCGGATTTCATTGCCAGGCCACCGCCCCAGTGTCTAAACCGGTGGGGCTTCCTCTACGAGGAGGGGGAACAAGAGGAAGTCTCTTCCCTCCTGTGGCTGGATGTCGGGCTCGCTCAACTAAGGTGTCCCTTCGGGTATCCCCTCTCTTCTTTGCAACCCCACCCATCGCCTCGAGCTGGGTCTTGTATTGTGACCCCAGGCGAGTTGGGCTGGTGGTCTTTCTCTTCCGCCGGTAAAAACGGTTAGGGGGCTCCCTAACCCGAGTATCCGTCTCGGCTACTAGTATCCGGAAGCCGCTTCTTCGCTTTCGGTCTTGCTGCCCCTTAACAAGCGTACGGCCGTCCGTCGTCGGATCTCTGCAAGATATCGGTCCGGTCGGGCCGCCATGTCAAGTTCCACATCCATCAGTTCTTCCTCAGGAAACGAGGGGTTAACATCTTCCCAGATAAAGAACTGGGCATCCTCATCGTAGTAGTATGGGGGTATTACAAAACTGTGGCCCCTGCTTATGGCTCTACCCCGTCCCAAATACTGATACTCATGACCCCTTGTAGCCGGGTGCGCACATTTTGCCTCCCCTAAGATCTTCCTCGTGGGCCATGGCCATTAGGTATTGGCTACTCTCTGAGCCTCGGCTCCAGCAGCATCTGGGGCCATATCCGCAGGGTAGTATTTAACTAAGGTTAGGGTTTGGTACTCCTGCTCCACCAAGGTATAAGTCATCCCTTCAGCGTTGAGCTTTAGCAAGAACCGTTCTGTCAAATGGAAAACCGGGTATGGTATATGATCCCCCTCCATGAATCGTAACACTAGTTGATCTAGGAGGAGTTCAGTCTTCTCTGGCCCTTCTTCTGTATCTCCGATGTAGTCCCCAAGCAAACAGAAGAGCTGGACAACATCGCAGCTTGAGAAGCTCTTAGTGCCCTTGGTTCTCGCCATCTCTTTTCAATGTAGCGGGCAGCGCCGCGGAGATCGGAAGTCGGCAACTAGGGCGCTCCAAAAGGGTTGGTCAAACTGCACGGACAAATACGGCGGCTATGGCGCTTGGCGGTCGGGTGAGGAGGAGGCGGAACCCTAAAAGGAGTAGGTGAGCCAAAACCCTAAAAACGTCCGTGGTTAAATTTCGCCTCGTTAATTAATTTTTTTTTTTTTAAATGGTCAACGCCTGGTCAAACCGGCGGACTTGGGTATTTTGGCCCTTAAAATCGCAAAATAAACCCTTATTTACCCAAGTGCGCCTATTTTAAATTTCGCCCTCTCGATCACCACTTCGCTCACTGGCGGTGTGTCCTAGACTAATTCAAGGGTCCCCCGACGCAATGAAACAAAACTTTTCCGATTCCGAGCTGCCTGAGGAAAGTTATGGCACTTTCCAACTTGAGTCATCCAGTCGCCCTAAACTTCCTAAAGACTTACAATTTACTATATCAACCTAGCACAAAACCAAACATCAAAGAGCTAAACAATCACACTCGCTTTAACTCCCTCCTAACTACCGAACTGACGAGTTAGGGCTTGGTCAGTGCTATGATTTCGAGTAACCGAAATCACGGCTCTGATACCACTGTGACGCTCCCTGAACATATACGACCCTCGGACGTATACATACGGGGACTTTCCCCTCCCATGGCGACCAACTCGCCATGAGCAGGGCCCTCCGTCTATTCCGGGCCATCTATAATATGATGCCCGAAAAAGAAGGACACGAAAAGGGTCATTCGCCCACGCCTTCAATGGGGCTCCTACGCCGGAAGCGTGAATACATGGGTTAGCACACGGCGATAAATCACATATAAATAACCACCTCGAAGGGTGGCATATCCATCCAAATACCAACGGCAAAGAATATGCATCTAAACCTAAGAAAACACCCCAAACCCATGGTTCTACCCCGGTTCAGACTCCAGTGAGGATCGACTGACGGCTAGGCCTCAAGAGATCAGCGAGCATTGTAATCTTGACATGGCGTTGGCTGGCATAGAACATTGGCTAGGGTTGTCCACTCCATCCGCCCCTCCCATTGCACACTTTGCGGATGGGTCAATTCACGCTATGGCGTCGCTATAGCCTTCAGGAGACTTGGGGCTCGAGGCATCACCCTGGCGAGCCTACTCCGGGGTTCATGAAGTCCCGGTCCGATGAGGCGGTCGAGGAAGCGTCCCCTTCGAGAATCACGGTGGTGGCTCCATGGGCGAAGCTAGAGAATACGTGCGCATCAGCGACCCCGCATCCGTGCAGAGCTTACTCGCGCCCTAAATCTACTCAAAGCGCAAGGTGCCCCCTACGGGTCACACCTTCCCACCGGGGAGTGTCGGACCCATACCCGGTCCCTCGTGACCAGGCTATCGTCTAGCTCGCTATAGGAGTCCTGGGAGCCTTTTATGTTCGTGCAAGACCCCACCTCCACTTCACCCTTTGTGTTCCTTGTCCGGTGCTAAGCCGATTACCATAGCATCTATGACCGGTGGGCTCTTGTGCACGTGGGCCGCATTTGCGGGATAACACGGGGCTCTATCTAGGAGCATACTACAATAAATAGCCTCGAGGTCTCTACCCCCCTTAATTCCCCATTTCGAGTAACACTAGGCTAACAACCACCCGGTCCATCCATTACAAGCAAAACCAGAATCGAAATATATAGAGAACCTACCTTTGCAATCAAGGGTTAGTTCCTACGAGTAAAACAGAGAGAATAGACCAAAGCAACCCAAGAGGTGCCCACAGGGCGCTTTATCCTAGAATTCACAACTACACTAGCCACCCACGTGTTTTTCGCTCGACCCATTGTCGTTGGGGATCTCCATCTTCTTGGTCCGGGTGTTCGACTTGTGTAAGAAGGGTGGCGCCCAATTGCTCAAGGTGGCTCACTCGGGTCACAAAGGTGGCGCCCTTTGCTCAAGGTGAGTTGTGGCTGATATGGGGGTGGCGATCCACCCTATTGACCCCAATTAGCATTATCATGCTAACCAATCGAGGGTGGCCACGTGGCGCCTTCCCAAACCATAATTAACTTAATTATGGTTTTTTTAAATGTTAGTTCCTTAGTTATAGGTTATTATTGTTAATAATTAAATTAGCATAGCTAATTTAATCCTTTTTAAGTGAACCACCTAGGTTCCCATACCCCATGTGGCGTATGTATCCCTGGTGACGTGTCAACATATTTATACTTATACCGTATAAATACTTGGAACGTCACATTTTTCCCCTTGAAACGACTCCCCCATTTCTATTTTGTAGGGGAATGAAAACTGGTCGGCATTCCCGGTTTTGCGGTGACCGCTCCGGCTACCGCCGGTCGGGAACCAAGAAATGGGAATGATGTTAATCCATTCCATTCCCTATACATTTGGGTATCTACATTATCAATCTATGTTCCCAGCTTTTCTTGCTCCTTTTTGCGACAAGACTCGCCCTTATCAGTCCATATGTTGCACCAGCAGATCTATCAACATGTCTTGCATATCTATGGTTGTATGTGCCTGTGTGTGTGTGTTTGTTTTCTTTTTCAACCTGACTTGCCATAAATAGTTGGTATTGTTTACATTGACTTGTGAACCTACTCTCTTACATTGACTTGTGAACCTACTCTCTTACATTGACTTGTGAACCTACTCTCTCTCTCTCTCTCTCCTCTCTCTCTCTCTCTCTCTCTCTCTCTCTCTCTCTCTCTCTCTCTCTCTCTCTCTCTCTCTCTCTCTCTCTCTCTCTCTCTCTCTCTCTCTCTCTCTCTCTCTCTCTCTCTCTCTCTCTCTCTCTCTCTCTCTCTCTCTCTCTCTCTCTCTCTCTCTCTCTCTCTCTCTCTCTCTCTCTCTCTCTCTCTCTCGTGCTCCTTATAGGTCTCAAAAGTTTTAAATACATACAAGTTCTTAATTGTGAGGGTTTTTCTCAACCGTTGTTACTTACCATTCTTAATCTCAATCTATCTATATTCATATGTAAACTGAGTTTTCCATGGCAAAACGTTGCCTGAAGACTTGTTTTAATATTTCTTAGAGAATAGAAAAATGTCAAAATTAGCATATCCTACATAGTTCACATGCCACTAGGTGTGATTGACAAAGACCAAGAATGCACTGACAAATTTTATTTTTGAAGGAACAAATATGCATAGAATAATGGCTTCTTTCTATTGTTTACCAACTGCCGCAAGTCAATCACCAATAGTTCCACATGATACAAAATAATGTGGTGTGCATTACGCAAAAAAGTGGTTGTGCATATACTATCACCATTAAATGAGCATATGGGCTGTTGTTTTGAAAAATTGATGTGTGTTTAACAATCTCTCAACAATTACACATACATACATGTATACGTGTAATCCCTTGTGAGTCTAGTGGGAGATCGACTAGTCATGCCACCATTCTCCTTATGGTCTCTTCATAACATTTAACAAGCTTGTAGCGTCTACTGGAGAAAATTCTTACAACCTATAAATATCCAACTATATGTCATTGACTTGATGCAAATTGCAAACGACAGGGCCCCATAGGATCAACTCTATAGATAAGCTATCCCTATTTCAAGGTTGGGTATTCTTCTTTGGCACTCTCAAGTGATAGGCCCCGTTGAATTAGCTCTATAGGTAAGCTATCCCCTATACATCTTCCTTCAGCGTTGCCTATTTTTCTTGGGCGCTCTCAAATGACAGGGTCCCATAAGCTATCCCTGTACTTCCTCTGGTGCTCTCTAGCAAAAAAGAGACGTTCAAAAGGTGCGAGAGATGGTAAATGGGTTGTTTATGGTGATGGATCAGCATTATACTTGATGAATGATGTGCAGATCATGGATTGGTTATACATATCACTATTTGGGGTTTAGTGCCTTTTTTAATTAATTGACCCCGAGCCTTATTTTGTTTCCTTTTGTTTCGATTGATCTTTCATACTAGTTTCTTCAGTAGTTTTATTGTTCCGTACAATAACTGAGCTCATAAAAGACAATGCATCTTATTATGGTCTAGAAGTCACTTGACTTTAAACAATTTATTGTCTCTTAACTTATCAAATTACATTACTCAAATCATTACAACAACATTTGTTGTATAAACATGCATACTTTCAGTCTGCATGTCACCACCATGCCCCTCTAAGTTAATTTTATCCAGCATGTCTTTGCTTATGTTCCCAAACTTAACCTTATTTATCTCTCTCTTTTTTTTTAATTAAGGCCACATCAGGAGCTACATTCAAAAGTCCAATAATTGTACCATGTACATCTCATATCGATTGCTTTTATTGCTATCCATTCCTTATCTCCATAACAGCATATCCACTGTTAATTATTCAAATGCACCCTTGTTTATATCCTCCTTACCTTAATGCTTCAAACATTATTTTACTTGTTTCAACCATATTCTGTATGCCTCTATATCAGGTCTTTTCTTTTCAGCTTTGTGATAATTATTTCATCATAAAGTTTACAATATATCTTCCAGTTGTGATGGTCATTATCTTGATGTATTTTCATACCTAGTATATTACCACAAGGATGAGCTGAAACATATCAAAAAAGTCTGCTATGCAATTTTATATTTATACAAAAACCCCAGCCAACAACTGTAGCTAGATATTTCTGCCATATTGATTTGGAGAAAACATATGTTTAACACTAGATATACTTTGCAGTCCTATCAGTCTGCGAACTTGTAGCAACATCAGAGTGTTACCTTGTGCCTCTCTAATCTGAACTTATACCTTATCTTACTATAGGAATAGTAGCATTATCTTTTGAGGAAGAACTGGAATAACTTCAGTAAAGATACCATGAGTCCTTTAAGATGTTATGCTTCACTAAGAAGACGTCCACATATTTGCACTAGCCTGTTTCACTTTGCATTTGGAGTTTTTTTTTATATTCTTGAGCTTGTAATATTGATCCACACGTCTTTCTGAGCTAAAGCGTCTTTCAGTAGCCTGCCATGCTTGAATTTAGACCTTCTCCTTTTGCTATGAAAGTATATCCCTAAATACTTGGTCCATGTTAAAAGTAGAGATCCCCTTAGAAAATAAAATAAAAAATAAAAAAATCTACTTGTTCATGGTTTTATTTTTACTGTTACAAGGGCCACTCTTTGGGCTATGCTATCTTGGGTCTTTTGAACCTAGAGATACATCGTTGAAGCTTAGGCTTTACTCTATTTCTATTAAATAGGTCTTTCATAAAAAAATCCTTCTCCTACCATAGCATTGGAATGGACCCCTTTTGTTTTACTTTCAAGAAAACTAGGAAGAAGACTGTAACTATTGGGAGAGTGGACCTCTACTTGTTACAGTAGGGGTCAATTACAACCCTATACACACTCATTTATATAATATTTCTGCAGTATTTATTTTCCCATTTAACAAGTAAAGGAAGTAATCGATACAATACAAGACATACCTTTCATAATTTTTTAAGTATTTGTATCAACGTGTTGGTGTTATATTTCAGTTCTGGAAAATCATTGCTCTTAATGTATAAGAGCACTCGCCTGCTAATTCCTTCTCTATCAAAACCGTTTTTGACAAAGTTATTCATTAACTCCAGGATGTCCTGGCAGCTTTAATGGGGCTAGAATTAATGTACATAAATGGCATGATTTGTGATAAAATGACATTTCTAGCTTGCGTGTATGATCTGCAGCTACATGCATGAACATACTTCATGACTATAAAAGGTAAGGCTTCCCTTTTATCATATCTGGTTGTCTGAAACAAGCCTGTAACTTTATCAAAAACCTGAATGGTCATGTTTAAGAAATTGGCTTTGCTACCAATATATACAGCAAAGCTGGTCTCTGTATAGTCAGTTTCTTCTTTAATGCGAGTTTCCAGATTGTATATCTATATCTCCCTCTTATATATAAATGCCCTGTCCAGGAACTTTTTTATATTTGGACAATTAATGGCTAGCAGATCATCCATATATCTGTGTACACGTCTCACACCAGTTAGGGCTGCACGAGAAGCCCATTGGGATGCCACTTACCTGTTGCCAGATCCCTTTCCCCAGACTTACAAAACAATTAATCAACAACCAATTATTAGTTTTGACAAATCTTTGTAGGCTCATCAGATTCCAGCATCTACTATTTTTTCTCTTCATATATTCCCATGTTATATTGACCACCTTCTCATTGATGGAGCAAATGTCACTATCCCCAAGCAAAGGGATGCTTTCATAGCATTTGGTAATATCTGCCACATACACTTCTTGGATTTTAATGGGCAGATTCAGGGCAACATCATAAATGGAGCTAATAATCCAATTTACATTCAGCATGTTGGGTAGAAAGGTATTAATACTTGCCCAGTAATCTTTTGACACTTCTGGCCATAATTCTAAGACTGAATTCAGTACTAATGTAATTATCTCAGCAACTTCAGTGTATATAGTACCTTGCGCATTTGTTATCCACATGTACTCATTCTTATGTGCTTTGAATAGCCCAAGAGGTAAGGTAGCTTTTGGGATTCACAATTAATATGTGATATACATTCTTGTAAGCCTTTCTGAATGCCTATGCATAAGGTTTCCTTGTCTTGCCCTAAGGACAAAAAATCAGAACTAGATAACCTTAGTGAAGCCATGTCTCTAATATGTTTAGAGCATATAAAGGATGAATTATTGGAAGCCTTGTCCACACCACTTATATAGAGATTTTTGATCAGCCATTCGAAGTTTTTTATGCTTCATTCCTCTTACTATAAGCTTCTGCAATCTCAAGTCTGGCTTGCTCCAATACTCCTATAATGACTTGTTCTTTATCCGACTTTAGTAAATCTGGAAACTGGAATTTATGCAGTCCAAAATTTGAGTTACACACTTTTCTTACTTCTGCACTCATATCCTTCCATACCAGCATTCTGTCTAGTATATGGTTGAGACCTTTCACAAACAAGTTTTTGAGCATTTTATTTCGGACGATCTCAACGTTCGTTGTCCTTATATGCCCTATACCATGGTCCATAAAGCTTTTTAAGTTGGAGCAGGGGCCGTTAGGCTCATCATCTTGTGCAAACACGTAATATAGTTTGTAACTTAATTCCTTGAGGCTCTCAATATATTTCCACGCAAACATGATCCCCTTCATTATCAATTCCCCAGTATCACCAAAAACCCCTTTCCTATATCAGTGCACAATCTTAGGCAAGCAGATTTTGTCTACTATTTTAGATAAGCAAAAACAGTTATCTTCTTCTTGCACTTTTCCCCATTCTCCGACATGTATAATCTTCCTTGACAATCTCTAAGGATTGATCTGGATATCTATATAAATTCAGTCATTAAATATTAGATCTTATACCTTTAGTATTATGTTTGATCTCCTAGCTCGAATCGGATGTCCATGTGCCTTGTTCTTGTTAGTCCTGTATGTCCTGGTACAGGACTATTCATGCACACCACGGATCAGGGCAGAAATAAGACACCACCAGGTCAAGGTCAAGCATCAGGCAGCAGACCCCCTCCAAAGACCATGCCAAAGACCACGACAAAGACCACGCCGAAGAAGAGACAACGAATAGATAAATGACGGCCCTGCAGAGGTACAGTCAGCACTTAGCGTGATTCCAGGCACATAAAGAAGGCACTGCAAGATTTCCTGGAAATCAAGCTTTGATTCAGAAGTTGATAGCGAGATCTGCCAAACATCTATTTTGGGCCCAAGGCCGTTGTACTATATATATGAGTAGAGTTAGAACTTAGTTTTCTATATGAGTTTCAGTCCTTGTCTCTAGTCTTTCTCTCGTTTTCCGAGAGCTCATGTACACTCAGTGATATCAAGGAAGCATCATTATCTTTACTGTTGTTGTTTTTCTTTCCCGTTTCTCTCTTTCTGTTCTTTTGCAAAATCTCGCGTGACACTCAGCAAGGATTCTCCTGTTTAATCCAAGGGTCCTCACAGAGGACTGTCTTACAGGAGCTCCCCAACCCAGACCCTAAATAGTTCTTTGGCTCAAACAAAGAACTTGACATTCTCCTCATAGCATGGCATGGGCTAATGGCATGCCATCTATTATTGTCAAAATGGATCCTTCTTAGAAAGGAGGTCCAGACTTTAAGATAAATCACCTATATTTAAGATGTATTCTAAGTCTTAGTCTAATATATTTTTGGTGGCAAAAATTGCACTACATTTATAGTGGGTGGTATCCCCTTATTTTCATCTCTATTCTAGCTCCTCTTTCCTGTTCTGAAGTGATGTCCCCTAACATTACACAGGCTTCTCGACTGATAGGTGCTAAAGCACCAAAATTTTTGGTGTGCCAAATTCCTTGGTTACAGCACATAGAATGGCCCTCGACCAGCCTCTCTAGTACAATGGAAAAAATACCTTTTTTTTTTTATGAACTTGGACCTTTATTACTCAAAAGAATACAAAGAGTACATGGGGGACTCAAAACCCTGTGGAGAAGATGTCCACTAGAACAACACTATCCACCACATACATAACATAGAAAAGCAGAGAATACATACCACCACGAGCACAACTGTTTGCTATGAGTAGGTCTGAATCTGAAGATATTGCTCCCAAATGACACTCTTGACGTCATCCAGAATAGAATATGATTTTATCCTTTAAGGAAGAACACTTGTACGCCTTGACAATGCGACTACGAGCATCGCTAAGCACTTGCGTATCTGAAAAGACCTGTCCCTTGAAGATGAGGAGATTTTGTCTCTTCCAGATGGACCAGATGATCCAAGCAGATGCTAAGTGGAAAGCCCTCTTTGCCAACTTGTCCCAAGAACTAGGATAGACTAACAATAGGACCTGCTGACTATTCAAGTCACAATGGAAAAGACTCAAAAGCCACTGCCAAGCAAGTCGAACACGGTGACATAAGAAAAAGCAGTGCTCAATTGTCTCATCCCTCTATGCAAAGAGGGCAGATCACAGAAACTTCTGGACGAAATCGATGAACAACAGTGTTTACTCGCACACATCTATGAGTGATCTGCCACCATAAAATAGATAGCTTATGATGGGAAAAATATGACAGTTGTGGAGAGTGAAGTTGAACTCCTTGTCTTCATTGTTATTGCCAGTAGTTGCTTTATCGCCCATGGTTTTTTTATCCTGTTCTAGGCTTTCCCCAAATGGGTCCTCCTTTGTTTCTTGATTACTGCTTATTTTTACTCTTTTTCATATGGACCTTACTCAAGCTAGGTTTTTTACTTTATTTGCTTTTTCCAAAGCTGGAACCTCTATATAAAACTATGTTCTGGCTTAGTCTTCTTCCATAGTCCAATTGTAACCATAGTAGGTAGTTCCTCGTATATTTCCTCTACTAGCTTCATAGCTTCATCCCAATCTATACCTGCTTTATTCAGTTTTGGTATTAATTTCAGCCAATTACTGAAACCTAGATGGCCAATTGCACATAATTGGTCAGGCTTTCTCAGCACCTCCTTTTCTATCAGTAATATATGCATTTTTGGAATTTTAATGCAAATAGAAGTGTTTGGACTGCATAGCTTGGACATGTGATTTTGCTTGCAGCATATCCAATAGGCCCGAGGTATTCCATGTTGGTAGTACAAACTCAACATGTGTTTGCATCTCTTCATCATCCTGAAATATCACTTAGATTTTTCAATATAGCTGGGACGTATAAAATATTGCTCTTAATATTACCAGCAGATAAAATGCAACACTGATAAGACCAATGTAATGAAATATCAAAAAAGAAATACGGATTTAGCAATCACACTACCTTAGTCAAACCTTCAGTAGTTTTATCGTTTCGTATAATAATTGAGCTCATTAAAGATGGTGCATCTTAATGACTTTAAACAGCTGATTATCTCTAAACTTCTCAAATTACATTACTTAAATAATTACAACAGCTTTTGTTGTATAAAGGCAAGGAATATGCTTTGCATCTCTACATGCATGCACTACTTTTAGTCTGCATGTTACCACCATGCCCCTCTAAGTTAATCTTATCCAGCACGACTTTGCTTATGTTCCCAAACTTAACCTTATTTATCTCTCTTTTTTTTAAATTAAGACCACAACAAGAGCTACATTCAAAGGTCCAATAATTGTACCATGTACATCACATATCTATTTCTTTTATTGCTATCCATTCCTTATCCCCATAACAACATATCCACTGTTAATTATTCAAATGCACCCTTGTTTATATCCTCCATTACCTTACTGCTTCACACATTATTTTACTTGTTTCAACCATATTCTGTATGCCCCTATATATATCAGATCTATTTTTTCAGCTTTGTGATAATTATTTCATCATAAAGTTTACAATATATCTTCCAGTTGTGATGGTCACATCTTGATGTATTTTCAAACCCAAAATACGACAAGGATGAGTTGAAACATATCAAAAAAGTCTGCCATGCAGTCATATATTTATAAAAAAACCCTAGCCAACAACTATAGCTAGATATTTCTGCCATATTTATTTGGAGAAAACATATGTTTTAACACTAGATATACTTTGCAATCCTATCAGTCTGCGAACTTGTAGCAACACCAGCGTGTTACCTTGTGCCTCTCTAACCTAAACTTATACCTTATGTTACTATAGGAATAGTAGCATTATCTTTTGAGAAAGAACTGGAACTATAACTTCATTAAAGATAACATGAGTCTTTTAAGATGCTTATGCTTCACTAAGATGACGTCCACATATTTGCACCACTTTCCATTTGGATTTTTTTTTTTTTTTAATATTCTTGAGCTTGTAATATTAATCTACACATCCTTCTAAGCTAAAACACTTCATAAGAGCAAAAAATAGCACATTGGGAAAAGAAAAACCATGTACCTGCAGCCAACTATGCAAACATTAGCGATATACTCAGTATTGATGCAAGGGCCAATACAACAAATCCCTATAGGAGCATGTCCAGCACTTGAGAAAGGTGCTTGAAGGCATCAACTCTTTGCGAAGCTATCCAAGTGCCACTTCGCAACAGAAAGAGTAGAGTACTTGGGGCATGTAATCTCAGCGGAAGGGATCTCCACCGACCCTGCAAAGATTGAAGCAATAATTGATTGGCCGGCACCAAAGAACACACATGAAGTAAGGAGCTTCCTCGGCCTAGCAGGGTATTACAGGAAGTTCGTCAAAAACTTTGCAAAGGTGGCAGCTCCATTGACGGACCTCACCAAAGCAGGAAAGATAAAAGATTGGACAAGTCATTGGCAAAAGAAGGCCCATGCAGCATTTGAGACGTTGAAGGAAGCCTTAACGATGGCGCCAGTCTTAGTCTTGCCAGACCCAACCAAAGACAAGCTTGTAGCAACAGACGCTAGCAGGATAGCAATAGGCGCAATGCTCATGCAGGAGGAAAGGGTAGTCGCGTATGGCTCCAAGAAGATGAATGATGCGGAGCAGTGATACCCAACTCATGACCAAGAACTCTTGGCCATTGTAAGAGCATTGTGAATCTGGAGACACTATTTATTGGGAAGGAAGTTCCAACTAGACACAGATCACCAAAGTCTCCAATATATTTTCATACAACCACTCCTAAATTTGAGGCAAAGGAGGTGGATGGAATTTCTCGAAGAATATGACTTCGAGATAGCCTACAAGCCAGGCAAGCTGAACATAGTCGCGGATGCACTCTCCAGGAAGCTCTTGAAGACAAGGACGCATTGCAATGCCATATCAACGCTCACAAGTAAGTATGGCAAGAAGATTGAAGAGACCTTGCCAACAGATTGCAACTTTAAAGAAGTGTTGGCAAGCCTCTCTAAAGAGGCAAGAACAGACAAAGAAAGGGAGGCCTTCAAGAACTATAAAAAGGAAGGAAACCTCCTATACCATAAAAACAAGTTGTATGTACCGGAATCTTCGGGAGTAAGAAAGCTAATTCTCCATGATACACACAATAGCCCCATAGCTGGCCATGCAGGGTTCATGAAGACATATTTCAAGATTAGAAGCAGGTAGAGCTACTTCTGGCCCGACATGAAGAAGCAGATAGCAAGATATATACGTGAGTGCCAGATATGCCAGCAATCAAAGGCGGAGCAACTCCGAATCCCAGGAGCCTTGGAGCCGTTGCCAGTGCCAAATGCTAAGTGGGAAGTCATAAGCATGGACTTCATTACAGGGCTCCCAAGGACATCAAGAGGCAAGGACGCCCTGGTGGTGGTGGTAGATGAGTTGTCGAAGATGGCACACTTCGTGCCGTGCAGGACAACAAATACAGCATTGGATACTGCCGTCCTATTTACTAAAGAGATTTTTAGACTCCACGGCATGCCGATGGAGATAATCTCGGATAGGGACTCTAAATTCATGAGTGCATTTTGGCAGGACCTGTTTACCACCATCCAGACGAAGCTTTCTATGAGCATAGCATATCACCAGCAGATAGATGGTCAGACGGAGCGAACCAACAGGATTATCGAAGATATGCTAAGGAACTACGTAGCCTAAGTGGGAAGATTTCATCTACCTAGTAGAGTTCGCCTACAACAGCACGAAGCAGGAGTCATCGCAGATGTCTCCTTTCATGATCAATTATGGGTATCAGTGTCTTACCCCAGATACTTGGCACAATCCAGTGTCAAAAGTGGAAGTCTCCCAGCAGATGCTTTCGGATATGCAGCAGTTGGTGGAGGAGGTGAGAGGATACCTCCTAGTAGCAAGAAGCAGGCAGAAAAGCATCGCCGACAAGCACAGGACAATAAGGGAATTTCAAATGGGAGACAATCTATGGTTGAAGATCAAGGTGAAGCAGGCCAAGCTCCGCATCGGCAATTGCAAGAAGCTTGCTTCAAGATGGGCTGGACCTTTCAGGATAACCAAAAGAGTAGGTACCCAATCCTACAAGTTGGACCTGCCAGCACATCTCAAAATTGTGACGTCCCCTACTTTGTCTACGATGCTCCCATCGTATCCGAAGGTGGAGTTCATCCCCCTGATAGCCAAACTAGCAGGGCCCATCCACCTGACACCAATCCCATGAACTGGGCCAGTGAGGAAGAGTGGATGGGTCATTTGCCCGGCTTCCTTCGGGAAGTACGTTTGGTTTTTCTTGGCTCATCACCCTTTAATAAATGTACCCTTTTTGCCCTTGATTAGTAATAATTATATAAAGAATGTGTAAATCAAATGCTCAGAAATTATAAGAATACTATATCTATTATCTCAGATATGTGTTTTCCTATATACGAGATTTTTATTAAACTACTTACATCAGATAGGATGAGACAACTTTAAACTTAAATCTTCCAACTTTTTGTCCATAACAACCTTTAGAAAGGCTTGTATAACCCTGCCATTTTAGCCCACCTGCTTTAAGTTTTCTATTCCTTTACCTTACTTTGGCGCTTTCCATAGCTCCTCATGGCATAATGTATTTTAGTTTTATGCCAAGTCCAGTTAATCTGTTTAAACTTTAGCTGAGGAAAGCATAACATGTACCTGTACATCTTCTTCTTCTGAAGAAATATCACCACCAAGTTGGTTAAAGCACAAACTGCTCAGCATTCCCTCTATAGGATCTAGCTGCCCTTTTGTTGAAGCCACTGCCTCTTTTGGTCATGTAACCATCACTATAATCTTTTCTGGTATCATACCCGCTACCGATACCTCTTTTCTCCATATCTATTGCTTCCAATCTCTTTGAATTTTCACACCACAGGGTTTCCCTGTCTGTATCATAAGTCGGCTTATCTTCTTCAACACTACTATCACCCGATAGACTAACTACCAAACTCATCTTCCCTAAGGTATATATTTTACCCGGGAAACATTTATGTCTTAAAGACTGGCTGCCTGTCAGTCCTGTGATTGTTGCTTTCATGAAATACTGTCGGATTCTACCAAACCTCTTTTTCTTTTTCTTTTTTCCCTATTACTTGGCCATGAAATTGGCAAAACGGTGAAGATATTCGTTCTCACATTTTGTGGTAAAGTCTGCCTTTTTCCTGCCAGCCGAATGCCTTAACTTTCGGCAGCCTGCCATGCTTAATCTTAGACCTTCTCCTTTTGCTATAAAAGTATAACTCTAAATACTTGGTCCATGTTAAAAGTAGAGGTTCCCTTACAAATTAAAAAATAAAAAAACCTTAAACTACTTGTTCATGATTTTATTTGTACTGTTACAAGGGCCACTCTTTGGCCTATGCTATCTTGGGTCTTTGAACCTAGAGATACATCACTGAAGCTTAGGCTTTACTCTATTTCTATTAATTAGGTCTTTCATAAAAAAAAAAAAATAAAAATAAAAATAAAAAATCACAATATATTTAATTGGCTATGTGGAATTTATACTACTCTACTGTGTTTCAACTAACTGGGATCATGAAAGCACTTCACTACTTTCACATGCTCAAGCTCCCAACACTATCACTTATGGTTAATGTTGATTGGCTCTATGAGTTGCGGTATTACTACTGGTTTTGTTGAGCAATATTGATTGAACCTAAAGATGTGTCAGTTTTGCCATTTATTGAATTTGGTAATAAAGAAAGTAGAGAAAGTTGCACATTCTTCCAAACTTATTGTTTGATATATTTGTGAAACAATAATTTAATTATGATGCACTTCAGTGCATGGTCCAATGGACAATATTAAGCTCGCCACGCCCAAGATCGCGGGCGAGATTGATCAATGTACACAATATTGCATGATCAATAGAATAAAATGATTTTTATCGTCCACAGAGGCCTCGACATATGGGACCCAATGAAGGAACATAGCAGGCTATTACTGTCCGGGTTAAAGAAAAAAACCTTGTTCCGAAGGGTTTTTGAGGATTATGGCAATAATAGTCAAAATGTACAAATATACATCTCGGCTCTTCTTCTTCAACTTCGCTTTTTTCTCCACGGCTGGCTTCATTTCGCTGGTTCTCGGTTCGTCAGCAGCAGACTTCCTCGCTTGAACCGGACTCTTGGACATTTGGTTCCCTTTTCTCCCCCTGCCACTCCAAACGAGACCAACTTGCCCGTGCTCATACGATTTCTTTAGCTCGCTTGCCTTCGTTCGCATGCTCTGTCACTATCCTTTAGCGCCTCCGGCGGCCCTCTTTTTCGCCCCTCTCCTTCCTCTTTACGTTTTTTATCTTATCCGATTGCTTGGGGGTGGTGGCGGGAGTATCTTCTTGCTTTCGGCTTAAATGTATGGTACTCATTCGCTTTCCGTCGCGGCGGGCCTCGGCGGGGCTGCCACTCGGGGTTCCACATGATCTGCTTGGCGCTCCGCGGTCATTTGGCTCCTCTTCTTCTTCTCACTTCCGCTATGTGCTTTGCGACCCAACTCAACACCTGGCGTTTTCGCAATGTCTGGGCTTATAGTTGAGGAAGTCCTTTGGTAGTTGGCCGGTTTTGTGTCTCTCGCGAGTCCCTTCCCAGAATCCCATCGATCCGAGCCATCGGATCGCCATTGAGGAAGGGACGGCGCTTTATATTAGGCCATTTTCATTTTGGCTCGGTTATCGGCGTCTTCTCACAGCAGCTCTTCTTCTCCTCTCGTGGCTTCCCTCCCTTCCCGCCCTGCTGACGGTGGCGCATGAGTTTTTTTCATTTGTATTTTTTGTTGTTCATGCCTCTTTGTTGTTCTCCACCTGTGAGTGTTGCTATTCTTATGTTTCTGTTCCATTCTTATGTTTCTGTTCCATTGCCCTCTTGTTGTGTTGTTCTCTCCTGCAGGTGATGCTATTTATTTCCACCTCGAGGGTGATGCATATTTTTACATAATGGTTCTCCACCCATTTGGGTGATGCTTTATCTTTGGTTATTTCCACCTCGAGGGTGATGCATGTTTTTACATAATGGTTCTCCACCTGCTGGGTGATGCTTTTTCCACCCTATGGGTGATGCTATCTTTTTCTGTTATGTTCTTTTTTCCTCTGTTTCATTTTCGGACCTTCTTGGTGCAGCTTGCTTTGTTTGTTTTCTCGACCATTTACGGGTGTTGTTTTTTGGGAGTTTTTTGGTATTGCTTGCGGGATTCCGTCCGATTTTCCGCCGCGTTCTTTGGGGTTACGCTCTATTTCTGTTCGCCATCACCCCTCTCCTTCGATTCTCCATGGACACATTCGGGGGAGGTTTTCGCCGTTTGCGGGGGTCGTGCTCTATTTTGTGTTCGCCATCAACTCGTTTCTCTCCGTTCTCCTGGCAACACATTCAAGGTTGTTGGCGACCATTTCTCATTAGGGTTTTCCTCGAAAACCCGAAAGGGCGGGGTTTTTTATCCCGATGAGAAGTTGTCGCCATTACCCTTTTATTTTGCCTTGGCAAATTTCTTTTTAGGGGGTAGTCCGATATTGTTCCTATGGTCGGCTATCCCCTCTCTCTCTCCCTAGTTTTCCACACATTGTATACTGCTGCTGTGATGAATGACAAACCTATCTATCATCATCATGAAATATACATATATACATGTCAAGTGTGTATTCGAGGACATAGCTGTTTTCCTATATCTATGACCTCCTGAAGGTATGATCCCAGTATCTGTACGAAAGCCGTGCTCAATATCAGATATAGCCGGTGGCCAGGCATAACCAACTCAGTATAGCGTATTTGGATTTGATCATATGTTGGATAGCTTTGAAGGGTATGGCATTCATCCTTAACGGCTCCCATTAGGCATCATTGACAAAGCCTGTCTTGACATGGCTCCCCAATCCATCTGCGTATCTCAAGTCAAAGACAATATGCACTTGTGCAAATCGAGGCAATGAACATGTCCGTTTTCATAGGTAAATGGGTATGCAAGTAGCATTGCCGGCCCTGTTCAATAAAATGTGTTTTAATTGTGTATTTGAAACTGACAGTTAACTAAAACTTACTAAAATATGAGTTGCATCTAGTGATGGTTGGGATCGTCCGAAACAGACATCCAACGACCCGAACCTACCGATGGACGCCCTGCACAAATATCATAAAAAATGGTTCCTCATCCAAAACGTATAATTATACAGTTATTTTGCTAAGGTTTTCATATGATTGTGCCTTGTATTTGCGTGTGCATATGGTAGCGGTATTTACAGAGCGCGCCATGTATGTTTGTTAAGTTTTGTGTTGTGAACCATTGGTTTGGTTTGGTGCATGCATGTTCTTGGACATGCATGCATAGTATCTTCTGTGAACCATTGGTTTGGTTTGGTTTGGTGCATGCGTGTTCTTGGACATGCATGCATAGTATCTTCTGTGAACCATTGGTTTGGTGCATGCATGTTCTTGGATATGCATGTATAATATCTTCATATGGCCTGCTGTACTAGGCCCCAGCCCTCTCTTGTGTGTGTCATATTCGAAGTTTTTTTATCATGGAGTTTTTTGTCGCGACATCAATCATGCTAATCCTTTGTGTGCAGACAATATTAGGTATGTTTCCGAGCCTTTCAATCCATGCCTATATTGTTTGCATAATATATTCAATCAGTTTTCACAAGTCTGTCTTTGGTGCATTCAATTGGTTTTTGCAAGTTTGTGGCTTATTTGAGCAAGGCATTCCCTTACTATATGCTGAGCATGAAACTCCAAGCCCCTGCATAATCTGTTGGCAGATGTAACTATAATTCCACTCTGAATTCCATATAAACCCATCGAAATGGCATGCAAAAGGTCTGTCTTTGGTGCATTCAATTGGTTTTTACAAGTCTGTGGCTTATTTGAGCAAGGCATTTCCTTACTATATGTTGATCATATGAAACTCCAAGCCCCTGCATAATCTGTTGACAGGGCATGCCGTCCACATTCTTCTTTTCTCGAGGCGGTTGTACCTCTCTATTTGCCCACTCCTAGTTCATGCCCCTTCAATAGCAACTCCATGACCATCGTAGTAAATGTCGAACATGGGCATGTTATAGTCAGCCTTAAATGGCAAAAAATCCGCTACCTCCACAAAAACGCTGTGTACTTTTTTTTGCGTGTGGCTATAACATGTCAAAGATACGGATATACCATGGATATGCCAGTGGCTATAACATGACGACGTCCGATATATACGGCGCTCCACTCCACGAGGGCAGCCCTCTATGCGAGCTTATATTATATTTAGTGTGAGCTGCCTCTCTGTCTAAATGACGTGTCGCAACATAATTGGAAGTGCTTTACAATTGACTAAACCCTAAACCCTAATACGCTTACGAAGCAAGAGGACTCGAACCTAATACTCTTTCGTTCCGGCACTTCGTTCCGGCACGACCGGCCTGATTCAGTGGAGGCGAGCTTTGGGGAGCAAGGAACGGAGTTGATTAGATTCTAGCTCGGTAGGCGAAAATGCGGCCGCCATTCAGAGGTAAGCATGGAAAATCTGTTGTGGTTTGTTGGATTTGATTGTTGCTGCGATTTGGGATGCTGAGAAGCAAGGCCCCGGCAGGAGGAAGAGGCGGCAGTAGAGGAGGAGGCAGAGATGGAGGAGGCAGAGGAGGAGGCAGATTTGGTGGAGGCAGAGGAGGCAGAGATGGTGGCAGAGGAGGCAGGGGCCGCGGCGGTGGTGGCCGTGGTGGCCGTGGAGGAGGCAGAGGTGGTATGAAAGGGGGTTCCAAAGTCATAATCGAACCCCATCGCCACGAAGGCGTCTTCATTGCAAAAGCTAAAGAAGATGCCCTTGTTACCCGGAACTTGGTCCCTGGAGAGCAAGTCTATGGCGAGAAACGTATCACTGTTGAAGTAAGTTCTTACCTTGCTTCAAAATGCTACTTTGGTACCTTACCTTGCTTCAAAATGCTACTTTGGTACCTCTTATCTTCTTTCTTGTGCATTTCAACTTGATTCTACTACCTTGGTAGACCTTTCTTTGAGTTTGCCTTCCTTTTTGGTGCAGAATGAAGATGGAACAAAGGTTGAATACAGGGTTTGGAATCCTTTTAGATCAAAGCTCGCAGCAGCAATACTTGGTGGTGTTGACAACATTTGGATTGTAAGTGTGTTAGGATTTGCATTGATTCTGCCTATAATCTCGTTTCAAGCATTTTCTCTCCTGCTATCAGAAACCGGGGTCTCATGTGTTATATCTCGGTGCTGCATCTGGGACAACAGTATCACATGTCTCTGATCTCATCGGGCCGGTAAGTATAAGTTTTGCTAGCTTGGAATCAAATGGTTAATTTTTAGACTGGTTTAATTGATTATTTTTACATTGTCAGACTGGAGTAGTTTATGCAGTGGAGTTCTCTCACAGAAGTGGGCGTGATCTTGTCAATATGGCTAAAAAACGTACCAATGTGATTCCTATTATTGAAGATGCCCGGCACCCACAGAAGTACCGGATGTTAGTCGGAATGGTAGATGTCATATTTGCTGATGTTGCACAGCCAGATCAGGTACTACACTGTACATGCTGTTGTTTCTGGTTTAATGGTGTGGTTTGATTATGAAGCACATTACCCATGGCTTAGTGAATACAGTCTTCTGTGATTATAAGATAATGATGTTATTTCCTTTACAGGCTAGAATCGTGGCTATCAATGCTCACCATTATTTAAAGATTGGAGGCCACTTCGTGATTTCCATAAAGGTGAAATATTACTTCTGTTATTCTACACTTTATATAGATTGTATTTGTTATCTAATTATTTTTTTTATTCCAGGCGAATTGTATTGATTCAACTGCATCAGCCGAGGCAGTGTTTGCGAACGAAGTGAAGAAGCTTCAAGCCGAGCAGTTCAAACCAGCAGAGCAGGTGACCCTTGAACCATTTGAAAGGGACCATGCATGTGTTGTTGGGGGGTACCGTATGCCTAAGAAGCCAAAAGCTGCAGCTGCTGCCGCCTAATGTATCTATCATGAGTTTTGATATTTATGAAGTTTTGACATATCAAGTTGCCCAAATTTACACTGGGTCCGAGGTGAAGCCATTGATTTGTCTTGTCCGCGCTAAAGAGTTGCCGATGTCAATGAAATGGCATAGGAACAGAATAGCAGGTGGATGAAATTGTGAATGTCGATCTAACAAAAGGGCGGGCTGTTCAAATTGTTTTATTTGGTTTGCTTGCTATCTGCCGTTTTGCTCTAGGTAGTTGTTCCTTTGAGGAAGAAACAACGATGGCGGTTACATAAAGTTTTGCAGCAAAAAAAAAAGGGTCTTTTTATGGGATGTTTTCATCTTTGTTTCTTATATTCCCTTCTTTGTGCTACATCAAGGGCCTAGGGTTTTTTTTTTCCTTCACCCCAAAGAAACCTTCAATGGTGCAAATTAACCAACAAGAACCAATGGATCCAAATACACATTATATTATTCTCAACACAGATTTACAGCCCGAAGCATTTTACAGTATCAAAACCCTCAATCAAAACCATCAATCCCTGGTGGGGCATGTAACGCATAGTGTGCTTCAATAGGCCAGTTGAACAGCTGCAGAACAGGAAATGGCATGTCCATGAACCTGCCATCATTACGGGATCACCAGAATTGACCCAAATCTAGCAGAAGCATGGACTGCCCAGATCCAAACACCCGCCAAATGCAAACGCCCCACAAAGAACAGAGCGGCCCTTGCCAAGAAATAAAACAAAAAGAATGGCTGCCCCCGCCGCTCCCTGAGCTATAGCTTCAGCTGCAAGAACCGCTCGTCTATCTGCAGCTTGTTTTGCCGCAAGAACTGCTTCGTCTATTTGTCGACGAGTCGTCCAAAGATTCGTTCCAAAGCCACAGGCTCCTTTTGCCTCAAGAACCGCTGGTTTGAGCAAGGAAGGCTACTATTTGGGATGTCATGTCTGTTCTCCCAAGCTCTCCAAAAATTGCAAGATTCCCTTCCCTTTTGGGACCATTACAACGACAAACATTAAAAAGAAGGTGCTGCGCACGGAGGGTTGCCCTCCATGGCCCCAAGGTGAAGTGGCTTAAATCATAGTTCAAAGTCATGTTTTCACAATCAATCAAAATTGCTACTTCAATTGCACAATCTCTAGCTTATAGTTAGAGGGAATGATGCAATACCTTGCGAGTTATAGTTTTGAGCATTTTGAAGTAGAACACGGTATATAAAAAGTTGTGCATGGGGAGTTAGTTAAGGTCCATATATGATGTTCGTAATCAATCTTATAAGCTTAAATGAATATAGAGTATGTATGAGAGCTATAGTAGAACATGGATGTTCAACCAAACTAGGACTGTAACATCTACTTTTGGAGAAGGGGAGTGAAAAAGCAATCATGGTACTATGGACACCAAAGTCATGAATCCCACAAGCTGTAATCTTGCCTCTAACCGTGACAAGACATGTAGGTCATGTCATGTGTATATTGCTTAGAAAAAGGGGCATAAAAGATTGTTGACGTGAAGCTTAAATTTCTTAAGTTGAAGTTGGAATTATATAGGCATAAAAAAGCGGAATATGATGTTAAATGGTAGTGAGCATAAGATCTTAATCAATAGTTCCTTGGATAGAGATCATTTTGTTGAGGTTGTTGATGTTGTTGATGTATGCAGTTGTTTGTTCTAACAGATAAGTTGGAATTACATTGGTGTAACGAAGAATGTCAATTAATAGCCATGTTTGTAGGAAAGTGACATTTTGTACATTGTTTTTATTGAGTGTTACAATTTATCTATCTTTATATGCCTTGTGTTTTCATGGGTTTTGTAGAAAATGGGTTTGTTTAGGTTTGATCAGTACTTGGTTGCTTGTTCTATATTATAGTGCTTAATAGATAAAGTGCTTTGTATGGTGAATCAGAAAAAAACCAGAGTGTATTTTATTCAATTCTTATGCATCTTGAATCTCAATATATATTGTTTATGCTATATGTGGAATGGTTACTTGTATATGCAACATTGTTGCGGCCTATTCAATCTTGGTGTTGGCATAGAGAAGCACTATATTCACCAGTCCCTCATATCCAGAAATCCATCTTTTAACTTCTATGGTTTGATCTTTGAGACAATGAACAAGTAGTTATGCAATTCTTGTGTAAACAAATACTAAACTAAAAAGGTGGGGGAAAACAACATGGCAAATAAAATTACAAGGATGTATAGAAGGATTAAATGCACATGAATACCTAAACTGATCCTTATTATGTAGATGTAGATTTGTGTAAACAAACATTAAAGTGGAGAGGTGGGGGAAAACAAAAGAAGCTCATATTGATTGACTCTTGAGCTTGAGGGAAAAAATCCCCACACACTGACTGCCTTTTAAAAACTTCCACCCTTGTAGCAGCAGAGGAAGAATATACAGCAGAAGATAAGCTGTCACCTGCTAGATTAAATTTGCGCAGTGTAGTTAAAAATCATAGTAGAACTAGATCTCTCAAAATGGCTCTTCGAAGGAAAAAAATCTCACCTGATCTCCCACAAAGCTTAGGTACTCCAAAGAGGCGTTTGTAGCAAAATTCTTTTGTTTACAACGATGATAAGTACACACACTCCTTCAACAATAGAATATAAGATGCCAAAATATTAATGGCAATAAGGTATCTGAAGAAATATGCAGTAGAATGATTTACTTCAATGCTATGCTAAAAGGAAGCAGCAGTATGCCTATTGTTACTTAGTCTAAAGAAGGCTCACCTCTGTAGCAAAAATTATAAATTAGGGCAAAAGCTAGCAAGCTTAGCAAAAAATCCAATATACGAAGTAACAAGTTAGGTAGACTGGTACCAATGTTAGTCCTAAATCTTGGATATGAAGTCGTCAAAGCAGGGCATGTAGTAGACCCTTGAGGATAACCAAATCCGACATTATTGGAATTGATTTTTGCTTTTGAATAGCCAGGAAGAAAATGGTGCTTTCAACTCTCAATTTTTGATACATTATCAACTTGAATTTCGATCTAAAACAACTCCTCATTTGCCAAGCTAAGTTATATGCAGTAAAGATTACAAGGAATTCCATGCCCTGGGAGAGCGGCCAGAGCTATAGATAGGTCTTCTGGATGAAGAGATTGAAAATCAAGGACGGTACACATCAAGGAAGACTCGAGGCTCGAGCTCTAACTACCAGAAAAGCAACAAAGCAAGAGAAAAGAAAAATGGAGAGGGTAAGAGCATACCGCTGCAGCTTGATGAGGCTGAACCACAGTTATGTAATGGCGTGGCACGTTGAATACGTCAGCCTGTACTTTAGAAAACAACCATGTTGGCGGACCAGATGGAATTCTCAAGGGAGAAAACCTACATATACGTCTAAACTCATCGGCTATGGATTATGGAGCCATGCAACTAGAGAGCACACACATAATAAGGAATGCAAGATTGGAGCTTCGACCTGCCTTGCCAGTTAGCCAGTTCAAATATCCGCGATCCAGAATGCAGCTGACGGCCAGTTTACAGGCATATCCTAGGTACATTCCAGCATATACCTAGAATATGCCAGAAACCCACATGAGCGAGGGAAAAAATGAAGCTTTCTGAGGATTTTTCGTACCAACTCCATTAGCATCCCTTCACATTAGGTCGGATTTAATCCATTAGTATCCCTTTAGATCAGGTCGAATTTAAACACAAAAAAATGATTTGTACGAGGACGAAAAAAATGATTAGAACGAGAAATTGAAGAAACAAAAATGAAGACGCCGGGTATCAATCCCAGTACCTCTCGCATGCAAAGCGAGCACTCTACCATCTAAGCTACACCCCAATGTACATTTTTATTATCAATAGTTTTCTTAGTACATTCCACAAGCTGCTATCTGTTATCCACAGGCTCGTTCAAAACTGATTGGAAGAGGCAATTTCTTTGAGTGCCTTTTGGAATGATGATTAGGAAATGGGAACAAGTGCCTCCATGACAATAATATATTCTAAAAAAGCTAGGCATGCCCGTCCATGAGATGTTCTTCCAATCTTCCTTCCATGACAAACATCTGTAACCAACCATAAACAATATGCTCAAGCCCTCATGTGTGTATGGTTATAAACATATATCTTTGACAAAAAGTTGGGTGTCTATTACCTGTTGAAAAAGCTGACCACGATGCTAAGAGAATTAAAATTTCTGCTTTAGTGTGTTCACGAGATAGTGATGGCAAATGGGCTTATGGGCTGCTTCATGTGTATCCTGGTGCTTGGCCGCTCTTGCGGTAGCAAGCCTTGCATCTGTGCGTGGCTTGGTTGGTGTGGCTGATTTGGAAGCGGCGGCAGTTGTGGATCTTTCAGGGGATTCAGCAACCTGCAGCCTCTCTGATTCTCGACTCAGGTACAAGCTATTTCAAAGCTTTCTGGTGTTCCCGGGATTAGTAGAGCGGAAGTTTGCCATTTGGTGTAGATGGTGATGGTCGGTTTGTACAGCAGTAGAGTTGCATTTTTTCTGTGAGTTTGTTGTGGAGTGTCGAGGTATCGCTGTCTCTTTGGGGCAGCTCTCCTTCCTCCTCACTTGCTTTGTAACATTACCATTCTTTTAATATATTGATGACACAGTTCTTCAAAAAAAAAAAAAAGATCAAATTCAAAGACGCCGGAATTAAGAATTTTAAAAGGATAGAAAAAACAAAAAATCCTGAAGGACTTTCTAGCAGTACTAGATCCATGATAAGAGAAATTTTGAAATCGTGGATATGCTATCAGGCATATGAGCAAGGTAGGCATATGAGCAAGGTTGGTCTCTTGCAGCGCATCTTCTTTACATGCTTAAAAGAACTTAATTATTATATGTCATACTTTCTTCATTTCTACATGTGCAGAGACTGTAGGAAAATCCTACACTAGCCATTTCATCACATCCCGAAATAGCTCTCTAGTGATGGGATGCTACTCTTTCTATTGCATCTAAGAATAAAAAGTGTGGTCGTGACCTTGAGCCTGATCAAATGTAATTAGCTTATACGTCATTGTCATCATGTCTCATATACTCATTCTGAAATTATCCTTTGGCAACCATCAAACCCAATCATCAAGAAACCTGCGCATCCAATTTACCTACTTGTAAGCCAGGACTTGAAAGTTATTTTGTGCGCTTCTCTTGCATTGCTTTCTTCAATTTTGCTGCATCCTCCCACATATTGCAAAGAGAATACAGGTTAGCAAGTAGAACATATGGCACAATACTACTGGAGTCCAATAGACATGCACATTCTGCAGCACGTCTTCCATGTTAGAGATTGCATCCCTGACTGCCACCTGTGGGAGTAGTTGGGATCATCCCAACGGTCATCTCCGGCGGTTCTGCCATGATTTGGGGCAAGGCCCCTATAGATATTCATTGTATTTACAGTTTAGATATACAGAGTTTATAGATTCTTGCTTTGTTTCATCTCTCCCGTTCTTCAACATTCCACCCTGCAGCTCCCCATGGTTTCAAAATGCGGCAAGCAGAATTATCCATACCATCATTGAAGGACTATATGAGATGCTATTGATAAGGTCATCTGCTTCATCTAATAGTCCTGCACGTCCAAGAAGATCAACTGCACATCCCTAATGCTCCAAAGTGTGGGTAATTCTATAGACCCGTCTCATACAAGTAAAACAATGAAGGCACTGAGGTTGTAAGCCTTGGCGGCTGCAAGCGGAAAGAATGCCAAGAAGGCTTACTTTATCTGGAACTACACCTTCTTGTTGCATATATTGAAAGAGACTCAAAACTTGAGTGCCTTGCCCATGCAAGGCATACGTTGCAAGCATAGCATTCCATGAAATCATATCTCTTCTATGCATTTTTGCAAACACCCTTCTTGCATCTTCTATACTTCCAATAAAGCATTGGCTACAAGCATGCTTGATTCCAATCCACTATAGACTATCCTGGTATGTAAGTCCCTTCCCTCTGCTAGGGCAGATAGCTTTGTGCATGCTTCTAAAAGGGTCACATCTGTAGCTTCATCTGGCAAAAGAAAAATAGAGAGGGTAAGAGTATACCGCTGCAGTTTGATAAGGCTGAACCACCATTATGCAATGGTGTGGCACGTTAAATCCGGCAGCCTGTACTCCAGAAAACAACCATGTTGGCGGACCAGATGGGATTCTCAAGGGAGAAAAGCTACATATACATCGAAACTCATCGGCTATGGAGTATGGAGCCACGCAACTAGAGAGCACACACAGAAATAAGTAAGGAATGCAAAATTGGAGCTTTGGCCTGCCTTGCCTGTTAGTCGGTTCAAACATTTGCGATCCAGAATGCAGCTGACTGCCAGTTTACAGGGAACAATAGGTTTGGAGCAGGCATATAGGTATATTCTAGCATATACCTAAAATATGCCAAAAACCCACATGATCAAGGGTTCCCCCCAAGGGCAACCCACCTCAGAATAGAAATATGGCTTTCAAACCAACTAAGAAGCTCAAACCACCACAAATATACCATTTTGTATACAATACAATACAAGAATTATAGTCCCAACCATGCGAGAAAACCCCTCCCACAATAAGAAACGAATTGTGCGAACTTTATGAAACTCTTCTCTATAGCACTGAAAACATAACGAATAACCAACTAAGTTTCTGCTTTGATGTTGAGATATGACAACAATCATTGCTTAATTGGTTGGATAAAAAGCATGGACAAATACCCTAATGAAGATTCATTTTAAACATTATATTTAACGGAATGGTACAATTCATGAAGGCGAGATCAAATGTGGCTAGCATAGATGGTAATGAATGAAAGAATAGATGAGTCGCAACTCCCAGTCAACAAAAAAAAACATTTATTCCACTTCTGGGTGATGGAATTGTGTTTCTATAGTGGTATGTACAGGTTTAGGGTGTTGAGCCCGTACAGAGTCAAGGTGTTGTGCTCGATAACAAAAAAAGCCCTTTAAGGTGGTTATTTGTCTTTGCCTTGGGTGATAACAAAAAACTACGTGGCTTCGGTTGTACGTCCTCAGCCAGATATTTGGCATGTGATGTCTCGGCTTCTAACGGACAGTCTGCGTCACACATTTTTTATTATCAACCTCGGTCAGACCGATAACCTTAACTTTAGGACATATAACGATTCCATTCCATATCTTAGGCACATTACAAATGAGAAGATCTACACTAACTTTTGCAAATGAGGATATTTACACTCACTTATTTCTCCATCATTGATAGCCAGTGGGTTTTGAACCCTAATTATAACGCTACAAGCTTAAAGGCCTAAATACTAAACCACCACCACAATGGCACACATAAAATCACACCACCATTAGACAATCGCCAAATAACAACTGTAAATGGCAAATCTCCAGTTGAGTTTTATGTCTAATTAAGCAAATTGAGATACGATAACTGAGTAGAGTCGCCGAAGATGAACAAAGATTAAAGTAGTCAGTAGTTATTACGTCATACCGCACAAGTATTCAAGCTATACTTAGTGGGATGTTTTCATTTCTCAATTGGGGCCATCGATGGGAGGAATATTCCTCCTTTTATGCCAGATCAAGGGCCCTCTGTTTTTTGCAGGCCGCGACCCATACAAATTTCAAAGGTGCAGAATTCAAATACATTACCACTGGTGTCATGTGAAGCGAAATTGTTGTGGAGAATAGCTATATTCATATATTCATATTACTCTCTCATATTTACATTGTTGTTTCACAATAACTCAGACAGCTATAACAGATATTTACAACAGACAACTGCAAACACGGCACTCCAAACACAAGAACATGCAGGAACGATAGAGGAGGCTAGTCTACTGTGGCGCCTTTCTCTTGCTGGAAGAAGGCATGTCAGGGTCGTGGCGGCGACGGGTGGCCTCCAGATCTCGTAACTCCTTAAGGAGGAGCGCCCTGCAGAGATTTAGGTGGGATCGCAAGGCACCCCCCTCAAGCATCCCATGCGTCTGCAGTGTGTCCAGGGCAGCCTCAATCTGATCTAATGTGTGGACAATGCCAAACGAAGTTCCTGGACAGCATTGCAAACGTCCTTCACGGCCTCCTGTGCCTCTTCCCAAGCCAGCATGAGGTCTACCTTCTCTTCCCTTTCTGCACATTCCACAACGGATTGGTTTACGGCCTCCTGGGAGCTATCGCTAATTACAATGACTTCGCGCTCCCTCGCCATTCCATCTTCCCTGTCATTCTCTCCTGCACAAATAGAGACCGATTATTAAATGCATATGTGCAAGCAAACTGAATCTAAACAGGCAAGACATCTACATCATATGACATCGAAATCATGATCATAAACATCAAGCGGAATGAATGAGGCATCTGGATCAGGAAGATCTGGAGGCGATGGTCGCACCCCAGCACTTGCATAAACAAATTCATCCCCGCTACTTCCTTTCTCTCCGCTTTCTTCCCCATCCTCAAATAACCCTGCTGCATCCCAGAACCGCTTCCTCTGCTTGCCTACACGTTCTATCGGTATCACACCAGGCTGAGTACCAAACAGGGCCATTCTTACATCAGCGTAAGTACAGCGCTCCGGGCCTAGCATTATTCGCCAAGCCGCTTGAACTCTTTTCAAGGAGACAAAGGATGAGTTATTGGGGAAAACCCAAGAGCTGCATAATCTGAATTTGCATGTTTGTAGCATGCACTTCACACTGTTCTAAATCTACCTGCATGATACAGAACGTAATGGAATGCCCGAGGCAAAAGGTTTTTGTTATCTAGCATGATCAGGTGCTTCACCTCACCTGCACCATACATTGCATACAATTCTTTGCCCAGAGCAATCTGATCTGCAGTTACGTTGTGCAGGTGCACCTTGAAGTACCCGACAGTGCAGGTGTATCTTTTAGGCAGTACCCGACAATGCCTTCAAAACAGTGCAATTTGCTCCCACGAAGAGCCTTGCACAGAATCATAGCACCTGGAGGCCTGCTTTGATTCCAACCCAGAAAGTTATTTATTCTGACGTTGACACTAGCAGGAGTTTTTGCATCTAACCGCATAACGGCCTGCACATGCAAGTGGTCTAGAGAGGAGCCCCTCTCTAGAGCTACTACTCCCGCCCTGCAATTTTGCTTCAGAAATTCCACCATCCTTGTGTACAGTACCTCGGGCACATCGCAACCACCAAAGACAACTGTGACTGAAACATCCAAGAAGACTGGCATGTCTACAACTTCCTCTCCAGCACCCCCACCAATATCCTCTCCAACGCATTCCTCGATGATACTCGGGCCCCGTCTTCCCCTTCCTCTACCCCTTCCTCTCCCACGTCCACCACCTCTGCCTCTGCCACAAGTCTGCACATACTCTTCCACCTCCTCTGCAACATAAGGCCCAACAGATTCTGTCACACAGCCTGCCTACCCGAGTTTCTTCCCGCTTCCAGAAGCAGCATTGCTTCCTCCTCTTCCCCTCTTCTTGCTCTTCTCACCACGCCCCTGAACACTCGGTTTTGGAAACAAGGAGGGAGCTCTGTCCTCATACACAGCAGCAGGAACAGGCTGCCGAATCCCATGGTTCAAATCTTCCCCAATTTTCCCCTACACATCGTATCGTCCCTCCCCATGGACAACAACATCCCCGGCTGTGGTTGCAACATCAGCCCATGTGACAGACCTGCCGGCATCTTCGGGGCTCTTCCTCCTGGCCTCTGCTGCCCTGCTGCTCTTAGGCCTAAACCCTGCTCATCAAGGCTGTGCATGCATTGCCTGCCCTCCTTATCCCTGCAAATTCCACACACAGAGATCTCACGCCTGAGATTGGGCGAAGGCATCTTGTATACCACCCTCAATCTTGCATCCCTTCTAATCATCATTCTGGCGCACCTGTCCGCCCACGATTCTCTGCCTACACTACTGGAAAACACAGATGACAACAAGAAGGGATAGAGCCTCACCTATGCGCTCCATGCCGAGCAGGCGATCTGGTCTGCACACACCCAACCCGAAACCGGCGGCATGGAAGCGCCAGCCAGCATCGTGGCCCTCCTTCCATTCACTGACACCGTCTCCTTCCCCATTCGAACCATTGCCATGTGGACACGATGGAGCTTCCTAAAACAGCCTCCAAATTTCCTTCCTCAGACCATTGAGTTCACTTTAAAAAACAAGACACAAACACCCCGCTCAAATAGAAACTTGCCCCTCACAACAAAAAAACAGCTCAAACATGCACAAACATACCATTCTCAATACAATACAATACCATAATCATAGTTTCCACCATTGCGAGAACACCCGCCCGCAATACCAAACGAATTGGGTAAACTTAATAGGCATATAGTTCATAGCTTTTACGTCATGTCATGTTGCATTGGCAGGAACCTTTTGGATAAGGGTTTTTTAGTACTGAGTACTTTTTACGTCATAACATATTGGTGGCGTGTTTTGGACATTTTTCAACATCATATCTTAGACAAGCACTGAGTCACTAATCTTGGGGAAGACACTCCAACCTAAAGGCCTAATTATTAGGCCACCACCACCACCATATGGTACATCCTCAGACCACCACCACTATTTCGTGTGCACATTGTAGATTGAGCCAACCATGTTGCTCTCGTGAGCAAACCTGCTTAGAATACCTGCGGCCACACAAGGATCACCCTAATACTTAGCTGGATTAGGGTCAAGAGGGGCTAATTGCACCAACATACCTTTGATACGAGGCCAAAATCATGTGTGTCTTGAATTTCGCATTGATAAAAGATATCGTCGGCATGTTGCTGACTTTGTGCAACAACTGTCCAAGGGGAAAAAAAAAAAAAAAAAACGGGCTTCGAGAGGAAGATGAGGTTCGAGAATTAAGAAATATAGCAGCAATTCAGCCGCAGAATTAAAGAACCAGGTTCGAGTATAACGGCCAGATGCAATTCAGAAGATTATCAAGATAACCCCTGATTTAAGGAGACAATATCGTACAAAACCAGATGGCTTGTTTCTGTAAACGTTTGGGGTGTCTTTTTCTGACAAAGAATATATTATCTAACCAACAGCTTGACAAAAAAAAAAGCAATGCAGAGATCAGTAAAAACTTCATTCTAGCATTAAACAGTAGGCCTACCTTGAATGCCACATAGTTGTCTGTTTTGACCTTGTCTCCATGCTATGATCTGATGGAGTTTTCAAGGGTGTATCTACATCAGCAACATCCATTTCTTTCACAATTGTGGGCTTCTTTTTTGTAGGTGATGCATAGAATGATTCAATCAATTGCTTGCTTATAGAATGCCCTCCTTCATTCTGTCTTCTTCCTGATGCCTTCCTCTGCCTTGGAGTTTGAAGAAACCTCACTTTCATCACAAACGGAGCTCCTTGCATCAGAATCATTTGCTAAAATATCCCTATTTGAAGTAGCGATCTTATTCAATGTTTTCATCTTGTTAACCTTTTCTTTAAGAATTTCCAGCTCCATTTCGAGGCTCTACTTTTCCCCTTCTGATTTAAACAATAGATCTTCCAACATAGCAATAGTCTCACGATCATGTAATTCCAAGAGATTCTGCTCTTTGATTTCCCTCTGAAAGGCAGCTTTTTCCTTTTGCAAGGTCTCGAAATAGGGAAAATGGGTCTCTAGAACAAAGAAATCTGAAGAAAAGACGAACCGTAAATGCAGATTGAAGCATCCTACTTCCGCCAGAGAGCCCAGAAATATGATCCGCGCCCAGAAATATGATTCTGCTTTATAGTTTGCAGATAACGCGTTAGCCCCAAATAACTCATACTAACGGATTATTTTTTGCCCAAAATGTCTCAGACCTCCAAATTGAAAAAACAATATACCATTTTGTTCGTTTTTGCGCGTAGAAGACGATGGGCTAAAAACCTAATCCAAAAAACGCATCATTTTGCTGCCATTTCGTCTGAAATGCTTCCAGGCTCTGTTCTGTGGCAGAGCCAGCAAAAACCACGGTTCCGGGCTCTGTTCCGGGATCTCTTCTTCAAGAAATCGAAGCCAGCAACAACCACGGTGCTGCCATCACTGCATATGAAGCGTGGAAGCCAGCAAGAAGGAAGTCTGATAACATGTATGCTCCATGCTTATGCAAATGCTTTGGTTTTTATTACTTAGACAGAAGCTTTGATAAGATCTTCAGATGGCTGTCTATAAAATAGAATGAATAAAGGATGTATGAAAATTGTATCTAAAGATTTGGCTGCAGTACTTTTTGGATCATTAGGTTCTTTCAGTTTTCTCTAAAATCCTTCAGCTGCTCAGCTCAAGAATCTCTGAAGATTGTATGTGAAGATTTGCATGGACCACATTCATTCATTCAGTAATTTTAATTACTACATCTTCATAGTGTTTAATTGCTAGAATTTGCATTAGAAATGCTAGTACATATGTTCTTATTGCAGGACTTTCATGAAAGGCAGGACATACTTTCGGATCAATGGTTTGAGTTACATTCAGAAGTTTTAGCAGGTTAGAGTATGTATTTCTAAATTCTGATTGCATATTTAGAATCAGCATGGTCAAATTAGTCAGAATCATGTTTTAAACTGTTAAAAATCTGACTTTTTTTTTGGGAAAAAAATAACGCGTTATTAGGTCCGCAGCTAACGCGTTACACGTTATTTTAGCGTTAGCGTTAGCTAACGGCTAACTGCTAACGGCTAACTATGCTGCTATATATGTTTTAATAGATAAGATGCGAACTTGAAAATAGATTTTAGCTGTGCCTTTTTTACTCCGAATGTTTTAATCAAGGTATCAATAGATTTTAACGCTGCCCTTTTTTATGCCCTAAACTTATCCCAATGCTTATAATCTTAGCCAGTGTTACTAATATAAGAGGCAGACCCACTCTATGGTATTCATCATTCTACTATCTGGGCATCCAACATCTATTATCTGTCGCTTCTAACACACTAGTCATTTTTTTTTTCTTGTGAGATTAAGTTTAAACATGGTATTGAAAACAGTGCTGAAAACCACCCTTGGTGTTGTGGGCAATGCCACAGCAATATGCCTTTTTATTTCTCCAATGTAAATAGCACCTTTCTTTTTATTCATTCTTCTACATATCTATTTTTTATTGTGATGTTTTTTTTTTCCTTATTTGATGTTTTTTTAAAGTATTATATTTGCTTCCTTTTCTCATCTCCATGTTTGTTTTATTTTTGTAGTCCCACGTTTTTGGAGATTTGGAAGCGAAAGTCTACTGAGGATTTTTCTTCCTTCCCTTACATCTCCACATTAGCCAATTGTATCTTGTGGGTTGTTTATGGCATCTTAAAAGGCCACAGTCCACTCATCCTCACTATCAATGGCTTTGGTTGTTTTATCGAGTTAATCTACCTTAGCTTGTTTTGGTACTATGCTCCTACAGTTCCAAGGGAGAACAAGAAATTCTCTCCAATGGTAACTAAGTACAACTTGCCTTCATTAGACATTAGATTTTTTTTTTTCTTTTTTTCTTAATTGACTAATAATGTTTACAATGTCCGCAGGGTAAACTCCGCCTATATGTACTTTCCAGTCTTGCATGCATCCTTCCTATCATATTCATAGGATTTTTTGCCACTCACCATCATCATATTCGCATGTATTTCTTCGGTGTGATTTGTGCTGCACTAAATAGTTTGATGAATCTCTCTCCCTTGAGCATCATGGTAATGCCATTAGTTAAAACAATCCTTTATGCTTTTCGCATAGTTTATTATTTGCTCAAGACTAACCATAGCTCGTTGCCCTCTAAATAGTATCAAGTTTACAAAACAAGGAGCACAGAATATATGCCCTTCTATCTCTCTCTTTTTGTGTTTCTCAACAGCATTGTTTGGTTGTTCTACGCACTGGTCACAAAGGATTGGTACATCTTTGTACGTATTGTTGTTGTGTTTGTGTTGTTATTTGCAGTTTTGAATGGAATTTAACTTGTTGTGTTGGTCATTTGCAGAGCCCTAATATAGTGGGTTTAATTGGTGGTGCTGTGCAATTGGTCCTTTATCTCGTGTATAGAAAGCACACCAACAAAACAACTCATGTTGAACTGACTCTTGTTGGACCTTGTGATATTGAAGCAACATCAAAGTAGCCTTGTTGTTATGGGTTTTGACAACCTTTGATATTGAAGCAACATTATAATATCCTTGTTGAAGACAAAAGCTTTCTCCTAACCGTTATCCATAATGAAAGCAGGTAGTATTGTATGCATAGCGTATGTTTCACAAAAAAAAAATTCTGGATGTACCAATATTGAGTTCTATACATTTTGTTGCATGCTGTTTGAGAAGGAAATAGACGGAAGACAGAGGATTACAAGAAGTGAGTAGATTGTCATCAGACAAAAGAAAAGCATGTGGATAGCTGGAGAGTTTTTCATTACAGGGATTAGGTAGACTTAAGAAAAAAAAATGTTTGCGACCCCAAACCAAGGGGGGGATAAGGGGATGTCAAAATGTTAATGTTGGATTCATCCTAAGAGTTGTTTTATCATTATCAAATATATAAAAAACATGAAACTTTTGTACACATATGATCTCTTTTAGGATGATCAAGTAATAGCTTATCTTTTGCATTATTTTGTGCCACAATACAACTCTATTCTTGACTCTATTCTTGAAAAAGTTTATTTCGTTGAATATAGAATCGAGTTGAGAGCATGAAAACTTTACGAAGCCCTTTTCTCCCGGTGATAATGGGACATTCCTTATGCCGCTATGATATGCAAGACTTGGGCATGATAGGATACCTTTCTTTTTCTAATTGTTTCAAAAAAAAAAGGAGGGGGGTGTGGTCCCTTCAACCACATTCTTTAATCACTAAATAATGTACTGATGTACTATAATTTTGCAGGCCAGTAGCATGTACCAGAGGCCTACAGTTTTATATGATGCCACTGAGGAGAAGGCCCATGGGCTCGAGCTCATCCCCTATTGCTACATTGTCTTCGCGACCATCGAGCAAATCGTCTGAACATACCACAATCCTGTGTCAAAACAATCCTACCCAGATGCACAAATGCAATCTCAAAGCCTGAATCATGAACAAATGCAAGCTCACATCGGTTGCACACCATTTGAAGTGCCCGCACCTGCTGTTAGTGGAAGGTCCAGCGGGAGTCAAATGTGCGACCTCTGAGGCTTCGTGATACCTCTTGCTCCAGCCAATTGAATTGAAGCCAGCTCTTACATCAATAATTTCAAATATGCGTTTAGGCAGGCTAAGGATGCTCGTATTGTACTCGACAACCTCTTGCGTGCATTCAATGATTGCACGATATTATTTTGAAATTAAACATAACTTCCTTTGTGTGCAGTCCTCAGCTCACAAAATCCTCACGGCGGAAGAGCACTTTCGGAGCTCCAACTTCTGGCACCAAGCATCGGCACCGGAGTATGTTGACTCCATCAAATAAGCGCCATGCTGAAAGAGATCGCTCGTCGACCAACACAAAGAAGAGAAGGCTTGCAAATCCAAGTAATATCTCAATTAAGATGTCTTTCTAGAGCGCCAATTAACTTCTATTTTTTATCAGGTTTTTCACCCGAGGACCTCGCAATTACTGGTCGAACCTCTTTCTTCCTCATAGAACGGCTGCAGACACGGATTGCTGGTGGTATGTGGAAGTGGCAGTGTTGGAAAAAAAGAAAGATCTTTTCTTCTGGTTCAAGGATAAGAAGGGTAGGACAAGTACAAGAAGGCCGGGGTTGTGTTGTCTATCGTTGCTCCAGATGATCAGCATCTGATCTTATACATTGAAGATGTGCTGACTTCCAGACACAAAGTTCTTTGTATGCATTTCTCAGCTCACAAAATTCTCGTGGCGAAAGAGCACTTCCAGAGCTCCAACTTCTAGCACCATGCATCGGCGTCGGAGTACGTTGACTCCATCGAATAAGCGCTCTGCTGAAAAAGATTGCTCTTGGCCAGCGCAAAGAAGAGAAGGCTTGCGAAACCAGGTAATATCTCAATTACGATGTCTTTCTAGAGCGACTCCAATTGACTTCTATTTTTTATCAGGTTTTTCTCCCGAGGACCTCGTAACTACTGGTCGAACCCCTTTCTTTGATATAGAATGGCTACAGACACAACAACTTGAGACCCCGCCAGATTGTCGGTGATATGTGGAAGTGACAGTGCCCGTGAAAGACAAAGATCTTTTCTTCTGGTTCAGGGATAAGAAGAGTTCTGGGGATAAGTACAAGAAGGTTGGGGTTGTGTTGTCTATCACTGCTTCAAATGATCAACATCTGACCTTATACATTGAAGATGTGATGAAGGACAAGTTCTATCACACCAAAAAATTATCGGTGCGGAATTACTCGTTCTTCTATGAGCAAGACCAAACGAACAGACAAGAAGGTTGCGCCTGTGAATTGCCAAAATCTGTGATGGAAAAACCTGGAAGAGGAGGGCACTCTAACTTCTAGGGAGCTAGGTATGGAAATCTCCAGGATGCGAAAAAAGCTCTTCAACACTGGGATGTTCACATCCAATGTATTGAAGAGTATAACGCACTCTGCAGTCAACAAAGCCGTGGTTCATAGTGAGGACAAGAATCAGAGTAAAACAGAAAATGATGAGTCAAAGGATGATGAGAAGGACATTGAGAACTCCCAATTTTTGGACCCAAATGAGCAAATGAAGTTGTTGCAAAGGGGTTCTCAGAAAATGGAAAGACTGGCCTAGTACTATCTGTTAAGGATCGGTCACAAAATAAAAATTGATACAAGAAGACTCAAGGTATACATCGCCAATGCCATCTTGTTTAATCACAGAGAGTTCAACCCAACCCATATGCTGGAGATTCTGAACTTAATAGTAATCTCCATGTGGGTGATCCGATCTCGGCCGACAAGATTCCTTTCAATAAGAAAACCAGTGAACTATTCAACTGGATCATGGAGGAGGAACTGAAGAGTAAAGATGTGAGGTCCTGGGTTGTAGACGACCAACATTCAGTGAGAGCAACGCAGGTGTTGCAGATGGAGAAGGATGTCCAGCAGAGGATCAAGGAGCTGTATGGGAAGCAGGAGTGCAAAGTATTGTCAGCGGACACTCCACCCATTGAGCTAGCCAGCATCAGCCACTGCCAGAATACTATCGCTGCAAATGCAAGCTAAGTCAGGTATTGAATATCACCATCTCCTAAATTTAGAACTTAAAGTGATCTCATGTCTAGTCCTTTGTAACCGAGAGGGCACTTTCACGATTTGCGAGTCGAAGAGCATGTCTAGTCTTTTATAACCCAGAGGGCACTTTCTAGACTCGCAAGTCGAGAAGGTACTCATGTCTAATCTTTTATAACCCGGAGGGAACTTTCAGGACTCGCGACTCAAGATCCTCGTGTCTAGTCTTTTATAACCCAGCGGGCACTTTCTTAAAGTCCCCAAATTCAATCCCTTCAAACCTCAGGGGGACTTTCTTGACTCGAGTCGAGAAAGTTCTTTAGTCTAATCGTTTATAACCCAGAGGGCACTTTCTCCACTCTCGAGTCGAGAAAGTCCTCGTGTCTAGTCTTTTATAACCCAGAGGATACTTTTTCGACTCGCAAGTTGAGAAAGTCCTCATGTCTAGTCTTGTATAACTTAGAGGCTTCGTAGAGTCACTCGACTAACTTGAATCTTATGTTTGCATCCCCTATCTTGACCGTGTAATACATGCAAGGCTGCGATGGAAGGCATTGGGATGTCTGCAAAGGTCTAGATAAAATCCCATCGATCTGAGACATCGGATCGCCATTCTAGAATGGGGCGAGCATGCATGTCTTGCATGCATGCATGTGGTGCATGCCTTCTCTGGTTGGGAGATCGCTATTTTAGGCACAGTTCTGCATCAACGTCTCATTGGCGCTTCCTCTTCTCTCTCAGCAGTACCTTCTTCTTTTTTCTTTGAACCCATGCAGGGGAGGGGCTTCTCCCTGCTTGGTTTGGCCAATTTGGCGTTTCTTTCATGCTGTGGCATGTCCTTTCTCGGCCTGGTCTCTTCTTTAGCCTTCATCTGGTGACCTTCGTCCTCGATTCCAGTTTTGTTAAGGAAGTCCTTTGGTATTCGGGCGGTTTTGTTGGTTTCATGCGAGCCCCATTCTAGAATCCCATCGATCCGAGACATCGGATCGCCATTCTAGAATGGGGCGAGCATGCATGTCTTGCATGCATGCATGTGGCGCATGCCGTCTCTGGTTGGGAGATCGCTATTTTAGGCGCGGTTCTACATCAACGTCTCATCGGCGCTTCCTCTTCTCTCTCAGCAGTACCTTCTTCTTTTTTCTTTGAACCCACCCTCCCCCCCTTCTTTGTTTAATGTATTTGTCGCCTGGCATGCGTGACCAGCTCCTCTATTTGAAGAGGTTTTTGTTTTATTGTCGCGTGGCACGCGTGATCAGCCCCTCCACTTTGGGAGGTTTGTTTTGTCACATTTTTTCTAGTGTTGGTGATGTGCAGGTACAGGTTGGCGAGCGCAGCAGCTTCGACTTCTCCATTCGTGGGTTTTGAGAGCGATTTCTCTGCCTTACGTTTGTCCAAGCCCCTTGCCAAAGGCTTATCACTAGGGTTTTTCCTCGAAAACCTGAAAGGGCGGGGTTTTTTAATCCCGGTGATAAGCTTTCGGCAGGTACACAAGCCAAACATCTATTAGCATTGTATTTTATGGGGTCCAACTTATATAATTGGATATTCCTTTTTTTTTTTTCATGGGTAGTTCGCATGTGTGCGGCTACCCACTATCCACCATTGTAGAAAATCTGCTGAGATGAATGAGAAGCCTAGTCTAGAATAACGTGCCTTCGAAAAAAGGAAGATTTTCGAGAGGTTATGCAGGTTTATACTTACAGAAAGCCATCAAGCCGATGAAGCCGATGATGAAGATAAGAAAAAAAACCCTACATGAAAGGCCAGAGAATCGCTATCAGATCAATACGACCTGATACCGTGCAATGAAGAAATCTAGCAAAAGTGGACTAAGATTTAGGCATTGTGGCAAAAGGGTATGCTGAAGGACACTAATGAAGAGTTGCCACAAAGACCAGATCTAAAACTCTTTGACAAGAAGTTCAAGGAAAAGGCCAAGCTTGAGGATGAAGACATAAAGGAGCTAAAATGATTGTGCCAACTATACATCAGCACTAAGCTACAACAAACGCCAAAACATAACTGTTTCAAACACAAGTTGAATTTCGGCATTGTGCCTTTCAAAGTAGATTCGAGCTCTCCACCGTACTTGGTGACATTGGGTCACAAGGGTTTCGGTGGACTGGAATTAGCCAAGATATAATCCAGAGGATCCCTTGACAGGCATGGAAGACTAGGCGAAAGAGCAAGAGAGAGGTGAGCACACTTACTATATTTTTATTGAATGCTCTGGTTCCCGACTCGCGAGTCAAAAACATATTTGCTAACTGGCATCATTCATCATTTCAGGGAATTTGCTCAAATGGCTCACCTAGTTTCATCATCCTCAGCGTCACTGTCCGAGTTGTCTGACCATGTTTCAACATCCCCATAACGAATTTAGAAACATGATTCTGAAAAAAGTCAGGAATCCACTTTGAGAAAAATCAGGAACACCACTCTGAGAATAGTCAAGAAGTAGATTCTGAGAAAAATCAAGAAAGCAGACTCCGAGAAAAATCAGGAAGTAGACTTATCCAGATTCGACGTCAGGGCCAGATTCACCATAAAAAACAAAAGCGTGCAACAATCAAGATCCTAACTCTCGATCTGGAAGTGGATTATTGGTCGGAACCAACTCAAACTGGGATTCAGAAGCGCCGACCAAGCTCGTAATATTTGATATCGATGGAGTTCTGGCAGCAGTGTGGCAAGATGCTGACGTCCCAGAATTGAGCATCTCGCAGAAGCGAAAGAAGACGCAGAGTAAGGTGGTGTATCCTTGACCCCAAGCGCAAGCCATTATTGATTGGTGCTTCGATCGGAGCTTCGAAGTGGGAATCTGGTCTTCCATGGCGAAGAGAAATAACTTGAATGTCCTGGGTGTGCTTGGGCTGCTTGCGAAGAAGTTTAAGTTTGTATGGGGCAGTGAAAGGTGTGATCACGTGGCGGATTTGCCTCCGATTATCACAAAAGGCAGACCTATTGTGGTGAAGAAACTCCAGCGCATCTATGAAGTGTTTCAGGAATACAACAAGCACAACACTATTATCATAGAGATAGCGCCTATAAGTGTTATCATAACTCCGATAACACCATCATTGCCAAAACATATAATCTTAGGAGTTTGAAACAGATAAGTGGCTTGCGCTTAAACTGATTCCTGTGTTGGCTAGTTTCGGTTTTTCAATTCTTGTGGCAGAAGTTCTTGCGGAATTATCCAGAGCTCAGCGGCATCATGGCAGCGATGGACAAGAAATTTTATGGTGATTCACCTGAATGACACGACTTTGCATGTTGCTAGAAAAATCAAAGAAGTGAAATAAGATAGATATATAGATATTAATTTAACGTCCATGGGGACCCTCGACATAGTGCAACTCTCGAACTCGAGAATCGATAATTACCAAGTTCCTCATATCCAAGTCCTCGACGTTGTTGCAAGCCTGGCAATGTAGAAAGAAAAAAAGAATCAGCTAAGTACAAAAGCAAAGGCCAAGCTGATTTTTCCAAAGAAGTTTGCCGACATGCCTAATGGATTCGGTAAAGCATCTTCATGACTCTGTTCTTACAGAGCAGGCATTTGAATCAGTGCAAACTATTCGATAGAATGATTTAACTCTTTCTGCGTATCTTAAAATCGGGGTTGTCTCTCAAACAAATGAATAATATCAAGTAATGGATTAAAAAAAGAGCAAATATGATGGTGCACTATTCTATTCTATTCTATTTCTATACATTTCGCATGGCAATGAAAATACCAACCACATAGTACACTCTAAAGATGATGATGTAATAGACATTTGAAATACAAAAATCATCTGGTCTTTCCAACTAAGATTATTTATCTTAATTACGGGATGCAATATAAATATGGCTGATTTTTAAGCTCTATAACCTGTGCCAAACCCCTGTAAAAGTAATGACATAAAGAACTACATGGATATGCCAGAAATAGGAGAAAGAATTTCAGTCTTCCATATTTATGCCAACGCAGCATCAAGCTAGTTAAAGTATAAATAAAAGTTGAGCATGAACACATTACTCGAAGTTGCTGATTTTTCTCTAGTGTAATGCAAAAACACATTGCTTTCTGAAACACATTTGAATTACAGAAAACAATATCGACATTCCCTAGGAGATGCATAAACAATGGTCGGCTGTATATAGTTATCTCAGCAGAATTTATCAGTTGTGCTATGGCCCTGGCAGCATAAGGATTATGTTGGATAGCTTAATGGGAGAAAAAAAAAACTATAGCTAGAAGATTGGGCAGGTAAGAAGAAGCTTATATGGGTCTTTCCCAGTTGAGGCAGCCTGTTCTTAGAACGCGTGCTTTCATATCCACATTTGCCTAATCCCAAGTACATCACCATGTTTGAATAGAAATTTAATTTACCTGTGTATAATTAACAGAACTTATCTTAGCAGGGAAAAGAGATCCTGCCCAGTTGCAAAGCAAAAACATGTGCGTAACCTGCAATATAAATAGGACTGGTTCTTAAGCTATGTTAGTTGAGCCAAAGAGAAAAACTACACTGCGTTTTCAACCATGTTTGAACCTGGTGGTATATACGTTTTACTTCAAGATGGTTACTAATGGATTTGTTGCAGGGAAGAGACGCATGGAACAGAGCACAACAAGGAATCGCATGCCATGTCAGAACCTTGAAGCAAACTTTTGCACTATCGATAAGTAAATGCTATTTTCCAAACTCCAAGGCAAAAGCAAGATGGAAACTACTTTGAAGAAGTCAACACATAAATGGTCAATAAACCCTTACATACCTCTAGTGACGTGTCACGTATTTGTATGTATGGCAAAGAAATACGTGGAACGTCACATTGATCTAGGATGATTCGTGCGCCCCCTTTGTACAACGCGCATTTCTTTTGAAGGCGAGATGCCCTCACCTTGCAAAGCTCTTGTTGGCGGCGGCTGAGAGCATCTTGAAACCGAACCAAAAGATGTCGCGAACGATCAAATCTTGTCACTTCTCCCCGAGTAGCAGAGACAACTCACAACCTTCACATGCATGATGTCAGTGAAGAAAAATGTTTTTCCAGACCTCATTGCTCACTCCAAGGCAAAGATGTTGGGAAACGATTGGTAAACAATAAATATGATGCAGAGGATACTTGGAGGAGATGGCATAAAATATGGGGATATTCTACCAGTTTGAGCTAGATGGGGCTCAATGGATATTCAGAAGAAACTCCATTCCATATCTACATTGAACATATTGCCAATTCAATGAAAAAAGCCCCAAATCATCATCCATAAACCTATTTAATTCTTCATAGTTAGCCAGTGATGGAGGGGGGCATCTTCCTTACCCCAAAAAAAAAACCAAAGCGACAAACCACCGGAAACCATGAACACCCATAAAACATGGGGGGAGGGGGAGGGGGATGACTGACAACTTACAAACATTGTTAAAACAACGACAAAAAAACGGAATCTTCTTTTCACACCGTTTTCCAATGGAGGGGGTCCAAATACTGCAAATGGATCTTGCCCTCCACAAAGCCAGCTTGGCCTGGAGCAAAGAGAAACTACCAACCCTTGCTCCCAGCAATTGCCTCCAAATACGTGTTCAACAACATTCCAATTGCCAAATTAATTTTGACGGTGATACTGAATAAAATAAAGCTGCTATTAATTTCTTACCTCATTGAATGTTTGGCGCTCATGATATTTGCTCGAAACATATACAAATCAACGTGCCTTCTGTCCTTTTCCCATTGAAGGAACTCTAGTTGACCAGAAAGCTCGAGAAGTCTCTATATATCTGGTTCGCTATCATCTATTGTACAATTTTTCGTATAAGAATCCACGTCCTTTGCATGGAAACAAAGCCCTAAAAAATGGACAACTACATACTTACCACATCTGTTTTGATTTAGGCTGGTTACAAGGAATATTTTGGTGTACACCAACATATACTACGAATATACCCATCCCCAACCGGAGGGAGGGTTTTAGGGGCAACCCAAAAACCATGCAAATGCTGGGCTGGAATTAGGCCTTCTAGGGAACTCCTCTCTCTACTTTTAGGGTTAGGGTTAGGTTTAAGAAGGTCTGGTTTGCTTGTGCGGCATCGACGCTCCGACGCGATGAGGGTAAGAAGCGATGTCTTGGACTCTTATTCGATCGATTTCCTGTTATTTGATTTCTGAACTCTTGTTTTGTATCAGTTTCATCAGTATCAGGTCGTCGGCCGTGCGTTGCCAAAGCCCGGCGATGAACAGCCAAAGCTTTACCGGATGAAGCTTTGGGCCAATAATGAAGTTCGAGCCAAGTCCAAATTTTGGTGAGATCTCGTGGCTACTTTGGTATCTGGCCAATCCTTTTGTTTCATTACCTAATCTAGATCATTGCTTTGCATATCTCTCAGGTATTTTCTGAGGAAGTTGAAAAAAGTAAAGAAGTCTCATGGCCAGATTCTTGCAATTAACGAGGTATGTTCTCTGCTACTGTCTTACTTGGTCGAATATGATAGTATTTGAGTTTAGATGTGGACTGCAGATTTTTGAAAAGAACCCAACAACAATCAAGAACTTTGGCATATGGGTGAGGTACCAGAGTCGAACTGGCTATCACAACATGTACAAGGAATATCGTGACATAACTTTGAATGGTGCAGTGGAGCAGATGCATGATGAAATGGCATCACGACACCGTGTGCGGTTTCCCTGCATTCAAATTATCAAAACTGCCCGTGTTTCTGCTAAGGACTGTAAACGTGAGAACACTAAACAGTTCCATGATAAAGAGATCAAGTTTCCTCTCACTTACCGCAAAATTCGCGCTCCCAGCCGTAAGTTGAAGACCACATTTAAGGCTAGCAGGCCTAACACATTTACTTAAGCATTAGCAAATGTGGAAGTTGTATTTGTTTGAAGACCATTATATCTATTTTGTTTCTTTTTCTGTCTATAAGCCTATCATCTGCTATGATTCTTGTCAGTGTAATGCCAAATGCAACTGCTTAAGCTGATTAAATATGCAGGAGGACATGCATTTGGGGATTCCCCATAAACCATTTTTTAAAATTCAGAAGATGGTATCCCAATATCAGAACTAACAGAGCAGGATCAAAAAAATAAAGGTTTGAAGACAGATTTCTTCATATTTCTTGATCATTGCCATTTTGAACCTTATGCGAAGTTGGCCGCTCCTACATTTTTCAAATGTTAGAAACCTGCTAATAACAAAATCGATTGTACATGTAATTTTTCAAACGTGAAGAACCTGCTATAACAAAATTGATTGTACACGTTTTGTGGAAACGTGTTCCGAGGGAACTTTCAGGGTTAATGGCAACTTCCATTTACGAAATCTAGTTGAAATATGTGCATCTAGGAGGTGCTCATGCCCATCTAGCCTGCTTAGTGGAGTAGGTTGAGTGGTATGATGTACACACCTTGTAACTTGGTATTCATAACTCCCATAAGCAAACTGTGCCTTTAGCCAGATACTCATAGACTCCAAATCCTCTTATTCATTCCTTCACTATTATCATCAAAGCTACCACAATGAATACTATGCCAAAAGAGCACATCAATCTCTCCTTTTGGAGCAAAACTAGTCCCACTATTATCATCAGAGCTACTACAATGAATACTATGCCAAGAGAATGTCCAATGGAGAATACTACTATCGTCATCACAAAATAATAATACCATCCTCGTGAACTGTATAAAAACCAAGTATAAAAAAGAAGCATCAAATTAAGCTGCCATAACAAATTGATCCTCACTACTTTAGTGCCTCTCTTATATCAGTATTCAATATTGTTCATGCATCCACTATCTCTTTGCTCAATGACAACAATACTAGTGTGCTCAATGAGAACAATACTAGGCTGCAAACCAATGCTGAATGAGAACAATACTAGGTTGCAAGCTAACCTATGCCATTGTTATGTCCTTATATGGATGGTACTTCAGGTTAAACATGATGCTCCAGGTTGCTTTTAGTTTAAGAAGTTGAATGGAAGGCTAATTAAAGGTAACACCTATGCACTAGACAATAGTAAACAACTTCCTTGTAGTAGTTTGTTATAATCAAATTACTCATCCAACACATTTTATGGTGCTTACAAAAATGCTTTCTTAATTCCATTCAATAGCGGGGATGTGCTTAGTGTCTCCAATTTCACTGTCCTAGTAGTCTGTTAATCACACTTTCTATAGGACAGTTAAAAAGGCTTTTCCTAATTCTAGCTAATGTGCTTAATGTGACGTTCCAGCACAGTATACGGTCCCAGAACGTATACTGTACTGCCTCGTCACGCGTACACGCCACCCCGACTGACGTGTACGCCGACGTATAGCTAGGCGAGTAGCCCCTAGGGGGCAACTGGCAAGGTATGTGCATTTATTAATGTGCACACTTACTAATGTGCACATTTACCTAGGTGCACATTTTCCCATGTGGACACCTTTATGCCACCTAGCCATTAAAGGCAAGTGGGCCATACCCAATTATCCCACATGCCTAAAGGGATAATTGGAAACCCTAGCCCTAACCCCCTTGTCTATTTAGGTTAGGGAAACCCTAACTTGCTATTTTCGTCCATAGGGTTTTAGAGCTCTGTTTTGGCTGCCCCAGGAGCCAAAACCGCCTCCCAGACCCTGTCTGAGCGAATTGCACCATTAGTTCTCCTTGTTGGCTCCATCTTCAAGCAGTTCAATAGGATGGTCGAACTCAGGTCAGGAGGAGCAACCCAAGGATCAGGTATTTAGTCAATTTAATAGCCTAAACCGTCTTCCAGTCATTGTATCAGTAGGTTTAGCCTATTAAATTGCCCATAGTAGCCATCTAGATTCTCAGATCCCAGACACTAACTAAAGAACCTAACTCTATGATATAGATTAGATCTAGTTCTTTAGTTCTTCTGTGATGTATATGGATGATGTACCTCTGTGAACTCCTTGTATTGGGAAAGGGGGTAGAGGCCCTAAAGCTTGGTAGTTGATGCTCCTAGAGTAGCCTCTCTAGCACACTGTAGATTCGGCCTGTGTACAAGAACCACACCTGGTTGTGGGTGAAGGGGCCAGACTGGCTAAGAAGGAGGTTCGTGTTCTGACTCTTGAACGATCCCCCTGGTGTGTAAGGCCTACCGGGGATCATTGTGACTAGGTCTAATGGCTTACCACTGAGTGCGGGTAAGGCATGGACTCAACACCCGTGAAGTGGTGTTCACTTTCCAGTGGGTTCAGTCGAATACGGGCAGTGGCCCTCTAGTCACCTTGAGTCAGCATGTAGACCTCTGGAGGGAGTGATCCCTACCTGCCCCATCGGAACTGGGGAGATGCAACCCAGGAATAGCCCTTTTGGCTATGCATCCGGCGGGCTACAGTCAGGTCCCAACACTTTTCAGCCTACTCTGCAAAGTGTGCACAGAAGGGGCGGATGGAGTGGACAACCCTATGCCATGTTCTTATGCCAGCCAAATCCATCGCCATGAATTCTGTCTGCAATGAACTCTGGAGACCCAAGCCGTCAGTCACCCCTTCGAGTCTGAGCCTTGGGTAGGAACCCCTATGTATTATGTTGATCTTGTCTATGCAGATGTTGATGTACCACCCTTCGAGGTGGCTATGTGATGATATTATATACTGACATGTATGTTTACGCTTCCGCAGCTAGGTAGGCCCTGAGGGAGACGGGGTAAAATGACCCCTTCACTCTTGCCACTGGGGACCCAGTACGGTCACAGTGATATGTGGAGGGCCCTATATCAGTACGGAGCTGGTATGGGGGATGAACTCCTGTTTGTATACGGTGCGGGCATCGTATACGAGTAGGGGACGTCACAGTGGTATCAGAGCAATGTTCTTGGAGACCAAGAGCAAAGCACTGACCATGCTCCCAGTAGTACTAACTTGATAGGATCTTCAAACCTCGAAAAGTGGGGAAAATTTTTCTCATTTTTGTAGTATATGCTAAGCTAGTAACAAGTTAGGTGAATTGGAACATAATAAGACTAAAAACAGTGAGCCAGAACCTTCTAAGGCAAGGTGGTCTCACACGTCGCGCCTGGTCAAAGAACTAAACTTCAATTTTTGCACGAGGCGCAACGTGTGAGACATTGAGCCAAGAACACCTTAAAATTTGGTGAATTTGAAAAAAGTAATATGGTAAGGTGAGTTCTAAGGTAAGCTTTAGTTAGAATAGTATGTTTCAATCACTTAAATTACTCAAAAATGTACAATGTCTCACACGTCGCGCCTGGTCTAAAAACAAAACTCTAGTTTTTGAACGAGGCGCAACGTGTGAGACCAGTGCTTATAAAAACTCTGAAATAAGTGTATGTTTTAAGTCAATAGGTGCCCTGGCACGTTAAATAGAGCAACTTGAATTTTGACCTAAAATTGCCCAAGCTATAAATAGATGCAAACCCCCCTCATTTGTACGTTCCTGCCCTAGAAATCTGCTCCAGCTCCCTAAGGCGATCTTTGGCGCCCGACATCCGATCGACGAGCCGTCAAACATGGCACGGACCAAGGAAACTGCCAGGAAGCCCCGCCCGGGCGAATCTCCCAGCGCCCATGATCCTGCCCTGATACAGAGAATACTTCAGGAGCGCCTTCTCAGGCATGACCAGCCATCATCAAGTGAGGGAGCAGCTTCGGACGAACACCAAAGCGAAGGATCCCAGCAGGTCGAGGAGGAGGCACACTCCGATGCGGGAACAGAGGTCCTAGGCGAAGAGCAGCCGGACGTCACGCAGAAGATTCTCAAAGAAGTGGAGGAGGAGGAAAGGAAGAAGAAGCAGGAACAAGATCGGGGGGCCGAGGAACGTAAAGAGCAGAGGCAGCCGACTCCTGAGCCAACCATCGAAGAGCAACTCGAAGCTTGGGTTCGAGAGAAGGAGGCTGAGGAGCGAGAGGAGCAAAGGGAGCCAATGCTCGAGCCAAGCGAAGCACAGGACCTCGCGGCGTGGATCAAAAAGCATGAAGCAAAAGAACGCCGCCGAGAAAGGAAGAGGGAAGAGCGAAAGAGGAAGAGGGAAGAGGAGGAGGCGAAAGCAGCCGAAGAACTGAAGAAGAAGAAGGGGAAGTTTGTGGTGGGCCAAAGAAAACTCAAGGAAGTCCCACGAGGAAAGACCCCCAACCCCAAGGTCGTCATCACCGAACGGTCAGCCGACCAGCCTCCGCCCTCCTCCGACGACTCAGAAGACGAAGACTACAACCCCAACACTGAAGGGGGAAGCTCTTCGAAACCCCCAGGCGACGAGCAGGCAATACCCGATCAGGAGCAACCCGACCTGGAGCAGCAGGATCAAGTGCAGAAGCCCCCTCCTTATCCGACCTGGGACAGGAAGAAGCAACCACGGCCTGCCCGAGAGTCCTATGTCACGAACCCCGTCAAGATCTATGAGAGAAAGATGACGGAGCACGAGGCATACATGAAGAAGTGGGAGGCTTACAACTCCTACTATCAGGAGAACAGGGTCAGAATTGTTGAGGGTGGACGTCCAACAAAGGAGCAGACCTTAAGGCCGCCACCACAAAAGCCCAAGCCCCCCAAGAGACTAGCCAAGAAGAAAGCCGACAGGAAGGAGACGGAGAGAAGAGCACTGAGGGAGATCAGACACTTCCAGCGCAGCTACGGCTTCTTAATCCCCCGTGCCCCCTTTGCCCGTCTAGTCAGGGAAGTGATGCAGGATTTTAAGACCGACATGAGGGTAACAGACGAGATGCTGTTGGCACTTCAGGAAGCAGCTGAGCAGAAGATAGTGCAGCATTTTGAAGACTCCACAGCCTGCACCGTGCATGCCAAGCGAGTAACTCTGATGAGGAAAGACATGCAGTTGGCCAGCCTAATCAAGGGAGACCCCAAGTAGAAAATTTGTAAATAATGAAAATTTTGTTAATACAAAAGAATTTTGTATAGATTATATGTGTAATCTTACTTAATTAGGCTGAAATTAGCAAGTAATAGCTTTTGTTTTGCTAAAATGGGACATCTTTAGACCAAAAAGTGAGATGTCTCACACGTCGCGCCTGGTCAAGAAACTAAACTCCAGTTTTTGCACGAGGCACAACGTGTGAGACCTTGCCCAAAATTGCCCAAAACAACTCCAATTTGACCAAGTAAGGGGTCAATTCTGCCTAATTTGATGAGTCTGTCATCTTTACACCCTTAGTTTACCCAAATTGGACATGTTTTGATCAAAATAGGGCCGATGTCTCACATGTCGCGCCTGGTCAAGAAACTAAACTCCAGTTTTTGAACGAGGCGCAACGTGTGAGACCTCCTAGAATTTCTTCACCATAGCTTGTCCAAATGATCTCCAACTTGTTGTATTAGGATCTTTAGGTAATCCAATCATGCTCAAACCCTTAAATTAGTCTTCCAATTCCCATTTAGACCTCAATATAGGCTAAGATTGCCCAACCCCAAGAAATTTCCAAGTCACCCAAAAATTAGGGTTTTCCCATTTTCTATAAATAGGTCCCTCATTTCTTACGTAGCACCCTACGACTTTGCTCCTGCCCCTTTAGCCGATTTTCCAGCTCCCTGAGGCACTCTTGCATCCGTTTGCTAGTTTCTTCCTCGCTAGATCCATGGCAACCTCTGACTTCAGGCGATGGTACAGCGCCAGTGCTCATGCTGCCGAGGCTGATGTCAATGACATTTTCCGGGTCTTCCTGAAAGAAATAGATGTCCAAGCAACCTTGCACGCAACTCCAGCATATAGCCGAGTCCCGTCCGAGTTCCAAGCTAGGGTAGGGCCGTCTTTAGTGCAGCTCCCACCTTGCATAGGCTACTTTGTTCCCAGGCAATCCCTTCAAGCAGCCTTAGGCGATGTTCCAAACATTGCCAAGTACCTTACAAACAAGGCCCAGCGCATGCCCGAACCAATGGTCCTGACTGTCAACATGACCAAGTACTTTTCCTGCAACGCTGCCTTAGCCATTTTTCTTACCCACCGTGCCGACCCATGGGAGAAACCTCTATCCCTCCCATGGATGTGGACCCAGAGCAGCTCCTTTTACAGTACCAACAGGAGCAAGAAGGAAGAGAAGAAGACGAAGAATCAGAGGAAGAAGAAGACTACGTCGAGCTCGACCCAGTGGAAGAGCAGCGACTGGCAGAACAGGAGTTGCAGGAATTCGAAAGAAGCCGGCAAACCCTCAGAATCGCGCCACCCATTGGGCTAGGCATCACAAGCCTAGCCCCCATCATCATCGAGGGCGAAGAGTACCTGCTCCTAAGCGACATCCAAAACCTCCCAGAGTGCAGGGAGAGGGAGTATCGACTCGACGAACTGTTGCACCAGCTCCGGCAAACAGACCTGGATGACTTCATCGTCCGAGGAACTTCCGACTTTGCACTCCAAGTAAGGGAGGCCGACACTTACACGGGAGAGTCGACCTCCGATATTCATGCCTACGGCAACATCAGGCCACAAGACCTCAAACAGATGGGGATCCGCCACAAGACCTCAAGCAGGAACAGATGGGGATCCGCCACAAGACCTCAAACAATTTAACGGCAAGTTCTTCGACAGCACCTCCCCCAGAGAGAAGAGGCGAGTTCGACCTCAGGCGAGCTTCAGCAACAGTTGGAGATTACAGGGAGCTCACAGCGGTGGAAGTCGACGACTATGCCAGGAGACATAGAGTTGGAGGCCGAGGAGGCGAAGAATCGTCAACGACGCACAACGACAGGTCGTTGCGGTATTACCTTCCCCTGCTGATGGACGGAAGAATAGCGGTAATCCACCGCAAATTCACCCCCAGGGGCGAGGAAGGCGTATCGATGCTAATCGCGCTCTCAGGCTTTGGCCGGCACGCTCGGCTAGCTGCCAACACCGACTATGCCGTCCTAGTCAAGAGAGCGATGGCACTCGACATTTTTGACTTCGCCATACCTTACAGACGGCAGGGAAGACTGGCAGTGACCGCAACTTACACCTCCGACCGTAGGGTAGAGGAATTAGTGAGAGCTTTGCAGGGCGGGTTATCAACCAACGTCCTCAGGAACTTGGGACACTCGGTAGGAACGGCCCAAGTTAAGAAGTTCCTCGAAGATAACCCATCCTACCGGCGATATCAAGAATAGTTACTCTTGATCCCGGGGGCGTTGTATTAAGATATGATATAAAATAAATATAATCTCTTCTGCACTTTAAATGTTTTGTTGATGTATTTTGTTCCACAACCATACCAACAAACATATAATGCAAGAGAATAAATAAAGCTAACCATAAGGCCATGACCTACTTGTGTATGCAGCTAGAGGTCTAGGCTCAGGGGAACGACAACGCCGAGACCATATGGAAGAACAGACTCCGCCCAGGCCACCTCCGGCAAGGAGCCTGTATGAAGAATTTGGACCCATGACCCCAGAAGAGGAAATATCACAGATGAGGACGGACCTTGAGCAGATAAAGGCTCTCCTGGCCGCTCAAGCAGGAGTAGGTTCAGAGGGCAACGCTCAGTTGCCACAAGCATCAGCTCGGAAAACAGGAAAGGAACAAGAGGAGAAGCAAGAGAAGGAGGTCCCCCAGCTCGGAATCCTCTGACTCAAGCTCAGATTCGGGCTCCGACTCCGAGGAAGAGGAAGAGCAGGCCCAGGACCGTAGGGATGGAAGGCAGAGGGACACCACAGAGGGACACGAGAGCCTCTGACTACCAGAAGAACGTAGACTCTGCATTGGGAAATGTTTGGAAGGCCAGGAAGCTCGAGCAATTCTCAGGCGAGAACAGGTCAGGCATGGAGGCAGAGGCTTGGCTCGATGAGATGAGTGAATACGGCAACACCTATGGTATGAAGGATAAGGATAAAGGCAGGGTGGCAACAGCCAACCTGAAAGGAGCAGCACGCATTTGGTGGAAGGGTTATGCCAAGGCCCATGGCTTAAGCAGGGATGCTTGCAGGTTCAGGAAGTTTGCTAAAGCTTTCAAGCGCCATTACGTCCCAAGGGAACATAAGTCCAGCATGATGCAGCAATTCTACAGGTTGCAGCAAGGCAACAAATCAGTCCAGAAATATACAGAGGAATTCATGAGGCTAAGGCTTTATGTGCCAAAGTTGGGTGAAAAGCATGCAGTGGAGAGCTATATTGAGGGGCTGAATGAAGAGATCCGCAAGCTTGTAAGGGCAATAAACCCTAAGAAAGTATCAGAAGCAGAGTCCAAGGCAATAAGCTTGCAAGGAACGGGGCCTCAGAATAGCGGGCAGAGGCAGCAGTATTACCAGGACAAAGGCAAGGCAACAGGGAGTTATAGCCCTAGAGCAGCCAGCCCAGGTCCAGCTAGAGCCCCATATGGTGGCAATCAGGGGAAGCAGCAGGAGAAGAAGCAGGTGTCTTTCAAGGACAAGCAGGAGGGGTCAAACTACTCCAAAGCAGTGCGGTCCTTTTTACAGGCAATGCCCAAGGAAAAGAGGCAGGAGTGCATAGAAAAGTAGCTTTGCTTCAGGAGTTTCCAGCCAGGCCACAGGACAGCGAACTGCCCCTACGTCATGAGTGCAGCACTAGCGGAGTTGGGAGATTGGGACACTCCATCTGATGACGACGGCGAGGCAGCCCACGACTATATTCAGGGTGAGTGTCATATCTTTGCCGCAATAGACACAGAACAAGCAGAGAGCCAGTATAAGGTAATTTCCACAGTAGGGAAGGCCAAGGCCAAGTCCTTCATAGTCCTGATAGACTCGGGAAGTAGCCATAACTTTGCATCCCCCAGAATGGTTGAAATGTTGAAGTTGAAACCACTAAAGTCGAAGCCGAGGCCCGTTGTCTTAGCAAGTGGAGCAGTAAGGCAGACGGCAGGCAAGAGAATTAATTTCGACATCGACTTGCCAGGGATTAATATCCAGATGGGGGCAGAAGTAATGGGCATTGGTAAGTATGACTTGATCATAGGAATGGAGTATCTTGGACCAGCAGGGGCCATCATTGATTGTGGAAAGCGGAAGGTGACCTTCCCAACGCCCGACGGCAAGATCATTGAGATCACAGGTAAAGAAGTTGTTCCCATCATGTAGTGTATGTCTTCTAAACGCCTGTTCAAGTGCATCAAGAGCGAGCAGGTAGCATACATCTTCAAGCTTGAGATCGAAGAGCCGGAGTCAGAAGAAAGCAAAGAAGACAGGGTGCTCAGCAAGTTGCCGAAGCAAATAGCTAAGTTGATCACGGAATTCCACGATCTCTTTCCAGACGAGATCGAGCACCTTCTTCCTTACAAGGGAGTCGAGTGTGAGATAGCACTCGAACCGGGAACGAAGCCGACAAGCAAGGCCCCATACAGAATGACGACGCAGGAGCTGACGGAGCTAAAGAAGCAATAGCAGGAGTTGCTCGACCTAGGCTTCATTAGACCTAGTGTCTCACCATTTGGAGCGCCCATTCTTTTTGTCAAGAAGAAGGATGGCAGTTTGAGGATGTGCATAGACTATAGGCAGTTGAACAAGCATACCATTAAGAACAAGTATGTGCTCCCCAGATCAGATGACTTAATGGATCAGCTCCAAGGGGCAAAGGTCTTCTCCAAAATCGACTTAAGGTCAGGCTATCATCAGATCTGGATAAAGGAAGAAGATATTCATAAAACCGCCTTCAGAACGCGGTATGGGCACTATGAATTCACGATAATGCCTTTCGGCTTATCGAACGCCCCAGCAACGTTCATGAGGCTCATGAACGACATCTTCAGGGAGTTCCTAGACACCTTTGTGATAGTTTTCTTTGACGACATTTTGGTGTATAGCAGATCCCTTGAAGAGCACATGCAACACTTAAGGAGAGTGCTAGAGAAGTTGAAGAGGCACCAGTTGTACGCCAAGTTGTCGAAGTGCCAAGGTGGAATACCTTGGTCATGTGATCTCAGCAGAAGGAATCTCGACGGATCCCGCCAAGATTGAAGCGCTGATTCAAAGGGTCGGCAACCAAGAATGTCCATGAGGTCGAAGTTTCCTCGGCCTAGCAGGTACTACTACGTAAAGTTCGTGGAAGAACTTTGCTAAGTTAGCGCCCCGCCAATGTAATTTGACGAGGGCGGAGAAGGTGAAAGATTGGGCAGAGCATTGGCACAAGAAAGCCCAAGCAGGGTTTGAATTGTTGAAGGAAGCTTTAACAACCGCCCCAGTCTTAACCCTGCCGGACCCAGAGAAAGATAAGCTTGTAGCCACAGATGCGAGCAAGATAGCTACAGGTGCAGTGCTCATGCAAGAAGAGCGTGTGGTAGCGTATGATTCCGTGAAGATGAACGACCGGAACGCTGGCGCTACCCGACGCGACTCCACCAAGAATTGCTTAGGTTGTCGGGCATTAAGAATTTGGAGGCACTATCTTTTGGGAAGGAAGTTCCAATTGGATACGCATCATCGAGCCTCCAAGATGTATTCACGTTAACCACACCTTAACCCGAGGCAGAGAAGGTGGATGGAGTTCCTTGAAGAGTATGACTTTGATATAGTCTACAAGCCGGGAAGCTCAATGTGGTAGTGGATGCTTTCAAGGCATCCCCGACAACTAGGGTGCATTGCAATGCAATTTCGACGCCTCCCAGCGACTTTGGTAAGAAGATTGAAGAATCCTTGCCAACGGACGTGGACTTCAAAGAAGTATGGGCAAGCTTATGCAGGGAAGCAAGAACAGATAAGGAGCGGGAAGCCTTCAAAAATTTTAAGAAGGAAGGTAATCTCTTGTACCATAAGAACAAGTTGTGCGTGCTTTCGAATCATCGTGTAAGGAAATTGATCCTCCACGACACGCACAACAGCCCAATAGCTGGCCATGCGGGATTCATGAAAACATATCAAAAAGCGCGCAGCAGCTATTATTGGCCGTGAATGAAGAAGCAGGTGGCTCGCTACATCAAGGAATGTCAGCTATGTCAAGAAACGGAAGGCGAGCAGCTTCAATTCCGTGGGCATTGAGCCATTAGCGGTGCCAAACGCTAAGTGGGAGGTAATCAGCATGGATTTCATCACGGGGCTTCCAAGGACGAAGAAGAGGGAAGGACGCTTTGATGGTAGTGGTCGACAAGTTGTCGAAGATGGCACATTTTGTGCCTTGCGGACCACATTACACCGCTATGGATACAACGGCTCTTCACCAAAGAGACCTTCAGGCTTCATGGCATGCCAAGGGAGATTATCTCCGACAGGGATCTGAAATTCATGAGCGCCTTTTGGCAAGACCTCTTTGCGACAATTCAGATGAAGCTATCCATGAGCACGGCCTATCATCCTCAGACGGATGGCCAAACGGAGCGGACCAACAGGATTCTGGAGGACATGCTACGGAACTATGTCTGGAACAAGCAAGGTATGTGGGAAGAATTTATTCACTTGGTGGAGTTTGCCTACAATAGCACCAAGCAAGAATCATCCCAAATGTCGCCGTTTATGATCAATTACGGCTATCAATGCCTAACTCCAGACACTTGGCACAATACCGTGTCAAAAGTAGAGGTTTCGCAGCAGATGTTGTCTGACATGCAGCAGCTCGTGGAAGAAGTTCGAGGGTATCTTCTGGCAGCAAGAAGTCGACAAAAGAGCATCGCCGACAAGCATCGAACAGTCAGAGAGTTCAAAGTTGGCGAAGATGTATGGCTGAAGATCAAAGTGAAGCAGGCGAAGCTCCGCATCGGAAATTGTAAGAAGCTTGCTCCAAGGTGGGCTGGACCTTTCAGGATATGTCCAAAGAGTAGGTAATCAATCCTACAAGTTAGACTTGCCAGCACACCTAAAGATTCATAAGGTCTTCCACGTGAGTTTATTGAAGAAACATACTCCCAACCCAGACGAAGTCTTGGACACTCCAACGTTGTTGGAAATGATGGAGGAGCAGCTGGAAATAGTTCCAGAATTGATTCTTGATAAAGCCTTCAAGAAAACGAGGAGATCAGAGTTTCTCCAATATTTGGTCAAGTGGAAACACTTGCCAGTGGAAGACGCGACATGGGTACTTAAGAAAGATCTAGTAAAGCAGTACCCACAGTTTATGGAGCAATGGGACGGCAAGGTCATCTCCGAAGAAATCGGCTCAGGCATGTCGATTTGTGTAGATTAATTCTATGTGTAGTTAAGATTAATCTACGCATGCAACCTATGCTAGGTATGGGTTGCATGCGTTGTTACCGATGATGAGACCACTACGGTGATCTCTAGGGCGTGGTGTAATGTCAATGTAGGCATGACCGCGTTTCCGCTTGGATGAGTGGAAGGTAGATTAGAAAGTCTACTTCTGTTCCACGGAAGTAGACGACCTCGAGAGAAAGGAGGTCATTGAGGAATGCATTGATAGGAAAAGCACCTCTAGCCCCATATATGCTTTGATAGGAGGAATCTGGCCTTCACGCCCCATATACGGGAAGGACCTATCCTCCCATATTTGGGCAACTAAAGGTGTAGGCATGAGCGGCATATAGGCATATAGGCGCTGTCTCCACGGCCACGATGGAAGATTCACCCTCTTCCTACGCCGGGAGATTAGCCATGCATCCATGTAGATAGGTGGGGTGGTCACCATATAACCAAAATTTTTATTAATAACTAAAATGGTACTAACATAGTGTCGACCTGCAGGCCAATAGAGCGCTCCGGAGGGCAAGGAGGTCGAGCTACGAAGACTTGCAACACAAATTTTGTTGGAATGTGTTGCAAGGAATGAAGAGTACCTCGAACTCGAACGATAATTATATATATGCAATGTTAAAAATTTTTGATAAACTAAATTGTCGAGATAAGTGAAATTATCGAGTAAATGATGTTACGAATTGATAAGTTATTTCATAAGTTAAGGGCATAATAATGTTATAAAAATATTGCTTTAGGGTAATCATAATAAATGTGTAAGTATCATAGTACTATACTGTATGCATCAGGTTGATTGCAGGTTAGGAAGATTCCAAGGTGGGGAGACCCACGATGCTGCAGACAGCATCATTTTAAGGTGGGGAGAATGTGACGTTCCAGCCACAAGATAACGGTCCCATAACGATAATCAGATCGCCACAAATCCGCATTACACGCCACCCTCGACCGACGGTATGCACGACGACGATAGTTAGGGCGAGTAGCCCCTAGGGGGCAACTTGCAAGGTATGTGCATTTATTAATGTGCACACTTACTAATGTGCACATTTACCTAGGTGCACATTTTCCCATGTGGACACCTTTATGCCACCTAGCCATTAAAGGCAAGTGGGCCATACCCAATTATCCCACATGCCTAAAGGGATGGGCGGCAACCTGTGCGGCTAGGGCGGCAAGAAGAGAGAGGGCCGCCCCTCTTTCTCTTCTATTCCGGCACTGCCGCATCACCCATATTCGAATCCCTTCTCTCTGGTGCTAGCCAGGGTTTGCTTTCTTGGATACAAAACTGTTTTCTTCATCAAAGGCTGCTGATTTCTTGGTTCTTGGGCTGCTTCAAGGCGGACTCCCTGGTTCTCACAAGATAAAACCACTAACGTGGTTTTTTGTTCTAATGCTTCAGATAAGCATGATGATCTTCTACAAGCATAGTGGAGATTTACAAGTAAGGTTTCGCAGTTTTTAGCGTATTAGCTTCTTTGTACTTCACAAATGGAATAGGCATCCGGGCCCTTTCTCGGAAGATACATGTTAGTTAGCACCGAGCCGGGCCTAAGAAGCCGCAGACGCCTTGTTATTCCTTTTTGTTTGTGGTTGAGCACACCGAAAAAGCACAGACGCTTATAAGGTGGAACAAAATTGTAGAACCTGCTGAGAGAAGGGGTTTCAGGTTCTTGAGAGATTTAGCAGTGTTACTCTTATTTCAGGTTTTGTTTTCAGATGGTTATTCCCTTCCTTCTGCACTCCTGTTTCCTTGCTAGCGGGAAGAGACAACTCATCTGGTAAAGTATGGTTAAGAGACAGGTATAATGAATTTTTTGTGTTGATGGCGAGTTCATTTGGAGGCTTCTTGTAGTGCATGAGAATGATGTACAGAACACATGAGCAGATAATCCCCACAATGCAGCATTTCTGTTACTAGGGTCCACTTCTCTGTTGGAGGGGCAGCCAGTCGTGTAACCCCACAATGTGGCAGTATGCAAAGCTAGGGATTTAAAATGTTCTAACTAGAGCATTTTTAGGTACTGAAAGGCCCATTGATGCTCAAGTACTGATAAACTTGAGCATACTAAATACTTAAGTGCTGATGCTTAAGTAACTCAAGTACTAATATGCTTGAGTGGCTGTTGTTTTGGACAACATGCCTTCAGTCATCATTAAGGATTGCATACAGGTTACTTCAAAAACAGGTTCTCAAGACAACGATCACATACTTGTTTATTTTCCTACCTCATCAGGTGTTGTTACATGTTACAGGAGTAACTTGGTATGTAAATTTTCTATTTGTCTCATTAGGAGACTAAATAAGCACGCCAGGGGGAGATGAAGAAGTTGAGGTGTGAGCTCCTGTAGTAATCTCCTTCTATGGTGTTGCATGTACTTTTATTACAAAAATTAAAAAGTGGCACTTCCTTTTCTCCAAAAAAAAAAAAAATAATTGGAAACCCTAGCCCTAACCCCCTTGTCTATTTAGGTTAGGGAAACCCTAACTTGCTATTTTCGTCCATAGGGTTTTAGAGCTCTGTTTTGGCTGCCCCAGGAGCCAAAACCGCCTCCCAGACTCTGTTTGAGTGAATTGCACCATTAGTTCTCCTTGTTGGCTCCATCTTCAAGCAGTTCAGCAGGATGGTCGAACTCAGGTCAGGAGGAGCAACCCAAGGATCAGGTATTTAGTCAATTTAATAGCCTAAACCGTCTTCCAGTCATTGTATCAGTAGGTTTAGCCTATTAAATTGCCCATAGTAGCCATCTAGATTCTCAGATCCCAGACACTAACTAAAGAACCTAACTCTATGATATAGATTAGATCTAGTTCTTTAGTTCTTCTGTGATGTATATGGATGATGTACCTCTGTGAACTCCTTGTATTGGGAAGGGGGGTAGAGGCCCTAAAGCTTGGTAGTTGATGCTCCTAGAGTAGCCTCTCTAGCATTAGTAAGTGTGCACATTTTCCCATGTGGACACCTTTATGCCACCTAGCCATTAAAGGCAAGTGGGCCATACCCAATTATCCCACATGCCTAAAGGGATAATTGGAAACCCTAGCCCTAACCCCCTTGTCTATTTAGGTTAGGGAAACCCTAACTTGCTATTTTCGTCCATAGGGTTTTAGAGCTCTGTTTTGGCTGCCCCAGGAGCCAAAACCGCCTCCCAGACTCTGTTTGAGCGAATTGCACCATTAGTTCTCCTTGTTGGCTCCATCTTCAAGCAGTTCAGCAGGATGGTCGAACTCAGGTCAGGAGGAGCAACCCAAGGATCAGGTATTTAGTCAATTTAATAGCCTAAACCGTCTTCCAGTCATTGTATCAGTAGGTTTAGCCTATTAAATTGCCCATAGTAGCCATCTAGATTCTCAGATCCCAGACACTAACTAAAGAACCTAACTCTATGATATAGATTAGATCTAGTTCTTTAGTTCTTCTGTGATGTATATGGATGATGTACCTCTGTGAACTCCTTGTATTGGGAAGGGGGGTAGAGGCCCTAAAGCTTGGTAGTTGATGCTCCTAGAGTAGCCTCTCTAGCACACTGTAGATTCGGCCTGTGTACAAGAACCACACCTGGTTGTGGGTGAAGGGGCCAGACTGGCTAAGAAGGAGGTTCGTGTTCTGACTCTTGAACGACCCCCCTGGTGTGTAAGGCCTACCGGGGATCATTGTGACTAGGTCTAATGGCTTACCACTGAGTGCGGGTAAGGCATGGACTCGACACCCGTGAAGTGGTGTTCACTTTCCAGTGGGTTCAGTCGAATACGGGCAGTGGCCCTCTAGTCACCTTGAGTCAGCATGTAGACCTCTGGAGGGAGTGATCCCTACCTGCCCCATCGGGCGGGGAGATGCAACCGAGGGAATAGCCCTTTTGGCTATGCATCCCGCAAGGCAAATCATGTCCCAACACTTTTCAGCCTGCGCAAAGTGTGCACGGTGAGGGCGAGATGGAGTGGACAACCCTATGCCATGTTCCTATGCCAGCCAAATCCATCGCCATGAATTCTGTCTGCAATGAACTCTGGAGACCCAAGCCGTCAGTCACCCCTTCGAGTCTGAGCCTTGGGTAGGAACCCCTATGTATTATGCTGATCTTGTCTATGCAGATGTTGATGTACCACCCTTCGAGGTGGCTATGTGATGCTATTATATACTGACATGTATGTTTACGCTTCCGCAGCTAGGTAGGCCCTGAGGGAGACGGGGTAAAATGACCCCTTCACTCTTGCCACTGGGGACCCAGTACGGTCACAGTGATATGTGGAGGGCCCTGTATCAGTACGGAGCTGGTATGGGGGATGAACTCCTGTTTGTATACGGTGCGGGCATCGTATATGAGTAGGGGACGTCACACTTAATGTCTCCAATTTCATAATAAGGTATACAAAATGACCAATAAATGTACCTTTTCTATGTCTTTTTAGATAATGCCATTGCATCCAAAATGCTAGTTGTTCAACTCTGACCCTCATATCACGGCCATCAGCCAACCCTTTTGTCATATAACCCCATCTCATATAACAACAACTTGATAGTCATAATAGTGAAAAACACGTCCAAAAGAGGTGGTAGCTCGATAGCATTCACCCATTAATATCCGCTTCTAATAGCACTCGCTCTCCTGTTGTCATGACCATAACTCTATCTCTTTCAACACCATGGCATCCACTTCATTCATCCTCCTTCAACTATTGAATAAATACATCATACCCCACCAACCCCTTATAGGAACACCTAGTATGCACCATGGACAACTTAAAATAGAGTTTTATCCAACTTGTCAAAACATAGCCGTTCCGTAACTCATAGATGTTGAACTAAGTTAAACCCAAGACTCAATTGGCCACGCTAGTGACACCTTGTTCTCTTCTAGGTGACCATGGCTTGCATTAGCACTTTCAGACTCAACATAAATTCATGAAACATTTGCAGTATTTCCAATTCATGAAACATTTGCAGTAGTATTTCCTGATAGAAAGCCACCTACACATCTATAAAGTGAGTAAGATTCTCCATGTCGACAACTTTAACATCAAGAGGAGTTTTCTAACAAGGATTAGATATGGGAGGAACTTATTTGCTTTAAATATACAAGAAATTTATCGCGGCGGCCAAGGCCGCCGCGAACATTTCTTTAGTTCCAAATCTGCAAGGTTGGACCCACTATTAACGTCCAGGTTGTTATAGTAATGGATTTATCTCCATTTCGATGTCTTTAGTTCCAAATCTGTGAGGTTGGACCCACTATTAACGTCCAGTTTGTTATAATAATGGATCTATCCCTATTCGAAACAGTGTGAGACACACTTGGTGTCATAGATAACCTTCATCTCTCCTAAAAGTGGACTATAGGGGATTGCATGATGTAATGTAAAAACACCAGTGCACTTCTAAGTTTTTCTAAGATGTGGAGTGATTTAAAGTTACCTTTCTAGTGTTTGACCTTCATCAACTAGGTGAGCCCAGATGCATGCTATAAAGATACCAATAAATGTCACACTAATTCTGTATGACACCAACTTGAGAAGATCTTGCAACTAATGCATTCCATCACACCACACCACATCTTTATTTGACAATGGATTGGAGTGCACTCCTCATGCTGCCATTGGCATGCATTTCAATCAAATTGTTCCAATAAGAAGGTTCAAAAGTTCACTTTCGACGATTGGTTGTGAACCTCAGTACCATGTTCCATAGTCTCAGTGCTACCGCAGGCCTTTTGTCTGGACATATGCCTTCATGCGGCATGTTATCATAAACTTGCAAGGCTAGAACCTATTTGTCATACCCTACATACCTAATAATATTATCATAAACTTGCAAGGCTAAAACGTATTCAGTCATACTCTACATACCCAACAGTCAATGTGCACCAAGGCACTATGTCACCAATTGAAGACACATGTTAATCTAGAGCAATTTTTTTTTCTTTTTTTTAGACAAATGAAGTGTTTTATAATTGATAAATCCAAGGTATTGCCAAATAGATGGAAGACGTATAATGTCTAGACCAAGACATATAATGTCTAGACGTATAATGTCTATACCAAGACGTATAATGTCTTGGTATTAGATTCTAAAGCCCAAAATGCCGAGGTATTTTGAACTTCAACTCTATTTTGAAAGTCTTTAAAATAAAATACCAACATTTGTGTTCCAATGTTTAATGCCAATGATATTTGAAAAGGGCTAGTTGGCCTAAGATTTTCTAGGGTATTGATGCAAGAACCTTCTTTCTTAAAGCAAAGAGAAGTTAAAGAGGCTTGTCATTTGTACAAATCCTTCTTCTCTACCTTGTGCCACAAAGTAGTCATTGTGAAAAAATTGCGGCGGAACCTTTTGAGATTCTCCATGGCTTTTTACTATGACATCCTTCAAATAATGGCGGAACCTTTTGAGATTCTCCATGGCTTTTTACTATGACATCCTTCAAATAATCTGTTTCATCACATTAACCTTTTGACATTTTGCTAAGCTTTGGCTACAACATCCTTCAAAAATTTTACCAAGGAATCTTCCGCTGGAAAATTTGTACCTAGTGCATCAGTACTCATGTTTCACTTCTTGCTCATTAATTCCTCTAGTTGTGCCCCCATCTCCCACGAAATGCTTGGCACAGGTTGCAACGTTTGTTCTGCCTCCCACATAAGGCATGCCCTTTACCGGAGCTTCACCTTGAAGACCTTCAATTATTGTAGTCATATTTCTGACATATATTTGCTTTTAAGAAAAGCAGAAAACAATGCGATAACCTAATAGTTATTGGAAAACATATAGAGTCTAATGAACAATGGTAGGGCTTAACATTGTTGCACCCATGTGCTCAACGTACTGCCATCCTGTCCACAAGCTGAATATCCACTGAGCCGCAATGGCCCTTTTACAGGTTCAACTGATAATGCCTTTTTAAACCACAGCGCTGTTTCGTTTAAGGCCTGAAAAGTACACACATTCATGAGCCGGTTCTATGTAACTACTATGGGAATAATCTCTTGTATATCAGATCAAAAGTCACCAAAAGATACAGTGTCTATCTAAAATACGAGAACCCTGGGCTGCCCTAGTATTGTGTCCGCATATCGCAGGTGAACATGGAAGTCTCACATGGCACAAAAAGTACCTCATGCTAACGTCGTTTCTTGTCCTCTCCGAAATGTCTTCCAAGGTGCAATTGTACCCAGCAATCACCGTGATCTTGGAGGTTCAAAGACGAGGATTACATCTTTGGCATCCCAAACATCTCAGATACAGGGGGCTCTCCTAACTGTATACATAAGAAAATCGCATCATGTCAAGGGCAAGAAATATATGCAATTAACATAGATTGCCTTACCTTACAATATCCCCAGGTGCACGGCAATCTCGGTCTGCAGGCAGAGTGACCAACTGCATCATATCCAAACCAGCTAAGCTGCTCAATGACAGCAAGGTTCTGCCATGCCTACTGTTTTTTGGGGCATCTGCAATGCTTTCATATACCTGTGGAGTTATAGTATACTCCTTTAACCCATAGCGGCGGCGTTGCTCTAGAATTTCTCCATGACACCGAGGATCTCGACATACCTGTTTTGATTGAATAGCATAATCTTTGAAAACTTTCATGTAAACAAACAGAAACCTATTCCGGCGAGGATTAAGATATTAAGGAATACCTGTCGCTCGGACCTCCATGGCCGTTGCTTGACCAATCCTTTTCACCAGATCTGGATCTCTGCGATTTCGTTAAATTTATGTCATTCAAGAAAGGGGCAATACTTCATAAGCAAAAGAGACATAAAATCGTCCAAGAGCAAGAATCAACGGATCTTTTCTCATCCAGAAAACTATCAGACAGGGGAAAAACAAAAAGGACGAATACAGAAATGAGGATTTTGATTGAGATCTGCAAATTGCAAAAGAAGAGAATAAAACTCTGCTTGATTTAACAGAATGCGATACGGAAATTAAAGAAAACTGGCCAAGAAAAGCTTATTCGATTTTAAGCTTACCTTGTGGCTTCCTCAATTATTTAAATGAAATCTTGCTCAACTATTGTAAAGACCAATCCAGCAGGCTGCCATCCCCATAAGAATCAACAACCAGAGCCTGGAGTGGCAGACATGCAAAAGCTGGAATCGTGCAAAAGGGGCAAAATGCACCTTTCATTCTGTACCTCAGCTAAGACCCTTAGAGATTCATGGCCGGCATCGCTCCCTTCAGCCATTGCCGCTGAAGAATCTGGCGTAAAAGAATCGGCGCAGAAGAAGCTGGCGCTGAAGAATCGCCCAATAAAATTTCTGGAACCCCACCCCCAGCTGAAGCCCACCACAGGAAGACATTCCACATTTTGGCACCTCTCGGTTTGAGCAATAAGGACGAACCTGACTTGGCTATGGCAGGGCCGAACTTCGCCTAATTGGAGCAGGCAGGATTGCTTGCAGGGGGAAGAACGGGGCATCCCTGGGTTTTTCTTTTTTCTTGAATTTGGAAATGCAATATAAGCATACGTGTCCACCCCACCTCTGTCCTCAGCCCAGAAATATTAGACCAATTTTTTTAAGAACAAAATACACTGCTTTATATAGGTAGTGATATGTGTCATCCATATGACATCCAATGGAGTCTTTTAAAATCAACAAGCTAGGAAGTATCATACACATCTGGACCATGTTAGTGCTACCTGACCCCTCTCCCCCCCATTGCACATCATAGATCCTTATGTCGTCCAACCAAAGAACCCATTCATTTATGATCATGGTACTACGTGCTTTGTTTCATTCATCCATAAACCATTCACAAACGACTTCAAAATACGACCAGACTTCGTATATAACTCAACCAAATTTATTCAAACTCAATGAAGGTTAAATTTATTCAAACTCAATGAAGGTTAGATTTGATTAGTTTGTACTTTAGAAATCAAAACACCATGCTTCTTATCATGCTGCACTTCTTCTACTCCCCATGCTAGTTTTTTAGTACTTTGCATTAAAATGGTTAACCTTTGTATAAAATCCTGGAAGTTACCATAGAGTGGAAGATATTTATTCTTCTGTTCAGTGTATAAATAGCAGTGTTTCAACAAAGTTTTGGTTCCAATCTTATATTACATTGTTTACATCTTTCATGAGGTGATTTCAATACCTTTACCTTCATCATTTTTCTCATTTTTTGCACATGGTCCCATTTGCCACATGCAGCATAGATATTAGATAGCAATATATGGTAGATGGCCTCATTGTCCATGTCCAGCCTAAAAAGGAAGTCTGCAATACGATCCCCATCCTCCTCATTAGAAAATATCCTGCATGCCCCAAGCAATGCCATCCATGACACAATAGTTGGTGCAAATGGCATGTGGTCAATCCAATCCTTTGCATTATCTAGTTGACCAGCACGCCCGAGAAGGTCAATCATGCACACATAATGTTTTAAAGAAAACAAGATATCATAATTTGAACTCATAGAAGTGAGGTAGTGAAAGCCCTCACTTATCAGCCCTCTATGGCTACATACAGAAAAGATACTAAGGAAAGTAATTTCCACAGGAATCAAATCCTCCAAATGCATTTGATGGAAACATTCCAGTGCTTCCTTTGCATCTCCATGTTGAGAATATGCTGCAATCACACTATTCCATGAAACAATGTTCCGCTGAGGCATGTTATTGAACAACTTTCTGGCATCCTCCATATTCCCACATTGTGCATATGCTGCAATCATGGCATTCCAAGAAACTAGATCATGTAGAGGCATTACTTTAGAAATTTGGCATACCCTTTGCGAGCTTCCACACTGTGCATATGCTGCCAACATAGCAGCCCATGAAACAGGATCATGCTTTGGCATTCTTGTAAAAATCTCCTCTGCAGCCTCTAAGTTTCCACACTTCCCATAAAAGTTAACAAGTGCTGTACTAAGCGTAATATCCAATCCAATTCCACAATTTAGGATGTAGTCATGGACTAGCTTTCCTTCCTCAAATGCTCCTTGGATAGCACATGCATCAATGAGGCTTGCAAAAGTGATGGTGTTGGGCATCACATCCTCAAACTGCATTTTTTCAAAGAGTTCAAAAGCATTCTGTGCAAGCCCTTGCTGGGCATATGCTTCAATCATCGCAGTCCAAAGAACGACATCTTGCTTTGGAAGTCTTTCAAACACCTCGCGTGCTTCGTCTAATCTTCCACACTTCCCATACATATTGACAAGAGCAGTGCCAACAATAACATCAGACTCAAAACCATGGAACACAACATGATCATGGATTTGCTTACCTTCAAGTAAAGCTGCATCACAAGCGCAGGCATCAAGTATGCTGACACAAGTAATAACATTTGGGGTTATGCCTTCCAACTTCATTTGCTGGAAGAGATGAAAAGCTTCTTTATAGCATCCATGGTGAGTATATGCCGCAATCAAGGCATTCCATGATACCACATCCCTAATTGGAGCTATGTCAAACAGGAGGCGTGCATTGTGCAAACTACCAAAATGCACCAAGGCGCCAATCATCAGGTTCCATGAGAATTCATTGGGATGATATATTCGTTCAAAAACAAAATAGGCATTTCGCAAAGCTCCACATTTGCCATACATGTGCACAAGGGTGTTGCCTAGAAACCTCTCCTGAGAACAACCCTGTAATATAATGTAAGAGTGGATGCACTTACCTCTAGGAAGGAATCGTGGGCTGGCACAGGTCCGCAAAAAAGAAGTAATATCTGTCACAAAATCGAGATGTTTGCATGAGCCATGCCTGGGACGGAACTGCTGCTGCACCTTTTCTTCTTTCTGCACTATTGTGTGCAAAGAGACCGAGGCTTGCTTCCGCAACCACCTCCAGCATTGTGAACAGGGCATGCCCAGATTGGAGTAAGATCCAAAATATTTCGTTTGCACATTTTTTATAAGAAGGTAAACATATATAGCCTATTATATCTATTTATACCCAATTTGATGCATAAAACGTGCAAGGAAAGTGGGTGAGCATTTTTGTGTCAAGAATGCTTTATTCTTCATGGCGAACTGGCTGCTTGATTGTCGTGGAAGAGAAGGCGGCCATGTACCTGCAAAATCCAGGAGCACCCCGCATCTATCTCACACAGCGAAACTGAGATATCTCACAGGAAATACTCAGCAACCACTTGCTTTTTAAAACGTTGTGGCAAAACAACTCTGAACTAGCCTGTATATTCATCTTTCTACAACGAGTATCTTGGATTTAGATAAAATTCCTTGTTAGCTTTTCCTACTAAAACCACATACCAAATGAGTACGCTAACAACATCAACACCAAATGAGTTGATAATAACCTTGGAACACATCGAGATCACACTTGTGCCCCAGCCCAAATGCATATAAAGCTGGAAGGGCTAATACTAGTACTAGAGGCCATCTAGAGATACCCATCACACTAGAGGCTGCCACACAAAAAGCAAAATTTGAAATTAATGAATGTGATAGTTCCAAATAATGCACGACAAACCTATCCAAAGATTTAAGGCATGCCTAATGCCACCTTATATTCTGGACAGGATAGTGTGATACGTTGGGTACATGTATGGCACCAAGACCACAAGCTAATGTTACGCACTAGCACCTCTAGTGATAACCAACACACCAGCACCAAGACCACAAGCTAATGTTACGCACTAGCACCTCTAGTGATAACCAACACACCAAAAGGGCGGATCCTTCAAGGAAATCGTTATCCAATGGGCCCCAACCTTTCCTAGGCTTTATCCCATACCCCACAGACCATATCAATTCCTCCCTTCCTAGGCTTTATCCCATACCCCACAGACCATATCAATTCCTCCCCTTCCTCGAGATGCTTGCCCTCAAGCATGTGGAACACACCAATGTTGCCACGAGGAATTGAACCTTGGCACTGATACCAAATCTTACACACTAGCACCTCTAGTGGTAACCAACACACCAAAAGGGCGGATCCTTCAAGGAAATCGTTATCCAATGGGCCCCAACCTTTCCAGGCTTTATCCCATACCCCACAGACCATATCAGCTTATTTGCTTGCTTCTTTGTCTAGGAAAAAGCTTTGAGCTATTGCATCAATTCACACTGGATCCCACAAGCTACAGATTGAGACACGTAGATGGGAACGATCCCAATTGCAAGAAGTGAGATTATATGCATGTTGTACAAATTATTGAGGATGAGAATCATACACATTTTGAAATGTCCTGCTTTTGAAATGGCAAGGAATCATTATTTGATACTAGCATTCAATTTCATGCTCCCACAACTTCTCAGAGCACCATTTATGTATGACTTGGCATTATACATACATGGGGTCCTAGATGCGCGTCTTCAATTGCTGAGCCCTGTGGTTTTTTAATTCTAGTAGCAATGGTTGTGCTAGCCTGTTGTGTGGGTCCCATGACCTCTTGGTCTTCGTGGACGTTAAAAAATCTATTCTATTCTATTCTATACTATTAGCCCAGGCCTAAACAAGTTGGGATTGTACCTAATTATGATTTTTGCCAAGTACGACCATTATCCGAATAAAGTATTTTCTTACAAGAAATTGTTTGAACTTAGATAAGATCATATATAAGATTCATTAATCAAAATTTCTATCCTTATCCCTTATGTTCTACCTCCAAAAGGCATCCGATATTTAGTCTAAAAACTAAATTTTGAAGTCAAGATCCTTGACATGGATTTGGACATTTCATACTTGGATTTTTCTAGGTTCAGGACAACTTTCTTATGTGTTTGCTGTCATAATTGGGTAGAGCTCGTAGTGAAGTTAAAGTTGAGCATTAAAGGGAGGAACTCAACATGCCTTCAGAACTTGGATGTTGCTTGATTCTCTTTCCTCTGCCAATCACATAAAGTATGCAAGTACAAATGAATCATTTGAAATGAATTGATTTAGTTTTAGTCACAAAATAGTGCCCCTGCATATCCACGCATACGTTGTCCATGTCATCGATCAGTCCTAACCAGAGTCGTATCCTTTGACAAAGTCATATCTCTTCGTAGAGTACATATAAGAGCTCTTTTCATCCTTATCAAACTGTTATTCTCTGTGCAACTCTAATTTCACATGGTACAAGAGCCTTTGGGCTAATTTGATAGCGATCTAGAGACCTATGCATCACTTCAAAGCAACGATTTTGGGTACTTCTTCAATAACAAGCATACTAATAAAGAAACGTGATGGATTATCGCAACTATGGCTGCTTCATTATGGAAATCATCAACCTAATTGAGGTAAAATTTGTCAATTTCATTGAAGGTTTTCAATGATCAATTGGAGCATAATTGGGAGGAGGTGAGGAATCTGAGCGTTGGGTGAATTACAATGTGTAAACTAATTTCTCTGTAAAACTTATCGCTGCAACCCATCAAATGCTATTCAACAAGCATTGAGAAATTTGATGGTGAAAATTTTTATATTTGGAAGATGAAGATCAATTCTTTATTATTAGAAAGAGATCTTGTAAAGATTGCAGATGGGACTGAATCAAGACTAATCGATGCAGACGCTGCATCTATGTGGGAGCAACGAGATGTCAAAACATGACCTTTTAAATGGCAGCCACCGTTCTATCCTATCCAAGTAACTTTATAAAAGTTCGTACATTTTTTAAGAATTTTATAGATGTCCAGAAATATAAGAATTTCATATACAAGGAGAAATAATTTCAAGAATATCATATATTTGGATAAAAAAGGTCACAATCTAAGACTGCTAAGACCATGTGGAGAGCATATTCTAAAGAAGATACACTTTGAACTACCTCGGTTGTCGGATTTATTGATCCTACGACCCAGATTGTATGTTGGGGCCTCTGGCGCATCTCCTTTCGAATATCTAGCATAATAACATAGGGTTTTATTTTTATTTTTGTATATTTTATTATATGGTTTTTCTATGATTTGTTGTTCTATTTGTCTGGGTATACAAATAGTATTTTTAGAGCACATCTGAATGAGATCCTTACGTATAGATTGTTGCTTATAGAACAAAATCTTTGTTGCCAAGATATTTTTTTAGCAATAGTGTTTACCCGGACATATTTTATTGAGCAATAAAGCTCTCGAATTATGCAAGGAGTTTTTTGATACCAAAGGTACCTTTGAACCTTAGCTTTCATACCTATTCAGATGGATTTTCTTAAATATTCCCGAGTATCTTAGGTATTGGAAGACTCTTAAGCTTCACAAATTATCTTAGGTATTGCAACAGTTGCGAAAAAGCCAGATTCTGTTGGTTAGTCTGCTGGAAAAAAGATCGTAAATAGAAATCCTTTCCAGAAGAGCAGGGGTCCAAAAGTATGCCAGATATTCTGCTAGGTATCTGCTTATTTTTGCTTCTTAGCATAGCGATTTACAGTGGTTTCTGACATAAATCACATGCCTTTCAAGATCATCTATAGCTCTTATTTATCTCTGATTCTTCACTTGTTCTTGCCTTGTCATGCCCCTCTTTTTAAAGCCTTGTTTTTCGCATTTATGTTGCCAAATGCATTGAAATTGGATTGCCATAGAGTTTTTTCTTCTTGTTCTCTTTGCAATTCTGGCAAGATTCATGAAAAATGCAGGTAATGTGGATGTCTCGCATTCTCAAGCTGCTGCAAGTATTCAAGTCAATATGCAACATAATAACTTGGTTTCTATGTTTTACTTGTAGGCTCTTTCAAACTAGTTATCTGAAAACCTCGGGGATTCACCTTTGATCATCATATAACCCATGAGAGTTCAACGGAGGGGGTTTTTTGCGACCATTTTCATACATATAGCTAAGGGTTATGGGTGTTTTTAAGCACTGATCTAGTGCAAAATCTATACACAGAGGGTCAAATTGCATTTCAAAAATAGGTATACAAGGGGTTTTTTTTGCTACCTTTTGATGCCATACCCCCCTTCTATATAAGTGCATTCTCGGGGTCTACAGGCATGTGGAAGATATATCCAATGACAGATGGCATGGTTACCTAGCTACTTCCTGTAGAATCAAGTAAGTCCGATCAATTGCAGCATTCTGTTAACAGTGCCAATAAAGTATGCACATCCTAGACATTCATTGTTTTGCATGCATGCATCTTATTCAAGCATTGATCTGTTTCAAAAACTCATAGAGGTGGAGTAATATTGATCATTTTAGAAAAATTGGAAGTGGAAGATTCTTAGGGGCACAATCAAATGTTTACTCGCGCCTCATTTATTCAAAACATATACGGTTTGAAGGCTCAGACTGAGAGGACAAACAGACCGACTGAAAATGGTATTTTATGAATGGTTGCTTTCTGATTATTATTATAGACATTCGGCACAATGTTATGGTGAACCTTCCGTTGTTTTCAGTTGCAAATATGTAAGTTCAAGAATTTGATATGGTTTGGGGGCCATGGGGACCACTTGAGTATATCTTGGGGAGGCTGCACCTAATTATTACATATAGAGGGTCAAACCTCAATGTTTAGATGCTTTGCCTAGTGTTGGGGCATGATAGTTAAAATGCCATATCAAATGGTATCAGAGCCGAGTTTCAAGTTCAAGTCTCCATGGCATCCCAATTAAAAAATTGCCGCATGGGCAAAAGACGTAAGTCATACATGCTCGAGGGCGAGCATTTCGAGAAGAGGAGGAATTGATATGGCTTGGGGGCCATGGGGACCACGAGTAGATCTTGGGGGGGCGACACCTAATTATCTGCAAGCTGCTTAGCTTTTACTTGAGGATGCCCGTGACGCTTTATGGATGTCTGCTATGATACAAATTTTCCATCACCAAGTATAGTGGAGAGCTCGAATATGCTTTGAAAGGCACAATGCAGAAATCCAGCTTGCTCTGGAAACGGTTCTATTTGGACGTTTCGCTGCAGCTTAGTGTTGATGTATAGTTAGCACAATCGTTTTAGCTCCTTCATGTCTTCGTCCTCAAGCTTGGCCTTTTCCTTGAACTACTTATAATCTTGGCTCTCGTTGCAGGCAACATTGCCGAACATTGCAGGCACCATGGCATAATCCTTTGCATCTTGCATTTTTGAGCTTCTTGATTTCCTCAACAGTATTGAGTTGTGCAGTATTTTGCTATGCAAATCTAGCGTTCCCTTGTCCATCAAGCCCCTCGATTCACGAGTCGACAAAGTCCTCATATCTAGTCTTTTATAACCCCGAGGGTAGTTTCTAGACTCGGAGTCGAGAAAGTACTCATATCTAGTCTTTTATAACCCATAGTGCACTTTTTGGACTCGCGAGTCAATAAGGTCCTCATGTCTAGTCTTTTATAACCCAAAGGTTCCCAAGTTTAATCCTTTCGAACCTCAAGGGGACTTTCTCGACTTGTGAGTCAAGAAAGCCCTCTTGTCTAGTCATTTATAACCCAGAGGACACTTTCTCGACTCGCGAGTCGAAAAAGTCCTCGTGTGTAGTCTTTTATAACCCAAAGGGCACTTATTTCAACTCGTGAGTCGAGAAAGTCCTCATGTCTAATCTTGTATAATTCAGAGGCTTCGTAGCGTCACTCAACGCTACGAAGGCAGCAATGAAAGGCATTGGGATGTCCGCAAAGGCCTAGAGGAAACAAGGCGCCTTCGAAAAAATAGAAGTTTTTTGAGAGGCTGTGCAGGTTTGTATTTACAGAGGGCCATCAAGATGATGAAGTCGATGATGAAGATGGAAAGAAAAAAAAACTACAAGAAAGGCCAAGGAATCGCTTTCAGATCAATACGACCTGAACTGTGCAATGAAGAAATCTGGAAAAAGTGGACTGAGCTCTAGTCATTGTGGCAAAGGGGTATGCTGAAGGACAATAATGGAGAGTTGCCACAAGGACCAGATCCAAAACTCTTTGACAAGAAGTTCATGAAGAGCATACAAAGGACTAGACGTAAGGATCACTTTAAGTTCTAAATATAGGAGATGGTGATATTCAATACCTGATGTAGCTTGCACTTGCAGCAATAGTATTTTGGCAGTGGCTGATGCTAGCTAGCTCAATGGGTGGAGTGCCCGCTGACAACATTCTGCACTCCTTGATCCTCTGCGGGACATCCTTCTCCATCGGCGACACCTATGGTGCTCTCACCCAATGTGGCCATCTACAACCTAGAACCTCACATCTTTACTCTTCAGTTCCTTCTCTCTGCTCTAACTGAATAATTCACTAGTTTTCTTGTTGAAAGAAATCATGTCGGCTGGCATCGAATCCCCTACAGGATGACGTACTATTAAATTCAGGATCTTCAGCATATGGATTGGATTGAACTCTATGTGATCAAACAAGATGGCATTGGGCCAAAGGCAAATAAGAAAGTTTGCCTCAAAAGTGTCCAAAGATACAAAGAGGACGTGGGATGAGTTTCCAATACATAGAAAACAATTGCCGAAGGAACTCTCTGTTCAGCTTGATAACTATTGGAAAGAAAACAAGAACAGATAGATGTTTGGAGCAATGTCATACTCAAAAGCAATAGGGAACTTCAAAATTATGAAAGTAGGATTTATGATGGTAGATATAGATGTATTTTTTGAAACTTTCTCTACTAAGCTTCAAAGAGAGAATATGGCAAGCCTCTCTGAACTCATGGACATGTTTGAGAACTGCATTGATCATGGCCTTCTTAGTGGACGAGGTTGCCGATTGAAAATCATTTGTGGAGGGGTTCATGTTGGAGGGTAAGGATCAGTTGACTGGGTATACTAAGCTGCTCCAATTCAAGTTTTGGGTTAGAGATGGGATATCAATCATGCAGTATAAATGGAGGCCATCTGACAAGTTGTGAATGCCTGTGCAATGCATTGAATTATGGCAAAGGGGCCCTAAGGGTGAAGTGCTTCTCCAGAAGTGAGCCAAAACCAATCCCCCCTTCAAAAATGTTAAAGACTCTAGCCAGCTGGTGAAGGGCATTAGGGACTACATAACACACTCCGAGAGAGAAAGCACACATCAATACTCAAGCAAAGTCACATGGAGTCTCTGATCAATTATTGGGAAAAAGTTGTCATATGTTTAGAAACTGAGCAGCCATGTGTGGGGAGGTTAAGAGATGGTTTCTTGCCAGAGACTAGGTGGGAGGGTTTTGAAGAAGCAAAGACATCAAAGAAAGCTTGTCCAACCAATGACTTCAAGTAGTGGGTGGGAAGCAAGGCATCCAAGTCAAAGTGGTTTGATCTTCCAGAGTGGAATCCTTTCGAAGACATCAAGGAAGGCTACTTTGTGTTATCATTAGACCTGCTGACGAGGATTGTCCAATATGGTTAGGAGTGACACTCACCAAGGTTACCACCACCATGCCTGATGGGGAAGAGCTGCGTCTTGTATTCCAGCTAAATATTGGGAGCCCCTTGGGAGGCAAAGGAAAGGCAAGTTAAAGGAACAATACACCGACTGCTGGGCGAAAAGTGGAAGACAAATCCTGATGACCTTGTGAGGAGAGAATTGGTGGAGTGTATGGTGTGATTATACTGTTCTATCCTAGTAGGCACCATGTAATACATTAGTATAAGGATAATATTCAGTACTGTTTAATAAGATTTTATCCCAAAATTAACTTGAAGATCACTGAGCATCCAAGAGGTTCTGAATGGTGAGATCAGCAACAATCCTCCTGCCAAAGATGTTCAGAAAGAAGTCCAAATCTGCCACTGAATAATAAGTGAAGTCCAAAAGTAAAAGCACATGGGTCTCCCTTTTCTGTTGCCATTTGTGGTAAAGGTTCATAAAGAAGGGTCTTAAGCTATTGAACCTCCATACTTCCCTTCTTTTCAGCAACTTCTTGATTGCTAATACATGGATCATTTACTTTTTCAAGAGAATAAATGTGTCTGCTTCTTCAATTCTAGGAAGAATAGAATCTTCCTCATTTAAACTACTATCGTTCCTCTATCTACTACCCCATGTTAGCTGAGCCTCCTCTGTGCCCTGTATAAAACATCATCATTAAGTATTAGATTGAGCACAAAAAAGTCATACATTCCTTGACTCATCAAAGTTCTTCCCTTTGAGTACCCTATGGTCCACTGCTGAACCTATTAGTGATGTTATAAATGTTCTCTTCAACCAAATTATACTAGGAATTTTGTGGTTCATGATCACCCTCTTCCTGTGTTTCCATATAGCCCAGCATCCCAAGAATCTTGTTGTGTTCAGTAATCTGCTGTCAGTTTTCAGAAATTATAGCAGTTTGATATTTGTGACAGCTCCTTTGTTGATCTGTACAGTCCAGCTCCATAACTCTGCCCCACTAGGACATGCAAACACATGGTTTGACGTTTCCATCTCTCCACATCTGAGAGGGCATTGACCCAAGATGGAATTATCAAATTTGAATCTTTTCATGTTGATTGAAAAAATTTCATGCAGTACTAGCCACCTAAAGCTTTAATTTTATTTGTTGTATATATCTTCCAACCCGTTGTATTAGCTGAGGCCAATCTTTCTTCATCATAGTTCCAGAGTAACTAACTTTTATAGCAGATTTTTCATTACCTTCCGGCACTACAATCTCTGAATCTTGCGGAACAGCATCATGCAGGATGTTAGTGCCAAAGCAATGGGAAACAAGGATAGTAGCACACGGATTTCTAAAGTGAAAACACATATGCAATTGACATTTTCTCGGCAATATGATATGGGATATCAGGAGCCACCAGTTTTAGATGTGTGGAATATGGTCAGCATGTCATTTGCACATGCATTGGAAAACCTAACCTCTTTGCAAATTTGCTGTTGTGCTTGCCTTCACTGTAAAGACCATTTTCCTTCATTTTGTACTTCTTTTTGCTTTCATTGTTCCTTTTCACGTGTACTTTTTGATTAGGTACAACAACATTTTTCATTGTCATTGTGCCCTATCTGTAGAACTTCCTTTGATGCAGATATAACTCTATGACCCAATTTGGACTTTGTTACTAAAACCCTTATGTAACGGACCCATGGGAGACCGCTCCTGTAGATCTTGGTGTGACGTTTCCTTAGACCACCATAAGAGGATGAGATGAATTTCCCATAAATATCTGGATGTTTTGGCCAGTTGGCTAGGCCGGGATGGTTAAGGAACGTTAAGCAGGGCTCGCGTTCGAGTCTCCATGGGGGCATGTATGACTTGGATACCGTTGGATGGTATGGTCTTGGTTTGTTCTTGGACGACATGGGATGGTGTGGTTTATGGTCTTGTGATGCTCGAGGGCGAGCATAGTTCTAGTGGGAGAGATTGTAACAAAGACATGGGAGACTGCTCGAGTGGATCTTGGTGTCGCGTTCCCGAGACACCCACATGTTAGGTAGAAGCAACTACTCATAAACATCTTGATGATTTTGCAACATGACCAATGTTGGGGGGGGGGGTGTATGTGCATCCTTGGTCACCTTCGATATATTTGTAAAGTACTTGCATATGAAGCCATCTTTATATGTTGCAACGATGGTCTTCTTGCATTGAGAGTGTTGAGATGTCACTTTCGCTCTCAATAATAGTCCTTGTCCTTTTCTATTATTAGACATCGTTGTGTCCACTATATTGATTCGAAGGGATTATATCCTTCGTCTCTATTGGTCTCCATGGAGATAAAAATCCCATTCTATTCTATTCTTCATGTTCCCTTCTTGTATATGCATTTGTCAAGGTTTTGAACAACTTTTTGATAATTGTAGACATTATAACAATGCATTTCCATCGAAATGAATATTTTGGAACCGAGTGAATTTAAATTCCCAATCTATTTTTTTTAAGGGATGTATTTTTTGATTGCAAATGTACAAGTACATGTCAATACTATGCCATTATGTTGGCAAATGCTCTATTCAAAATTTTGGTCGAAAGAAAAAGTTTTTAATCAAATTTTTCCTTTTTTTTGGGATGGACCATTGGTTTTAAGGACCTTATCTAAGGGCCACTAAAATATCCAAGGGTCGAGAAGATATTACTATAGCATCAAGTCTACAATAGAAAAATGTGGACCATTTAAATATAAAGGAGGAACTTTTAGAGCTACTACTTATTCTGTACCATAAAGCCTCTCCCCAATGCAATTATCTAGACGGTGGGCGGAGCTATTCAAAGTCAAGGAAGCACGATTACAGTAGAAATGGGCAGTTTATAGAGGCAGCAAAGCTATTGTTCGGGACACTTGGCCCCAGAACCTTTGGTTGGGTTATCTTTAGTCATATACATGTATTTGTATAGGTATGTCTATATATGTGTATTATACTAAGTCTATGTTCCGTATTTTTTTGGGCTTTTTTGGCTTAAGGGCCCTTACGGTGTTTAGTGCTGGGGCATCATCCCCAAGCTCTACTTGGGGTTGCGACCCCTTTGCATTGTACCCGTCCCATAACCTGTAAAAAATCTATCTTATCTTATCTTATCTTATCTTTATTTAAGGAATAAAATGTATATAAATCTGGACGTTGAAGCTAATAAAAAAAAGCCTTTCTAGAGCCTAGTTGAACTCCAACACAGACCAACAAACATCCTGATAATGAATGAGCCATAGGAGCCCTCCTCTTTACTTCAAAATGAAAATGTACAACATATTCTTAAAACACGTCAAACAAAATCCCTCATGCCCACTGGCCTTTTTGGGTGTACAAGTATAAGCAAATACCATGACAAACTTGTATAGTGGACTACAAAATGATAATGAAAAAAGCTTTAAGCCTAGAACTCTGTTTTTCGCAAAACAATGACCCCAATAACATAAGAGTCCATCAAACTGGAGAGAAACATCCACTCATCCGAACAACCACCCAACTCCATGAGGCGCCTCATGCCTACAAGGCCATCCATCTACAAGCCGACCAATCACGAGGATAAATGCAACCATGCCAATTGACATCGACCTGTAACCTGCAAAAACCACCAAATGCGACATCCACCGGGCATGAGAGCCCTAACCCAAGCACGAGGGCCACCAAATCCCAGGCACGAGGGCGAACACACATGGCACGAGGTCCACCACCACATCTACAACTGGTCTCGCTACCTAGCACGAGGGCGAAACTCTCGCTAGCACGAGGACCATCACAACAATACCAAATTCATTAATGAACGAAAGAACTAGAAAACAAAGGCACGCCAAAAAAAGACTATCAATCAAGAAAAGGAAACCATTACAAATATCGATACTTGGCACGACGACCATCGGTCATTGCACGAGGACTCAAGCGCGGCAACCAGAAAAGCATGAGACTATTGACCAAACAAGGACACTTAAAAAGGCCCAAAGAAACGAGGGTGGGAGGGTGGGACAAGCGGCCTAAGAAGGAGAAGCTCAAGAATGGCTGATGGCAAGAAGGAGGTGGAAATGGACTTAAATACTCTAGAGGGAACACATCAACTAGCCTCAAGAAGCGGATTTATCTGCTTATCTCGAAACGCAGATAAATCATACTTCTAGAGCCTAGTTGAACTCCAACACAGAACAACAACCATCCTGAAAAAAAAGAGGCAGAGAAAAGTACAAGAATCAACCACCTTGATGACGTGGATAGGGGACCATAAAAGAGCATAGACTCATCTCTAAACAAAGTATGACGACCAAATCTAAGCAAGAAAGCACCGGCATGAAGGTTGTCTTATAAGCACTCAAGCCAAAAAACTAAATAAGGCCTACAAGAGAAAGGGTTCTATGCCACACTTAATGCAAAGGAAACAGAGAAAGACGGAACATGAGTTTGAGTGCAAAATTTGAGAGCATGAGGCAAAGGCAGATTTCAATAACTAACAACACTAAAAGAGGATATGAAACGCTCTACCAACATATAAATGAGCAAGGACACAAGAGCAAGCAATCAAACTATTGAGCTTAACAACTTCAAAACCTCCATGGACAAAGTAAACACCTCATTCAAGGGTCCTTGAAGATGCAATCCTAAGCGTATTAAATCACAAGACATCCGATTATGCCTCTCATATGCCGACCAACCGATGCAACGATGCCACTATATAGTCCTAAGCTAACAAATATATACACCCTACGAAATTCAAATGGAAATGTCGAAACTCATAAATTCGAGAAGAGAATCAAACAATGCAAACACAAATGGGACCGACCAGTGTGCAACAAGATGAGATTCACCAAATTATAGATCCAAACCTGCAAATGAGCTTTTCACCACAGTTTCACAACTAAAGTCAGTAACATCCGCCAAAACATCGTCCAAAGTTTAAAACCTAAAGGACAAACCTCAAATGTGTGACTCAAAGGATAATGCAAATAGGAGCCAATGGTCTAGAAACCACAAAGCTGGTACCCTCCAAATATGTGATAGAAAACAAGCATAAGAGGGAAAACCAAAAACCCTATGTGACGAAAACCCTATGTGCCCAAATATACGAAGCTCCAATCCATGTAAAAGATCCTCCAAAGATGCCCTACAAAAATGTAATTCACTTCCCAATGCCCGACAAACTAACATTAATTGAAGATGCCACTTATACCAAGTATGTAACAATGAGCTTCAGAGAAAAATTAGGGAGAGTACGAAAAAATTAATAAGAGGTGCACTAGCAAATTAAAACTCAAAATATGAGACTCATACGTCGAAAGTAATAATGAACTAGAGAAAGATATATGCAACCAACCCATACCTCCAAACATAAGGTTGCATTACAATGGACGCAGGGGCTTCAATACTAAAACAGAAGGGACAACAAAGACTGAGACTGATCGATGCATTTTCTAGACAACATATCTTCTACCATAACTCATAAGAAAAAATGGTGCATATCTTCTACTGGAACAACTATAAGCTAGACATGAAGACTAACATTGAAGAAAAGAATTTGGAGGAGAATGCAATGTAGTAACAAGAATTACAAGAATGCAGTGTGGTAACATTCAAAAGGAGCATACAAACATTCAATCACGCAACAGGTGTCATCAACTCTTACAAGCTCCAAACTAGTAGTCAATTACAAATGTCATCAACTCAACTTACTATAGAAGACTAGGATAGCATTCAATTTCAAATGTCATCATACTACAGAGGACTAGGATATTTTTAAGGCAAAATTTTGAAGCCCTCGTATCTGATTTACGAACAAACAATTTTGTAAAACTCGAAAGGATGGAAAAAAACTTCAGCTTTATAAAGGCCAACAACTAGCATGAAAATGTGAACTATACTAGTAGCCATGCTCACGGATCTACAAAGTTACAATTTGCCAAAGGTTAAAGCTAAACAAATCACCAAGCACGTCAGCCCACTTGAAGTAATCCACTAAGGTAACTTAAAATGAGAATCATGGGCACAAGTCAACAAATCCGGAAGCTAAAATAGCATACGCGAACTCTTATACTCAAGCAACAACAAACTCTTGGTACTTAACAAGACTACTTTGCACCACAAACTAAACTTATACATAAGAACCAATTTCGATAAAGAAACAAAATCTCCTAAATAGTCTATGTAATTTCAACTTCAACAATAATTTAGAAAGTCCCATTTGCTAAAAACGTTGAATCACTTCCAATACCAACATAGTAGAACATACTATGAGACATTCAATAACATTCAAGTCAATTCTAATCTCACACGAAAATATACATTGCAATCTAAAGTCTCAAAATGACAGTAGAAACTTACCTCAAAAGTGAAAGTCAAATGCAATTAACCAATCTCAAGCTCCAACCCAACATCAAAATCCAAACAAAGGTCGACCCAAAACTATATATTTGAAATGCAGAAAGAACACAGCGAACTCTTCCTCCGAAATGCAGAAAGAACACAACAAACTATTTCATAACTTAAATGGAAAAGGCTAAGAAACAAGAGCACAGCTCTAACTAGAAAATTTCCTGGTGACCTGCAGATACCAATTGAAAACTAAAAGTACAAGGGTCAATCAATTACTATGAACTATGACTACAGAAAACTAAAGGTACAAGAGAACTAACTAATATGAACTACGACTACCAATTGAAATGAAAGGCACAAAGAAAAACTAATCTTAGGCATACTGGTCTAAAGCATCCACAAAGAGTCTCACTTCAATCTATACAATGTCCATCATGTATGATAAGTAGCAAGGTTAAGTACACTATTAGGCTCTTTCATATGAAAGCTTGCTAGGGGAGCCAAATTAACTGCGGCTCACTCTGAATTCTAGCTGCAATGCTAGTGATAGGCATTCCAGGCTTAGCAACAATCATAGGCATTAAAGCGCTTCTGCCAACGTATAGACCAGCTGAAAATTGCAGCACAATATGCATGGCAACTGTCTAAACATGTGGCACACATATCCAGCCAACTAATGCAGCTACATTAATTCATCAGAAGATTATTGCGATGCTTTCATCTTTGAAACATTTAAACAAAATGTACAAGCCTAGGTATTTAAAATACATGCTAGAAAGGATTCAAAGTTTGAATAGATAGATTGATATCAAGAGGGTAAAATCACATCAGGAGTTTTTCAAAGATATATATAACATAGACAGCTCTAGAAATGATGCAGCCAAAACTGACCATAATAACTTCAATATCATATTCGGACGAACTTACAAGGGAGACTTAACCTGTGCACCAACATGCAGTAGTAGGATGTAGAAAACCACAAACATGTCTCCTCTCTAGAAATGATGCAGCCAAAACTGACCAGCAAATTCAGACGAACTTACAGAGGAGACTCATCCTGTGCACCAAAACCACAAACAGGTCTCCTCGTTTTCTTAACAGATAGAATACTTTGGCAATGCAATCACTCCATCCAAATGTGAATGTAACTAAACAGGTCTGGATCATGTAAACTATGAAAAAGATTGTCTTCACCAGAGAAGCCCTGAATTAAAATCTTATAGAAAAAATGTTAGCATACTAAAACACAGGTGTATGTTCTGATCCCTTGTCTCCTTACACAGATTTTTGCCACTATAAAAAGTAAGTTAGGACAAACATTAGAGACACGGCTGTAGTGGCTGTTGTGAAGAGAAGTCGGCCAACATACCCTAGCTATGAACCTCGTAAGAGAACGAAATGCAAAGGGAGGTACAGAGTTACACTTATGGAAACAAAGGAAGAGAATATAGGACGCTAAAAAACAAGATGAGCTTAACTCAAGGAAAAGAAAACAGCCAAATCAAATGAATCTGGCAGAAATTTTTGAAAAGTTACAAACGCAAACAACTGCTCCAGACTGCCAAACTTCTCCCTCGATCTTATATTTGACATGTACCTTACTGAACAATAACGAAGGCAGAAGAAAATTATGCTAAAAAGCAGTCTGATGGAAAGCCAGTTCCATTTTGGGAAAAAAACTGAGATGTTGTGTTTTCATGTTTTCTAAAAAATAAAAAAGCAAAACGCGGCTGCGCTTTGTATCGAACAAAAAAAATTGATTTTTTTTGTTTTGGTGTGTTATGGGATTTGTGCATTTTTTGTGTTATGTGTGTGTGTGTGTGTGTGTTTTTTTTTTTTGGTGTATTATGTGATATGTTTTATTTAATAGTTTATATGTTATTCATGAACTTGCCCATGATTTTTGAATTTTTAGTTTTTTGCTCCAAACCAAAAAACAACATCCATATAACAATTACGAATATATAAAGATAATCACATAGTCCCCCTCAAAAAAAAAAAAAAGGGAAAAGGAAAAAGGAAAAGAAAAAAAAAAAAAGAAAAAGAAAAAGAAAAAAAAAAAAAAGAAAAAAAAAAAGAAAAAAAAAAAAAAAGAAAAAGAAAAGAAAAAAAAAGAAAAAAAAAAAAAAAAAAAAATAAAAAGAAAAACAAAAATAAAAATAAAAAGAAAAAGAAAAAGAAAAAGAAAAAGAAAAAGAAAAAGAAAAAGAAAAAGAAAAAGAAAAAGAAAAAGAAAAAGAAAAAAAAAAAAAAAAAAAAAAAAAGAAAAAGAAAAAGAAGAAGAAAAAGAAGAAGAAAAAGAAGAAGAAAAGGAAGAAGAAAAGGAAGAAGAAAAGGAAGAAGAAAAGGAAGAAGAAAAGGAAGAAGAAAAGGAAGAAGAAAAGGAAGAAGAAAAAGAAGAAGAAAAAGAAGAAGAAAAAGAAAAAGAAAAAGAAAAAGAAAAAGAAAAAGAAAAAGAAAAAGAAAAAGAAAAAGAAAAAGAAAAAGAAAAAGAAAAAGGTCTCACATCATAGCCGGGCCAAAGTATATCCAATGTTCATCACCTAAAGCTAGCATCTATTTTCTAAATTTAGTTCTAAGAGATATCAGGACTCTTGGACACATGTTTTCACATTCATAATAAGAAATGTTCATCGATCTATATGTTCCACTTCTTCAACCTTACAACAACTCACTGGAACGAAGAAGTCTATAACGGTTATGAACAAAGCAACCTCCTACCAAGGATTCTTTAGACACTATAAAGAAATGTTCATTACTACCATATCCCAAATTCTTTTGCTTGCCGATACAACTTGAACTTCCTTTGAAGATCTTCGTAAGACAACAAAGTGCCTTGAGGATACCAATCATCAACACATGTCACTCCCACCGACAACCATTTCCTATGCTTCATCATGATCACTAGTAAAAGCAAAGGTTTCGGCTCATTATTAGTTGCTATTTCTAGCCACCAAATGTACATTGTGACTGAATGACAATATTCAACGTTTTAACTGCCATAAATCTTTAATTGCCTCACACACCTTAAGTAATCCTTTAAAAAAAGGAGAATCTTTCGAATACGATTTCAACTTATAGAACATCACTCGTGGCATATCTACTTGCACAGAAGTCTTATTACAAGGGACGCAGCGGATCAATGATTGATATATCAACTGTAGACCAAAAGATTTTATGTTTCCATTCAATACCTACCAAATGAACTTGCCCACTGGAATATCATCTCGAGTCCACCGTGATCCTTGGAAATGCAACATTTATACCAAGCAACCTTTATATCACCACTGTCTTTATTTCCCACTTATATCAATGACTGCCTAGCAGCCAAGAATAGCTGCCTTGCAATGTCTGTACCACGCCGTGCAGATTCTGAAACAAGTGACAAAATCAGCCAGCGAGATCTTGGAAAGGTATTAGGTGTTCACCCAAGAAACCTGCAAAAGGCAAAGAAAAAGAGGGAAGAGATCGATTACAATGGTGGGAAATGGGTTTCTTACAAGAGGGCTAAAAGATTCGATGCAATTTCAGATGAACATATAGAAAAGATTCAAAATTTTTGGATTGAGAACACCAGAGTGTCTCCTGACACAAAGGATGTTAGAACTAGAAGATTGGAGAGAAATGTAAGAGAAGAACATGCTGCCCACTATCTGGAGGAATCACAGGTTAGTTTATTTCTGTTATTCATGTTTTCTTAGTTATGGTGCTTAGTGTGGTGGTGCATGTGGTGGTTATTGTGTTGTACAGTGATTGTGGTGTACTGTATGCAGCATGTGAATTGTGTGTAGTTGACTCTAGTCTGAAATGCAATATTTAATGTTTGGAATATTAGAACATGACAGAATTGAGTATTCCTTTACTGGGTGTGTGTACAGTCTAAAAATATTTGAGAATGATAGATAACTAACTGATCCTAAGAAGTACAAGTTTTTGTTGAATAAAGACAAATTTTTGTCAGATTCAAGCACAGCTCTGTTGGAAAGTATAATATATTAAAAAAAGGATCTTACAAAATTTGGCTTTACAAAATTTGGCTTTCCATTGAAAGCTCTGTACCCGAGAACTAAATTTACATGCATTTCCTAAGCAGAAGGAAATGCTGGTATGACTGGCTCGAGAACTGGTGCATCCAAAATTATTGTTTTATGCACTAAAGCATCTAAGCTTTCTGCAGTCATCCCAGAATTTAACAGGATGAGGTTTGCCAGTGCTTCCTGCATCCCCTGGTGGTAAGAACACAACCCCGCCCGATAATTTCCAAGGTCGACATTTCGGAGCGGGCAAGTGACAGAGAACAAATAAACCAGCTGCCTTTGCAGCAGCATGTAACATAAGGTCATGGACCTTGTCTAAGAGCTCACTTCCTGTCAATCTGACCCCAAGCATAGCCATTGAAGGCCCAGCATCCAGTTTGCTGTATGGCTTTAGGGTGGATTGGAAATCAGCAAAGAAGGTGGATTTACGCATTTCCACCTTCAGAGATTGGTCATGAGCCCTATTTAACATATGCCGAATGCCCTCCTCGCTCACCCGGGGTAGGCCATAGTGATCTCTGAACATCCCTACCATTGCCGGAATGAACTTGTTCGAATTGAGAATGAAACGCCAAAAATCAGACGCAAGAACAGGATTTAAGACCCAGAACCTTTTCTAATGATTAGAAGAGGAATGTAATTATTATCAGGGTGTACGAATTTCAGAAATGTTTATGAGAGCAGGCTAGGCAGATTTTTTATGTCAGACGAAATAGGATAAAAGTGATGTGATGTGAAATTTCTCATTTTGGATAACTCCTGCAAAATGTTTTCTGATGCTAATAAAATGGAATATGTGACGTTCCAGCATAACATACGATATGAATACGTATATTATACTGACACGTCACTAGTACATGTCGACTCAGACGACATGTACACGGCGACCGTAAAGGGTAGTACCCTAGGGTATGACCTTGTGAACCATTATATTGCACACGTTAAAGCAACATGTGAATATAATCCCTTTTTGCCACGTGGCAATGACCCATTGACCAAAAAGGGACCAGCCCTAAATGCGTGGAGATAAAGGGGCATAAACCCTAAAAGGGAAACCCTTTCAGTTTTCAGCCCCTGAGTCTCGGATTGGAGCAGCAGAGGACGATTTCGCGAAGCGAAGCGGAGAAGTCGGATTTCCTAGGTTGCAGCTCGATCCAAGATCAGCGGACCCGGAGATCAGCAAAGATGGGCTTTCGGGGAGTGGGAACCGCCAAGATGCGGGTGAGCAGATTGATTCGATAGGTAGATCCGAATTATCAGGCCCTTTCAATGGGTTTAGCATTCATTCTTAGCTATAGGCTTACCCTACTGACCTAAGAATGATAGACACTAACAAAGGAACCTAACCATGTATGATTAGGTAGATTAGAATAGATGTATTCTATTATTTTCAGTTCTGTTGTGATGATGTTTTGACATTCTATGCGCCACTCTTGTGTATTGGGAAGGGGGGTAGAGACCCAGAGCCCAAGTAGTTGTATGATCATAGTTTTAGCCCATTAATTCCCAATTAATGCGGCCTGTGCATAAGAGCCCGCCTGGCTGTGGGTGGCGGAGCTAGACCGGCTGACAAGGAAGGGCTTGTCTGATCACAGTTGATCCCTCTGGTGCGTAACGACGGCCGGGGAACATTGTGGGCTAGGCCTAATACCCTGGCACTGCGTGAGGGCAGGGTATGGGCTCGACACCTCTTGGGTGATGCGTCATCTTCTAGGGGTTCAAGTCGTATACGAGCAGTGGCTCTCTAGCTCGCCTGTGATTGTTAGAATTTGAAGATAATGTATTCAATAAACTGATACTCAATACACTGACAACAAGATCAATCAGGCGCTCAAACAATCTCCTGCTTCATATCTCGACCTGCAAGCCCACCTGTCTATGCCTTACTCCAGTATTTATCTCCATATTTACCTTCCAATAATCTGGGTGCATCCACTTGTCAAATTGTTCATCCCCTTCAAATAGAAAGTTCTCCAACTTGCCTAAAAATCAGGAGTGGATAGACTTGCCTTCCTTAAAATTCGGCCCTAGTTGACTTTGACTTTGACTGGTCAACGCAAACCCTAAGTGGCGGGCAGGGGGTGTCTGTGTGTTTCTAGCGAGCCCAGCAACACCCGGGTAGGGGGTGCCCGCCACTTTTGACTTTGACTTTGACTTTGACCTACTGCCACTGCTTCTCATAGGTCTCCCAAATAACATGACACCATTTAACACTTTCCCTTCATGTTATTTTTCCTTGCAACTGATCATATGTCTCGATCCTACTAAATTTTAACTCTGCCAAAGCCTTTGTCAAAATATCGCTAACCGCATTTCCGGGTTTGAACATATTGCAGTTCAATGATTCTTTTCTTCACTAAATCCCTTATGAAATGCATCTCCAGCTCGATATGCTTGGTCCTTTCATGTTGTATTGGATTTTTCGTCATTCCTATGCAACTGAGACTGTCAGAAAGCAATTTCAAAGGTTTTCTTTGCTCTATACCTATTTCTTGTAGCAACCTTTCACTCCATACTATTTCCTTAGCAGCAAGGGTTGTAAATGTGATATTCTCGCTTCTGCAGATGACAAGTTATTATTGCTTTTGCTTCCCCGCATTTCCATGAGATGGGCCCTCCTCCTAGCATGCAAATAATTCACGAAGTTGATTTTCTTTCATCAGGGTCTCCACCCCAATCTGAATCACAGTATGATAGCAACTCCATGTTATCAGAATTAAATTGTATCCCATAATCTACAGTTCCTTTCAAATATCTTAGAACCCTCTTAGCTGCCTGCCAGTGCTCCTTTCCAAAGTTATGACAGTATCTACTTAGAATATTGACTGCAAATGAAATATCGGGTCTTGTGCAGCTAGATAAATATAGTAAGCAGCCAACTAACTCTTGATATGGAATGTTTTCCATTTTCGACTGTCATCATTCAAATTCAAGGTTAGTTTGTTACCTGGAACCATGGGAGTTTTTACCACCTTACAATCTTCCATATTGAATCTTTTGAGCATGCCTGCAATATTCTCACCTTGTGTCAAAGTAAGAACCTGTTTGTCTCTATCTCTGAAGACTTCAATTCCTAAAAACTTTTTAAGTTCGCCCAAGTCTGTCATTTTAAACCGATTCTTGAGAATGTCTTTGCATTTTTGTAGCACATCAAGATTGCTACTAACCATCACATTGTCATCCACATATAATGCAATATAGCATACTTCATTCCCATCCTTAAATAAATAAATATTTCCATCATCCTTTAGTTTTATAAAACCTTGTTCCCTTAAATATGAGTCCATGCAAATATACCATTGTCTTGGTGGACTGCCTCTCAGCCCATATACTGACCTTTTTAAGTTTCCACACTTTATCTTTCCCTTGCTCAAAGCCGGGGAGGTTGCATCATAAAGATATCCTCCTCCAAGTCAAGATTCAAGAAAGCGGTAGAGACATCCATATGATGTACCTCAAAATTCTTTGCATTTGCTACTGCTAACAACATCCTGATACTTGTCATTTTTACTATAGGGGAAAAAGTTTCCTCATAGTTAATTCCCTTCTTCTGTGTATATCCCTGTGCTACTAATTGAGCTTTATACTTAATTGAGTGAGGTTGTACTCCTCGCTTGATTTTAAATATCCATTTACACCCCATTGCATGTCTACCTTCAGGTAAGTTTACAAGCTCATACGTCCCTGTTCTCTTAAATGCATCCAGCTCATCATTCATGGCAATTTTCCATTCTTTTGCATCAACCACACTTATAGCTTCTCTATAAGATTTTGGTACTTCAGTATCCAGCAAGGCAAGGATTTCAATAAGGTTTACACCTGCTGCTTCACTTTGTATTCTCCTACTTCTACCTGTGTTATCTCTTCCAAATCTTTCATGATCAACATTAGCCTCTTGTTGCAAGATCTGAGCTGCAGTTCTTCTACCAGCCTTTGGCTGTGTTACCTCCTTTTCTATAGTATCCGCCACACTATCTGAAGCGTCTTCAGCACCAACTTGTTGAGAGGAGTGTTTGTTGGCATCCTGCTCATCATCATCATCATCAATAAAGTTCGTATTCAATTTCTAAACTTCCTTTTCTTTAGGATTAACAGAGAAAAACTTTATGTTTTTATAAGATTGAGATTCATCAAACGTCACATCTCTACTGATCAAAATCTTTTTCCTTTGTGGATCAAATAATCGGTATGCCTTGGATTCTTGATCATATCCTACAAGAAAGGCTATTCTTGCTCGATCATCTAACTTTAACCTTTGTTGCTTTGGTACATGAACAAAGCTTAGACAACCAAAAACTCTCAGTGTCTCATAGTTTGGTTTAACTCCTGACCATAGCTCATCTGGGATCATTCCACTGACAGCTCTATTTGGTAACATATTCTCGAACTTTCATGCTGTTAAGACGACTTCCTCCCACAAATAATTGGGTAGCCCCTGTGTTTTATCATAGCTCGACAAAGATTTAAAATTGTCCTATTTTTCCTTTCAGTAATGCCATTAGTTTGTGGAGAAAAACTACATGTAAACTGTCTCTTTATTCCCCTTACCTTGCAAAACTTGATAAACTCAGATGACATGAACTCTCCACCATGGTCAGATCGAATACATTTCACTTTTTTTCCTGTTTCTAATTCCACTTCTGCAGCAAACATTTTATAAGCCTCAAAGGCTTGATCTTTAGTTGCATGTTGTCTTTCTACTAAAGTCATCAATAAAGGTAATGAAATACCTTTTTCCTGATATTCCTCTAACATTAAGAGGGCCACAGAGATCTGTATGCACTAGCTCCAACACCCCTTTGGTTTTTCTCTTTGCCCTTTTAAAAGGCAATCTTGCATGTTTTCCTAGCATGCAACCTAGGCAGATTCTTGGCTCATCAACTTCATTTTTTGCTTTGATTATTTTTTGTTTAATCATAGTATCTATGATGCTATGATTAACATGACATAACCTCGGATGCCAAGTGTCCATATCGGAATCATAAATGAGAATTAACACTGGGCAAACAACCACTATCCAATGCAAACAAATTACCAAATCTTCTTCCAAGAAATTTGATCTCATTATTCAAAAGCACTTTACATTGATACTTGTCAAAAACAACAGTGTAATCCATGTCTACTAATCAGGCAAATGTAAATTAAATTCGACTAGTGAAGGTACACACAAAACATCCTTCAAGTTTACTGCTTTCCCTTGAAGGTCAAACAATTCTAACATTCCCGTGCATTGAACATCTTGCAACTTCCCATTTCCTAACTTGATATGCTTAATTCTTCCTTCTTTTTCCTCCTTGAATAATTTGGCTGAACTGGTCACGGATTTTTCTGCTCCACTATCTAATATTAACATTTCATCATCATTATTAGATTTTTCTTTTGAAACAACCAAAATGTCATAATTACTTACCTCAGCATCTTCATCCTCTTCACTTGATTCTTCTTCAATATCTTGCACCAAATTTACAGCAGACCTTTGTGTATCAGGATTTCTTCCTCGACCTCTAGAATAATTTCTTCCTCTACTTGGTCTGCCTCTATTCATTTTGCTGCTTGAGCACTTGTTTGCGAAGTGACCTCTGCCTCCACAGTTAAAGCACTCAACCTCTTTCAATTTAGGACAACTTATCTTTAAATGCCCTTTTTTGCTTTGGTAAAGGTGAAAACAAGGACCTATTTCACTCTTATCTTTAGCACTTTTTCCGAAAAAACTTTGCTTTGCCCTTACCTGTATACAACACTTCAACATTATCTTCAATCTCATCATCATACAATATCTTATTTTGTTCAAACTCTGTTCGAATCATTTCTTCTGCTGCCTCTCTGGTTTTGGCCACATTCCTAATAAGAGTTGACAACTGCTTGTTCCCCTCAACTGCTCTTGCCACATGCAATAATTTTTGCTGTTCAGTCAGCAACACCCCAGCACCTTCTAAGTCTGCCACAATGTTATCAAACTTAGAGAAAAACTTTGGTAAGTCATCACCTTCTTTTACCCTTAGCATCCTAAGTGCTTTATCAAGAACATCAATCTGAGATGATTTTTTCCTCATAGTTTTTGAGCAGAACTTCCAAATATCACTAGGGGACTTTCCCCTTATCTTCAAACAAAATTGAAGCCCCAACTTTGCTGGTCAAAATACCATATGCTTCACCTAAGTTTAACAACTTCATCCTTACCACTTTTACTTGAGTCTACTTCACGGACTCTTCGGAAGTTTCACCGGACTTTCCGGAGGTAGAACTTCTTCTTGCAGCCCACTGAGATCGTGATCTCCACTTGAACTAGTTCCTTGAACTAATTCCCAGAGCCCTTCATTTTCAAGAACATTTTTTATTTGTTCCTTCCAAATCTGAAAGCCTGGTCCCCCTTCATACACTGCAATAGAGTTCAACAACCCTGCTCCAAACCTGCTTGACATGGCTCTGATACCACTGTTAGAATTTGAAGATAATGTATTCAATAAACTGATACTCAATACACTGACAACAAGATCAATCAGGCGCTCAAACAATCTCCTGCTTCATATCTCGACCTGCAAGCCCACCTGTCTATGCCTTACTCCAGTATTTATCTCCATATTTACCTTCCAATTCGGGTGCATCCACTTGTCAAATTGTTCATCCCCTTCAAATAGAAAGTTCTCCAACTTGCCTAAAAATCAGGAGTAGATAGACTTGCCTTCCTTAAAATTCGGCCCTAGTTGACTTTGACTTTGACTGGTCAACGCAAACCCTAAGTGGCGGGCAGGGGGTGCCTGTGTGTTTCTAGCGAGCCCAGCAACACCCGGGTAGGAGGTGCCCGCCACTTTTGACTTTGACTTTGACTTTGACTTTGACTTTGACTTTGACTTTGACTTTGACTTTGACTTTGACTTTGACCTACTGCCACTGCTTCTCATAGGTCTCCCAAATAACATGACACCATTTAACAGTGATTGGCATGAACCTTCTGGAGGAGAGTGATCTCCTGCCTCATCGGGAGCTGGGGAGATGCAACCCAGTAGTAGCCCCTTTGGCTATGAACCCGGCAGTTACTTGGTGAGGGCTCCAATACTTTTCACCCTATCCGCAAAGTATGCATGTGAGGGGCGGATGGAGTGGACTACCCAACGACCATGTTCTATGCCGACCAAATCCATTTGCCATGAATCTGCCATGCGCATTGTTATCCGGAGACCCAAGCCGTCAGTCTTTCCCCAAGAGTCTGAGCCAGGGTAGGATCTCCCCATGTTATGTTGATGTACTGATGTGTTGTTGCAGCTACTGTGATATGGTGGACCACCCTTCGAGGTGGTATGTTATTGTTGATTGATGTCATGTGCTCATGTGTGTTTACGCTTCCGCAGCTAGGTCGATCCCGAGGGAGACGGGATGAATGACACGTCCATTCTTCCCCGTCGGGTTCTTGGCCACCATCAAGAGCCCGATGTTAGGTGGGCGGCCTCACATCAGCGAGCAGATGCTGGTTTGAGGGATGATCTCCAGTTTGTATACGATCGGGGAATCGTATATGAGCTGGGGCCGTCACAATGGTTTCAGAGCTTTGATCTTGGCAGACCAGGATCGAGCACTGACCGTAATCCTATAGGAACTAACTAATCTAGACATTCAGTCTTGGAGATAAAAGCCCAAGCACAAACCTCGAGTAGTGGGAAATTTTTTTCTTTCCCGGGGTAGAGTTAGTAATTATCTAGAATTAGAATAATTAGAGAACATATTTAAGATGAAATAGATAAGAGAAAAGTCTCCTAGGAAAGCCTAATAAATTTTAGTCACTTCTTGACCGACACCTCTAAGGGTGCGCCAGAGCATAGTTAGGTCACGACCTAACACCCTCCTCGCGCACTCTTGGAGGGGTCCCCTAAAAGTGACTTCGGAAATTACTCAAAACTTACTCAAAGTGTAAAAGAAATGGTAGAATCTTACTTAGAATGCTTAAATTAGCGGGAAACGCATGTTAATATGTGTCAATTGGAAAAGTTTAGAACAGAAAGGGGCAACACCTCTAAGGGTGCGCCAGGGCATAGTTAGATCCGGACCTAACACCCTTCTCGCGCACTCTTAGAGGGGTCCAGCCAACTGGGCCCTTGATCAGCCACTTACCTGCTCCAAATGAAGTAAATAAGCAAAGAAACTTGCAGTTAAGAGGAAAATAAGTAGTAATTCACGTCTTTGAACTTGTTCTTGGCATCCATTAGGCATAGATAGACCAACACCTCCAAGAGTGCGCCAGAGGCCACTTAGGTCCCAACCTAACACCCTCCTCGCGCATTCTTAGAGGGGTCCGATTTTTCAAACCCCATAACTTGAGCTACAGAGCTCCAAATCGCCTGAAATTTGTTGCAATAGGACCGTTAGACTGCCTAGAATCCATTTATGACCTCAAATTAGGCTAGAAATGTCAAACCCCAGCTCAAAATGACCAAAATTGCTCAAACCCTTGAATTGTTTTTCCAAACTGTGGTTTGTTTGTAAATAGAAGCATATCCCATTAGTACCTCACAAGTATTGCTCTCGGCTCAAAGCTGATGCCTCACTCCTAGATAGAAGTGCCCAAGAACACCCCTTTGTTATAGTCATCTAGACCTCAGCATAGCAACCCAAGTCCAACTGTTGGTACATCACCTCTGCTCATGCCAAAGGCATAAACCTTGACCTAATTTTGTGTCCTTCTAATAGAGTTTGACCTATACAGCCGCCACATTGACACTCCCTATTGCCAGGATACCTAGAAAGGAGCTAGAGTCTAGAGCTGCCCAAGTCACTCCATGTGTAGAGATTGGACTCCCCCAAACCAACTTTGCTAGGACCTTAGAGTATGCCTCAAACATCATGGAGGTTTTGCAAAACAACCCTCATGTCATGCCATACCACACGTCCTAATGTCCATAGACTTGAAGATTATAGATATGTCTCCAGTAATGCTGCTCGAGCCATCTTGCTTGCTTATAGAGCCCAAAATGTTGTAGGAGAGCCCTTCAAGTGGACCCTTAGACTCTAGAATATACGAGCGTTGCTTTCGAAGTACAGGGCCAGAGCCACAGAAGAGCTAGAGGCGCAACTTCTTGAAGACATCAAGGTCCCAGCCGATGTACAGACAGATAAGGAGAGGAGACCAAAAAGGCAGACCCAAGAGAGGGAAGCACAACGACAAACACCTCAACTGACAAACGAGTAGAACAGGACACCACCGGCCTATCATCAATCTTCATCAAATGGGAAGAATATTTGGTAACCAACGGCATCAAGAATTTTCTAAATGTCAACCTCCCAGCTACCACGTCCACGAGGTCACATCAGAAAGAGGATCTCGACGCCTTCACCAACTCGACGCACATGAGTTTCAAATGGAAGAATGCAAGGCAGCAAAATACAGGTGCAGGAAGACGTTAGACATCCATGCCACGTTGGCATCACGAGCTAAGGTCAGAGGGCATAATCTTTCATCGAGGAGAGAAGTCATGGCGACACAGGAGCGTATAGAAACCGGAGGGAAGACAACCACGACCTTGCAGCCCAGCAGCTCAAGCGAATGTAATGCAACGTCAACAAAAGGAGCAACCAAGCTAGGCAATCACAAAGCACCTAAGGCTAGCTCCCTTGCACCAGCAGGAGAACTTTCATCGGTTCCAAAAAGTAGGAGACCATGAGGGGAAGGAGACGCATATCAGGGAAGGAACATCTCCAACTTGAAGGCCTATATCAGCATTAGAGGCAAGATCAAGGAATGAATACTGCACTTCTTGCTCTGCCCCTGCTCACAACTAACATGACATATACTTCATGCTCTGTCCTGCAGATAAATAACATGACAATATTTAACAATTATTTCAGTATTTAGATCCAAACTGTAAATTCATTCGTTTGTGCTGCCTATGAAGCCTTCCTTACAAGATAGTCTAGGAACCAATAGCCAAGTGATTGCATTCCCATTTAACTGTCATAAATCTGTCAAATCTGTCCCAGCACTATGAAAACTGTCATAAATCTGTCCCAGCACTATGAAAACTGTCATAACTTTGATACAACCTCACTATTCACTTATACTGCTGTGACAAGCTGGTTGCAATCCTCACTATGAGCTGGATCAAAATACCATATCCCAACATATGTGGTAGGCATTTCATAGGACAAAATGTTAATGTCGCAAAGCATGCAATTAACATGTTTACTAACCTGATTTCTGTCATCAGCACAGGCACATGTCCTTTATTGATTTGCCATGAAATTGAATGTATCATTCCATTATCAGTGCAACATTGCAGACTGCCTGTAAGCTTTCACATGTACTCAAATTTTCACAGCAATGGCAGACCCTACAATCTTGCCCTTGGGAGTTGAACCCAAATTAAACCAACGATAGCTCTGATTGTTTTTTCATATTATATTTAGCATTACATCAAATATCATGCTTGATCCTCACGAGATGTGGAGCCATACAATCTTTGCATGCCACGGTGCACTCTCTTCTATATCCAACCTTCTTCTCGTCTACTAAGAAATGAAAATCAGAATATTCAGTGAGCGACTCCACTAATTTTCTGCATTCAGTTAGTGTCCAGTCCTCTTCCACATTCAAAGTCCGCATAGAACCATTTTCGATATGTATATCCAATTCCATAGAACTAGTTCTATTGCGGTGTTCCTCGACTGCTACCCAGACATACTTGCCATTTTCCCACTGTTTTTTGTGCCTCTGAACAAAAAAATTCCAGTATAATGTCTGCTTTGGCAGCCTATACCTGAAAGAATGATATCACACTATCATTTGTAAAATAGAAGCAATTAGAAAATAAGAAATTACCTGAATACGAAGCTGCCTGAATCCACTTGGCACTTGGTTATTTGGCCACCAGTTTCATGAGTTCTAATCCTCCATTGTCCGTAAAATAGTTGGTCAAGCGATTCTTCTGTAACTCCTTTAAAAATATACGTTTGAGGTGCAACTCTTGGTGTCTGCACATCCTTGAACATTAAAGCAAAGATGCCTATGGGAATGAACGCCTTCAGTCCACCGCGAACCCCTCCTCTTTCAGTCAATAACTTGGCAACCTCTCTTGTCAGTAGAAGGCGGAATGCAGTAACAGAATGCATGTCATTAATTCCTCTACACAAAAGTAATAACGTTGGAGGATTGACAATTGTTAACTTTTCGTTCCTAATTTGCTTCGTATAATGGTACTTGTGGAACCATATGCCCTGAGCCTTAAGGGAAGACAATGAAATTTCAGGAAACAACAACTTCCCAATCAAGTAATGGTATACCTCCAAGACGCTAGTGATGCTTTGTGCCGAAACAATATCCTTGAAGTCAGATGAGCATAGACAATTTACATCAAGTTTTGGAAACTTGAAAGAATTGGAAATATCCTCTTTCAACATGTCTTGAGGTCCATATGCATGTGCAACTATTATCTGATCCACGCATTTTCCACCTTGGCTGGTCACGAATCCAAGCACCTGGGCCTTCCAATGTGAATTCAAGTCATTGAGCTTGCGCTTCTTCACTCTATGATGACCGCATTGCTTTGGCATCATGGTGACCCACGAACCAATGGATATGTGCAAGTCAATCCACTGTCCTGTGACATCTTTGCCATTTTGCAAAATAATTTGACTGAATTCTGAACGCTTTGAGGACATTATCTACAAGAATAACAAGAAGTATTTAATTAATTTATGCACCACAAAAGAAACTATAAAATCAGCAACAGTATGCATAAGCCATGCTTTGCTTCAAATCTTGCTTACCCTAAACCATGCACATACTAAACCATGCCTGAACCCTAAACTGCTTGATCAAAACTCACATGACAAGAGCAGGAAGAAATAAATGAGATGGAATACACCATCTTGCTTACCTTTCCTCCAAGAAAAGCACCAGTGTCTGCAGCAATAACAGCGCAAAAAGATATCAACGTTGCTAAAAGCCCCACTGTCCAAACAGCTGGGCCTCCGAGCAGGACCGGCCAATGAATTCTGTATAACATCAAGCAGGAGATCATGAACATTTCAAAAAAACGAGCTTGTCCTCATCTACACCATGCTGCCTTACTGGTATTTATAGTTGGCACTGCAAGTCCACAACGAACTTTGACCCTGAAGCTGGGCAAATATCCACAGTAGAAAAGCCCAAAAACTGCAGCGCGTAATTGTGAATATCTTGGACTCCTCCGTTGTAGCAGGAGAATAGTTGCTAGAAAAAATGGGGCAGCAGTAACAGCAGCTCCCATACGGCCTCCATAATATCTATTATGCACATTTTGGCCTGTGAATAAATCAAATTCGTCTCATATGGGACCATACGAGCATGCATCTATCTATATAAACTTAACAAATCTGCATAAGATTGATACACTGCTAGAGTTTGGAGGACTTACAAGGTGCATTCCACAAGCAAGTACCTGAAAAGTCTCGTTGCAGAAAATGGATCGTGTCTTGGACTCGATGGTTCTTTCTGCTTGGTAATGTCAGATGCTTCACCAAACTGCAAATGTCAGGGATAGCAATTGGAATAATTAAACCTCCAAAACAACACAATTAATTATAATATGTTCTAATTGTTTTGAACTAAAGACACAATCAGACAATTATGAGAATGCTTATGAATTTCCTTAGAACAATAACAAGTATAAACTGATGTATGCTTTAATTTCTTAGCACTACTGCAGCTGTTTCAACCATCTTTCCACTACAGCTAAAGATAAATATAATTGTCTTACTTGGGGCCTATGTTTTCTTGACCCCATATATTCGAGACAAGTAAATAATCACACGTAGTAACAGAATCATCAAGATTAAATAAACTGAATTCAGAAGGTAAAGAGACTCACAATTTTCAGAGCGTGTCAGGCTAAATAGCCTACAACATTGCTAGAGGCACAAAAGTATGCTCTCAAGGCTGAAGATAAGTTGGGATACATTCATGAAGTTGCTGCTCTAGAGCATAAAACAGAGGATATTGCAGCCAAGATTTCTAAGCTTACAATTGGTGAGAAGCCAAGGGAGGTGCAGTTTGTTACTTGTGAGTATTGTGGGTCTATTGGACATTCTGATACTACATAGAATGTAGGGAGAAGAGATTCTTTGAGAGGGCCAATTCGGTATTTGCTGATGTTCGCATTCAAGATGCAAAGTACATTGATAATCCTCAAGTTAAGGCTCTTATTGAGGAGCTTAAGAAGCAAGAGAAGGCAAAATCAGTAGTAAATTGTGGATTTGTTGAGGTGCAAAATGATTCATTTCAGCAAGAAGAAGAGATTGGAGAAGTAAATGCGGTTACAAGATCACAAAAGGTGGTTCAAGAACCAAGAGTAGTGCCAATAGTAGAGAAGTCTAAGACCTCTTTTCCAAAGGCTTTGAAGGGACAAGCTTTGAAGGTATCAGCATCTAAGAAGGTGCAATTCAATATGCTGCCCACGGAACAGTTCCAGTCTATAGAAGAAAATCAGCCCATAGTGATGCCTCCTATGGTGGATGAGGAAATTCAAAATGAAGATGATGTGATCAGCCAAGTTTTAGCCACTAAAGTTACACTTACTCTTGAGCAATTGATGCATTATTCTCCAAATTTGTTGCAAGAGTTAGGAGGAAGAACAAAATTAGAAATTTCAGTCCAACAAATCATTTCAAATGATACCAATAAGAGTAGAATGGAGCCACCGGCCCGGCAGTCCAAGGATCCAGGGCCATTTCTTTGTGATGTGAGTATTAATGGATATTTAATCAAAGACGCCAACATAGATACCGGCAGCGGAGTGAATGTAATGCCCTACCATATCATGCTTCAAGTTGGATTGAAAATGATGGAACCGACAACTATGATGCTCAAAGCATTCAATCAAATGAAGGTGCAGCCTATGGGAGTCATAAGAAATGTCTTATGCAAGGTCTATGAGGTGGAAGCAATCTTGGATTTCATGGTTTTGAAATTTCCAGAGAGTGTGCAAGCTAAAACTTATACTTTGTTGCTGAGCCGTACATGGTTAGATGCCATACAAGCTGAGACTTCATGGAGGAAGCGTGAAATGAATATCTTTCAAGGGGAACACAAGGTTACTATAGATCATCCTCTGAAATCAGCAAAAGGTACCTTTCTTTGCAATCCTTCTTTGAGCAGCCCGCAGTTAGAAATCAGCAAAGACGATGCTATGGTGTCAGGGCAGCAAGGTCTTAGTTGTTTTCATGTCTTGGAAGTGGGTGACAAGGAAGATAAGACTTTGTACAAGTGGTTAAAAGGTACCCAAATTTCAGAAATATGTCATTTACAGCAGAAAGTTGTAGATAAGTATATCCAAAGATTTGAAAGTATTGGTGAAGATGAGTTACAAGAGACTCTTGTGAACATGAAAGAGGAGTCTATTCAAAGACCCATTGGTGACACTTTATTTCAGCAAGGTATTGATCTAGATCAAGTAGAGATATTGATTTTGACATCAAGCATGGATGGGATAAACAGAAATCAGCCCACTATGGAAGGACAAATGTACTTTGATGGTGCATTCTCTAAACTCAAGAATTATGGAGGTGTAGGAGTAATTCTGATATATGGGCATAAGAAGAAGATTGTTACATTGAGTATACCATGCAATGCAAGTAGTAATAATGAGGCTGAATATCATGCACTTATTCAAGGGATGACTTTGGCAAAAAAGAAGCATGTTGATTGTTTGACTATTTTTGGAGACTCTATGTTGGTGTGTCAACAACTTATGGATCAAGTTCAGGTTTTAAGTGTTAATTTGAGAGGCTTACATCAACAAGCCATGGATTTGAAGTCCTATTTTCAGCAGTGTATTGTGGTACATGTTTCAAGAGAACAAAACAGTGTGGCAGATGCTTTAGCACAATCGGCAATGGTGCAAGCAGCTTGGTGGCATGCGCACATTCCGGAGGATGAGATAAATCATATCAGTCCATGTTCATCACAGTCACCGGAGTCAACCAGAACGAAGAAGATGCAGCAAAACCGAAGGATCAAACGCGATAGGAGGAGGGGAAACCCTAAAGGAGTATAAACATTTAAGTAGATCTTCGTAGTTGTTTTGAAAAAGTGGATGAATTAAAATCCCAATGTAAATGCGTATATGTCTATTGTATATCTCGGGTGCTCACAGATATAGTGGAGAAACATGAGTTTAAAGTCATGTTTTACAGATTTAGCGCTTAGATCAGGAAGCTCCTTCACTTCGACTACCAAATGAGGAAGCAAGGAAGCACAACTATAGCCCAAGATCAAAATGGAAGAGCAAGTACGAGGGAGAAACGACCAGAGCCCAAGCAAACCTTCGACTCCAAACACTTCGGGAAGTGCCCTCAAGTAGAAGACCACTCGTCCACCCAATGTCAGAATAAGAAACAACACCGGTCATGTCAAGATCATCAGCGCTGCACCAGGACATCGTCAGGGCGCACCACTACCTCTTGTAGCAGCGGCAACACTTGACGAACTTATGACACGAGTGGCCTCAACAATAGAAGAAGGAACGACCCGACATCAACGAGCCAACTAAGAAGGCAACATCTCGACAACCATAATTCCACCTTGTGGTAATATAGGATGATGCGCTATGACACGTGTATTAGATGGAGATGCACTTACGAAAGGCACTGCGACGAGGAGATATGCCTTCAACAACTAGGTGATGGCTTCGTCAGGTACTCCTACCGGTAATTAGAAGAGAAGAAGCCGATCATATCTCCGACATGTGCACGTCAAACGCCCAAGGTAGAAGCATTCGACATCTTAACGACAAGGATAGCAACTGAAGCACCTTCGGCAAAAAGAGAGTTCAAGATAATAGCCAGGCTATTCAACGACAAGAGTATATCTAAGGCAGGTACTTCTTCAACTCAAGGGTCAAGCTGCGCAGATATAAGGATCCATCATCCCGACAATATAGCCAGCAGGGAGGAGAGCCATGAAGCTTTACTTGACAGAGAGACCGACATGCATAGAGGGACAAAGGTCAGGAACTGAAAGCTGGAGAAGTGCTAGCAACCGACTTCTTCCACGAGCTCCCCATGGGCAACAGGAGGATCAAAACTGACGGGCACAATCAAAACCACCGGAGGGTACCTCAAGACAAGAAGACGGCATAGCACTGAGGAACGTGACAATGTCCAAGCCATGTGACCGAGGGGATCAAACAAGGAAGATTGGAAGCTCGATGGAGAAGCAATTAGGTGAGGCGAGGCGAGCCGATAACTTGCACGCGGGCTTGCATGCAACTTGGTGAACCCAAGGATGGACGATTCAAAGAACAACTGCAGAAGAGAACAACTCCAGAGGAGTATAGCCAAAGGAAGCATGCACAGCCTCAAGAGACGCCTCCAAATAGCTTCAAGTATCATGAAGGGGGGAACAATTATACCGCCCGAGAACAAGATCAGGAAGCAGACTGAAATGTCGAAGCATCAACGACCAGCACACCTTTAGTTAGAATGTGATGCAAAGCGTGTTGTGCCATAGCCGACAAACATCGGAGGGCCCAAGTATATCAACAAGTTACCCCGGAGTACGAGCGGACGTACAAATAGGAGGATATAGATCGTCAACACCATTGCACCGGGAGGAACACCGATGACATTACCAAGGAGTAGGTGTGCAACTCGAAGGGAGGAACAAGGGGGACTTAATAGCTCTAGTAGTAATTGTAATTATGTAAGTATATGCTTTGCATATATAGTTCCCTTGTTATTCCTTCCCTCCCATAGCGTAACAAATCAAAGGAAGAGATGTCAGGCAATTTGCAGGGGTGAAGCAATCAACATCCTCAACACTCTTCAGGCAACAAGAGGACTCGACGATGAGACGTCGATGGAGTCGAAGAAACAATATCAGATACAGAGTCGTCCTTTAGCTGCCAAGACAAAAAGTTCAAGATGAAAGATCTTTTTCAACGGCGCCACCTTCAGGCTTTTGAAAAGCGGCATGGAAGATTTCAAGTGATCAACTACACCATCAAGCCACCAGCAATGAGAGGCTTCTAACGAACAAAGTCAACCTCTACATCAAAGGGGAGCCACCGTCAAGAAGACTGAAGTATCGAGCGACTCGGAAGAACGTACCTTGCTACTTCAAGCAGGCAACGAGTGGATGAGCTTCTAGCAAGCTCAGGGATCTAAGGCCATGGGGCCTAGTAGATTAAATGTACGGACGGCAACATCCATATTGGGATTAGAAGGCATTGCCGGATATTCTCGCTGAAAGGATTGCCCCAATATTGAGCTAAGCGTCAAGGATTGGGAAGGAAACGAATAGGGACTGGGGAGATGTAACCCAGGAATAGCCCCTTTGGCTATGCACCCGGCGGGCTACAGTCAGGTCCCAACACTTTTCAACCTACTCTGCAAAGTGTGCACAGGAGGGGCGGATGGAGTGGACAACCCTAAGCCATGTTCTTATGCCAGCCCAATCTATTGTCATGATTCTGTCTGCACTGAACTCTGGAGACCCAAGCTAGTCAGTCATCCCCTGGAGTCTGAGCCTTGGGTAGGAACTTCCTTTGTATTGTGCTGATCTTTGTCTATGCAGATGTTGATGTACCACCCTTCGAGGTGGGTATATGATGTTATGTTACTGACGTGTATGTTACGCTTCCGCAGCTAGGTAGGCCCTGAGGAAGACGGGGTAAAATGACCCCTTCACTCTTCCCACTGTGGACTCTAGACGGTCACAGTGATATGTGGAGGGCCCTGTATCAGTGTGGAGCTGGTGCGGGGGATGAACTCCTGTTGGTATACGGTGCGGGCATCGTATACGAGTACGGGATGTCACAATGGTATCAGAGCTATGTTCTTGGAGACCAAGAGCAAAGCACTGACCATGCTCCCAGTAGTACTAACTTGATAGGACCCTTAAGCCTCGAAAAGTGGGAATTTTTTTTTCTCATTTTTGGTAGTTTATGCTAAGCTAATAACAATTAAGTGAATTGGAACTTAATAAGACTAAAAAGAATGAGCCAGAACCTCCTCAGGCAAGGTGGTCTCGCAGCTCGCGCCTGGTCAAAGAACTAAACTTTAGTTTTTGAACAGGGCGCTACCTATGAGACATCGAGCCAAGAATACACTAAACTTGATGAATTTGAGAAAAGTAATATGGTAAGGCTAGTTCCAAGGTAGGAATTAATTAGAATAGCATGTTTAAATTACTTAAATTACTTAAAAATGTGTAAGATCTCACAGCTAGCGCCTGGTCTAAAAAGTAAACTCTAGTTTTTGAACAGGGCGCTACCTGTGAGACCAATAAGTAGAAAAAGTCTGAAATAAGTGTAAGTTTTAAATAAATAGGTGCCTTGGCATGTTAAATAGAGCAACTTGAACTTTGACCTAAAATTGCCCAAACTATAAATAGATGTAGACCCCCCTCATTTGTACGTTCCCGCCCTTGAAACCTGCTCCCGCTCCCTAAGGCGATCTTTGGCGCCCGATATCCGATTGTCGAACCGTCAAACATGGCACGGACCAAACAAACTGCCAGGAAAGCCCGCCCAGGCGAATCGACCAGCGCCCTTGATTCCAGCACGATTCGACGCATGCTTCAGGAGCACCTTCTTGACCCCAACGGTCAATCTTCTTCGAGTGAGGGAGAACCCTCGAATGAGCACAATAGTGAAGGATCCCAGCAGAGAGCAGAGCGGAATGAGGAGAGAGACCGGCAGGTCGACCGAGAAGAAGAGGTGCACTCAGAAGCAGGAACGGAGATAATTGAAGAAGAAGAGGAGGGAGCACAGCGAGAACAAAGGACCAAGGCTCGTGAGGAGCAGAGACTACCAACACCCGAGCCCACCATTGAAGAGCAACTCGAAGCCTGGATCTGCGAGAAGGAGGCCGAGGAACGAGAGGAACACGGGGAGCCGAGGCTTGAGCCGGCGGAGGAAGCAGACCTCGCTGCGTTTATCGCAAAGTATGAACGCCGAGAAAGGAAAAGGGAACAAAAGAAGAGGAAGAGGGAAGAGGAGGAGGCGAAAGCGGCAGAGGAACTGAAGCAGAAGAAAGGGAAATGGGTGGGGAGCCCAAGGAAGCTCAAGGAGGTCCCAAAAGTAAAGAAGCCCAACCCCAAGATCACCATTACCGAAGGGCCACCTGATCAGCCCCCGGCCTCCTCCGAGGATTCTGACGAAGACCATAACCCCAACACTGAGGGGGCAGGCTCCTCCAAACCCCCGATCGCTGAGCAGGTGGTAACCGAGCAGATAGCGCCCGAGGAAGAGCAACCGGACAAAGTGCAGAAGCCCCCTCCTTATCCAAAGTGGGACAGGAAGAAGCAACCCTGGCCGGCCCGAGAATCCTATGTCACGGACCCCGTAAAGATCTACGAGCGAAAGATGCGGGAGCACGAGGATACATGAAGGAGTGGGAGGCTTACAACTCCTACTACCAGGAGAATAGAGTAAGAACCATCGAGGGTGGCCATCCAACAAAGAGCCAGACCTTAAGGCCACCACCACCAAAGCCCAAGGCCCCTAAGAGACCAGCTAAGAAGAAGCTCAGCAGGAAGGAGACCGAAAGAAGAGCACTGAGAGAAATCCGACATTTTCAGCGCAGCTACGGCCTCCTAATCCCCCGTGCCCCCTTTGCCCATCTAGTCAGAGAAGTGATGCAGGACTTCAAGACTGACATGAGGGTCACGGATGAAATGCTGCTGGCACTGCAGGAAGCGGCGGAGCAGAAAATAGTGCAACATTTTGAAGACTCGACGGCTTGCACTGTTCATGCGAAGCGAGTAACACTGATGAGGCAAGATATGCATCTTGCTACTCGCATCAAGGGAGAGCGACCTTGAACATTTTGTAAATAGTCAAAAATTTTGTAATATAAATCAATTTTGAGTAACCTGTTTAATTAGGACAAGTTAGCAGGTTTTAGTTTTTGTTTTAGTAAAATAGGACAATTGCGGACCGAAAAGTGTGATGTCTCACAGGTCGCGCCTGGTCAAGAAACTAAAGTTTAGTTTTTGGACGAGGCGCTAGCTGTGAGACCTTGCCCAAACTTGCCCAAAACAGCTCCAAATTGACCAAATAAGGGGTCAATTCTGCCTAATTTGATGAGTCTGTCATCCTTACACCCTTATTTTACCTAAATTGGACATGTTTTGATCAAAATGGGACTGATGTCTCATACGTCGCGTCTGGTCAAGAAACTAAAGTGTAGTTTTTGAACGAGGCGCTACCTGTGAGACCTCCTACCATTTCTTCACCATAACTTGTCCAAATGATCTTCAACCTGTTGTATTAGCATCTTTAGGTAATCCAGTCATGCTCAAACCCTTAAGTTAGTCTTCCAATTCCCATTTTGACCTCAATATAGGCTAGAATTGCCCAACCCCAAGAATTTTCCAAGTCACCCAAAAATTAGGGTTTTCATCTTTTCTATAAATAGGTCCCTCATTTCATACGTAGCACCCTACGAGTTTGCTCCTGCCCCCTTAGCCGATTTCCCAACTCCCGAAGGTACTCTTGCATTCGTTTGCTAGTCTCTTCCTCGCTTAACTCATGGCAACCTCTGATTTCAGGCGATGGTACAGCGCCAGCGCTCATGCTGCCGAGGCCGACATCGATGAAATTTTCTGGGTCTTCCGCAAAGAAATAGATGTTCAAGCAACCTTGCACGCAACCCCAGCATATAGCAGAGTCCTGTCTGAATTTCAAGCTAGGGTAGAGCCATCATTAGTGCAGCTTCCACCTTGCGTAGGCTACTTTGTTCCTAGGCAATCCCTTCAAGCAGCCTTAGGCGATGTTCCTAACATTGCCAAGCATCTCACAAACAAGGCCCAGCGCATGCCCGAGCCAATGGTCCTGACTGTCAACAGGACCAAGTACTTCTCTTTCAACTCTGCCTTAGCAATTTTTCTTACCCACCGTGCCGAGAACCCATGGGAGAAACCTCCATTCCCCCCATGGACGTGGACCCATTAGCCACCGCAGCAGCACAACAGCTCCTTTCGCAGTATGAACAGGAGCAAGAAGGAAAGGAAGAAGACGAAGAGTCAGAAGAAGAAGATGACGACTACGTCGAGCTCGACCCAGCGGAAGAGCAGCGGCTAGCAGAACAAGAGTTGCAGGAATTCGAAAGAAGCCGGCAGACTCTCAGGATAGCGCCACCCCTTGGGCTAGGCATCACAAGCCTAGCCCCCATCATCGTCGAGGGCGAAGAGTACTTGCTCTTAAGCGACATCCAGAACCTCCCGGAGTGCAGGGAAAGGGAGTATCGACCGGACGAATTGCTGCACCAACTCCGGAGAACAGACCTGGACGACTTCATCGTCCGAGGAACCTCCGACTTCCCACTCCAAGTAAGGGAAGCCGACACTTACACGGGAGAGTCGACCTCCGATATCCAAGCCTACAGCAACATCAGGCAGATTATGGATGCAGGGCAACTACAGACGGAGGAAGAGTTCCTTGCTCTACAGGAACAGATGGGGATCCGCCACGCGACCTCGAACATCTTAACGACAAGTTCTTTGACAACGCCTCCCCGGGAGCGAAGAGGCGAGTTCGACCTAAGGAGAGCTTCAGCAACAATCAGAGACTACAGGGAGCTCACCACGGTGGAAGTCGATGACTATGCCGGTAGACACAGAGCTGGAGGCCGAGGAGGCGAGGATTGGCCACGCAAATCCAATGTGTCGTTATGTATTACCTTCCCCCCGCCGATGGATGGAAGAATAGCGGTAATTCACCGCAAATTCACCCCTGTGGGCAGGAAGGAGTATCGATGCTAATTGCACTCTCGGGCTTTGGCCGGCATGCTCGGCTAGCTCCCAACACCGAGAAAGTATGCCATCTGGTGAAGAGAGCGTAGCACTCGATGTTTTGACTTCGCCATACCTTACGGTGATCGCAGGAAGATCGGCAAAGGATCGCCGCCTATACCTCCGAGCGCAGGATAGAAGAGTTGGCGAGCTTTTTGGTGGGGGATCTTGGCCAACGCCCTTAGGAACTTAGGTCATTCAAAGGGGGGAACAGCCCAAGTGAAGAAGTTCCTAGAGGATAATCCATCCCACCGGGCGATATCAAGAATAGTTAGGAATCTTGATCCGGAAGCCTTTTTGTATTAACATATTATATAATATGAATATAACTTCTTTTGCACCTTAAATGTTTTGTTGATGTATTTTTGTTCCACAACTATACCAACATCACATATAATGCAAGAGAACAAATAAAACTAAACAGATAAACCATAACCAATCTGGTGGTGTGAGATAGAGAACAACGAACGGGCCGAAACAAAATAGGAGGCCCAACAGAGATGAAGAGACTCGGACAGACAACCCCTTCAAAGGAACCTGCTCTCAAGGATATGGTCCCCCGACCCCGAAGAGAGGAGATGTCGCAGATGTAACAGAGCCGGACCAGATAAAGGCCCTACTAGCAGCCCAAGCATCATCCCGCCATTAAACGACACCCCGAAAGTCGGGGAAAGACAAGAGGAGGAATAAAAGAAGAAGGTCCCCTAGCACAGAGACCTCCGACTCAAGCTCGACCTCGGATTCTGAGTCCGAGAAAGAGGCCGAAAGCAGCGCCGGACCGTAGAGACAACAAAGCATGTAAGGACACTAAGGCCCCGGACTACCGTAAGAAGGTGGACTCAAAGATCGGGCAATGTATGGAAAGCCCTGAATCGAGCAGCTTCTGGGCAGAACAGATCCGGCTTAGAGGCAGAGGCATGGCTCGATTTAAATGAGCGAAGTATGGCAATGCCTACGGAATGAAGGATAAGGACAAAGGCCGGTGGCGCATACCTAACCCGAAAGGGCCGCGACGATATGGTGGAAGGGCTATGCCAAAGCCCACGGGTTGAGCAGAGATGCATGCCGATTTAAGAAGTTCTCAAAAGCCTTCAAGAACCACTATGTTCCCTGAACACAAGTCTAATATGATGCGCCAGCTCTACGACATTACAAATAGGTTACAAGACGGTCCGTAGTACAATCAAGAGTTCATGAGGCTAAGATCAGATGTGCCTAAGCCGAAAGGAGAAACACGCAGTGGAAAGCTACATAGAAGGACCGAACGAGGAAACTGAAGCTCATAAGGGCAATAGACCCTAAAACAAGATCGGAAGCGTAATCCAAAGCAATTAGTTTGTAAGGATCCGGCCGCGAAAACAAACAAGACAGAGGCAGCCTTACCATCGATAGAGGCAAAGCAACAGGAGCTACAACCCTAGGGCAGCCACCCAAGTCCAAAGAAAGTCCCCATACAATAGCAAACTGTGGGAAACAAAAGAAAGAAAGGTGTGTCCTTCAAGGACAAACAGAAGGTTCCAACTACTCGAAAAGCAATACGGTCCTTCTTACAGCGATGCCCAAGGAGAAAAGGCAGGAATGCATAGAGAAGCGTACTCGCTTTTAGATGTTTCCAACCGGGCCACCGAACGCTTAACCGCCCATTTGTTATGAGCTCGGGCCACGCGTAATTGGGCGGATGGGACACTCCGCCGACGAGGACGGCGAGGAGGCACGGTAGATTACATTCGTGGTGAGTGCCACATCTTCGCCGTTGCTATAGATACGTAATGTGCAGAGACCCAAAGATAAGGTAATCTCCACAATAGGGAAGGCAAAGGCCAAGTCTTTCATAGTCTTGATAGACTCTGGGAGTAGCCATAACTTCGCATCCCCGAGGATGGTTGAAATGTTGAAATTGAAACCCCTAAAGTCCAAACCAAGACCCGTAATCTTGGCAAGCGGGCAAGAAGACATACAACTGAAAAAGGATCAACTTCGACATCGACTTGCGTGGATTAATATCCGGATGGGGGCGGAAGTAATGGGCATTGGCAAATATGACTTGATCGTTGGAATGGAGTACCTTGGACCAGCAGGGGCCATCATTGATTGTGGAAAGCGGAAGGTGACCTTCCCAACGCCCGACGGCAAAGCCATTGAGATCACAGGTAAAGAAGTCACTCCCATCATGCGGTGTATGTCTGTTAAGAAGTCTGCTCAAGTCTATAAAGAGCAAGGTGTAGCATACATCTTCAAACTCGAGGTTGAGGAACCCGAAGCCTGAGGGAAGCAAAGAAGACAAAGTGCTCAGCAAGTTGCCCAAGCAAATCGCCAACTTGATCACGGAGTTCCACGATCTCTTTCCAGATGAGATCGAGAAGCTTCCTCCTTACAGGGGAGTAGAGTGTGAGATAGCACTCGAACCAGGGACCAAGCCGACGAGCAAGGCCCCATATAGAATGACCACACATGAACTCACGGAGCTAAAGAAGCAGTTACAAGAATTGCTCGATCTGGGCTTCATCAGGTCGAGCGTCTCACCATTTGGGGCACCCATCCTCTTTGTCAAGAAGAAGGATGGAAGCTTGAGGATGTGCATAGATTACAAACAACTGAACAAACGCACCATCAAGAACAAGTACGCACTCCCCAGATCAGACGACTTGATGGATCAGCTCCAAGGGGCAAAGGTCTTCTCCAAAATCAACCTAAGGTCAGGTTATCACCAGATCAGAATAAAAGAAGAGGACATCCACAAAACGGCTTTCAGGACCAGATATGGGCATTACGAATTCACCGTAATGCCATTTGGGCTATCCAACGCCCCAGCTACGTTCATGAGACTCATGAATGACATCTTCAGGGAATACTTGGACACCTTTGTGATAGTATTCTTCGACGACATTCTGGTGTACAGTAAATCCATTGAAGAGCATGCACAACACGTAAGAAAGGTACTCAAGAAGTTAAGGTGGCATCAGTTGTATGCCAAGTTGTCAAAGTGTTACTTCGCAACAGAGAAGGTAGAGTACCTCGGTCATGTGATCTCAGCAGAAGGAATCTCGACAGATCCCGCCAAGATTGAAGCAGTAATCCAATGGCCGGCACCAAAGAACGTCCATGAGGTCAGAAGTTTCCTTGGCCTAGCAGGGTGTTATAGAAAGTTTGTGAAGAACTTCGCAACGATAGCAGCCCCACTGACAGACTTGACAGAGGCAGAGAAAGTAAAAAATTGGGCAGACCATTGGCTCAAGAAAGCCCAAGCAGGATTTGAGTTGTTGAAGGAAGCTTTGACAACCGCCCCCGTCTTGACCCTGCCAGACCCGGAAAAGGACAAGTTAGTGGCGACGGACGCAAGCAAGATAGCCACAGGTGCAGTGCTCATGCAAGAAGAGCAGGTAATAGCGTACGACTCAAGGAAGATGAACGACGCCGAAACGCGTTACCCGACCCATGACCAAGAGCTGCTAGCAGTTGTCAGGGCATTGAGAATCTGGAGGCATTACCTCTTAGGGAGGAAGTTCCAGCTGGACACTGATCACCAGAGCCTCCAGTACGTATTCACGCAACCACATCTCAATCTGAGGCAGAGAAGATGGATGGAATTTCTCGAGGAGTACGACTTTGAGATAGTCTACAAGCCCGGGAAGCTTAATGTAGTAGCAGATGCGCTTTCAAGGCATCCACTGACAACCAGAGTGCACTGCAACGCAATCTCGACGCTCTTCAGCGATTTCGGGAAAAAGATAGAAGAAACCTTGCCAACAGATGTGGACTTCAAGGAAGTATGGGCAAGCTTGTGCAAGGAAGCAAGAACAGATAAGGAGAGGGAAACCTTCAAAAATTTTAAGAAGGAAGGTAACCTCCTATACCGTAAGAACAAGTTGTGTGTGCCAGAATCATCGGGAGTAAGGAAGTTGATCCTCCACGACACCCACAACAGCCCAATAGCTGGCCACGCAGGATTCATGAAGACATACTTTAAAGTGCGTAGCAGCTACTATTGGCTGGGAATGAAGAAGCAAATAGCCCGCTACATCAAGGAGTGTCAGCTATGCCAGCAAACAAAGGCAGAACAACTCCGAATACCAGGGGCATTGGAACCATTAGCGGTGCCAAACGCTAAGTGGGAAGTCGTCAGCATGGACTTTATAACAGGACTGCCAAGGACAGTAAGAGGTAAGGATGCCTTGATGGTCGTGGTCGACAAGTTGTCGAAGATGGCCCATTTTGTGCCTTGCAGGACCACGGACACAGCTATGGACACGGCAAAGCTCTTCACCAAAGAGATTTTCAGACTTCATGGCATGCCAAGGGAAATTATCTCCGACCGAGATCCGAAGTTCATCAGTGCCTTCTGGCAGGATCTCTTCACAACGATTGGAACGAAGCTATCCATGAGCACGGCCTATCATCCACAGACGGATGGGCAAACGGAGCGTGTCAACAGAATATTGGAAGACATGCTCCGAAACTATGTCTGGAACAAGCAAGGTATGTGGGAGGAATTTATTCACTTGGTGGAGTTTGCATACAATAGCACCAAGCAGGAATCATCCCAAATGTCACCGTTCATGATCAACTACGGCTACCAATGCCTAACTCCAGACACCTGGCACAATCCCGTGTCAAAAGTGGAAGTTTCGCAGCAAATGTTGAGCGACATGCAGCAGCTTGTGGAAGAAGTTCGAGGGTACCTTCTAGCAGCAAGGAGTCGGCAGAAGAGCATTGCCGACAAACATCGGACAGTCAGAGAATTCCAAGTCGGAGAGGATATATGGCTCAAGATCAAGGTAAAGCAGGCGAAACTCTGCATCGGAAATTGCAAGAAGCTTGCTCCAAGGTGGGCTGGACCCTTCAGAATAGTCCAAAGAGTGGGTAACCAATCCTACAAGTTAGACTTGCCAGCACACTTAAAGATCCACAAAGTCTTCCACGTGAGTCTGCTGAAGAAGCATACTCCCAATCCGGAGGAAGTTTTGGACACTCCAACGATGTTGGAAATGACAGAGGAGCAGTTAGAAATAGTTCCAGAGCTAATTCTTGATAAAGCCTTCAAAAAAACAAGGAGATCGGAGTTCCTCCAATACTTGGTCAAGGGGAAACACTTGCCAGTGGAAGACGCCACATGGGTACTTAAAAGAGATCTGGAAAAATAGTACCCACAGTTTCATCTCCGAAGAAATCGGCTCAGGCATGTCGATTTGTGTAGATTAATAGCTCGCCTAGTTAAGTATAATCTACGCATGCAACCTATGAGGTAAGGGTTGCATGCGTTGTTACCGATGATGAGATTACTACGGTGATCTCTAGGACGTGGTGTAATGTCAATGTAGGCATGACCGCGGTTCCGCTTGGAAAGTCTACTTCTGTCCCACGGAAGTAGACGACCTCGAGAGAAAGGAGGTCATTGAGGAATGCATTGATAGGAAAAGCACCTCTAGCCCCATATATGCTTTGATAGGAGGAATCTGGCCTTCACGCCCCATATACGGGAAGGACCTATCCTCCACGCTGGGCAACTAAAGGTGTAGGCATGAGCGCCATATAGGCATTATAGGCGCTGTCTCCTCGGCCACGATGGAAGAATCATCCTCTTCCTACGCCGGGAGATTAGCCATGCATTCATGTAGATAGGTGGGCTGGTCACCATATAACCAAAATTTTATTAATAATAATGGTACTAACGTAGTGTTGACCTGCAGGCCAATAGAGCGCTCCGGAGGGCCAGGAGGGCGAACTACGAAGACTTGCAACACAATTTTGTTGTAATGTGTTGCAAAGAATAACGAGTACCTCGAAGAATAATTGTACATATAATAATAAAACCGAAACAATAGGAGTTATTGTTATAATGACATAAGTGATAACTGGTGGATTGAATAATAATCTAATAATGTTCTATAAATATTACCTTGAGGTAATCCTATTAAAATGCATAACCATAGTAATAAGGATGTCCTATGCATGAGGTTGATTGCAGGTTAAGAAGATCCCAAGGTGGGGAGACCAATGATGCTGCGGACAGCATCAATTCAAGGTGGGGAGAATGTGACGTTCCAGTACGATATACGGTCTCAAGACGTATACCGTACTGCGCCGTCACGCGTACACGCTGTCCAGTCGACGTGTACGCCGACGTGTACCCAAGCAAGGACGCCCTAGGGGGCAACTTGCAATGGTGCGCACACTTAGCAATGCGCGCACCTTTAGACCTTTAACCCATTAAAGGTAGACCAAGGGTCATGGAAACCCTAAACCTAACTGATAGCCTTCATAAGGCACCAAACCCTAACATTCCCTTTTTCGCCCATAGACCTCCCGAGCTCCGATTCGCGCGCCTGAGGAGTCAATTCCAACTCCCACGATCTGCCCGTGTGCCCCAGCTTGTCAGATCATCCTTCCGACTGCATCTCGAAGCAGAACAGAGTCATGGACGCCTTCGGATCAAGAGGAGTGAACCAAGGATCAGGTATTTGGTCGATTGAATAGCCTAAACCTTATTCCAGCACTACAAGAGAATGATGGTTAAACGTCAGAATAATCATCAGACAGCCTTCATAAAATAGACAACTGCCCAGACCTTACTCCTGACGAATGTACTGACGAGTTTTATCTGACGATAAATCGTCAGAATAATCGTCAAGTAATTAGTCAGACTTAGTCAGATGATTAGTCAGATAAATAGTCAGAAGCTTAGTCAGATAAAACGTCAGAATCACCGTCAGCCAATTAGTCAGATTTAGTCAGGTAAATAGTTATATGAATAGTCAGATGAATAGTCAAAAGCTTAGTCAGTTTATTAGTCAGACGTTAGCTTATTAGTCAGATAAGTCGTCATCTTATTAGTTAGATAATTCTGCAATTTTTTAGTCAATACAATAGTTAGAATATTGGTCGTCATATTTATGATATTTATATACCAAACAGGGATTTGAACCCTGATATTCCATCTTGTAATAAGACTCTAAACTTTAATGCATCATTTAGTGTCGAGCTTATTGAGTTCATGCTCAAGTTGTTGTAAATCACAATACTCTGCTATTCACACCAGCTCGTATATTTTGATTGGAAGTTCCCGAATTACACAAGATATTGAAATCTGTTTGCCTGTCATATCTATTTGCCTGTCATAATGAGCAGCGTAGTAGACCTAGCAATTACCACAAGATAATCTGTTATTATCGATCAGATCAGAAAACACTAGTGTGATTAAATGAAAGGCAAGACAGTGTTATTGTACTTTAAGATGTAAAAAATAGAATAAATAGTTTAAAGCCACTATCCAGCTATAATTTAAATTTTACAAGGAACAAAAAATTCTACTTTATATCAGGTGCAGAAAATCAACACAGTAACTAAGTATATGCAAAGCTCCGAACAACAGAGGACTGCGTTAGCATGTCTATTCTAACAGTAATTAGTTGGTGAAACAATGCCCCATACATTTAGTAAGCAGAGTGATATACTGGGCAACTAACATGGCCTTCAAGATTTTTGAGTAATAGAGCAAATCGAGTGATTATTGGAATGAAATAATGGAACTTCTAAAATCAACATGTTATAGTTCAGAAAGCATAGTTCCATGTGTCAATTGTCTACCATGGGAGATATTGAAATAGCAAGCACCTGGATTAGCTGAACGCCATCATCCTGTAAAATTTCATCCTTTTCATTGATGAAGAGCTCCACCACTTCAATAGGGCTAATATTTGCCCTTGAGACATATCACAAGGCTGCTCTTGATGTTCTGTTCACATTCACAAGATCTATATTTACAATAACAAGCAGTAGCACACAACTCTGAACATATGATTTAAGCAAATAACAGAAGAATATTCAATGAAGTTGAGGAAATGTGATACACATAATCAATTCAGGATACTTCAACTCGCGGTTCAAATGCCACACCCAAAACCGTACTGGCTTCGATGTTTTCATCAAGTGGGCATATAGGTAACCAATGCCATGAGATTTCATTCAGATTACACATAAGCACATCAGTAGAACAATACTCATGCATGCAGACATAGTCCCCATGGCTTACACACATGAAATGCCCAGAGGATGACTTGAACAAATGCTTGAAGTACTCATCTGGCACATGGACAATTTCAAACCACTGTGTTTTTTCCTGATTCAACTGCCAAACATGGACACTTTTCAAAGTACCCAATTCTTCCAGACCATCAATGAGAAGCAGCCTACCACGTTGCGACACGAGATGAGGAGATGTTAAGAATGAAGGCAAGGAAAGTTTGACATCAATCCAGATTCCTTTGTTTAAATCGAACGCGAGCAATCCATTTAGGGCAAAGGAGACACAATATACCAGACCATTATGATATGATGCACCTCCAATCAGAGCTGTTCTTCTCGGAAGGGTGTGTGTCATGTCCCATAAATTTTTCTTAACAGTCCACATTATTTCTCAAGAGAATCAATCCTCTCACACAAATGGACGAATGAATGAGGGCAAAAGGCTTTAGAACAAACCATAGGCCTGTCATAAAAAGGAAAATCCTTCATGTTCCGAAGCACATATGTTGCAGATGTCACATCATCAAACACAACCCATGCTTGTCCTCTTAGCTTCTCTGTTCTGCACGCAACTATATCAAGAATCCTCCCACACTGAGAAAACAGGGCATATAACGACTTCTTCAATTCCGACACAACAAAAAAATGTATCAGTCAGAGCCCTAAAAGAAAAATGCTGCTCCTTCTTATTATAAAGTTTAGGCTGGAATTCTTATAGTTTCCCAATTTCATCTAGTAAAGGGGTTGTGTTCTTAACCACATGCAACCGAATGCTCTTTAGAGAACTAACAGTATCATATCCATCCACTAATACATCAAAAGCCATTCATTCGCTACTAATCAATATACTTCAACACGTATAGGTACCTGTTTTTTTTATTCGTTCGTGGAGATTCAGAGTCATACACTTGAGATATCAGAGAGTCCCCATCTTGAACTGCCAATATTTTGTAAGACTCCTTGTCTTCTTGCAAAAACATTCCTACAATATAAGGTGACCTCATAGATAACATTGGTGGAAGTCTTCTCCAAGTTCTAGCTATGGGATTTAAAAAAAAAAAAGAAGCATCCACTCTGTGACCCTGTGCCCTCTAAACACAGCAACCCTCCTGCCGATGCAAGCACAAGGAATGACTTCGGCGGCCTACATTTTAAGAAAAATGAAAATGGCATAATATGCCATTTATTCTCTAAATCATATGCTGCAGCAATTCTTCTATGGAAATGATCTGCAAACATGAGAAAGAATGGTTGGCGAGCTGGAACTCTAGCACAGGCTTTAAGAAATGTAGGAGAATGTAAAACCTCATTCCACTTCTTGCAAACTGACCTGTCTAAAGACATCAGAAACCGGCAACCTAGCTAGAATAGGATCTATTAAATGGTCGGGAAGTTCTCTCCATAAGGACTTATCCATGTCGATATCTGATTCTGCCTCAGGTTTACTGTCATATTCAATCTGCTTGCACTAAAGGGATTCAGAGGATATATTTTCTCCATATTGATGCGATTCTCCAATAAATTTGTGCAGCCTACAGAGTTCAAAAAATTAGCATTTATAGACTGAGCTATCATGTTCAATGCCAGTCTTTCTAAACAAATCTACTAACCTTGCTTCGGTTTGGTTCTTGTTGGTCCTCTGGCCGCCCTGCCATGCCCTTAGAAAAATGCTACGGATTTTAGAATGTAAAGGGAGAAACTAATGAACTTAGGGTAAAGAATTTGTTGCAAACGTTGCGTTGATCCGAGATCCTAGTTTCAAATCTAGCTTACTTTCTAGATGACAAATGCATTGCAAGAACGAGATATCAAATATATTTTTACCAGATCATATTTTGGAGGTAGATAAAATCGCAGCCACAAATATCTGATATGCATGTAACAGAAAAGATGCGTCCGAATTTGTTGCCAGCAGGAAAATCGTCCATCTTCATCTTCAGTTCCGGCGCTAGGCTAGGGTTCCAAAGAGCCACGCGAGCAAAACAATCGCATGTGAAGGTAGGTCGCCAGCTATCATGATTTGGTTCGTAAATCCATTGTCCATTTCGATTTTAATCCTAACATCGGCTCATATGCCTAACTATGTGCATAATGTAACCATTAGCAGTTAGTCAACCTTCCATCTATAGGGTCACCAAACAAATTTCCAAAGAAAGGCCAAGCAATCCACATGGCACCAAGGAATCATGTCATGATGGCAAAATATCAGTTTTATCAGCATCACACCAATATGATGTAGCTAATAGAGGGTATTCTTACGTTAAAATAGGTAACCTTACTAGGCATATTGTATCCCATTTCACATACTAATTGTTGATCACAACGTGCGAATGAGGTTCATAAAATATGTATGAAATACACAATAATCAAAAGATTCAAATCCATACACATCCTTTTTTGTGAGCTTTGTAGGTAACTTAATGATCATATGCAAAAGAATTAGCAATTATGACGTGTTGGACTTGCAGGGATGGAACTAAAATGATGTGAAGCAGTGTGCACATGTCCCTTTGGCAGGATCATATTTTAAAGAAGGGCATAGAAAGGACAGAGATGGCTTTGTCATAGCAATGATTAACAATCTCCTTATAATATTCAACATTTGTTGCAAAAGATGATGTTCATACGAGGAGTTTTAAGAAGTAAACACGCATAACCAACTTATGCCCAAAGAATGTTGGGCAACACTACTAGTTTACATCATAAGGTTATTGAAGGAAATATGGAATAGCAACAACTACAATAGATATTATGCATGACGGTTGTTTCCGATTTAATATAGAAAAAAAATAGTCGAAGATAATAGTCAAAGAATTAGTTAGGCTAATCATTAACTTGTTCGTCAGATAAATAGTCAGACATTTGGTCAGAAAGTTAGTCAGCCTATTAGTCAAACGATTAGTCAGCCAAATCGTCATGGACCATTCGTCAGACTATAAGTCACATTATTAGTCACATTATTAGTCAATTCATTAGTCAAGGTACACGTCAGTTTGGACGTTAAAAAATTCGTCAGATGCATATTAGTCAGTGTAATAGTCAGATTTTTCGTTAGAGCCAAGCATCAGCTTGTTAGTCAGATCAACCGTCACTTTAATCGTCAAATATACATTTGACAAATAGTTTTGGACCCTCTGACGATTTTTCTGACGTTTACTAGTCATTCTCTTGTAGTGCAGCCTGCGAACCAGTAGGTTTAGCCTATTGAATCGCCCTTAGTAGCCAAGCAGATCCTGAGATTGACTAAAGAACCTAACTCTATGTATTAGATTAGTTCTCATTTCTTATGTTCAGATGATGGACGGATGTATTCTGTGGACTCATTGTATTGGGAAGGGGGGTAGAGACTTAAAGCTTAGTAGATGATGCTCCTAGCTAGTCCCTCTTAGTGCATTACTAGATTTCGGCCTGTGTACAAGAGCCCACCTGGTTGTGGGTGAAGGGGCCAGACTGGCTTAGAATGAGGTTTGTGTTCTGACCCTTGACCGATCCCTCTGGCGTGTAAAGTCTACCGGGGATCAGAGTGACTAGGTCTAATGGCTTGCCACTGAGTGTGGGTAAGGCATGGGCTCGACACCCGTGGGGTGGTGTTCACCTTCCAATGGGTTAAGTCGAATAAGGGCAGTGGCTCTCTAGTCACCTTGGGTCAGCATGTAGATCTCTGGAGGGAGTGATCCCTACCTGCCCCATCGGGACTGGGGAGATGTAACCCAGGAATAGCCTCTTTGGCTATGCACCCCCGCTGGCTATAGTCGTCCCAACACTTTTCAACCTACTCGCAAAGTGTGCACGGGGAGGGGCGGATGGAGTAGACAACCCTAAGCCATGTTCTTATGCCAGCCCAATCTATTGTCATGATTAAATGCTCAAGACCGAACTCGAGACCCAAGCTAGTCAGTCATCCCCTGGAGTCTGAGCCTTGGGTGGGAACTTCCTTTGTATTGTGCTGATCTTTGTCTATGCAGATGTTGATGTGCCACCCTTCGAGGTGGGTATATGATGTTATGTTACTGACGTGTATGTTACACTTCCGCAGCTAGGTAGGCCCTGAGGAAGACGGGGTAAAATGACCCCTTCACTCTTCCCACTGTGGACTCTAGACGGTCACAGTGATATGTGGAGGGCCCTGTATCAGTGTGGAGCTGGTGCGGGGGATGAACTCCTGTTGGTATACGGTGCGGGCATCGTATACGAGTAGGGGACGTCACAAAAAGAGGCTTGCCTATCAATTGTGGATTGTGATCCAAGATAGAGTTTTCTAGAGAATTTTGGCAATGTAGAGTAGGAATGTGATTAATTGCCACATGGTTATATAGCATCTATCATGGCAAGCATATGTTCTTCTCTCAACAAGAACCTTCTTTTCACCAAGGAAATCCATTATCTCTATGTAATTCTATCGTATGCATTTCAAAAACCAGAGTGAACCATTGTTCTTTCTCAAATCCTGCAACTATTTATATACTGCTTTTTAATCTGTCATCTCTACTTTCAACCATATTTTAATCCCCAACTATAATCCATGTAAAATCAGTACTGTAGTGTTTCATTTTATTTATGATGCTAGCCCATAATGCCCCTGTGACGTTCCAGGACAGTATACGGTCCCAGGACGTATACTGTACTGCCTCGTCACGCGCACACGCCACTCTGACGCACGCTAACGTGTAGCCAGGTGGGTAGCCCTAGGGGGCAACGTGCCAGGGATATGTGCAACTATTAATGTGCACATTTTCCAATGTACACATTAATGTGGGCACACATTTCCATGTGGCCACTTGATGCCAAGTGGGCCACACCTATAGGTGCAATTAATGTGCACATTTTCCAATGTACACATTAATGTGGGCACACATTTCCATGTGGGCACATTTTGCCACCTAGCCATTAAAGGCAAATGGGCCCATTACCAATTATCCCACATGCCTAAAGGGGATAATTGGAAACCCTAGCCAACCCCTTGTCTATTAAGGGAGGGAAACCCTAACTTGCCCAATTTTCGTTTCTAGGGTTTTGGAACTCTGTTTTGGCTGCCTCAACAGCCAAAACCGCCTCCCAGAACTGTACCCTTAGTTTCTCTTGATTCGAGCGTTTCAGCAGGATGGTCGAGCTCAGGTCAGGAGGAGTCCCTCAAGGATCAGGTATTTAGGCAATTTATTAGCTTAAACCCTCTTTTAGTCATAAAATCAGTAGGTTTAGCCTATTAAATTGCCCATAGCAGCCTTCTAGATCTCTAGGTAGCAGACTCTAACTAAAGAACCTAACTCTATGATATAGATTAGATCTTGTTCTTTAGTTCTCTTATGATGTATGTGAAGGATGTATCTCTATGAACTCCTTGTATTGGGAAGGGGGAGGGTAGAGACCTAAAGCTTGGTAGTGGATGCTCCTAGATTAGCCTCTCTAGCACCATATAGATTCGGCCTGTGTACAAGAACCACACCGGGTTGTGGGTGAAGGGGCCAGACTGGCTAAGAAGGAGGTTCATGTCCTGACTCTTGAACGATCCCTCTGGTGTGTAAGGCCTACCAGGGATCATTGTGACTAGGTCTAATGGCTCACCACCGAGTCTTGGTGAGGCATGGACTCGACACCCGTGAAGTGGTGTACACTTGCCGGTGGGTTGGTCGAATCACGGCGGTGGCCCTCTAGTCACCTTGAGTCAAAGATGTAGATCTCGGAGGGAGTGATCCCTTCCGCCCCATCGGAATCGGGAGGATGAAACCAGGGGAATAGCCCTTCGGCTATGCATCCGCGGCTCTGGCCAGTCCCGACACTTATCGGCCTACTCGCAAAGTGTGCAATGGGAGGGGCGGATGGAGTGGACAACCCTATGCCATGTTCATATGCCAGCCAAATCCATTGCCATGAATTCTGTCTGCAATGAACTCTGGAGATCCAAGCCGTCAGTCATCCCGTTGAGTCTGAGCCTTGGGTAGAACTCCCCATATGTATTGTGCTCACCTTGTTTATGCAGATGTGATGGACCACCCCTCGAGGTGGATATGTGTTTATGTTATATACTGACATGTATGTTTACGCTTCCGCAGCTAGGTAGGCCCTGAGGGAGACGGGGTAAAATGACCCCTTCACTCTTCCCACTGGAACCAGTCACGGTTGCAGTGTTATGTGGAGGGCCCTGTATCGGCATGGAGCTGGTATGGGGGATGAACTCCTGTTTGTATACGGTGAGTGCACCGTATGCGAGTAGGGGACGTCACAGCCCCCCTCTGCCTTGCATTATTATGCGCATATACATTTATAAAACTCCATCTGACATCTCCATTAGTCCAAGTAATTATACTATGCCTTACGAAATTATCAATATAAGTAGAACATACCCTAATGTCGTTCCTTCAAGCTATTCAGGTATCAGGATTAGACCTCCCACTAGTAGAATCTATACACACAAAATTAGATCCCAACGTTCTTAAGAGAAAGCTAATTCCGTTGCCACTTAGATGGCAACCCTTTTATTGTTTTGGGCATAGTCATATTTCACAATTGTTTGGCATTGCATAGGATTGTTATTTGGCTGTTTGAAGATGCGTCTGCAAGATGGAGTTCTAGACCTGGTGAGTAGGAGCACCTCTTGTTGAATTGTTTGAATTCACAAGGCCATGGGGAAGTTACTATGCCACAGTTCAGTTGAATGCATTAGTTGCTCAGAAGCCCTAGCATGTTGGAACACCCATGTTAAATTCAGGATTTTACATGGCCATGGAGGAGTCACCATGATGCAGTAGTAGTTTACGTCCCCAGAATATGGCTTAGGCTATCTCAAAGTTAAAGGTCTTTGTTGAGCTCTTATGTGATGCTTTACTTTTTAAGAACAAGTATAATCATACTACATAAGAGATTTAAAATTTATTTTCAAGTTCTGCAAGTTTAAGCCAAATTCGGGGGAACCGTTGAATATGTGCAATTATAAGCAGAAGTATTTGCTAACAAAAGAATTTATGGCTCTGCAGGATCGGGAGTGGCTTTTATGGCATCTACTCTGATGGAGGGAAAAGCCTATTGCAAGAGGTTCTGCAATGGATGGATGCAGGATAAAAAGGTCCATTTGTGATATTCTGAATCGATACGCTCTTGGGCGGCCAGAAATATTTTCATCTTCCATATTGTGATGATAACTTTATTGCTCCTATGAAACTTCTGATAATATTTAACATGATTATGTTCAGATTTTTGAGATAGATCAGGAACTTTTCTTTGCAAGTTCTTGCTCAAGCTCCACTTGATAAAATCCATTGTATTTGATTTTATTGACAGTTTTTTCAATATGTTTTCTGTTCTAGGCATACAAATCAATGTATGGAAAACATGATTTATATGAAATTCCAAGTTCACATGTCTAAGCTTTTACTCTTCTTTTTCTTGTGAATGTTGCTTGGATTAACAAAATGTGAGAATTCTTCTGAAGTGCGTAAAAAGCCATTATTTTTCATTGCATTTGCCACTCCATAAACCACAAATGAGATACCTATCTTTGGAGAGATACATATCTTTGGAGTGATTAGGGGTGGCCACATGCAATCTTTGCTGCCTCCACCTCCGTATCTCAATATGATATGAGAGCGCATACCAGAGAGATGAAGAGAGGGGACCAGCAGATTGAACTAGTTTTTGTGGATGCTCCCCCTGCCGGAGTGGAAGATGCAAAATTGGCCTTCGACTTCAAGATGGAGGCCTCCACCTCTTTTTTTTCCATCAAATATGCCGTTGAAGGCAAAAAAATGATCATGTGGCCACCCCTATTGTCCCAACCAATTTGGAGGTCCTGATCACTTGGGGTCTCTAAAGGTTGTTGCACTGAGCCCAATTTGTGTGCAACACTGCCTTTAACTGTCGATGATTTCAAACCTCTATTGTTCCCACTAATGATTTTCTTACTCATCTAGAGATGGTTTTTCCCTCTTGAATTTGACAGCTTCCCTTTGTTCGACTGCTTCCATTTTATTTTTTCTTCAAATGCCATTCTTTGCATTCCTATCCTCACCATTATCATCGTCCAATACTAAATCGGCTCTATCTTTCGGAGGGGAAGCCAGATTTTCGTGCCGCACTGGGCCGAGGTCGCCGATGCAACGCGCCGCCGCCGCCACTCCTGCGCTCGCCGCCGCCAGCCGCCGGTACCCCCTCGGACAGACAAGCGCTCCCGCCGCCCATTGCTTTGCTTTCAGGCGCAGACATTGCTCCCCCTGCAACCGGGGCAGATCGTCGAGCGTCCACATCGAATGCCAACAAATAGGAACTGTGCCTCCGGATGGTGTCTTGGAACTGTTGGGGCTTCCCCTGGCAGAAAGGCGAGAGTCTCAACTCTGTTGCACCAGATATGGATCTCATTTTCCTCATGGAGACATGGGAGCATGCGAGGGCCTGACACGGACCTCCCAGCTATCCGCATTTTCTGTTCAATGAGTGCACGTGCAAAGCGAGGGCATGGCGGCGTTGTTCGCTACTACCGCGGCAACCTTTGAGGCTTTTCCGGTCTCGTTGCACAAAAAGCGAGCACAATCGCTACTTGTGGGTGCGCTGCGGCAAAGATGACGGTGGCGACACTCTCCTCATATAAAGATGCTACTTTCCACATGCCGAGAGCAACTTCTATAACACTCATTTGGATGTGGATCGATTGGAGCCCTATGTCGATCTATATGATGACATACAGCAGCACAAACAATTGGGCAGGGTTATGTTGCTTGGCGACTTTAATGCACGCACAAGAGCCGAGCAGGTCCCAAAATTTGACCCCCTGGCAGAGGACGTCTTGCAGTTGAACCCCGCAGAGGTGGCTTGGTCAAGGATATCAGATGACAGCCATATTTCGCGCTATGGCAGGCAGTTGTCGTTGATGGGTAGTATCTTTGACCTGGTTATTTGTAATGGGTTGGCACAATGGCCGTCTTCCAGTTGCTACACTTGTAGACAAGAGAACCAAGGGGGCGGCTCCAGTGTGGTGGATTGTCTGCTGGTTGAGGAGCGGGATCGCACACGGGTTACTCATTTTTCCATCGGATGCACACTTTCGGGACGAGGAAGTAGATTGGGACCACCGCCCCCGTTCATGCATCTCCATTGGAGGCTTCCAGGTGCTTTTCTTTGCTTCAACACACCGGGTGCCCCAATTTGCGCGCTGGACTACGACCAGCGAGGGACCTATGCTCACCGCTTGAGCATGATCTGGCGGGAGGCCGCAGCTCCCCACACTTCAAGAGCAATCTGGCGGTGACTCACCGCTTCGGACGGGGCCGAAAGATGCTTTGGGAGAGGCCGCTCACGGCGAACCACAGGCACTACCACCTTTCCCCGCAATAAATGGTTTGATGATGAGTGTCGGGAGCTCAAACGCACACTCCGGCAAGTCACTGATCCCATCTCCCGCCCACAGGCCATCAGTCAATACCGCTCCTTTCTCAAGAACAAGAAGGCGGATACCTCGCGAGAACATCAGCAGCGGATGTTTGGTCTCCCCGGACCGCACCCAGACATTCGGAGAAGGGTCTTGAGCAAGCCCGCACAGCCCACGGGGAACATCACCTGAGCAATGGGTACAAGATTTGCAACCTTTGTACGACCTCCGCCGGGGCCGCACCGATCCCTCCTGAGATAGGCATGGCTCACGGTTATCACGAAGGGAATGTTATCATGGGCCTACTGGCGTCTAGCTAATGGGAAGGCGGCAGATTTAGATGGCATGCGGCGTAACTTCAAATGGGCCGGGCCTCCACGGTGGCCCTGTCCCTCACGACATTGTTCAATAAAGCATTGAGAAGGCTTCCCTTTACGCAATGGACCACTAGCGAGTAGTGCCCATATACAAAGCGGGGACCCTCAATGCCCGCCAACTACCGTACTATTATGGTCAGCTCTCTCTTTGCAAAACCGTTATCGGGCATCCTTGAGCAAATGGGGTGACAATATGGGCAGAGGAAACGGAGGTGCGCAGCTCTTACCGCAGCAGGTTTCCGCCCGGACATTCCACCATTGATCATATCTTCACTCTGCGCACATTGATTGAGGATAGCAGGAATTGCCGGCAGAACCTGTACTGTTGTTTCGTCGATTTTGCAAAAGCGTTCGACACAGTACCCCGCAACAAGCTCTGGGACAGATTGCGGCAGCTGGGGACCCCCCTGGACTTGCAGAATGCAGTATATAGGCTGTACGAGGCATGCTCAGGCCGTATCACATCAGCAGCACAGCCGGTAATCAGTAGCATTGGAGTGCGTCAGGGTTGCCCCCTCTCCCCCACACTCTTTGGCCTATACATTGATCAGTTGGAAGATTGGCTCTCTGAGCATGGAGGCGCGGGCGCACATCTCATGCATCACACAATCCGGCAGCTCATATATGCTGACGATGTCAACCTCATGGCCTATACTCCAGAGGACATGCAGTGTCACCTGGATGCTCTTGACACTTTTTGCCAATTCACTGGCATGTGAGTTAACTTGGCCAAAACTAGGGTGCTGCTAGTTGCATCGTCCCGTCAGCCAAGGCTTCCCACCTTCACCTACCAGGGGCAAGAGGTAGAGGTAGCTCCGACCTACAAGAACTTGGGGATTGAGTTCTCAACTACCACCCATTGGGATGCGGCTATCAGGCTGCGGGTCACGGCGGGTTGGAAAGCACTATATGCCATGCAGAACAACAGCCACAAGGCAGAGTTGTACGCCTGGGGCCACCAGTCACATTTGTTTCGGGCCTTGGTTGAGCCGGTCCTTTTGTATGGGGCAGAAGTGTGGGGTCCGATGATATCCCTCAACACCTGGAATGACCTCAAACAGGTGCAGAAGACCTTCTTGGCACGGGCCCTGGGGGTGAAGTCCACAATTCCGTACCAGATCCTACTCCAAGAGACATGCTTTCTACCCCTTCAACGGGCTGCATTGGAACGCCATATCGTTTACTTCCAAAAGGTGGTCGCTATGGCTAATACACGCTTGCCCCATCTTGCTTTGGCCACAGCGATGGGTCCCCAACGCCTGAAATCCTACTGGAAAGACAAGCAAGCTCAGTGGTTCTCACGCTGGGGCGTGCAGGCAAACAGATGCGTCCAGGTCAGGACAAAGAAAGATCGCGAGGCACTTAAACTGTACCTAGATGCTACTTTCCTTCGCAAGCTCTGGGATGCAGAGGCTCTGACGCACGTTAAGCTGGCACACTATCAGCAGCAAGTCAATCCTAGGCTCACAAGAGGCCCACACCAGTACTTGTACACCCAGCTGCCCATGAAGAAGCGCAGACTTATAGCTTCCATTCGCACGGGTGCACATCGCCTCCGCATTGAAACAGGGCGTTGGGCTCGGGAAGCACGAGAGCAAAGGCTTTGCCAGTGTTGCCACCAGGGCGCGATTGAGGATGAATGTCATACCCTCCAGATCTGCCCGGCATTTGCCCATATCCGAGAGAGGTATGTTCGACTACTAGTGCCTGGCCAGCCGTTGCATCAGTTATTGACTACGGCGTCAGTGGGTTTGTTGGGGTCATACCTCCAGGAGGTTATGGATGCACGGACTCGTTTGTGTCCTACGGGACGGTCTTGAACTGTCCTATGCAATTGTACAGTGTACCAGCATGCTTATTACTGCTAAGGTTTTTCCCTCGAAAACCCTTCGGGGCGGGGGTTTTTTAATCCTGTCAGTAATACGCTTGCTGCTCTCTTTTTGTTTGGGTCCCATAGGCCAATTGGTCTCCGTGGACGCTAAAAACCTATTCTATTCTATTCTATTCTATTCTATTCTATTCTATTCTATTCTATTCTATTCTATTCTATTCTATTCTATAAACTTATAATACTGTCATCACTCTCTTTGTCTATACACATGAGATCAAATTCTCATTATTATTCTACTTTTCACTGAAGGGATAAATAATGGAAACATATCAGTTCAAGGCATAGGGGATGCCATTCCAGCATGGGTCCCGCGACTGGCGTTAGCCGGGAGCGGGTTCACCGGCCACGCCGGAATGACAGACAATATGCCTTGAACTGACAATATAGTACTTGGGGAGCCAAATTTTTTTTCTTCTCTCTCCCCTGCGATGGTGCCACAGGGCTGTGCAACGATGGCAAAATCTTCTTTCCGGGTTCCTCCTTCGGCGATGGCATCTTTCCTCTGAAACAATGGCGATGCAACGGCGATGGCGATGGCGATGTTTCACCAAGTTTTTGTTCTGGCTTCCGGCTTCCTGTTCTGTCTTCTTGTACAAGCCCTACTTCCTTGCTTAGGTTAATGCGGCTTCAAGCCCACCTTCCCCTTCAAGCCACCGCTGGGCTTGAAGCCCCGCTTCACGCTTTAAGCCACGCTTAGGCATCAAGCCCTACTTCCGGCCTCACACCCTGTCTTGTTCAAGTTTTCTGTGCTTCCGGCTTCTTGTTCTAGTCCTACTTCCTAAGTCATGATGGATATGTTTTATAAATGGTTTCTACATCAAAAGAAGGAGAGATTCAAAGCTGTGGATATGACGAAGCTAAGGCTACCACCATTTGACAGGCTAAACAAGCTACGACAGGGCCAGATTCAAGTTATGGCATTGTCTAAAGAATCAATCAAAAGAAAAACAAAACAGAGTAAACAGAGTAACTGGCTGAAAACCAGAGATGCGGAATGGTCGACCCAAGATACCATTCTGCAATGGAATAGTATGCCACATGGCATCATTAGAATAACCCAATGCCAAATTTGGCGACCCAAGTACCATATTGTCCATATGATTGGTTATAGGACTTTGTCATCTCCCTCGCCGTATTCCTGAATTTAGAAGGTGTTTTGTAAATTTCTAATTTTGCTCACATCACTAGACAACATTTCCTTTGTGTTAGCCCATACTTGGAATGGTCAATTGAGTAGAGTGGCAACTAGTAACGTGCACCTTCATGTTCCATATTCTTATCTATATCACACTTCCACGTCGTCAATATACTTGATTCTTTAGCAAGGGATACTTGATTGTTAGCATTAGTTTTGTTCGTTTCTCGTAGTATGTCCTCATAGATGTTGCCATAAATAAATCTATCCTTGACGAGATAATATTTGGGAATGGGATTCCATCAATTGCCTAAATTTGGTCCGGTGTAAAACCCGAGGAATGGTATTGTTGATATAATATGAATTCTCCTGCAAAATGGTCTAGGGCAGGGTGACTAATTTTTCCCTATCGCTTTAGGCCTGCGTGGCTGATAGACAGCCGTCGATCCTTGGATTGGAGGGCTAGGATTGCGCCACGCAAGAGAGGGGCTGTATAATTGTCCCGCCTTCAGAGACTGAAACTGTAGCAAATGCAGACTGCAAACTTCTTGAAATCCAAAAAATCACCCACTAACTAAAGTCTTAGCAACTAAATTTTTCATATTCCTAAGATGTTTAGCGTGATCAGTTACAGCAACTTTAGGCTCACCGCTTTCAACATGTTTTTCTAAATTTAGAGAAAGATTGCTTGAAGAAATTAGACCGAGCTGCTTCTACTCTCGACTCCGAGACTCATCAGGAATGCCCTGCGTAATCCAGTCTATAAATCTCTGTTTTGAGACCCTTTAAGCCAATCTGTAAATCTCTGCCTTGAGACCCTTCGAGTAGAATCACCCTGTTACCAGGCATTACTTTCTTTCTGTCCGATTTCACTACTCTCAGAAAATTGAGAACCAGAACAAGGCATCTTATTATGATCGTCCATCTCCTTTGTTTCAACACATGAAGCTTTGTTGAAAAAAATCTTAGCAGTCTGTACTGCATTTCCTGATCTTTAGTGGCTCTCCATCGACCATATAAAAGCCCTCTTTTTTCAGAATTCCAACTCACGATTTTAACCCAATATTGAATTTATTACCGTGAAGGATGTTAATGCTGCAGCTGGATTGATCTATTTGCATGGTTTTCTATCAACTTTTCTGATTATTACGTTCATGCTTGCTGTTTTATGAGCTCAAAATATGGAATCTGGTAAAGATTCGGGTAACTGGCTTAAAGGACTCTGGTTCAGGATATTGGTAGGATTCTGGTTCAGAGCAAAGCAGAGGGGCATTACAGTAAAGGTTTCTGGAGATGGTCTGACGAAGCGTAATTACCGGTTTTCAAGTCTAGTGGAAACCCCATGGGAGGGTGCAACAACTCTAGCTAATCTATTTGAGCAATCTTGTCATAAATATGCATCACGGCATATGCTTGGCACTCGAGCTCTAATTAGTACTGAGACTGAAACAACCCTAGATGGAAGAAGTTTTGAGAAAGTAACACTTGGTCCCTACTCTTGGCTCTCCTATGCTGATGTTTTTAAAACAGTGGTGAACTTTGCATCTGGACTTGTAGCCATTGGACACCAAAAGGGAGAAAAAATTGCGATATTTGCTGAGACAAGAGCAGAATGGTTCATTGCATTACAGGTATTCTATTCTGTCTCAATCAGAGAAGAGAAACTTGCATCCCAAAATGGTTCAGTTGAAAATGTTCGAACTGTTTGACGTAAAAGCATCATATCATATATATAATTAGGCTGACTAACCTTGATTATTGATTTTACATATGAAAAATTGGTTGTTATATAGTAGAATCTTGTATCATAGCTCCCATTCAGTAATGTTTGGGTACTCTTTCCATCAAATTCTTAGCATCATTTGAACTTTTCTTTTTCCTTCTTGCTTTTTGGCATGTTTCTTCTTAGTGTGCCTCTCTCAGATGTACTTTGGCTTGCGTTTAAAGGTTTTGATAGGATAAAAAGCTGAGTAAGTAGATCATGAGATCCACTTCCATCTTGGAAGTCATTGGAAAGTGCAGGCTACTATCTGCAATTGCATATTTACGTGCTATCTAAGTCTCCCACAATTTTATATGTAGCTAAGTAGTGATTGTGATCCACATGAAATGCGATTTTGGCTTCAAGATGTGACGTATTGGATACACAAGCATGGAGATGGATCACAAAGGTAACCCCATTCGAGTTCGCTTGAACAGTATCTTGTAACTCGATTAAATGTTCCACCTGGAAGACATAGATGCACAAAGTATTCTTACATGCATCATTTGGAAAAATATCATTTGATACATTCGAATAAGTTTTTCCAATCCGAAGGAACCAACAGTAGCACCTTACCATTGCTGAACTAGCACTACTTTTCTCTTTTTGCAGGGATGTTTTCGGCGCAATTATACTGTTGTCACAATTTATGCGTCCCTTGGAGAAGAAGCATTGGTCCACTCCCTCAATGAGGTAAAATATTACCCTTCATAAACTCGCATATAAAAGCTATAGCTTTGCAATTCAACTTGCAATATTAGCAGCCATCATCCTTGACACCTCCATATACAAGTTACACTAGGTTTTACATGATTGTTATACATTTGGTTCCATTTTCCACAATTGTAGTATATCACAGATATCATTGGTTGTGCTCTATAACAGACAGAAGTTTCAACTGTCATCTGTGACTGCAAGCAGCTGGATAAGCTCTTGGATCTAAGTCATCAATTAACCACAGTCAGACGAATAGTATACATGAAAGATGACTCAAGGGACCATGTGCCAACATCCAATTCCAGTTGCGAGTTGTTCCAGTTCTTGCATGTTGAAAATCTAGGTCAAGATGCTCCAATTGACCCGGACTTACCAAGGCCTCAAGACATAGCAGTGATTATGTACACTAGTGGCAGCACAGGCACGCCAAAGGTTAGTTATGTTGATGCTAGTGATATTGCTTGGCTTAGTGTTGTTATTATTGAACTTCTTTCACCTGCATTAGCGTAGTCCAGAATCTGCCCATCATATTTGGCACTAACCATTGGTTGGTATTAATTAGGGAGTGATGATGTCTCATGCTAATGTCGTTGCCACAGTAGCTGGAGTTCTGAACATGGTGCCACAGATAAATTCAAAGGGCATATATCTTGCGTATTTACCCCTTGCACATATTCTGGAGTTGATTGCTGAGGTTATTGCGATTCTCATGAAGTTATTGATTGTACACGAACATCAGAAGCCAACCAATACTGGAGTACCTTTGTGCTTTTTCAGGTTACAGTATTTTCTGCTGGTGCTGCTGTCGGTTATGGTTCACCACTGACTTTGACAGACACTTCAAGCAAAATAAAGAAAGGGACAAAGGGAGATGCATCTGAACTGAAGCCTACATTGGTGACCGCAGTTCCTGCAATACTTGATCGTGTTCGTGATGGTGTGCGGAAGACGGTAGGAACTTTTGCCATTTCAAGAGATTATATGGAATATTTAAGTGCATCTCATCTTTGGCAGATTGATTCCAAAGGTGGCCTTGCTAAGAAACTGTTTGAACTCGCTTATAATCGGAGATTAAGAGCGATCGACGGAAGCTGGCTAGGAGCATGGGGTCCTGAGAAGTTGTTCTGGGATATACTTGTTTTTAGAAAGGTGAAAAAAGTCCTTGGTGGCCGTGTCCGTTGGTTGCTGTCTGCAGGAGCACCACTATCTGCAGATACTCAGAGGTTTATCAACATTTGTTTCGGGTATGTTAGATGTTTAAAAGTAGAGCTTTCTACTGTGGTACAGTAACTTAAAGTCTACTTAGCAATGCCTACACTAGCTGGCCTGGAATACATGGATTATAATAAGTTGACAATTACTGAAAAAACTTTTCCCTTATTCTATGATTGAACAAAGGTAAAATAGCTGTTTTATAAGACGAAAAAGGGGTCACCCACTAATATATGATTGCTTCATATTTATGAAATGTGCATAGGATACCCATTGGACAAGCATATGGCCTCACTGAAACATGTGCTGGTGCTACATTAACTGAATGGAACGATACATCTGTTGGTCTTGTGGGACCTCCATTACCCCATTGCTATATCAAGGTGAAACAATATGCATTAGTTTTAGAAATTTCTAAACTTGTACATGGAAGTTTTCCTTATGGCACCTAGACATCCATGCATTTGGCAATATTATTCTTCATCTATTCTTCATCTTATCAATTCATGCATGCACTTATGGATATGGCCCTAAACTCCTCTTATGCAGCTTGTAGACTGGAAGGCTGGAGGTTACCTCACTATCGATAGACCAATGCCAAGAGGAGAAATTGTCATAGGTGGACCAAGTGTTACTATGGGTTACTTCAAAAACGAGGAAAAGACACATGAAAATTACAAGGTACTTATTAAAACAGAGTGGTTGAATAGATGATCTTAGTGCCTGACTATTGCCCTTGTGAAGGTGGATGAAGGAGGGATGCGCTGGTTTTATACGGGTGATATTGGACAGTTCCATTCCGATGGATGCTTGGAAATCATAGACAGGAAAAAGGATATTGTCAAACTGCAACATGGAGAATATGTCTCACTGGGCAAGGTAGATGCAAATAATATCTGTTCAAAATATATTGTGCTTAACTTTACTGCTTTAACAGGTAGAATCAGTTTTGATGGCTAGTCCCTATGTGGATAACATCATGATACATGCTGATTCCTTCCAAAGTTATTGTGTTGCACTAGTGACCCCTTCCCAAACAGCTTTAGAAAAATGGGCTAAAGGGCAGTACGAGAGCTTTGAGGATCTATGCAGCAAGAAGGAAACTATCGAAGAGGTGTTAAAATCGCTTTCAAAGGTCGGTTACATGAGCTGACACATAGATACATGTTGGTTTAGGGTCTCCTGATTTCGAATGTTTGTATTCATAGGTTGCCAGAGATTCCAAACTACAAAAATTTGAAATACCAGCGAAGATAAAATTGTTGTCGGAACCATGGACTCCTGAGACTGGCTTGGTCACTGCAGCACTGAAGCTGAAACGAGAAAATATCAGGAAAGCGTTTGCCAACGAGCTTAAGCAGCTATATGGATAAAGACAGAATATTGTATGTCTATTATTCCTGCAACGACTTTACGGAAAAGTCATACAACCATACGCAAGGAAGGAGTTTGTGAGATTCGAATTCCAGCATTTCAGAAGATATCGTTAACTTGTTATCTTTTTCCTTCCCCGCTAAGGGATTTATCATAATAATAATATCGCTAAGTTGGATAAATCAGATAGCATCTAACTCCACCTGGGATGCATATAATAAGATAATAAGATATGGGATGTTTTCATATTTTATTGCCGACCATTGATGGAGAGAATATTCCCTCGCTTGTGCTAGATCAAGGGCCTAGGATTTTTTTCGTCCTTACCCCAACGACACTCCCAATGGTGCAAATTAAATCGGATTGACATATATATCATATCATTCTCAACACATATTTACAGCCCGGAGGTTTGAAACGCATCAGACAAAACTGGAAGACCAACACAGATCCGGCAGAAAGAACCCAAGCAACAGAATTCGCGTTGCCCAAGCAGGCCGAATTTTATATGGCGCCTCTGAACCCACCGAGCCAGGAATCCCCTAAACTCTCAGACCATAAAGAACAGAGAATAACATAACAGGGCTTGGAGGATTCGAACCTCCAGGCCAAACCGGCCTCACTAGAAGCTACAAAGAAGAATGAATGAATGAATAATCTAAATTGCAAAACCACAAGACAATTACAAGAAACAAAAGCTTGGTTGAAGAATCTATAGAATGGAGAAATCTGCAAAAATCTTCACTTTAGGCTTCAAATCTCATATCTACAGGAAGTTGCAAAAGCAAAAAGAGGGGCAGAAGTGTCACCTTAGCCTGAAGCATGGTTAATTTGCAAGGTTTGTTCTTTTTCACAAGAAGCTCTTGAATGAATCATCGCCAGATTTGGGCTTTTGTTGTATGTATCCCCTTCTGCCAAACCCTGTTTTTAACCTGTGATTTTCAAATAGCCTAAAATCTGGCCTTCATAAGCTGCTCCACAAAGTCCATCTTGCCGTTGAAGCCCATCCCTATGTTTTGGCTTCCAATAGAAACAGGTGCAACTGGAAAAGCTCCAAACAAACAACATGGAAGGTGCCAAAACTTTCCCACTTTCGAAAGATTATTTTTTTTCCCGAACCATGCAAAAATAACCCTTCGCTCTAGCTCAAATAGAAATTCTGCATCCACACCTAACAAGCAGCTCAAACCAGGGTTCTGCATACAATACAATACAATACAATACAATACAATACAATACAGGAATCATATTCTCAACCACTACGAGAATACCCTCCCGCAATACGAAATGAATTGTGCAAACTTAATCATGCTATTCTAGGCTTACTTAAAGATGCTGAAAGATCATATGTTGTTATGAAAGGGTTAACCACCCCGATAAATGGGTGAGCCCGGATACGACTTTCTACTGAGATTCCACTGGCATCACTTGATGCCTGGAAGTTAGAAGTTTTCTGTGATTCCACTAACAGTGGTAATTAAGCATCGGATTTTGCTTCGGGAGATGATGTGGATGCTATAAACAATCGGTTAACTGTCAAAAGATTCCTCCCATCCTTTTGCACCAGAAGCAATTACCCCTCTCCAGATCTTGACGTAAATCAGACCAAGAAAAGAGATTCCTTGTGGAAGAGCTGCCTTTGCCGTAGTGGAATCCATACATCCAACTATGGTAGTTTAGTTTTACGGCATTTGATGCCACAGAGTTAACCGCCACTTCTGGCATTGAAATCTCAACCTAGTATTTGTTTAGCACACCAGTTCAACCACTGCCCTGCCCTTGGCTTGAATTTTAGCCCAACCATGGCCCTGCCCATAGCTTGAATTCATGTGTAGGTTATTTTTGACTTGGAGACATTTTGGTCCGTTTGATTTCCAATTTTTAGGTTGAACAACTTTGAAATTAAGAAATGAGAGAGAAAATGATCAGAGAACTAAACTTCTTAGCGCTTTTGCATCTTCTAGGATAGGATGACATTGTTAATGGAATCCATGAGTAAAATGGCATTAGCATTCGAAAGAAATTGACTGGCTATACACTTCTTCAGACAGCTCTTTCATCCCCACGCATTTTGCTACTAATTTCATGGCCATAAACATTTGGCGTCAGATAAGACAATTTTGTTTTTTTTATTTATATTTTATAGTGAAAATCAAAAGCTCTTGTGATTTGTTATATGATCTTATTGAGCAGAAATATCTTGGAAGATCAGACATAAAAGGAAGCAAACTTATTCAATTTAAGCAATCTTGCATTTCTATTGCTCTTGCTCTTTGTTTCTATTAATTTATTATCAGGGTGGAAGATGACTAGAGATAAAGCAAGTATAACAGTTTGATTCAAGCAAGTATGCATTTACATTATACTTTCATGAGTAAGTGCATCATTTGCATCTTTAACACAATTTCAAAGTTAGTTGACTGAAAGTTTTACGTGCATAAGATGTAATTGTGACCCAACCATTTTATTCAGAAAATGCCATTTGTATATTGAAATGGAGATGGAGGATTATAAACAATGAAATATTTTCTTATTCCACAAATGTTCATCGACAAGATGCTTTTAGAGTGGTTGCAAAAAAAATGTTTTCTATTTTTGCTTCATAAGGTTTGATCAAAGGATTTAATTCTGAATCTGCCAATTGAGCGTGTGAGTATGTGCTGAATATTTGTATAATTCAGTGCATTTGCAGGCTTTTCATCAAACACATTGACCTTCTCTTGATCAATATGCTTATGGCAGAACCATGCCATCAAGAATGCATGTGTTCATACATATTCCACCTGTTTTTTTTTTCAAAAGCAAGACTTAGAGTGAGAATCTTGCATGAGTTCTTGCACAATGAAGATGGAAGGTTACAAGGTATTCTAGCCTATTATTTTTGTGCTTGCTTCCAACAAATGAAGGATCTGCACCAACCAATTTTTCAAGTTTCTCTTGATGTTGATTTACAAGCTATACCATGTCATGCCTGCAAAACTCAGAATCTCAATTGAGAGAACAACTATGACATGCTTCACGCTTCCAGTGTATGTGGTCAATAACCACAGACTTCTGAACCTATTTAAACACTTGGCCATAAATTGGAGTTGATGATGAAGCCTTCGATGCTGCAGGTAAGCCTTACATGTCTTAGTAGATTGAATCCAAGAATCATCAGATAGTTTGTGCAATTGTAGTTTCTATACCTTTAACTTTCTAATGTTGAGGACTTGCTATTTTTAGAAAGAGCTTGGAAATGCAGAAAAGAAAGTGAAAGAGCTTCCAGATGATGCTATTGTGCATCTGCAATTTACACCACATAGAAAAAGCCGCATCAATGCTTATGGCCAAGTGCCAAACCTAAGTTCAAAAGCATCTTAAGAGAGATGCGTCAGATGCGACACATCGAAAGCATCTAAAGCATCGAAGCATCTAAATTTTAAGATGCGGTTAAGATGCGTTAAAAAATTAAATTAAATTATTGAGAAATACCTTCACTCCATTGCAGCCTTAGATACCTTTGATCTATAGAGACTTTTAGAACTAAAATACAAAATATATATGAATAATAGAAGAGAAAACTGTTACAGATCTTACTGTTACAAGTTTCTTGCTGCAGATTCTTTTGCCTTGTTGTATGTCTCCTGACCTGTTGTAGCAAACCCCTTTTCTCTATTGCTGACCTCCCAATCCTGATGCAAACTTCTGGCTCAACTCTCGACCTCCTTATAGACCTTACAGACTGGGATTGCTGCTTGCTCCATCGCCAAACAGAGAGCTTTGAAGAAACAATGGTTAGAAAAGGCAAAAGAGGCAACAAACTGTACCTATTTTAGGGTCAGCGGTACCAGGCAACATAATCCAAGTGTTTTTGGCAAAAAAAAAAATTTTGAAAAAAATAGGTGAAGCATCTATGTAAGATGCGGGTGTCGATGCGCACACATCTACATCTAAGCATCTTATTTTAAGATGCGCACATCTTACGAACTTAGTGCCAAACATTGAAGAGGAGAATGACGAAATTGATTGGGAAGCTTCAAAAGGCAAGTTATAGCATAATTAGTTTTATATGCTTTAATCATGTATTTAATCTTATGAGTATGAGAAATCTAACTTACCCATTTTAAGCACAGCAAATGCCACATCACTGATGACTCTAATTAGAAGCTTGATACGGATCACATTATGTTAGACCTATAAATTCCATAATTTAATAAATCCTCGCTATTATCAAATCAATCATGCCTTTTAAGAAGTGAAATCGTAATTCTAAGTTCATGATAAAGAAAAGGACTTCTAGATTAAATCTAACCAGCAATATCAAAGGGATGGATAATGGGTTACACCGATAATTTGACAATTTCAACTAGTTCACCAAAACTAGATAAAAGACCTAAGTTTAAGAATTAAATAGCTCACCACCTAATCGGGCCCTGGAGCTCAAGATTCTGGCTAAGTGTAGCAAGGCAAAGATATAGCTCAAACCTGAAGCATTAAATCAAATAACCTCTTGCAAGTACCCTCAAAATAAAGCTACGCTAATTGGTCACATCCTCCTCCCAAGAAGTCGCTTTCCCATGATCTCTCCCGTCTCCTGACAAGATATTAGCCTTTTAGTCTTATTAAGCCATATGATTTTTTACGTCACATTACTATATTTTATTAACATTGACTCTATTTTTGTATTATAATAACTTAAATTTAAGGCTCCAAAAAATAAATATCTCTTTAGTATAGACAATATTATTTGCTTTGCTTTGCTTTGCCCTTTTCTTTTGTGAACTTTTTATTGTGGTGTGTTATGGGAGATGATGATTTTTTTTTTGGGTTGCCCGTAGGGGGCAACCCTCATGTTGGAGGGTGGAGTGACATATGAAGGCCTTGATTTATTCTGAGAATAATATGCCATAGAATATTCTGTATAAGCGGTTGCGATCGGTTGGGCTTTTGTACGCCCAGTGACAGTTAGATGGCAACGATCCGTTTGGGATGTGCCTGACGGTAGAGATTGTTTGGGCCTATGGCAGTGGCATGAATGAGCTCCTTTCTTTCGTTTTGGCTGATCCATGGTAGTGGAAGCAGAAGGGGAAGTAGGGGAAGCACAGAATCTGATTTTTGGCCCTTTCAGATGACAATTTCGATCTTAAAAATGCTGGCTAATGACTTTCTTGTAGCTAGAAATTATAGTTTGCGCAAATCTGGATATCATACAACAGCTGCAGACTGAAGACTTTTTCATTCGGGACTGGTAGTGCGCTATGCAGGATGCCATACTATTTAGAACATGGGCAAAATAGTGCTAAAGAGGGCTGATTTATATCTTGGACGATCCAATAATGCTATGTATGGGAGGGTTTGAGAGTAAAAGGTGGCCTTGCATACCCTTTATTACAGTTTAGAGAAATAAATTGGTTGACAGAGTATTTTTCATCCATTTATCATTTACCATTTTAGTGAACCACTTCTTCCTTAAGCAATATCTTTATTACCATGGCATTTGTCCACTCAATGATGTTGAGTTCGCTGCACTCATACTCAGGACTAATTACGCTTTAGTGTTGATGTTATACTTTTGTTAACGATGATGCCTAGATCGAAATTGCTCCTATGAAGCATTATGAATAAGCATGAATGATAGCCTGCCTATATAATTGGGCATTGTATATGTTGTAGTATATAGAAAGATTTTGCATAATATTAAACTCTTAGAGTTCCAAATGATCAAGTTGTCAAAAATGAAACATTAAGAGGACAAAATAGCATCACACCATATCTCCTATCTTCCAAGTTTGAAGTTTAAAACCAAAGTTGTTATTATGGTGGATCCTTATAAAAAGATCGGCTGCTAGGAACTCAAACATTTGAAAGGGCAAGAAGAATTCAAAGTATCTATTATTCTAATGAAATTTGTCGTTGTATTTATTTGTGGTTCCAACATCAATCTATTTGTGGTTTTTTTCATCCATCTACACAGATGTTGAATTGATGATCAAAACTTAAAGGTTGATTTTAATCACCAAGCGAGGCATAAGATGAGGCAGTTAATGGCGGGTGGGCAATGTTTGGTCTAACTAGCCATTATTATAGAAGGCGTGGGAAGGATATAGTATCTGAAGTAACACGCATGTAGTTGAAAGACTGAGTGTTTTCATTACCGGAAAGAATGTGCATGCATATTCTCTAGAATGGCTTTTATATGCTCCGCTGATCATCATGATTTTCTTGCGCATCAATATTTTATCAGGCTTTCTACCTGAAAACTTCTTTGATATTTTTAGTTGGTTTAATAGCTTTCTTCCACAATATTGGTTAACGTCCATATTCATTTATTTATTAAGTCTGGTCTATTGACAATTTTGCTTTTGGAAAGGATAGGTACATAGCAAATCATAGATAAAATATTTTGTCTTGCAACATGTTATCTACATGCTTTCGAACAATGCCCTTTGCCATACAACTATGTGCAACATGTGAAAATTTTCAAATTGTATGGTATTTCTTTTTGCCTTAGAGGATCTAAAATTCTTAATAGATACAAATCTTCTATTGTATCTATGTGTGGCAAAGTTCTAGACGCTTCACAAAATTTTCTATTTAAAAAAATATTTTTCGATTCACTTGAAATATCGTAGGATATACGGCCGATAAAGAAAAAGGCGTATAAGGATTTATCCTATTCACTTTTATAAAAGTAGGGTTTTTTTTATATTCTGCCAGGAATAAAATTCAAAATTTTCTACTCCTTCCTCTACTACGAAATGAATTGTGAAAGTTTTAAATTGTTTGAAACCTAAATTCAATCGAACTGAGAATAGATCCAATCGATCCTTTGCGCCGATGGAGTCAAGCGGGACACAGAGCTGGATTTGGCTGATGCTGCCTAAACTAGATACAAAATTCATGTCCAGGAAGGCACTGGACATTATACAACTTCAGATCAGCCAGCCGATTCACATGTATGTTCTCTATCTACTTCCTACTGCTTAAACCAACCACGATTTATCCAACCAATCCATTTTTCCATTCTTTGTTAATCTTTTGTTTCTGAGATTTAAAGAAAATTTTCCGAACCAAGATTTTATTGCTGGGATATCATTAAAATCTGCAAGTGCCTAAGGCTAGAAGGAAATTTTCCTATTCATTTCAAATACTTTGCCATACATTCTGTACCTTTGCATAAAGTCGATACTGCTATTTCTGAAGAAACAAAACTTATATGACCAACAACCTCTTTCACCAAACACATTTAAGAGTGTGAAAATCTTCCATGGCCAATAACCTCTTCCATCAAAACATTTTTAGGGCATGAAAGAATCTTAAAAATACCCAGAGAAACTTGGAAAAATATCTTCCGCTCTGGCATTTTTTAAGATCGTTTTTGTCTTAAATACTAGGTAATTGATCGACAACGAGGTTTTTCCCCTGTAAAACCACGAGGTGGCCGACGAGTGACAGCAGCCACGAGTCACCACCGAGTGGTTTTGCAAGGCATACAACCCCATTGCCCCTCAATCACCAAGCGTAATGTATAATTGGAGTGCAATCACTTTGAATGGAGATCTTACAACTAGCATTTTACATAAAATCTCATTCCATATTATAATTTCCATATAATTATGGAGTAATTGCACTCAACCATGCATTATTATAAGTAAAAAGGAAAACTAGCGGAAATGCAGGCTAGGATGAAGGATAGGGTGGGGATAGAGAAGTGACATTCATGAAGCTTATTTTAACAATGATCTAATGGAGTTTGATGGTCTGCTTTTGCTATTGTTTGTATGATGAAATGTTAGCTATATGGGCTTTATGCAAGTGTCATTTGATCATGAGAGAAAGCATAATGAATGTATGCTTAAATGTACGAAGCTTACGTTTGACTTAGTTACTTTGGTATTAGTAGAGATTATGATGATTTTGCTAGTGAGTGTAAAGCTATATGCAGTTTTTCTAGTTGTTGGACGTATTTCGTACTGTTTCCTGTGCTTGTGAAATTGCAATGGTTAAGAAGGGGTTTGAAGTCACTTAGATCTTGATATGAATTTAAATCCCATTTAAATAACCTTAAGCCTTAAAAATTAAGATTTGAATGTGCAACAAAAGGGCCTTGGAAGTAAGTAGGTTTATACGAAAAGGAAGTAAGCCTATACTGTACAAGGGAAGGCCTTAGCAAGCTAAACATTTTAGATGCAAACGAACCAGTTCATCCTATAAGAACCCTTATATATATACTCACTCTCCCGTGGACGTAAAAAACCCATATATTTATCTACTTTCCCAAATTAACAATAGCACACCTCAAATTTTATGCTTGACTTATTCCGTTGGCATTTGAAATACAAGTTTATATACCAACAATCATATCCCAAGAACTCAGTCTAGATGAGGATCCACCAAACCAAGTGTAAAGGTTACGTTGTCAGATAGATGTTAACTAAATATTGTGAGTTGCCATTGCATTTACGTTATTCATGTTGGTTTTGTTTTATTTGTCACGTGGTAAATACAAATAAAAATCTGTTTGACAAAAGAAAAAGACATGTTAAACGCAATACTCAAAGCAATTGTTACAGTCAAATCTTTCAAAGTCTCAAACGTTGAAAGGCAACACTTCCATAGTCTTCATTACCTTTACAACCTTAAAATACTGATTGTCATACCATACTTATTATTAATAAAATATCTTGCCTTCAAACAAAAAAAAAAAAAAAAAAAAAAAAAAAAAAAAAAAAATTGTCAGTGACATATAGAGAAAAAGTAGAGAACTATAATTTTTAACTGACAAGAAACAAGGCGCATTAAAACTTATCTTGTGGTTATATAAGATGATAGAAAAGAACGATTCTATATTTACATAGCATCATCGGCTTATATTTTTCAGCCAGATTGCAAATAAATTAATACTAGGTAATTGATAGGCAGCGGGGTTTTATGCCCTGTAAAACCACAAGGTGGCCGATGAGTGGTGGCAGCTAGGAGTTGCCACCGAGTGGTTTTACAACGCATATAACCCGCCTCCCCATCAATTACCAAGTGTCATTCCATGTTATAATTTACATGTAAATATAGAGTAATTGCACGCAACCATGCATTACGTTGATCTAATTATGCAATATTTTCATTGGGCTATGTTTTCCGGGATTTATGCTGAAGACAAGTCATTTAAAAATGACATACACAACTTCACTCTTGCATTGGATAAAAGAACTCTGATATGGGCCACCCATAAAATAACTCTACCTGATAATGCCAAACATGATCTTAAACTATGTATACATTCTAATAGCTTGTTGAAGTTTTTAGTTGTTTCTAGAAACAGGAGCCACTATAAAATGAATACTATTCAGCATAGAGTTGAAAGATGCACCATAATAGCAATGGGCACCAAGTTTTATTGCTAGATATATACAAATGCCTTGCAACATCTACTTTAGCTGAGTAGATAGTAATTGGTTGATTAAGAATTGGCCCCCTTACATGTGGACAACCTTCTTACTCTGATAATGGACCTGCAAATTCCTTTATTGTTGTTCTGGTTCTCTTTGTTAAATAAGCAATGAGAAATTACCTTTTGTGAAAGCACCAGTCCTTTCTTTTTTGTCTAAATCTATTCAGTGCAGTTTCTCGTCTTGCAGAACGACCCTGCTGTACATTTATACCATCATTTGTAAAATCCATGTTTACTTGCCATTATAGTCATCACTTTCACTGGTATTGCTTCCCATGTTACTACAATTTGTGCCATCATAATGACTCTAGAAGTGTTGCAGAGCAGTCTCAAACAATGAAGCTACATCTATAAATTCGTGTGTTGCATCAACAAAAAAGGAAAGAACAACTATAGCTTAAAGCTAAGTACAAAATGTAAATTCCATGTGCACAGCTGCAAGACGACAATGTGTTAGCAGCTTTGCCATGGTTATAATCCTATCCTATTAAATTCCACTGTTAAAAGGATTGCTTATATTTATTCTTCCTGTCTTCCCAAAGGTCAAAAATCCCTGTAGCAGCCCGACGCCAAGACACCCATGATTAAGACAGTTGATATTTGAGTCATATTTGAGTGTGTTGTCTTATGCATAGGCTGGTGGTTCTACTCAGTGGATCATGATTATCCTTTGAGACTTTATTCCCGCCTCTGCATTTGTATTTTGCTTTTGGCTTGGAGTTTCAATAAAGTTTGTCGTTCTTCAAAAAAAAAAAAAAAAAGGAACATTATCTGCACTAATTTATCTAACTTATATCTGGGCTTTTGTCTGATAAGTAGTGAGGTGTTAAAAAATGCTAACCATGACAATCAAACAAGTGTGCTTTGCATTTTCTTATTTCATTTCTGCAAGCAACATATGTATAATTAGATGGTACAACAATAAACAATGCCAAATACCCTTAACCAACATGGCATATATAAGTTCTCGCTTCTTGCTTATAGGGCATGTTGAGCATGCAATCCAGCAAGGCATCACGCTCTCCTTGACATAAAAAGTTGTACAAGAATGCTCGTCAGCAAAATAGAAAAAGAATTAGATGTAAGCATCATAACATCGCATAAGCTGATACCAAAGGGCTCAAAAATTATAGCTTACTTCTTAAGTTGGAAATCTCAGAGATTTGTCATAAATCTTAACCAGTAATACCAGTAATCAACCAACGCCTTCTTTGACTGCAGCCCGTCCATATTTTGCAAAATTTATCTGTTTGATCAAAAGAGGAATAAGGATTTTAAAACCAAGAGACCTGAACTACAGATTCACAAGGTTGAACACAAGCATTTCATTAAAAATCTTAGAAAGCACACAGTGCAAGGGAAAAAAATACAGATGTAAGGAACAGAGAATACTTCCAAAGAGGAAAACAGGCTGCAATTTTGGCTGCTATAGAGGAGTGCCAAATGCTCAAGATAGTTTTATGGATGAAGAAATAGACATTGTCCTGAAAGAGCAAAGAGACAGAGGAATAAGAAGATAAAACATGAGGAAACGTTTTCACAGTCTATGTAAATTAATGCTATATACGTGTCAATAACCCCCCAGACCTAACCCAACCTTCAGCACCAAAATATTGGCCTCTTAGCCCAAATAATTCGTTTCTTTCCAAACCCAGCAAGTCCAGCCTAACTTTCACACAAATTTTTTACTACTACTTCAACATGGCTGCAGAAAGAGCAGAGTGAAGATTTCTCCATAGCAGAAAGAAGCATATCAGAGGCTTCTACATATCTGGTAAAGACCTGATTGCCAACCATGATGCCTACTATTGTAGCATTGGGTATGTCAAGAAGGATTAGCTCCCCTAATTAGATGCTACACCAAGCCATGTAAGTTTTCGTTAGAAATTCTAACTAAGAGATCTTCTTAGACCTGCAAAGGCTGACGTTTTTCGTTAGAAATTCTAACTAAGAGATCTTCTTAGACCAGCAAAAGCTGATGTTACCACAGGCTCTGCATCATGCAACCTCATCTGGTTGATTCCCATAATATCAAGCAGATTAACCAGCTGCTAAGGATTCAAATCGATCGTTCGAGTTTTAACTATCGGTTACAGAATTGTCTGAGAAATGGTTTAACCATCTGTGCCTTCACCTGAATCCCAAACAACAGAACATGGCCTGGCGGTCAAAGTTAAATTTTTTAGAGCTTTTCTAATTTTTGTAACCGTTAGATTTAAAAATAACAGATCTCATGGTTAATGTAAGGACACGTCATAAAACTGTGGGCTACATGGATAGCCTAGAATTGCAGATATTGTTGCACCTCGGGTTCGGGCTAAACATTTGCTCGAGTTTCCACTGGTTAAAGACAGTGTCCTGGATATTTGAAAATTATCGAAACATAGAAAAACAAAAATTACAGATTCGCAGAAAAAATATTTAGAATCTTCATAGAAAGTAATTGTCTAGATATGCTACAAATCCAATAGAACAGTCCACGAATTCAATTGCTCATAACAACATATCCAGATTACAGGATCGTGAATAATATGACTGTTCATGCATGCCTCAAAACAAGACCTTAGTGAGAAGAAAATGATAATAAATAAGCTGACATTCAGAAGTTAACGATAACGTCTGAGATGCTGGAATTTGGATCTCACAAACTCTTTCCTTGCGTATGGTTGTATGACTTTTCCGTAAAGTCATTGCAGGAATAATAGACATACAATATTCTGTCTTTATCCATATAGCTGCTTAAGCTCGTTGGCAAACGCTTTCCTGATATTTTCTCGTTTCAGCTTCAGTGCTGCAGTGACCAAGCCAGTCTCAGGAGTCCATGGTTCCGACAACAATTTTATCTTCGCTGGTATTTCAAATTTTTGAAGTTTGGAATCTCTGGCAACCTATGAATGCAAACATTTGAAATCAGGAGACTTAAACCAACATGTATCTATGTGTCAGCTCATGTAACCAACCTTTGAAAGCGATTTTAACACCTCTTCAATAGCTTCCTTCTTGCTGCATAGATCCTCAAAGTTCTCAAAATGCACACCAGCTCCTTTAGCCCACTTTTCTAAAGTTGTTTGGGAGGGGGTTACTAGTGCAACGCAATAACTATGGAAGGGATCGGCATGCATCATGATGTTATCCACATAGGGACTAACCATCAAAACTGACTCTACCTGTTAAAGCAATAAAGTTGAGCAGAATATATTTTGAGCAAATATTACTTGCATCTACCTTGCCCAGTGAGACATATTCTCCATGTTGCAGTTTGACAATATCCTTTTTCCTGTCTATGATTTCCAAGCATCCATCAGAATGGAACTGTCCAATATCGCCCGTATAAAACCAGCGCATCCCTCTTTCATCCACCTTCACAAGGGCAATAGTCAGGCACTAATACCATCTATTCAACCAATTTATTTTAAGGAGTACCTTGTAATCTTCATTTGTCTTTTCCTCATTTTTGAAGTAACCCATAGTAACACTTGGCCCACCTATGACAATTTCTCCTCTTGGCATTGGTCTATCGGTAGTGAGGTAACCTCCAGCCTCCCAGTTTACAAGCTGCATAAGAGGAGTTTAGGACCAGTTTGGAAATTCTTCAAACTGATGCCTATTGCTTCACCTTGATATAGCAATGGGGTATTGGAGGTCCCACACGACCAACAGATGTATCGTCCCATTCAGTAAATGTAGCACCCGCACACGTTTCGGTGAGACCATATCCTTGCCCAATGGGTATCCTATGCACATTTCATAAAATTTGAAGCAGTCATATATCAGCGCGTGACCCTTTTTACTTGTTTTATAAAAACCTCTATTTCACCTTTCTTGAGTCATAGAAACGTTATTATAATCCTTGTATTCCAGGCCAGCTAGGCACTTTACAAGTTCAGTTCAACACAATAAAGAGGTCATCAATACCTACTCTTAAACATCTGACATACCCAAAACAAATGTTGATAAATCTCTGAGTATCTGCAGATAGTGGTGCTCCACCAGACAGCAACCCACGGACACGGCCACCAAGAACATTCTTCACCTTTCTAAAAACAAGCATATCCCAGAACAGCTTTTCAGGACCCCATGCTCCTAACCAGCTTCCTTCCATCGCTCTTAATCTCCGATTATAAGCGAGTTCAAACAGTTTCTTAGCAAGGCCACCTTTGGAATCAATCTGCCAAAGATAAGATGCACTTAATATTCCATATAATTTCTTGAAATGGCAAAAGTTCCTACCGTCTTCCGCACACCATCACGCACACGATCAAGTATTGCAGGAACTGCGGTCATCAATGTAGGCTTCAGTTCAGATGCATCTCCCTTTGTCCCTTTCTTTATTTTGCTTGAAGTGTCTGTCAATGTCAGTGGTGAACCATAACCGACAGCAGCACCAGCAGAAAATATTGTAACCTGAAAAAGCACAAAGGTACTCCAGTATTGGTTGGCTTCTTCTGACGTTCTTGTACAATCAATAACTCCATAAGAATCACAATAACCTCAGCAGCCAACTCCAGAACATGTGCAAGGGGTAAATATGCAAGATATATGTCCTCTGAATTCATCTCTGGCACTATATTCAGAACTCCAGCTACTGTCGCAACAACATTAGCATGAGACATCATCACTCCCTAATTAAAATCAACCAATGGTTAGAACAGAAATAATGGGCGTATTCTAGCCTACGATATTGCAGATGAAACAAAGTTCAATAATAACAACACTAAGCCAAGCAATATCACTAGCATCAATATAACTAACCTTTGGCATGCCTGTGCTGCCACTTGTGTACATAATCACTGCTATGTCTTCAGGTCTTGGAAAATCCGGGTCAATTGGAGCATCTTGACCTAAATTTTCAACATGCAAGAACTGGAACAACTCGCAACTGGAATTAGATGTTGGCACATTGTCCTTTAGGTCATCTTCCATGTATACTATTCGTCTGACTGTGGTTAATTGATTACTAAGATCCAAGAGCTTAGCCAACTGCTTGCGGTCACAGATGACAGTTGAAACTTCTGTCTGTTATAGAGCACAACCAGTGATATCTGTAATATACTACAATTGTGGAAAATAGAACCAAATTTATAACAAGCATGTAAAACCTAGTGCAACTTGTTGAAAAGATATATGGAGGTTTCAAGGAAGATGGCCGTTAAAATACTGCATTGAATTCCAAAGCTCATCAGATTTTAAGACTACGACAGTAGCTTTTATGTGTGGTGAGGTTATGAAGCATAATATTCTACCTCATTGAGGGAGTGGACCAATGCTTCTTCTCCAAGGGATGCATAGATGGTAATAACAGTATAATTGCGTCGAAAACATCCCTGCAAAAAGAGAAAAGTAGTGCTAGTTTAGCCATAAGAAGGTGCTACTGTTGGTTCCTAGCATTTGTATTGGAAAAGCTTATTCGAATGGATTGAATGATAGGTCTCCAAATAATGCATCTATGAGTACTTTGTGCATCCATGCCTTCCAGGTACAAACATTTAATCAATTTATTAGATAAATTCCAAGCAAACTTGCCTTTGCGATCCATCTCCATACCCGGTTGGATGTATCCAAGGACATCACACCTTGAAGCCAAAATTGCATTTCATGTAGACCACAATAAAAACAAGATATTATACCTAACTACATATGAAACTGTGAGACTTAGATAGGATGTAAATATGTGATTGCAGACAGTAGGCTGTACTTTCCAATGACTTCCAAGATGGAAGTGGATCTCGTGATCTATTTACTCACCTTTTCATCCTATTAAAACCTTTAATCGCAAGCCAAAGTACATCTAAGGGAACATGCCAAAAGGCAAGAAAAAAAAGAAAAGTTCAAATGATGCTGAGAATGTGATGGAATGAGTATCCAAACTTTACTGATTGGGGGCTATGATACAAGGTTCTACTATACAACAACCAACTTTTCCTATGCAGAAATCAAAACCAAGGTTAGACAGCCTACTTATATATATATGGTAAAATGTTTTACTTCATACAGTTCAAACATTTTCAAATGAACCATTTTGTGGTGCAAGTTTCTTTTCTCTGATTGAGACAAATAGAATACCTGTAATGCAATGAACCATTCTGCTCTTGTCTCAGCAAATATCGCAACTTTTTCTCCCTTTTGGTGTCCAATGGCTACAAGTCCAGATGCAAAGTTTATCACTCTTTTAAAAACATCACCATAGGAGAGCCAAGAGTATGGACCAAGTGTTACTTTCTCAAAACTTTTGCCATCTCGGCTTGTTTCAGTCTCGGTACTAAACAGAACTCGAGTGCCAAGCATATGCCGTGATGCATATTTATGACAAGATTGCTCGAATAATTTAGCTAGAGTTGTTGCACCCTCCCATGGGGTTTCCACTAGACTCAAAAACCGGTAATTGCGCTTGGTCACACCAGCATCCCCAGAAACCTTTACTGTGATGCCCCTCTGTTTTGCTCCTTTTCCACTCTTGAACCAGAGTCCTACCAATATAGGAAGAAAAATGCCTAGGATGATTCCTCCTATTATGGCCAACTTGCTTTCTCCTTGAAGCCAGATAATATCCAGAAGACCATTTCCCGAATCTTTACCAGATTCCATATTCTAAGCTGGACCAAACAGCAAGCAAAAACATAAAGTTGTAAAAGCTAGAGGATTCTTAATCAAGATGATAAAAAGCCATGCAATTAGATGTATCTAACTGCAGTAAAACAAGCGATTCACAAAGTCCTACGATATTCATTTCAATGGAATGCATTGCTATAATGACTACAGCTATGCAGCGCAGCTTCAAAAAGCAAGCCTAGAAAACAAGGGAAGAAGCAAAAAAAAGCTGAACAAAAAAAATGCCAACATACATGAGATGATTTTAACTGACAAAGTCGAACAAGAAGGATTTGTCGACATACCTAATAGATAAAAATGAGAAGATATATCTTACGACCACATTAATAAGAACCTCGGGAATCGATGCTACCGATCGGAAGTCCACCTACTCGAGCTCCAATAAGCTGGCGCCAGAAAATGAACGAAGAAATGACAAATGACGGGCAACGTGGCCGTATTTTAATCTTCTATTTCCTGCAAAATTTTTAAAGACTCGTGTCAGTTATGTAGGTGGTGGATCTTAATGGTCTTTATAATTTTGTAGCTGCTTTTTCACAGAAGGTACGTGTTTTTTGCTTGCCTCATGAAAATCTTGATAAAAAATATTTGTCTTAAAGGCGTACAAGGTATTGCATATGGATGACATTAAAAGCCTTCCTTCTTAGTTCTCAATAGGAGATAACATCGGGAGATGGCCCAGTTTTTCAAACGTGGAAATGGGTCTAGAAGAGTCACTTGCAAGATATCCATATTGTTATGGCAAATTCTCCATAGAGCGAGTGATCAGGGTTAATGTTGTTTTGAATGATCCGGGGTTAATGTATTAGTGAGTAAGTTCAATCATCATATTTCACCAAGTTGTTTGGTGAGCAGGCAGGAGGTGGAGACAATTGAGCACTTTTTCACTCAATGTGCAGAGCTTCATCCAACATGAGACAAGTTTGAGAATAGAATGAATTGAGTTGATTGAATTTGTTTGTATTTGTGTGAGAGAGGTGTTTGAAACTTCTCTTTCAAAAAAAAAAAAAGGGAGCTTTTGTTAGGCTTATATCCAACATTTTGGAATGAAGAAGAAAAATTACTATAAACTTAAGCAAAGGATATCAATTAGAGCTAATTTGGATGAAAAAAAAACCATAAACCCACATAATGTAATGACAAAAGATGTGGCTACAATGTAACATAGTCATCCCACACGATCACCTTATATAAGACCACGGAAATAAGACCATGGTCATCCCACACGATCACCTTATATAAGACTACAGTCACCTTATATAAGACTACGATCACGGTGAAGCAGGAGAAGATGGCGAAGATGGTGAAGCAGGATCTTGTAAAAATTGTATGTTTATTATGGCAAAAAAAAGCACGTGTCAAAAATCCTTAAAAAAAAGGGTTATCAAGATCGATGGATCCCTTTCGTACATGGAGGAGAGAGACTCTGAAGAATTGCAGAGCCTAAGCCATTCGCCTCATCGCAATTTTTTTTGTCATGACACTGTTTGCTTGCTTGGGTGCGAACACATCCTTGATCCTTCTCATATTCCTATCAAATAATTTGAATTTAATGTTGAATCATCCATTACTTCAGGGGTTTACGTCATGGTTCAAATTTATGGGAAAGTAGTTGCTTCCTCCCCTCTCTCTGCCAAAATTGATCCATGTGTTAACCTAATTTAGTTATTGCATGTATAGTTTAACTCAGTCCTAAATGAGACTGACTAGTCCATGAGACACCTCTATTGATAGTATTAAAGTGTCATGCACTAGAAATAATCGTGTATTTTAGGAGAATGGGCAGCTTGTTTGGGTTTTAGGTGTTGTCTCTATTTTTTATTATTTGGATTGTTTAGCAGTGTTGCCTAACCTGAGGTGCACGATTTCCTAAAATTCTAGCTATGCCACGTGTATGCCACTGTCCCTCCACGTCATACCTTTTTTTCACCCCCTCTCCCCTGTGCGAAGCCTTCCTCTTTCCCCCATTTCCCTCTCCGACCAGCCTTTCTCTTTCCCGCATTTCCCTCTCCAACCATAGCTTATAGCACAAGAAGAAGATGCACAGGCAGAAGAGGATGGCGTTGCTTGTGTGGAATTTGATGGGTTTGGATTGCCTCTTCCACGAAGTTTCTTTGATTAAGTCAGACGATATAGATGCTACTGCAAAAACATGGAGTCACATAGATGGTCTTGCATGAGCAGCACAACCTATTCAAAACTACAAAATGCAAGTGTAATTTTTGGTTCTTTACTATTCCACAAAAGATCAATCCTGAGCAGGGCAAGCTTCATGATAGTAACATTCATCCTCCAGCTACAGATGCACACCAGGTACGTTGCCTTCCTTAGTGCAAGACATGCATTTAGAGCAAATTTTTAAGCGATGGAATCATTTGGATCGGTTTATTATAAGCGTATTTAGCTTCTTTCTGATGGGTTGTATTTCCATATCAGCTGCTCGTGCCTCTGAATCCCAGTTGCGAGATGCTAGATGGATTCCTCTGTCAAGTACAACTTCCCTCTGGTTTGGTATGCGTTGAATTTTCTTTTGGTCATTATGTTCTGAAGCATTTAATTCTCCATGTTAAATTAATATTCGTATCTCCGCTCCATCTCACGAGCTACTTGTATCTAGGTGAGATAAGCATTATGTTTTAACTTCCTTATAGTATCCAAAAATATGCATCTTCTTATTCCAGCTTCAAGCACATGTCTTTCAGATATTCATATGTAAGGATGGGTTTTTGGTTGCCTGTAGATCGTACCATTTTAAAATGGTTTATAGTGCTTTTTGAGACTTCCAGAATTGTAGGTTTTAGCGACATTGGATAGTATTGAGAGGTTTACCATGACAGAAATCTTTTTTCAGCAGGGAGTAATTGTCTTGCATATGCATTAATAACTTCCCAAAACTATTGCAGGAACCATGCAGTTGTATTTTCAATTGCCTTATTCCTGTTCATTATCATTTAAATTGAATATCGGAGGCCCATCTCATTATCATAAAATTGAACATTTAAATTTATCTTCTGCCTGGGGATGCAACATTTGTTACAGAGGCAAATTCTAGAATGGGGCTCGCATGAAAACAACAAAAACCTCCCATAGATAGGCTTCTCATTCATCTCAGCAGATTTTCTACAATGGTGGATAGTGGGTAGCCGCACACATGCGAACTACCCATGAAAAAATAAAGGGAATGTCCAATTATATAATTTGGACCCCATAAAATACAATGCTAATAGATGTTTGGCTTGTGTACCAGCCGAAAGCTTATCACCGGGATTAAAAAACCCCGCCCTTTCGGGTTTTCGAGGAAAAACCCTAGTGATAAGCCTTCGGCAAGGGGCTTGGACAAAACGTAACGAGAATTCGCTCCCAAAACCCACGAATGGAGAAGTCGAAGCTGCTGTCGCTCGCCAACATGTACCTGCACATCACCAACACTAGAAAAAATGTGACAAAACAACCTCCCAAAGTGGAGGGGCTGATCACGCGTGCCACGCGACAATAAAACAAAAACCTCTTCAAATAGAGGGGCTGGTCACGCGTGCCAGGCGACAAATACATTAAACAAAGAAGGGAGGGAGGGTGGGTTCAAAGAAAAGAGAATAAGATACTGCTGAGAGAGAAGAGGAAGCGTCGATGAGACGTCGATGAAGAACCTCGCCTAATATAGCGATCTCCCCACCAAAGAAGGCATGCGTCGCATGCATGCATGCAAGACATGCATGCTCGCCCCATTCTAGAATTTCGATCCGATGGCTCGGATCGATGGGATTCTAGAATGGGGCTCGCATGAAAACAACAAAAACCTCCCGAATAGAAGAGAACTTCCTTATCAAATGGGATCGAGGACAAAGGTCAAAGGATTATGGCTAAAGAAGAGGCAAGCCTGAGAAAGGACATGCCACAGCATGAAAGAAACGCCAAATTGGTCAATCCAAGCAGGAAGAAGCCCCTCCCCTGCATGGTTTTAAAGAAAAGAGAATAAGTACTGTTGAGAGAGAAGAGGAAGCGCCGATGAGACGTCGATGAAGAACCTCGCCTAATATAGCGATCTCCCAACCAGAGAAGGCATGTGCCGCATGCATGCATGCAAGACATGCATGCTCGCCCCATTCTAGAATTTCGATCCGATGGCTCGGATCGATGGGATTACAGAAAAAGCATTTGCCCTTGATTTGTTATATATAATTGGTAATACATTCTTCCTGCTTTCAATTCTTGGACATGGGCTTAAAAGGGCTTCAGTTAATGTAGATGTCTTAATATCACAAGAACATGTTTGCTAAATTTGAAATATGCATTTTCTCTGTCTCCTATAGAAGTGTTACATTAACAGAAACCATTGTCCAATGGTAAATTATTTAATCCAGTGACAATGCAGTGGTCAAATGTTAAAACACTCTCATTTCGTTTGCCATATGTTTTTATTATACTTTATGCATGTTAAGAGATGGAACCTTAGATCATCTCCTATCTAAATTTGTATTATACAATTTTTTGTCATCAATGTGCTGCCAAAAACTCGGGCAGAGTTAATAAAATAGTGGAAATGGTCACAGTAGAGAACTGAACATAATATGTGTTTAGCTGGCTGATTGAATCTATTACAAATGTAAGATCTATAAGTAAAGACTCATTTTTGGTCCATAGTCCAGCTTTATGTGTTATGCCCTTAGTTACAATCTATGCCATTGTTGGCTAATGACAACTGTAATTGCCAACTTAGCCATGTAGTTTGAGGGAATGTACATGATTACCTTGATAGTGTAAAATACATTAAAGTGTACCCATTGGTGATTGCTCTCACTAGGACTTTCATGGCCCAAAATACAAAACTATGTTAATTGCAGTGTACTAAAGTTTTGATGCATCATTAAAGATTGAATGCTCTTTGAAGGTGTTTGCTATTTTTAAATGATTGCAATTCCTCCTAAGGAATATAAGAACCACCAACTGCAGGTTGGAACCTCATAGCTCATCCAACATAGTATTAAGTCCTAGATGCCAGAAAATAACTCTATATGGTTAAAATTTGACTTTTTATCGACAGCCACCCGTTGTATCAATATGAAGTAGGACTAATACTTCAATTCAATATGCAGATACGTCTTGTCTTGGATGCTGGCCATGGTTTTGGGAGTTTGGCTGCACATTTTTATACAAAATGAATCTTGACGATGTCTATTGCACCATATGAACTGCACCATATGTTCAATTATGTCTTGAGTGTGGGCAATTGAATGGCACGAGAAAGGTAATTGTCATGAACCTACGCGAATTCAAGGAAAATACGCAAGAAATACGAAAGAAATATGCCAAGATCGGCAAAGAATCTGATATATGAACAGGAATCCATAATAAATGGCCCGAAGGCAAGCAGGAACACGAGACAAATGCCTAGAAGGCTCAAGTCTGGCGTTGAACTGGAATGTATATATATCTAGGCCAATGGTCAAGAATGCGCTACTCCAATGGATGAGATCGCGTCGCACATGCATTTAGGTTCTAGAATATTCTAGAACCTCCTGGAGATAGTCCCACATATGAGGAAAACGTGAAGGAATGTCTTCAACAAATATTGGTCGCGCACTTGGCACGGATGTGTGACACGCAATTGGAAGGTTGCGAGTTCAAACCTTGTCTTGTGCAACTACACTTTTGCATCTGTGTTTGTACATACGAGTATAATGTTCGTATGATACGAATATCCGTATGGTCGTCACACCATCCCCCTCCTACGACGGCGACGAGTCCTCGGAGCTGGGGCCGAGTACTCAGACTTGGCTTGTTCGGGTAACGTCGGTTAAGCTCCGCAATTTTGTCAGACGCATTAGTCAGATTCTCAGCAGGCTCCCAGGTTCTATCACTTGGCGAGTAACCTTTCCAATCGACAAAGTAATACAATCGTCGCCGAAGAAACTTGAAGTCCAGAATCTCTCCAACCTCGAATTCCTCATGATCATCAATCTCGACTGGTGGTGAAGGTGGAGGTACTCGATCTGGAAATGGATTCACTATATACGGTTCCAATAAAGACACATATGGCGGAAGCTCAAGACGGAAAACACATCACCAACTCGTTCAATGATCCGATAGGGACCTAAGCACCGGTAGTCGAGCTTGTTACAAGGGCGAGCTATCGGTAAATCCCGACGCAAGAGCCAAACAAGATCACCAACTGCAAAATTAGGAGCGTCCTGACGGTGCTGATCTGCATGATAATGATAACGTGCTTGAGCCTGGAGGAGATGGTGCTGAAGATCATCCTGGAGCATGCGGAGCTTCTCGAGCCTGTCTTCGGCACTGGGATTGACTGAGTCATATCCAGGAGCAGTGAAAGACCACCGGGGATGCATGCCGAAATTAATAAAGAACAGAGTCTGGCCTGTGGAGGCAAGGACAGAATTATTATAAGCAAATTCTGCCAGCGGTAGCCAATCAACCCAATCATCCTGCTGATAATTGATGAAGCATCACAAATAATGCTCAAGTGTTTGATTAGTGCGCTCCACCTATCCATTGGTCTCTGGGTGATGTCCGGAAGAGAGCGAACGTTCCACATGCAAGAATTGCAATAGACGCTTCCAAAAGCTAGCAACAAACTGAGGGCCGCGGTCACTGACAATGTTATATGGTAAGCCATGTGCTCGAAGCAAGAGAACCGCTGTGGCTTCACTGGAGATAGAAGTGCTGCAAGGAATGAAATGTGCCATCTTGGAAAAATGGTCAACAACAACAAGGATGGCGTCATGGCCCTGGGAGGATGGAAGCTCGACAATAAAATCCACCGATATACTCTTCCAAGGACCGGCAGGAACTGGTAAAGGCTGAAGCATGCCATGTGGGCGGTGCTTGGGAGATTTTGCACGACCGCAAATATCACATGAGCGTACAAAAGTCTCAACAGTGCGGCGGAGACCTGGCCACCAATAATCTCGAGCAATAAGTTCTAGAGTCTTGGCAATGCCAAAATAGCCGGCGAGAGGAGAATCATGACCGGACTGCAGAACTTGAAGTCGAGGGACACCATCCGGAATATACAGGAATTCATCATGAAACAGAAGTCCATCTCGAACCTCAAAATGATCATACTCCAATCTCATTTGTCGGGAAGATGATGTTGAGCTAAGCTGTGATATTATATTCTGCGCCAATGCATCAGAAGGAAGAGATGCTCGAACAGACTCCAACAAGGATGTATCATGAGGCCTTTTGAACAAAGTGATGGTCATGAGCTGTAAATGATCAGGTCCTAGAATAACCTGTGATTGCTGATCAAATGTTGGCTCCCCCGCCCTAGGTTCGAAATAAGATCTGCGAGAAAGAGCATCTGGTTTCCCTTGAAGCGTGTCAGGCCGAAACTTGATGATGAAATCAAAGCGGGATAGCACCTGTGTATGCCACCGAGCCTGACGACGATTAGGAACTCGAGCAGACTGAAAATACTCCAGATTGTGATGGTCAATATACACAGTCACCTTATGAGGAGAACCCTCAAGAAATCGTCGTCACTCCTGAAAAGAGTCAACAATCGCCAAAAGTTCCTTATCGTAAATAGAATAATTGATTTCTGCAGCCTGGAACTTTCGGGAATGATAGGCGATTGGGTGCAGCCCATGATCATCCCCCCCTTGCGACAAGATGCTGCCAAGAGCAAAATCTGATGCATCAGCTTCGAGAATATAGGGACATGCAGGATCTGGGTGTGCAAGAACATGTGCTGCTATAAAAGCATGCTTCAGAGTGATGAATGTTGATTCTGCTTCAATTGTCCACTTAAAAGGAACATCCTTTCTGGTGAGACGTGTCAAAGGCAAGACGATCTTCGAATAGTTCTTGATGAAGCGGCAATAAAAATTGGCAAACCCCAAGAAGCACTGTACATCTTTAACTGAGGAAGGTGTTTCCTAATCAAGAATTGTGCTGACCTTCTCTAGATCTATGGTAACACCCTGAGACGTGATACGATAGCCCAGAAACTCGACATTATCCTGCTCGAACTGACACTTCTCCAGCTTGGCATAAAGTCCATGTTCCCGTAGCTTATGAAGGATCTTCCTGACATGTTCTTCATGCTCCTCCAACGTCTTCGAATAAATCAGAATATCATCTAGATAGACGATAACAAAAAGATCTAAAAACTCCCGAAAAACATCGTTAGCCATGTGCTAAAAGACCGCTGAAGCATTGGTAAGACCGAAAGGCATGACGATCTCAAAATGACCATACCAAGTTCGAAAGGTTGTCTTCCACTCATTACCTTCCTTGATGCAGATAAGATTATAGGCACCTCGAAGATCAATTTTCGTGAAGTATCGTGCACCTTGTAGCTGCTCAAGTAACTCTGGAATCAGAGGGAGAGGATACTGATTACGCACAGTGATCTTGTTGAGGCCGCGATAATCCACAACCAGCCGCAAAGAACCATCCTTCTTGGAAACAAAGAAGATGGTCGCTCATGCGGGTGACTGAGAATATCGAATAAACCCAATTGCAAGATTCTTCAATTCTGTTGGCAACAAGCCATAGATAGGGTCAAATGGAGGGGTTGTCCCTGGCTGAAGTTCAATGGGGCAGTCGTAAGGACGATGCTCCGGAAGCTTGCTGGCTTTGACCTTATCAAAAACATCGCCAAAATCCTTGTACTTATCAGGAAGGACAGAAGCAGGCGTTTCTGAAGTAGAGCTAGTCGAAGGATGGATTTGGATTGCAAATGCTGATCTGGAATCTTGCCTACCAGATCTAATAAACTTGTGGGGAGAGATCTTCGAGATACGAAGCTGAGGGCGCGAAGAAGCCTCTACAGAAGCAGGATCAAGAACAAGAGCGAGAGCAGAAACAGGAGAAGAAGCAGGAGCAACAGGGACAAGAATTGGAGCAGGAACTGGATCAAGAACTGGAGCAAGGGCAGGGACTGGAGCAAGACTTGGAGCAGGAGCAGAAACCAGAACTGGAGCAAGAGCAGAAATTGGAACTGGAGAAGGAACGTCATCAAGAACATAATCTGAATCTGGGGCATGAACTGGAGCAGAAACAGGAACAGCAAGGACGGAATCAAGGGCCCACGATACTGCACGGATCGAGGTCGATGTTGGTGTAGAGATCTGATCTGCAGAAGAACTGGAACTGGAGCTAGAACCAGCAAATCGAAATGATATAGTACGCCAATCAATCTGTGGGTTATGTAGCTCGAGCCAGGGCAGACCCAAGACTATTGGCGCATGTGGGCTAGCGATGAGATTGAAGGAAATACTACAGGAAACTCCTTCAAACAAAACCTGAAGAGGCACAGTACATTCTGTGACTGCACCCGAGGAGATCTCTTGTCCATCAATCACTTCGACAGAATCAGGATGCTCAACCTTGCTTCTAGGGATGGCGTGCTTACTGACGAACGCACTATCCATAAAGCAAGCATTTGCACCACAATCAAGTTGCGCCCACTTGCAATCTTCTAACCTCTGATTATGATATAGGGATGAAGAATGCCTTGCTGACCTTATCCGATTGAATAAACATGTCAAGAAGTTTGGAAGGAGTCTGAGAAAAGGCGGCCAGCCGACGAGAGACTCCTACTACTCAGACTGGCCCCTGAAGTTTTCCGACTGATTTGGGCGCTTCACAGGGCATGCACGAGCAATATGGCCAGCTCCTCCACAGTAGAGGCAAAGATTAGCCTCTCTCCGATGCTGCTTCTCGACGGTAGATAAAGCTCCTCTAACTGCCCAATCAATCTGCATAGGCTCAGGTCCGGACCTGCTGGATTCTACAGATGAAACCGGGGAGGACGTAGCTACAGGCACTTGTGTGATTGGGAAGACCTGGCTAGGTCTCTCTTGCCTACGTTCGAAGAGCCGATTATCACATCGAACTGCAAATCTGATGGCTTCTTCCAAAGTTTGATGATCCTCCATAGACAACAGCATATCTTTCACATCCTCTCGTAACCCCCTTCGAAAACCATCTCAAAGTGCAACATCATCCCAGGCAGTATCTACCGCAATTTGACGAAATTCTAATGCATATACTGAAGCTGGACGAGAGCCTTGCCTTAGATTGCAAAGTTTTGTGACTGATGTGCGCTGACGATCGGTGCTTCCAAAGCATGCCTCGAGCTCTGCAGTGAAAGTAGCAAAATCTTGCAACTCTGGGGCTCCTTTCTCCAATAAAGGAGCAAACCAACTTAGAGCTGGCCCTGTGAGGAGAGAACCAATCAGCCCAACTTGTTCCTGGGCCGTGGGATATCAATGAGGATGGAGCTGAATCACAAACCTGATCTGATTCAAAAAACCGCGGAGCTTGGATTGAGTGCCGTCAAACTTCTCTGGAAGGCTGATCTTAGGCTCTGATAGCCTCAATCCCGAGCTAGAAGCAGATTCATGTGAAGCAACACGTTCCTTACGCTTTTTATTGTCCAACTGCAACTTCTGGCATACTTGAACAAACTGCTGGACCTGCTGTAATAAAGTCGAAACCTCCTCCATAGATATCAAATCACCAAATATGAGCAAAACAAATGCTTAGGATCAGAGCAGGCAAGAACCGGTAAGGGATTCCGGTTCAAACTATCATGAACCTACACGAAAATACGAAAAATACGTGGAAAATATGCAAGAAATACGGAAGAAATACGTCAAGATCGACGAAGAATCTGATATATGAACAGGAATCACGAATACAATGGCCCGAAGGCAAGCAGGAACACGAGACAGATGCTTAGAAGGCTCAAGACTGGCGTTGAACCGAAATGGTTCGACAAGAAGGTGGTGCCTCTTATATATCTAGGCCAACGGTCAAGATCGCGCCACTCCAATGGATGAGATCGTGCCAAGTGTCGCGCATGCATTTAGGTTCTAGAATATTCTAGAACCTCATGGAGGTAGTCCCACATATGAGAAAGACGTGAAGAGGCTTGTTGCAAACCTCTTATTTGAATCGGTAGATGTAAGGGCAATCCTTAGCGCATGAGTGCTTACTCAACTCTAATCACTTTTTAAACAAAAAATCAGAAAACATATGGTCCACTGGATCAAATCATACACGTGACAACAAAAAATATACACGTGGCAATATAGATAGCTTGAAACAGAAGGCATTATAGAAGCCACCCAAGAGGCAAGAAACATAGCCACACAAATGGCAAAGTACATAGCATCCAAGTGCCAAGCTACATAGTCTACATAGTTTGACATCGTGCCAGAAGAAATGCATGTGATAGAAACATATGTATACAACTCTTTGACATAAAAACCAAAATATATGCACATCTGAAACACAAATTCAGCATTCAAGCATGCATGGTGCATGGATGCACCATGGCAAGCTGCTCCAAGCAACGGATCCTGGAGGTGAGCACAGCATGCACACGGTTGACTTCGGCACGGAAGACTCTTCTATCTCTCTCCGTCACGTGTAACACATCAAGTGTATTTGTGAGCGCCATGATCATATCATGCACAATACGCCATGTGTGCCTCTTCGACCATTCAACATCCAAGAGCACGAAATGAGCGATGTGTGCTTGCTCCACATTCACAACTATAAGAACAGATGACGTGGTTAGACAACAACAATAGAAAGCATACACAGTAAAACAAGAACAGGAAGCATACACAGTAAAACCACCGCTCAGCAATCAACACATCAGGACTCAGTCAGAAGGACTACGTTATGCTGCTATGGAAGAGAGCATTGCATGACTAAGAAACCTTGGAACAGTAGCAGCATTGTTTTTAATACATATTTCAATCTTTTCTACCATCACATTGGATATTATTTGTCTTCAAAAGGTTTCTATTCCTTATATAAAGAGACAAAACCTTATTCTTTCGGATCAAGTTCTCAAGCAATCGATCCCTAAGAGCCGGTTCACATGCACGATGGCAACCCTCACCATCACGTAAAAAGGCAAGCCCTTTTACATGCACCATCATCTTCCATCGCCAAAAAGCACAGGGCAAAACAGGGCCCCTCTCCGGCCTAAGATCTACGCCCTAGCCTAACACAAACCGTCGCCATGCCATAATCTAGATCCAGTGTGTTTCTAGCCTTTGTTGAGCAGTCGTATCAATTCATGGCAAGTCCTAAATTCTAAAAACACAAGCTCTAAAATGTACCTGCGTTTGCGATGCTGCCGACTGCAGAAGAATGAGCAGGAGACGCCATCGCCAAAACCACTACATATAAATGCAGCCATCCTCTTATCATCAGGCAGCCGAAATTGGAAACAAGCTGCCTTCTGACACCACATAGCAAACCAGGACCCCTCATGCAATCGGATGCACACACGGCATACCTGCCCTCCAACAAACTCGGACTGCCTTCCCCAAATCCAACGGCCACAGCCTATATCTGACGGGCGCTGTCTTTTTCAAGGATAAAAAGCTCAAGGACTTAATTTCGTCATTGGAAAACCTATTTGACAGTGAATTGTTTTTTTGTCATCAAAATTCTATTAGCCACTGATTTGAGATATAACATGGAGGATTATCCACATCAAAGGTTCCAATTAAAAAAAGCAAATAGACCCATAAAGTATGCAAATAGAATAGAATAGAATTAATCTTTTGGCCCATCAAGACAAAAAGGCACACTAATGTAGACAAATAGGGTATGGTCGCCCTTTGCCGTGACCCCACCTCGGAGCATGGGTTAGCCCCCCGTCCCTTCGCGGTTTAACGTCATGCTGCCATGGGTCCACAAGTCTACGTACTGTCGTATTGTGGCCAGGTGTCATTGACTGGGGTTCCATCAACCGAGACACCAACGTCCATCAACCGTGCCAGCCGTTGCCTCTGTCGTGAGTTCAGGTCCCAGGCACCGTGCCCTGGGTGACCATACCCGTGCACTGAATGACCATATCCGTACTGGAGAAAATACCCCAAGCATGCCGATTTGAAAGACGAATTCAATGCGGGTGATTTGAATTGGCGCCCAAACCTAGCACTCGATTGCATTCTTTTGAATTCAATTCTCCGACTCCCGCTATGGTTTCCATTGATATAAAATATTGCCCTCCTTTCATAGTTCATATGTTCTCGAGAGGAGGCTGTGAAGAGCACGAAGACAGCCATGGTTTCGACGAGGGCACGAAGAGAAACCGATGCTGAAAGAGGTACTAGGAGACCGGCGTCATCCAAGAGGGTCTGCGCGCCCAGGACAAAGAGGAGGGCACCACAGGGCAGTGCTGCTACCAGTCCAATGCCAAGGAGGCCGAGTAGGAGAGGTCAATGGACAGAGGAGCAAATGCTCGACATCCTCGAAGAGGTAAATGAACTTGGCATTTCGATTAGAGAGGCATCTAGGAGGTCTGGTATACCAGAATCCACAATCAGAGATTGGCTATATGGTCGAACAACCCACAAGCAAACAAACCATCCACAAATATTGACAACTCTCCAAGAGGAGGAGCTAGTTAATTGGGCCCTTAGCATGGCAGAGCAAGGGATGGGGGTTACCCTATCTGCTGTCAAGGAAAAGGCAGCAGAGATGGCTAGAACAGGGGGGGTCTTGTGGGATATCTGGAGTACCAGGCAGTAAGTGGTGGAAGCTCTTTAAGCAAAGACATCCGGAAGTTGCACTCAGGAGTGCAGAAACCCTAGATGTGGCTAGGGCCCGTGCCATGACCCAGGAGAACCTCGACAACTTTTATGCCGGGCTCAAGCACATTTATGCCGAATTTCCCTTCCCAGCCTCAAGGATATGGACGCTGATGAAATTGGAATTCAGGCAGGGAAAGTGAAGGGGCTGAAAATCAAAGCTAGGAAGGAGGGGGAACAGGGTGAGTGAGGTCGTCATGAACAACAGGGAGTGGGTTACAATTTTGGTTTGTGTTAATGCTGAGGGTATAGGATCCCCAACATGTATATTTTTAAAGGTAATCACATGAGGCAGGACAACATTGCAAGATGTGAAGAGGGTGCCATTCAAGCTGTCCAATCTTCAGCTTGGATGACATCAGAACTGTTTAAATCATGGCTGTCACATTTTGTAGCAAGAGTTCTATGTAGTGTATCTCCAGATCAGCCTCACCTTATCATTTTGGATGGTCATGGCAGCCATGTGGATCTAGAAGTCATATTGGCAACAAGAGAGAAGGGCATTTACTTTGCCTTATTGCCTGCACACACGTCTCATAGACTTCAACCTCTAGATGTGGCATGCTTTGCCCCTTTCAAGGCATCATTCAAGAGGCTTAGGGCTGCCTACATGGTTAGCAAAGGGAGGGCAGAGCCAGAGGGAGGAGATAGCAGAATTGATTTCGCAATCAATTGCATGTGGCCTAACACCCCACAACATCAAGGCAGGTTTTAGGGCCACTGGTATTTGGCCCTTTGACTAGGAGAACGTTCGGCCAGGCCAACAGGTTTGGGAGGGTGCATGTTGAAGACATTACAGAAGGCCATGAGTAGGCTGGAGAAGAGTATCATCCAGATATGGACCAATGGAAGGGTTTGACATGGCAGAAGTGCACCAGCTATGGGAGGCCTTACCTCCAAATGCCACACATTCCAGCTGGTGAGCATGTATCACAATCTGTGCATGTGGAACATACACATGAAATTTCTCTTGAAGGTGCTGCTGCAGTAAGTCAGGTGCATGTCAATGATGTTGGAGGGTCTATGGCTGGCCTGCAGGAACCATCTCAAACATGTGTGCGGCCATCACAAGCCATGAGGGCAAGGAAGAGGGCCTTTGCCCCATCTGGGGGGCAGAGTGCACATATCGAGTGATGGTTTCTGTGAGGCATTGAGAGCAGAACACTACAAGAGAACGGTCGTTTCGCGTCAGAATAATCGTCAGGTGGTCTTTACAAAAAAGGAAGTGTTCAGGTTCTTCTTGCTGACGAATTAACTGACGAATTTTTTCTGACGCATAAGCGTCAGATTATGCGTCAGAAAAAACGTCAGATTTTTTGACGATTTTTCTGACGCATAAGCGTCAGCGTGTGCGTCAAACTTTCTGACGATTGTTCGTCAGGCAATTCGTCACTAAAATCGTCAGGCAATTCGTCACTAAATTCGTCAGGAAATTCGTCATTAAAATCGTCAAGCAGTTTGTCAAAAAATTCGCCATAAAAATTGTCACATTTTTCGTCATTTTGTTTATTTTTTCTGCGTTATTTTTTTGTTAGTAGCTTATGTCAACAATGTCATTTTCTTTTTATTTTTTGAAGAGGGGCTATTTGCATTTTGCATAGATTAGTGTGTTCTCTATTCTCTATTTACTCTTAGCTATAACGCTGCTCGAATGTAGGCTGCAAATTGTAAAAGAAATAAGTGTCTATAAAATAAAAACTCCTTTATTTAAATGGATCGTAGTTATATATCAAGAATGAACACTCTTTACAAAAAATCATGCAACAAGAGCTGCATGAAACTACATCATCAAGAAATCCAGAGCCTCTTTTTTACAGCCAATATTTACATGCCTGTTTTTTTATTATATTTCCTCTTCATCAATTTAATGCATTTTACTGATAATACCTTCTACATCAGAATTGTACCGACAATTGCTAAGAACCGACAACCCAATAGTAATTATCAAGCACAAGGCGCCCTGCAATAGGATGAATTGGTGAATACATTTGATAGATCATCATAATATGAAGAAGAAGAATGATTACCTGCTAGAAGCTGCCTTCTTCACACGCTTATACAGCATGCACGTGGTTCAACCTCGAATGGTACATGAATCCTTCTTTTCCTTGGACTCAGAAGCTGGTGATTGTGGAAGCAGATGCCTTGACTCTAGAGTATAAGAAAATTTTGTGGGTGTATTGATTCCATCTTGAAAAGTTTAAAGGATATGAAGGCATCAATTTCATTTCCTTTGAGTGTGGACTACTAATTACTAAGAGTCTTTTTCTAAGACTGCTGGACGCCAATTCTTGAAATCGACCTTGTCTTTGAGCGCCCACCCCATTGATCATTTTAAAGAGGGTGAGATTATCAACCTGGAATCCCATTAGTTCCTTGGATACCTTGGAGACTCATCACAGGTTGATGGTAACTAGGTCTAGGAGCAATATAATCATCGTCACTATCATATGTCCTTCCAAAATCACCCACCATAGCACCTAAGATCATCGCAAATAGCAAAGCCAAACCCTGTATTCAAATAGATAAAGCTCATAAGAACACGCAAATTTTGCCATGCCTCTGCCAACTAATAACTCAATAAAACCCTACAAACATAGTTTTATTTATTAAAACAAGATAATCTGTTGTTTCGTTTTCACCCTTTATGATTAAAAGTTAGATTATGTGCATTTGGCTATGGCCAATTGCAACAGACTTCAAAAAGCAGCCATATGCTAAAGAAAGTGCATAAGATAGCTAAGATTGTATTTTATCATATCCCTTTACATACCTGTAGAATGATCACCTCTATAGTGATCCACTTAGAAAATTATAAGTGCCCTTCTACAAAGTCTGTTATTGTACTGATCTCACCAATGGCATCTTTTGAAATGTCCTGCAATAGATTGAAAAATATAATTCAATGAATGAAAGATAGTCAACAACATAACTGAATACAAACTGACTTCTTTCCAACTGTGGTCAAGGAAAAGAATTGCCGCTACTGTTGCTTGCGCCATTAATAAAGAGCTACTGGACCAGAATACTGCAAAAACAGTGATTGATATCAATTGACATGTATAGTGAAACGAATAAAGCAACATCACAGAATATATACACAACACAAACAGCAACCACTCGAAGCTTCAGCTGCAACATAGCCTGAAAAGGAAATAAGGCATACAAGTCTACTTACACCCATAAATACATAAATAAACCTGCAATGGAATAATATCCAATGTCAAGATTCAGATATGTCTTTAAATGCTAAACAAACCATATTAACAATCTTCAAAAGAATCTCCTTGTACAAGACTGCCATTCTGCAAGTAGGAACCATGTGTTTGCTGTTACTACTATTATCTGATGGGACCAGAAGGAAGTGCCCACTAATGGTTATACTTATCCAAGGAGATAAGCCCACCAAGCCCACGATCGATAACATCCAAGACGAGCTTTGCCATGCAAAGCATGAGGATGGTTTAAACATCTTTACTTGTGGTTCAAAGCAAGCTTCTACTACTAAGATGAAAATGGCCAGAATGAAAAAGCAAATGTTTTTCTATGTTAATAGTATTAATTTCAGGTTGAGCATATAAATATTGAATGCATCAATGCAAAATGGAATGATTCTGTTAGCAGAACTGGCTGCCGGATAATGTGAACTCTTCCCAAGTATATGCTTTGACAGGTGAGAAAGGCGATGGTAAATCCATAGTCATAGTAAAGGAGATGGTAAACCTGATTTTTTTGCTTCTTTTATCCGTGAATCATTTGCATTCCTCCATGTTCGATTTCCCCAACTTCTATAAGTTGAATATCAAGTGTTCTTGAAATGTCATTTTGGCCACAGTAGCTTTGCATCAGATTAAAAACTCTGTTCAAACTTCTATTTTGTGGCCGTTTTTAAAGAACCATCAAATCAGAGCAAAAATATAGACAAAATGCAACGAAAAGATTACCAATAGTGTATGAGCTTCTAGTCGATCGCCAAGTTTATTGGGTTTTTCAGAAGCTGCGTACATCAAGCACTATTACATTTGCGGCAAGAATGCAGAGGTTCATCCTTAGCAGTTTCGTCAAGCAGTTCCATCATCTTCCTTGTGTGAGATTTGCCTATTCGGCATTGTAAGTTTCTGCCTTGTATCAAATATGGGTTTGCAGCAGCGCAAAGCTCCGCGCCCAGCAAATCCAGCCGAATCCGCTTATTTGCCTTGTGCGAAAATAGAGCATCGAAATACCAAAACCCTAACCCTATTTCGTATACATTAGACCTACATGAACTTTAGAATTTTTAATGACGATATTTCGGCGTTTTTCTTGACGAAAAATCGACGCAACCGGCGACGATAACCCGACGAAAACCATTCGGCGATATTTCGGCGTTTATATTGACGAAAAATCGGACGATAACACCGGCGTTAAATCTCGACGATTAATTTGATGCATAGCGACGATTATTTTCGACGAATAATCTGACGAAATATCTGACGCAATACCGTCAGAAAAATCGTCAGAAAAACATTCGTCAGAATACTCGTCAACATAAACGTCATGCAAAAATCTCTCTAAACAGTCTGATGATTTTTCTGACGCAGAACCCTCATTCTCTTGTAGTGGAACAGGCAAGGAGGGCAGATGCCAAAAAATTGAAATTGGAGCAGCTGGCAGCAAGGAAGGTTGAGACTGCAAGGAGGAAGGCTGAAAGGGAGGAGGCTGCCAAGAGGGCACAGGCTAACAGGGAGGAGAGAGAGAGAGAGGAGGAAGATAGCTGATGCAGCTGAAGCTGCAAGGCTTAGGGAGTTTATGTACCCAAGGGGGATGTCTAGAGTGGCATCCATTTTTTGTTTTCAACGGGTGCTGAGTGAGGAGGTGAAGACAAGAAGATTACAGGTGAGGAACAGACTGAGAATGAGGCAAGGGTTGAGTCCACTTAGAGCAGTCAGCCCACTTGGGGCAGCCATTACAGGCAGTCAGACGTGCCCAGATATTGACCAAGACCTTGAGCCTGCTGTTCCTGCTAGTCCCTGTATAGATCTGAACTCACAGCCATTGGAGGATGTTGATGAGGTGCAAGTCATGTGCAGTTTAGATGACACACAAAAAACTTTGGTTTCTACATTGTCGCCCGCAGGACGCTTCGCGGTTTGATATGTTCTCCCGGACGGATGTTGGATTTGTTTGGACCTTCTCGAACCAGGTTCCTTGAACAAAGGATTCAACGGTCGGATACGGGAACCGAGATCCGGGAGTGTGGTCTTTAGCGTACGCCCCCCCGGCGGAGCGCTGCCAGGAAAGGCTGCCTTGGGAAGCTTTTTGGGGCTCGCCTCCTGGGGTTCGGACTCTCCCCTCTAATGAGGAGGCCTTGCAAGGTCCTGGCCTTGTTTGACTTGGGCAAGTGTGCCAGCTCGGCTGCCCAACAACAGGCTGCCCGGGCCGTAAACCTTATCCAAAAATTTTGAAAGTTGGCCTGTATGTTGGCGATGACTTAGGAAGCTAGCTGACAAAAAATCAGAATTTAAGTCCGTGCTATGCATTAATTATGAATTTACGAATGTCTTGCTCTGCTACTGCAAAAGCGGCCCTTGACTTCTAACTGCCACAACGGGAGGAGTACAGGTCCAAACTCCATTCCGTCAGTTCCCCTTGCTTTGCGTTCTCAACTGCATGTGATCGGCTACGTCCCAAGTGCAAAAGACCAAAACTTGGCATCCAAAACGCAAACCCTGCTAGAACCTGGCAACTCATAGGGTTTACGTTTCGGAGGCTCTATCCTTGTCAGATTTGACTAGGACCTTGCGCCATGTCTTGACGCAGAGGGGGGGTGTTGATGCCAGAGCACGGACCCTAAAAACCACCCGGAAGCAGCTTGCCCCAAAAGTCCTCTCCCGAAGGCCCTGGCGACGGACGGGCAACTTCCCCTCTCCGGAACCATGATCTATCTCTGCCAATGGACTCAGAACATCGACGTTGCCCTAGAGACCAAGTTTTGTGCCCAGAAGCCCACCCCTTCTCGAAGAAGCGCCAAACTATCTCATGTGCAACACACTCGTAGTTAATTGGCCTAGGAGGTGGCTGCTGAATACTGCAATGTAGGGCGTAAGTGTTTCTTTCTTTTGCAAAACTGACCGTGTAACTTGGTCCTTGGGGTAATTTTGGCATTCCGGACGATGTGGCGAAGTCGAATCGCCATTTCGGAGCCTCCGCAATGTCCGAACGACAAAACACTTTGGTTTCTACACTGTCGCCCGAAGGACGCTTCGCGGTTTCATATGTTCTCCCGGACGGATGTTGGATTTTTTTGGACCTTCTCGAACCAGGTTCCTTGAACAAAGGATTCAACGGTCGGATACGGGAACCGAGATCCGGGAGTGTGGTCTTTAGCGTATGCCCCGTGGGGGATTTGCCGGGGAAAAGGCTGCCTCGGGAAGCTTTTGGGGCTCGTCTCACGGGGTTGAGACTCTCCCCCTCTAATGAGGAGGCCTTGCAAGGTCCGGCCTTGTTTGACTTGGGCAAGTGTGCGGCTCGGTGCCCAACAACAAAGCTGCGGGACCGTTCTAATGCAAACTATTTGATCTAAACCTTATCCAAAATTTTTGAAAGTTGGCCTTATGTTGGCGATGACTTACGAAGCTAGCTGACAAAAAATCAGAATTTAAGTCCGTACTATGCATTAATTACGAATTTACGAATGTTTTGCTACTGCAAAAGCGGCCCTTAACTTCTAACTGCCACAACGGGAGGAGTACAGGTCCAAACTCCATTACGTCAGTTCCCCTTGCTTCTTGTTCTCAAGTGCATGTGATCGGCCACGTCCCAAGTGCAAAAGACCAAAACTCGGCACCCAAAACGCAAACCCTGCTAGAACCTGGCAACTAATAGGGTTTACGTTTCGGAGGCTCTATCCTTGTCAGATTCGACTAGGACTTGTGCCGTGTCTTGACGTAGAGGGGGGTGTTGGCCTTAAAGCGGACCCAAAACCACTCGGAAGCAGCTTGCCCCAAAAGTCCTCTCCCGAAGGCCTTGGCGACGGACGGGCAATTTCCCCTCTCCGGAACCGTGATTCGGCTCTGCCAATGGACTCAGAACGTCGACATTGCCCTAGGGACCAAGTTTCGTGGCAAAAAGGCCACCCCTTCTCGAAGAAACGCCAAACTATCTCATGTACAACACACTTGTAGTCAATTGGCCTAGGAGGTGGCTGTTGAATACTGCAATGTAGGGTGTAAGTGTGTCGTTTTTTTGCAAAATTGACTGTGTAACTTGGTCCCTAGAGTAATTTTGGCTTTCCAAACGATAAGCGACGTCAGTATTAATTTTTTTTTTTCGCACGGTTTTTTTCTTTTTTTTTTTCTTTTTTTCCAAAAAAAAAAATAATAATATGAGTGACGTCGTTAAATGACGTTGCTTACGTGGCGCTCTGCTGACAATAGCGTGGCGCTGACGATGCCGGCCACGCTGGCAAAACTGCTGCCACGTCAGATATTCTAAGCGTCGTTTAACGACGTCATGTCGACGTGACAGGACACTTTGGCGTGCCGTACTGGCATGTCGCCAAACCCACGGGCCGACCGGTCACGCGTCGAGATTTTTAGTCGCCGTTCAACGACGCCATGTCGACGCGGGCGTAACGACGGTGGCGTGCGCCACCTGGCATGTCGCCAGCCAGTGGCCGGATCGCCCACGTTAGATCCACGAGACGACGTTAAACGACGTTTTGTGCACGTGGCACGACACGCACGCTTGCCAGCGTGGTGTCAGCACCATGCCACGCAGGCATGGTGGACACATCAGCTCTGTGTGGCGTCGTTGAACGACATCGTGATGCCGTTGAACGACGTCACAGTCGTCAAACGACGTTGTCGTCGTTCCTCGACGATTTGACGTCGTTCAACGACCTCTAGACGTCGTTGAAGGTCGACTATCCCTTGTAGTGGGACCTGACACAATTAATATCATCCAAACAAACAACTTAAGCAATCAACACAACCAATAGGGCCAGTAATCAGAAGATCATTTCATTATACAAAATTTTGATCATACAAAATTTAGCCCTGAGGCTGCACAAAATAAGCTCGAAGGGCTGTTTCACAATATAAACCAAAAGGAAGAGGAGGAAGGGATCGTCCAGAGGGGCCTTCTGTACAAAGGGGGCTGCAGCTCATTAACCCATGGGCTCTGGAAGAGCAAGTGGTCTCCTTCTGTGATCAGATCTGGCAATGGATGAGATCTGTTTCGGACCTAGCCCGCTCAACCTGGGACACGATCTCAGGCGAAACCTCTACACTAACAGACGAACCCACGACTGTAGTAATCTCAGCCGGGGTTACTAAGCAATTCCTAACCCTGAAACGGTTAGGAGTCGTTGAAGTCGTAGAGCTAGCAGGCGAGGGCGGAGCGCTCGGAAGAGGGCGAGCCCTCTTGCTGGGATCAAAGCTGCCACCCCTTACCACATCCCACCTGGAGCCCGATCCAGGATAGCTGGTTCTCCTCGCGTGATCCATGGGGACTGAAGTCTGTGCTGCAATGAAAAAACGCAAGAAATCAATGGAAGACTCGACACCAAAAACATAACACACAATCAGTGCTTACCTCCGATGCTTGGGGCCCCCGGGATGCTTGAGCGGAATGGAATAGTGGCTGCTCGATCTCTCAATTTAAACTAGTAACTGTAACGATGCCCCTTCTGCATAGCACTTTCGGATTTCAAAAAATCTGGCTTTTAAAGCCAAATTACCTTTCTTCTGGATGAGGCAGAGAATGTTCGGGCCAATTTGGATGCAGATTTGGGATTGCAGTGGGGAAAATCAGCTCGAATTTTGGCAGAGGGGGGCCAAAAAGGCAACGGTAACCGTTGGCAGTACCTCGATAGCTGACGGCATACGTATCGATAGCTGGTGCCGTAGGCCTCGTATACGGCATCTAGGCCCCTGGTATTAATGGGATGTGGCTCGACCGTGAGAGACTGTCAGGTGTGCAGGTTCACTCAAGTGCGTAGTAGGTGGCACTTATCGCGCGTCTGCAGGCAATAACCCCCGCAAAAGGTGGCGTGGTTAGGGGCCTCACGACGGTGGACGCTTGACCCCCCTTGTTTTAAGGCACCATAACTTTCTAGCCCGATTGGTGTCCATGTCTTCAGAGAACTTGTTACGGACAACATTAGGTATCCAAATTAGTTGACGAATCGAGGGACGCGTGAAATTCAGTTGTATGAGGACAATTTGCCTCTTAAGTGTGCGGAACATGGCGACCATACCCTAGAATAGAATAGAATTAGTTTCTCCATTTTCTGGTGGATAGTACCTCTGGGACAAAAAGGCATACAAGCACACTTTCTCTAGTGGATACTACCTTTGGGAAACCAAGTTTTTCTCTTAAAAAAGAAAACGCATACACTACAACCAAAATACCAAAGGGACTAATTTTTTAATTGCAAAAGCTTGTTGATTTCCGATTTCTAGCAACTTCTAACACGAGGAAATTATATTAGAAGGCTTTCCATTAGTCAAGCTTTCAGAGTGGGACAATCCTCCCTCTATTACCGTTACTGCATAATCCTCAGGTCTGTTCTCCAATAAGACTCTTCTCCTTTTCCTGTTGGGCTTCTTCGTGCAATCATTGCATACGTAGCCTAACAAGTCATCAACAAATTAGCAAGAGGATGCTGCAGTCAGCAATTATGCAAGACATGCAAGAACACGTTCCTAAAGATATGATGCAGTGTAAAGTTTCAATCCTAGAATTTGGAGAGTGGTACCTGGGGAAGGATCTCGCCAAGAAATGCAGGCAGCATGAAATTCTTTATCACAATTTGCACATTTCACCTGCAAATCGCACTTTTGGCTTAGGCGTAATAGAAACAACAGGCTTCCTAAATGAAGTCGAGTACCATATAACCATAAGGGGCATTGTTGCAACTGCACAAGGATCTAGCATTTGTATTCTGTTCGAACTGAGCTACCTCTAATAGAGGCTCTTTCAGATTGTCAGGTCCCAAGGAATTAGATAATTCGATCACATCATTTTCTCTGCTATCTGAGGCTTCAAATTCAGAATTAGAAAATGGATCCTGTTTTTCTGAAGGAATGCATTCCATATGCTGCATGGCATTAGACTCTTCTAGTAGATCACTCCCTTCTCCATGTTCATTTGGAGATGAATTTTCTCCTGACAATAACATCAAACATAGGACAAAGAACTCAACACTTCAAGTAGATCAAAGATAATTTAGCTTGTTGTTGCTTGCCTGTTTTGGAAATTAACATCGTGTCATCAACTGTTACAAATGATTTTTCGTCATGCCTCTCTTCACATGAGCCGTTCTGATTGCTCCCAAGATGGTCGTCTAAGTTATCTAGATTATGACCTCCATCTTTATCATCAATGTAATGCTACGAAAAACAAACCCTCGGATTAGCATGCGCTTGTCTTTTCAAGAACCCTATGAGCAATTATTAGAGACTACCTTAGATTCTTCAGCTCTCTCCTCAGGCCGGGTTCGTTCTTTTGGGGGGCTTCCATGCTGCACATCTTTATCAACATAAACAGACTTGAATAACACATAACCAGAACCCTTCAGTTAACAGGTGTTTTACAGAATTGCTGCTTGCCTATTTTGAAAGGATGTCCTGAGAAGTCAGTAGAGATCACAACCGTTGCTTCTTCAGTTTCCATAGTCATGTTTTCAGGCAAGCCCCTTTCTTTTGGGAAGCTCTCCATAGCATGTTCATGCGACGCATCTTTATTAATGTAAATGCACTTAAGAGGATTGCAAAAAATGATAATCAAACAAACTTTACTTGCCTGATCCATCCACTTGTTCTGTTACTTCCGGCAATGTGTTGCTTCTACCAATACTATCATCCTTCAATTTTGGAACAGCTTCAGCATAGACAATTTTCTTGTAACCTTTTTCCATAGTGAGGTTGCAACTGTACTACAGCAGTATTAGGATCCATGAGCATGAACATACGCATATCATGGTAGTGGCAACGAGATTTAGAGGGAGTTATATCATCTACCATGTTGTGAATACCTACCAATTAATTTCGGGAGATAACAATGATGGAGCATCTTCCATGGGAAGTAGGGGATCAGCAGATAAGATGTACTCTGTTTGATTTTTTGGTATGAAGTCTTCATCTGGTTCGGCCTCCTTAGCTTGTTCAGCTTGTAATCCAGGCATTACAGACATCCCTTGATTTACCTTTAAAACAGGAGCTGAGAAATGGCCATCACTCATGCATCAGAGCATAAAAATATAAATCCTATGAAGTATAATAGAAGATGAAATTGCTACAACTCAAAGCGAAAGTATGAACTTGGCAAATAGAATCTTGTACAATAGAGTGACCTTATGTACAGGTAATCTGTGTATGCCTTAAACTCAGAGCTGATCCAACCAATGCAATGCTTTTGCTCGTAACTCCAAATACCACATAAACTATTAATTTGCCTTCAACTGATGAATGCAAGAAGTTTGACATAAGATAATTCAACCTTCTGTTGGTTGAACGACCAGCTGCATTTCACAGCACTGACTAGCCTCATTAGTGCTTGTGCTGGTTGTTATCTTGTCCTTAAAGTTGCAAGCCATCTCTTCCCCCATGTCAAATCCACAGTTACCATGGCCCAAAAGCAATGCCAAACTCATCCCTGTGTTCTCTTCCGCATATTCTTCAGGTCTGGAATCACCTTAGATTTCTCAATACATCAGATTTTCAAATTATTTGCTCTTAATGTTAAATTTTTTATTTATCAACACTTCCGTCCACCTCAGGCTATAAAATCCTATGTTGCAACCATATCATGAATTCATAATTACTCATTCCATATCTTTCTGCTCAACCTTACTCAGAACTTGGTCCTTTGGCATTTTACATCCAAAACACTACAACTAGTGCATATCTGATTTCTCAGGTAAGTGAAATGTCATAAATTTAAGGTTACAGTACTTTTGCAAAAAGTTCTTCATCCAATTTGGTGAAGTACTCCCTTCCTGCAGCAACACATAACTTCAATACCATGCAACAAAGAAGGATGTCAAGTAGAAGACAGGAAACTTCACAACTTACATCCACTTCATTTTCCTCTTTCTGGAAACGAAGCAACTGAGTATGCAACTTTTCTGAAATTTCTTCCTGCCGCAGGAAAGCTTCATGAAATTTCTCCATGGCACTAGTCATTCCCTGTAACTGTTCTGCCAATGCCTTGAATTACAAGCAAATGCCTTCGTGTAAGTACAAGAGACATTATATGATAAAAGTTATGCTATATTTGATACAAATCAAAGATATCCAGAATAACGTAAAATACGGTTTGGAAACCAAGCCTTCTCTACGAAATTAACATTATACACATGTTTGCTTTGCTGTATATGATGGAAGATAGCACCATCTGGCCTGATCAAAGTAAGAGGCTGATCTAGTTGTTGGGAAGTAGAAGCCACATCAACACCGTGAAGCTTGCCCAAAAATGACATTTGAGGAATTTTCTTCGTTAGATCAGCAAATCCAATAAGTTTATCTGCATCTGATATCTGATCTACATGTGTTGACATATCTAGATAGATGATGACAATGCATGCAAATGCGCAGAATCATATAAAAGTTCTTCAAGACTTTCTTAGATAAAAATTGACAATGAAGGGAAATCAAGGACTTATCTTCATCCCACATCGAAAGATGGATATAGGGAAGCTATAAGAAAGTGATGCTGTGCCATTGAACATTAAAGATGAACTGGGGGAGGTAGCTTTCAGCTTTAAGCCATCCATAGATCCTACCTTCCCCTTCCAATTTCAGTTGGGGGAGTTTGGTTGAAATAAAAACTGCAAATAAGCGCTTCATTTCATTTCTAATCAAGCTAAATGTTTACCATTCTCTAACCACCCTCAATATAGTAGATAGCCTAGAGAAGTTTCGCAGTTCCCTCTAAATATGAAGCTGTGCCATTGAAGACTGGAGAAGGCAGCAACTTTAAGCCATCCATAGATCTTTCCAATGTCAATTCATGGGGACTTGTTTGTGCCAAGGCTTGCCTCTTCATAAGCAGGGGTATGACTGTGCGCATGGGTGAGATGGATGGAATATGATGGAAATTAAACTCTAACTAGTGCTTCACTTCATTCCCACTAAAAGAAATCAAGCTAGATGTTCGCTCCATTCTCTACCACCCTCATAGATAGCCTAGAAAGTTCCCTAAGATGCACAGCATATGCCAACCACTAGAGAGGAATTCACCTGTTCTAAAATGTAGGAAATAACTTCTACAAAAACTTACAGAACTGGTGGCAATGGATGATAAAAGTTCTGCACAGACATCGATGCAAGCCTTAAGTTTAAATGATGTTTAATTTTTGGTTACATTTTTCTCAGAAAATTTGGACTAAGTCATCTATTTGAAGTAAATAAACAAGCCAGTTGCAGGTGCTATTGTCCTTCAAAGGTTCAATGTCTGCCACTACTTCAGATATGTTACTGCTGAAAGACATATACAACGTGGTCTACAAAGTTCTGTTGGTTACCTCCTTTTCTGCAACTAACTGGGCAATAACCCCATCCTTCGTCTTTCTAACATCTTCGACATTTGTGAGTCAAGCTTCAACAATTTACTTCCAATCCTATTGAGTAAAATACATAGAGAAAAGGATATTTTTGAGCTGTTTATCCTGTTTCCTTGTTGTAAGGCTTCTACTTTCTCCTCCAAGGAGAGTACCAGGTTTTCTTTCAAACTAAGCAAATGCATGCTATCCTTCAGCTTTCCTTCTAAGGAATGGATTTGGTCTGCAGAGAAACAACCAAATTTTACAGATACAAGTAATTCCAGAACTCAAGAAATGTTAAAACAACCTATTAAAAGCTTCTCGCAGTCATATAAGCGCACCATTTCGTTTTTAACCTTCTCAACTGCATGACCATGCACAATGGTAAGCACAACTTCACTTCGCAAAAGGAACTGTATCCAGAGAATAATGAAGAGTCAAAACTGCATTCTGAGTATATTGCAGCAGCAGAAACTTACGATCATCTTCTCTAGAATGAAACAGTGTTTTGGTCTCATTCAAAATGTTCTTAATAGAGACTGTAGCAGATTCAATTTCATCAAACATTGCAGAATGTCTGTTGAGTTTCTCCGTAAGAACACCTTGCAGCCTCTCTTTGTCTTGTAGCTTCCTTTCTAGATGGTAGTTGGATACCTGTTATAATTGCATAAAAGCTGTTAAATCATTATTCTAGAAAGAACAGATGCAAGATCACCAACAAAAGGGACCATGATATCATAAAGGTACTTTCTTTAATTCCTGGGAAACACGCAAGTTAGAAACATGGTAATATAGCATAACTAGACCATGTGTCTCATCCGGACTGCACTTGCCTCCTAATACATCTAATATTGGCACCTAAGTTCATAAGGAACAAACATTTGATCTATTAAGAATCTCCAACATCATTTGTTATTTCCTTGAATAGCTCAGCCATTAACAAGCAAGCAACTAATAAAGGCAAATATCCTAAGCAGGATGGATGCATTCACAATTATTGGTGAGACATGGCATGTCCAAATTACCTGGTCTTTAAATTGTAAAATTGCTTTTTTGTTATTTCGAGTCAAAGATTTTTCAAAACTAGCATAAGCCATCAATCATCATATACTGCTATTAAGCTTATAAACAAAAGAAAGGGGTCGGTGAATGAACCTTCAATTCTTCCACCAATGAACTTCTTGATTGGAGCAGCATATCTAACTCCAGCCTCAGGTTTTTCTCCTTCTCCCTCATCATGGAGACTTCACAGTTTAATGCAGTTACCTTATTCAGCAAATGAAACAGAATGATTCAAACCATGAAGACCACTTGCTGAACATTGCCATGACTAATATATTGTGGGAACTAACAACAGTTATAAAAGGCTAGTATTTAAGGAGGCAAATAACTCATTATTATAGACATCTTAAGTACCATGGCAATTCCTTTATGTTTCACAAAGGCACCAAGATTTGTGAACTAGTGTTGACATAACAACTGCAAGCATGAGAACACTTGCCTTGCATGACTGGATAGATCAAGTAAATTATACCATGTTCTGGAGCCTTTCACGGGTGTCGTCGTGTTCTTGAATTTTAGACTGAAGAGATGCAACTTGCTGTTGATGTGCAATATCAGCTGTTTTATGCTTCTATTCATGGATGAAAACCCCAATTACAAGGATCCAATAAAACAAGCTTATGTTCAACGATAGAGTATACCTCTAATATGGATGTAATCTCTTTCCGCACCAGATGTTCCTTTTCCTAAAAGAAAGACAGCAAGCTGTCAGTGATAATGTCTCCTTCTTAATTCGACATCTCTACAGCATTGTGATCAACCATTATAGATAAACCAGATAATTTTTAAGTGGAGGTTTTTAGGTCAATTCTAAGAGGTGAAGTTCATCCCATGCACAGTGCACACCCAATTGAAATTGTGTAAGACAATACAACGATCATGTTAACAAAAAATTACAATACCCTTGTGAGAAATGTGTGCCAACCTTGAGGCATAGATAATCCTCAGATTCCTTGTTTATATGGCATTGAAGCAATGAATTTCAGAATAGATATTTCTATTGTGTATAAAGTTCTAGCAAACCAGATGCAGAGCAGGTGCATTATTGAGGGCTGGAACTGGCTATTAGCGAAAAATGCCTTAACACATAATACAAAAATGAGGAGGCTCTGAGAATTCTAAGAATTTAACTTGAAGACACCATACCTTTACTAGTCTAACATCGGAGAGAAAATTCTGCAACTTGTATTTGTACTTTGAAAAGGAAGGCTTCAATGGATATTCCTTGTCTGAGACCTTTAAAAAAGGAGAACAAGCTTTAGACCATGGATGGCATTCAATAACATTAGGGAACAGAGAGAGCAATTATGCCATTTGTACTGGTGCATAAACGAAACTATATTGCCCTTCCAATTTTGATTCGTAACTCCACTATTGCTGTTCCAGACCATAGAGGGAACAGAGTAGACACCAAATTTATTATGCCAGCCAGTAATTCCCTTTTTTGTGTAATTTAATCACAAAGGCAAGCACAGCAAGCAACAGATTATTGGCAAAAAAATGTGTCCATATTTGGTGTTTCATGAAACTACTAGACCGGGGCTTTATATTGATTGAGGGAAAAAAATACCATGTTTTGGTGTCTTTCACTTGTAACATTTCGTTTTTGTTGAGTTTTAGACTGAAGAGATGCAACTTGCTGCTGGTGTACAATGTCAACCATTTAGTGCTTCTGCATATGAAAATAGTAACAGCATATTTCATTCATATATGTAGTACATTTTGAAATCTACTTATAGTCAGATCGTAGTACATGCAATATGATAGAAGATAGGTCAATACAGCATGCATTATACAGCCAAAAAATAAGTGAAACGATGCAAATGTGACTAGGCCTGGTGGGGGCATCAAATTTTTAGGAGTTGCTCTTTGGTAACTCGAATCCATGGCAATGTTTTGGATCTGGCGGTCTAGTATCTTACACAACAAGAAGATAGAAATGCATGTTCAAGTCCAACGAAGCTGAAAATTACCATCCCGAGAGCCAAAGAATTGGTGAGGAGAGACATTACATCCTTTGTCATCCTATGTTTTCTACATCTATAATAGTCTCCAGAATCCTTGGCCTTTGAACTTGGAGATGGTCTCTGAAGCAAAAATTGCCTTTACCAGTCTAAAACCTTGCAACTGATATTTGCACTTCGGAAAGGAAGGCTTATTAAGTGTCCTGTAGTATTTGGAAAGTGACGACCAAACATTATACTTCGTTCATCATTCTAGCTTGTTTATATAAGTGATTCCAATAATGTGTAACGTCTTTTAGCTGGTTTACCATTATCAGACATTAGATCATTTGATGGTAACGAATGGCGGATTTAGAAGCGCACAGTTGAACTTTCAAAAGTATTCGCAAAATTTAGACTGGATTTGCAACTGCATCTGGAGTTACAAACTAAAAATTACATTAACAGATCTTACATGTATAGAGCTCAAATTATTAATCCGAACTACAAAATTGGAAGCATACCTGAGATTGCACTATCGCAGGAGTGGACGATCTGTCTGTATGAAGTTTGCCTTGTTTAAATTTTCTGCGGCCGTTGGATAAAACTTTCTTTGAAATGCGTCTCATCCAGACCGTCTACTTCAACCTGATACGTAAATGCCTAACCACATCAGTTTATTATTTTTTGGATTTGGAGGTGCTGCCTCCCTAGCTCATAACTAAATATAGGATGGAGAAGAAGATGGTCATGATTTTTGGGTTGCCCTTAAAGGGGGCAAACCCTTGTTTATGTGGGTTTGTGGCATATTCCAAGTATATGCCAGTATATAGTTGGAATATGCCTATGACTGCTCCAAACCCATTATTGGGTGTAAACTGTCGGTCGTTTCCGTTGTTGGGCCGCCACTCTTGAAACCGGCTAACCGGAGAGGCTTGCTCTGGGCAACCAGGGATATTACAGTGTGGGATTTAGTATCTGGACTTCCCATCTCCCATCTGAAGCCCTGCGCCTCTTCTGGAAATTCGCTAGCTTGCATTGGATGCCACTTTGTTGCAGTGTCACAAATCAATAAGCCTGGAAGCGGTGCCATATTCTTATGGACATGGCAAAAGGTCCGTTATTGGAGACTTGTGCACTTTGTGTTGTTGCTAAGAACTTGATTGAAGGAAATATACATATGTAAATGCAGAGGGGCAGGAACAAGAGATCAGAGCTGATGAACTAAAGAGCTCAGAAGAACAAGAAAGCCTGTCAACTCCGAATCTGCTCATACAATAATTCATTTCCTTGTCCTGAGGAGAAATAGCTTTGAGCAAATTTTACCAGAAGATTTGGGGACTTCGTCTCCCGAGTTAGCTGTCAAATTGATCACAAGCTTTATTGAAGATGGATATAAACTCTTTCATTTTGAGTGCACTGGCACAAAATTTCTACTCAAGTATCTTCATCTCTGTAAGAGTAGCATAAATCCATTGTCTCTCACACTTAGGGATTCTCATGATAAGCTATATGATGAGATTAATTTATAGTAATTGGGAAAAACTACAAAATGCCCCTAACTTTTCGCTTATTTCACAATATGCCCTTAACTTTCTGAAAATTCACAAAATGCCCCTGGAAATGTATACATGTATTTGTACTCATTGAAATTTTACAAAATACCCTTAACTTTTACTTAAATTCATGAAATGCCCTTAACTTTTGCACATATTCAGAAAGGCCTTTCTAAATGTACATCCTTCTAGAACTTTTGATCAAATTCATAGAACACGCTTTACTTTTGCTTACCTTCACACAATGCCTTTTGTACCATCAAAATATTTCAGATATCGGGAAGACATATGAGAATATAGAAATAAGTTTTTGAACTCAATGAGCTAGAAAAATCGTCTCTGATGTGTTTTGTTTGAAGATTGGAATTTCAATTGAGCTAGAAAACTTGTTTCTAAAATTTTAAGATGAATGTTCCTAATATCAAGGGTACAAAGGGCATTGTATGAAGTTAAGCTAAACTAAAATGCATTCTATGAATTTAATTGGTTGTAGAATGTATACATTTAGGAAGGGCTTTTTGTGATTTTGTAAAAAAGTTAAGGGCATTTCATGAATTTAAGTAAAAGTTAAGGGTATTTTATAAAATTTCAAATAAGACAAATACATATATACATTTTCAAGGGCATTTTGTGAATTTTTAGAAAGTTAGGGGCATATTATGAAATACATGAAAAGTTAGGGGCATTTTGTAGTTTTTCCCTAATTTATATTGTAAAGAGGTCAACTTAACACAGACTGAGAAGCAAACATTAGAACACTTGGTTAGTTGTGCTACTCTTTCAAGTGAGAGAGTTAAAGAGGTTATATTGCCAGGCTTCTCATGTGCTCTTGGAGATGTGGTATTAGCTTTGAGAGACGAAGTTGAAGAATTGAAAGATTGTCTCATCAAGAAGAGTACTTAGGGACGGCTCTTGTTCTTGTTTTATAAATGCATGGTGTCTCTACATATACATTGGGCGGCTTCTGTTGTTCTTTTTTGTTGCAGAATGGTTTGATGACTTGTAGATGGGATGGGCAGATCAAGCTGTGGAATAATACTTACAACGATAAGCATGAAGAGGTAATGGCACGATTCTTTGCATTCTATGTTGCTTTGCATTAACGTAAAATTAAAAGGCCTTTGAGATGACCCTCGTTGCTTTTCATGTGGCACTTGTCATATGTTTTGCTTAATAGGCCCCTTTCTTGTTGTGCATCACAGTCATATCAGAGGAGGTGTTGATAACATAGTGATGCCCATCCATTTTGCTGCAGATATGATGATATAAAGAGTTAGTATTTGTACAGTGATACTGGTGCAATGTTAAAAAGCATAATGAGGAATGGTATTAATAATGAAGCAAATTATCTTTTTGCTTTGTGTTTATCGACATATTTAAGCTTTGGGCTTGGAGTAGAATATTTCTTTCACTAATACAATGTATGAGTATGGGTGGTTTGATGTAAAAGAGGAGCAACATACGATTGATAGAAATATTTGTAGTGATTAAATATGATGGCATGAAACCTAATGCTGGCAGAGTATAGAACGATATTTGTTGGCAAATCATATGATAGTATTTGGAGTGAGCTGCTAATGCCTATATGTTTATGTCAGGGTTGCCCTATACAAGATGGAAACTGTTCTCAGGGATCTGCTGTGAGTGGAATGCATTGAACATGGAATCTATTTATAACACAATGTCTCCTTTGGATGAGGTGTCTGGAAGTATGGAATGTTGTGTCAGTGTGTGGGACATGAATGGTGGTTGTCTGTTGGCTATTCTTCGACAGCATGTATCTCCTGTTCGACAATTCTATCTGCCTCCAACTGGTGCATATGAGCCATGGTTTTTATGTTTCATTTCAATTAGTGAAGGTGCATGCATGGCACATGTATCCCTTGATACCCTAAAGGCAGAAAGAATAATCCCTCAAATGGGCACAATCAAGCAAGTTACATGAGATGCTGCAAGGAACTATATTGCTTGTTTATGCAGCCAGCCAATGGACCATCCTGGAAATAGCGATACTCTATATATTTGGGACATTCATTCAACCTCTTATTATTTTCAACAGTTTCAATTTAGCAAGATCATATCATTCTGTTTTGCCCACATTTCTTGCTAATGTAGGTGTTATTCTGTGTAATCTATAACGTATTTCATTTAACCAGTTGACTGCAGGTTTGGATACTTCTTCCCAGTTGAATTCGACCTTTTTAAAAATCTTATGTCAAAGTTTATTTTACTTGATGTTTCTGGAAGAGCTCATGTTGTGCCATTTGTCCGTGTTCCAAATGGGTAAGCCCTTATGCTTGTGGATTTGGGTGATAGCAGGAGCTCTGGCCAGCGATAATGCTTTGTGGACATACTGCAGCTATTGTTGATTTGGAAGTGTGTTCCTTGGACAGACATGGCAATGCTGTGGTGAACAATTCTCAGGGGGCCACAGAATCTATTGTCATTAGTCTGAGTGTTGATGGTGTTGTGTGCACATGGGATGCTGTCACTAGTCGTTGTATGCATAGAAAGCAGTTACCTTCCTGGGTATCATATCCTTTCCTTTTCTGGCAATAATTCTTGTGTTGCTATCTCTTACTCTGCTGAGTTCAGCTTTGCATCTGAGCATGGACCACCATTAGATGGAAATGATTATGAAGGCGACGACGCTGGCTCTGTAGCGGCTGAATTTAGAAATCAGAGCAGGCTACTTTGGAAGAGAGTGGTAATAATTCTGGACACAATGACTCTTGCTGTTTTACAGTTGTATTTCATGGCCCACTAGCATCGGGTCCTATACACACAATCAGGATTGTTCCTGATTTAAGATCAGAATAATATACTTTATTACTAGCTGATCTATGTGGCAGAATAAAGTTGTTGTCTAATTTTAAGCTGGACCAATTTGGTCATGGAAAACTTGCGTTTGATTTGGACTACGTAGTTTCAATGAGTTCAGCAAGTATCAAAGCAATATCTTTTTCATTTGATGATCGGCTGATGCTTGTAGTGTTTGATTCTTATTGGGAGATACTATCCACAGAAGATAGTATTAGCAGGATAAAAGGTCCTTGTACAGATAAACATGAGAGTGATGATGTCACTAAGGACAACCGCTTCTACATTGGCAGATTGTTCGTAAGGAACTGAGATCCATCCTTATGTAAGGATATGTCAATTTATTATTATACAGTATGGGACCAGAGAGGTGGGGCACAAATTTGTTATCTATCTTACACAGGACATGATTCATCTTCTTACATGTCCTATTGCATACCACCAGTACTTGACACGTATATACAATCTCACTATTGCCAGGTAGGGAATCTGCTCATTCGGTTTGAATGTCCTCAAGAATTATCAGGAGTTGGAGAGACAATTCTAAATTGCTGGGATATTAGTGCATTGATCTCACCTCTGGACAATGTCAAGCACTGCCCATTTCTAGGTAAGGGATTTCTTTGGGATGATTGGCTACATGGTTCATGTACATCAGAAGTCAAACCTGCAAAACATGAAAGAAAATTAAAACCCACAAGGATAATCACAGCAGCAATATTTCTTCCTAGATATCCAAGTTTTCCGCCTGTTTTAGTTTACGGATATGCTAGTGGGGATATAAAATTATTGGACCTTGAAGCAACAATTTTTGATTGCTCGGTAATGGAAAACGGTGGCAAATTTCGCGAATTTTCCTGGCATAGGCATCCAATTCTTTGCTTAGCAATGCATCAAAAAGATGTTACAAAGTGTGCCCATGGAGTAGGAAAAGTTTTATTATCTTTGTTGTGTCAGTGTATGGGACATAAATGGTGGTTGTCTGTTGGCTATTCTTCGACAGCATGTATCTCCTGTTCGACAATTCTATCTGCCTCCAACTGGTGCATATATGAGCCATGGTCTTTATGTTTCATTTCAGTTAGTGAAGATGCATGCATGGCACTTTTATCCCTTGAAACCCTAAAGGCAGAAAGAATATTCTCTCAAATGGGAACAGTCAAGCATGGGATCTTTGCAAGGAATTATATTACTGTTTATGCGACCCGACCAATGGAACATTCTGGAAATAGCGACACTCTATATATCTTGGATGTTCACTCAAGAGCCCAAGAGCGCTGTTTACATGGTGTTGCTGCAACTTCATTTTTCACGTACTTTTCTAGGAGAACAAAAGCAAAATTCAAGCCAGGTGAAGCCGACATATTGCCACCGATAGTTCTAGAAGAAAGAAGAATGCATGATCGTGCACCTCAGAAATTGATAATTTTGCATCTGCAGATGCCTCTGTGGTTTCAAGCACAACATCATGCATTGATGCCAATCAAGAAAAGGTAATCAGAAGCTTGAAAAAGATATCAATAAATGTTTTGCATTACAAAAGGCTGCTAGCACAAAGAGCCCGTTACAAACTAGTAACATAAGTCTTGAGGCTCCTTTTAAAGATTCGTTGGGAACCTGCATGGGAGATGACCAGCCTACAAATGACGCGGTGGAACGACGATTGCTGAGAACGTTATTGTCAATTCTGCACATCTGGGGTGTTGATAATGAGGTTGATAAACCATTCATGGATGAGCTAGGTTCTTTTCAGCCAGCCTGCTGTCACATGGGTGTTGGTCTTCCTGGTAACAGAGGAGCAGCAACGTTAATGTTCCCTAGTCATCGAGCTACCTTTGAGGTACAAGTCTTTCATTGCAATTTCAGGGTTTTGCAACAGGCATTCTTATGGTAACTTCTACAGCTTTGGATGTCATCATCAGAATTTTGTGCTATGAGATCGTTGATGATGGTATCTTTGGCACAACGTTTTATAAAGCTTGCAAAGCCTGATTCTTTAATTATTAAATTATTGCTTTGATTGGACAATGATTATGAAAATATACTGATCTTGCTGCTGCCTGCGTTTCTTTTGCATCACAGAGCAGAGAAATCCACCTTTCTCCATCCTACTCTACAGAGCTGCAAGGTAAATATTTGAAAGGTAAATATCATTGCAACAGGTTGAAAGATTAGGTTGTAATTTTTCCTTTGTTGACAAGGCCTTGCAGTCTTGCTTTTGAACCATGTTTGAAAATAATATGTATTTCTTACTGCCCCTTACTGGTAGACGTTTAATTCGTATGTGTAAGTCTTATGCAAGTCGTCTTATGTTTGTGTTGTGTCATCTATTCTTGCCATGCGAAACACTTGGACTTATATGATAATGACTGATTGTAATTCATGTTGCAATCGTGATTGTAATTCATGTTGCAAATCCAGTCTTTCGAGATGGTATTAAAGATGAGCCATACCCTATACAGAACTGCAATAAAAGACGGTAGGGAAGCTAAAGAACATCTAACAAGTGATGTTTTGCCATGCACACGTAAATAACTTAGTGATAGCTTTGCTAGAAACCCAATTATGTGGACAACGAATGGTATTTAAGTTTTGTTTATGAACATATAGCTAACAATGCTCTCCATTGGTTTAGGATTTAGATTTTACATGGTTAAGATTTTAAAGTTTAGAGTTTTTGGGTTGCCCCTAGGGGGGCAAACCCTCGTTTATGTGGGTATGTGGGCATATCCAGGTATATGCCAGCATATGCCTAGCATATACTGGTGACTGCTAAAAACTGGCTGGTGCCTGTAAGTGCTCGGTCATCCAGCCCATTCCTTCGCAGGCGTGGCTATGTCCAGGTATGGATTCTTTCGCTTTCTTGATATGTTTCTTGATCACCCGCCATAGCCAAGCTTCTACAATCAAATTCTTCAGCCTATCTAATGTCGGATCTGCATCTTCAGCATTTCAAGACTGCCATAGCAAGTTGGGCGCCCTGATTTATTCCCTATTGTGATCAGTTTCAAGTGCTTTCTTGAGCTCTTGGATGTTTGTGGCTTACTCTGTTAGATTCGAGCTTCTTATTGTAAATACTTGGGGCGATTCTTGGTTCTTCACACGATGTCTGGTAGAAGGAGCAGGGCAGTCAGCTCCGCCTTTTTTCCTCGTGGGCTTGCAAGCAATGTGGATGCTCCACTTTCTTGGATTCGGAATTCTTCCTCATCCCGCACTGGAGGGTCTTCTAGCTTCTAACTATTGTCTGGTTTATTGCAACAAGCACTGCATCAGCAGGCTCTTTAACGGCATGCAGTGTAGGTTAGCTTTCACTTGGCTCAAATGATGGTTCCTTGCTATAAAAATAATCAGGATAATGTCTTTATGAATTTTCTTGAGCTTTCTGCTGCTTATTTAACCTCGTGAACGCATCAAAATCTGCTAGTTGATGCACGTAGATTCCTATGAGAAATAATAGTTTTCTTTTGGCGTTTGTTTCTCCACTAGCAAGATCATTTAAGGATATGCCTTTTGCAGCTTTGGTGGATCGGGTAGCAAGATTTGTGAATGATCAATAATTAGCAGCAGGAGTAGTACGACTCTCCTCTAAAGTAAGATCATTTTTCTTTTTTATACTATATGTTTAGAAGACTGAGTGAGTCGTCATTTGGACATGTCATCAGGGCAAATCCAATTTGTTGCAAATCCCTTGAGATCAGATCTGCATTTTAATCAGCATCTCCAATTCGTGACGAATTGGATAAATCTACTTTATTCTCCATTGTTGATCCTTGGATGGTTTTACAGAACCCAAGAGTTATGTGCAGCACGCTCTGTCAAGTGTATTTTTTGCATCCGTTTGTGGTTAGTGTAAGTTGCTTACATACTTAATGCTGCTTGCAGATACCTTGCACTGGGGATATGTTTTGCCCTGTTTCTTAGCTAGGTTTCTACACTGGATTTCTGTCTGAAGACTTGATCCCTTTTCTAATTGAAGCGTTGATAATGCCAAAGTTCTTGATGCATTTTTAAGGTCCTTATTCTTTTTGAAGTTGTGATTTTTGGAACATCGGCTATCAGGTTCCAGTCCCTAGGACCGCTCTGTTTTTTATCCAAAGGCTATGCAGTTTATTCTATTTTTTCATTAACTGCTTGCCTCAATTATTGGAGGTGCTTCTAGTTTCAAATTAAACTTTGCGATAATCACAATGCAAAACACTTTTTATTAATTTTTTTTCTTATTTGAATGGCTCCTTTATAGGTGGTGACTCTGACTCTTCTTGCTAGTGGAATCACAAGAAACTATGGATCATGTGGACTGGAAAAGATGCTTGGACTGTTAATGTTGTAGGGTACTTACCATAATACAAAACGATTCTGTCAATTCCGGAATTCACAAGCCCTTCAAGAAGTCTGAAAGCAGTCTTGATGATTTGTTATGGGAAACGAGGCAAAATGCTGTTACAGATGCTTTGGGGTTGCATAGAGTGGATAAAAAACCCTTGCAATGGGATATGGCGAGCTTATGCCTTTGAGTACGAAAGGCACAGATGGTTTAGGAAGTTAGCTTTTGGCTATGGCAATGGCAAATCAAGGCTTTTGATTTTTATGTTTGTGTTTTTCGATTTAGTTATCTCTTGCTTTTGGTAAAGAGAGTGTCATGACATAAAATTATTTTTGGCAGATCATCATTTGTTATCTAACAGTTGTGTGCTGGTTCGAGTTGAAACACGGCAAAAGCTAAGTGATACTTATCTATAATTCAACACATGGTTTAGGGCTTTATTTTAAATCACTAGTCTAATTTGTTTTTATGATGTAGGGATCATTTTCTTAGAGCTGTCACGAGGGAAGCTTCAAGTTTTTTATGTTGTATTTGCCTTAAGATTTTGTATGAATGATTTATAATAGATTCGTTAAGTTGCTTATTTGCTGGGAATATGTACAAGGCATACCTATTGTGCCTTAATTGTGCACTTATTTGACGACAAAATAAGAGAGTTGTGGATTCATAGAACTCATATTTTATAGTTAAGAGCTGGTGGATGCTAAAATAAACTACCTGGGGTAATTTCAACAGTGGATTATATGCTTTGAGTGACGTTTCCTCTCAAGACCTTTTGTAAGTAGCATACTCGATTCGTTTTGGATGTAATTTTTTGAACAAAGAAATCGATTATGCATCTGGCCATATGGCAAAGTATTTCAGTGGCATTACAACATTGCGAGAAAAGCAAAAGACAAGTTCTTTCCTGGATTATGTAGACCTCAAAGTTTTACTTATTCAGTTTGCAAAACAGGGCATACGACGTATCAAGACAAGCCAAAATAACTTTTTCATTTTCTGGATTCTACTTGCGTATCTGTTGCTTTCCATTCAGATAGCACGCAGAGGAAGGAATGATACAGAAGCACTAAGCATATTAGAAAAGTCTGAATCTAGGACCTCACTAGAGAAGATCAGGCTTGCCTTGGCATGGAACCTAGGAAGGGCTATGTTAGATGCATGATATCCAAGGCTAGGCTTGCCTTGGCATGGAACCTAGGAAGGGCCATGTTAGATGCATGATATCCAAGGCTACGAAATATGTTGGATGAAATACGTGTTGTATGATCGGGTCTTATTTTTTTGTCAGTTTTCTTTGTTCTGGAGCAAGTGGTGATTTAGGTTAAACAAAACAAACAAATTGGGGTCGCTAAGGAGACTCTTAAAAGAATGAGAGTTCAAGTATCTAAGACTCTAAAAGTTTTATATTGTGATGGGCTTGATATTTTGATAACATAAGGCAAACTGTGCATCTTAAAAAGAAGTATGATATGGTATGTCATAGAGGAGCAGGAAGGACAACTGCATGATTGAGATTGATCCGGAGGATGGGGACTGGAGATCATCTAATTGGCTGCCTCTTTGTTGGTAGTAATTTGCATTGCATCGCCTACACTTCCATGGGCTGTCTATATTTGTCATGGAACTGCATTGGGGATAGTTAAAATTGTGGTATTTTTTGTCTCTCTTTTATTGTAAATGACATTAATATAAGATATAATACGCATTTCTGGAACGCTAATGTGTAGGCCTAGTGGAGCAAGAAAAAGTAAATTGAAAATTGTCACATTCATCAATAGGACAAACATAGATCATCAATTTACTATTTAAGTATCAATTTTGTCTTATGGACCTCATTGAAGAAGGGGATAAACACCCCTGCGACACGATTACTAGTTTTTTACTCACATTCTAACAAATCAACCATTATCTACTTAAAATGTCACCCAGGGAAAAATTAGAGCAAACACCGCGCTTGGCAGAAAAGCTATTTTCCTTTGATTTTTTTTTTTTGAAAAAAAAAAAAACTACAAAAATCCATCTTGTCTAAAAGATCTAATTGTTGCACAAAGAGTAATAGGTCTATACATTCTTAGCTTGGAGGGATTGATGATTGAGTTTAAAGCACTATGCATCAGAGACTATATAAACATCCCCTCAGGACATCGAAGGGCAACCCTCCGTGCGCAGCACCTTGTTATATTGTAATGTTGATCAAAGTACCCTTTACTTCACATATGCAACAATGGTCAAAATATGACATCTAAAGAAGGCTTCAAACCTGATATAAGGTGCATGGCGAAATACTGTTTGACACAAATACATACCCTTCCATATATCAAACGCACATATAGCCACACCCCTATGTATGCTCGGCGTGGCTACTGTGGTTCTTTAATAGCAAAAGCTTTCAAGTGCAAGGAATGTTGTTGACAATGAGGCATAGCCATTGACTCAATTTAGCATTATTCCATATACTTCTATGTCTGTCACTGCGCATAATGCTCGAGATTATCAAGCACCCATTTACCATCTAGAGAACTAGGAAACACATTTATTGAAAGATTTGTTCTATATATTTACACTAGTGTTATCAAGGAAATAATATGTAGTTTAGACATTTAACACCTTAGATTTTCATACATTTCATTAGTTCCAAAACGAATATATTACGTCAAAAATACACGCGAAGAACAAAATTGGCAAAAGTGGAAAATGCCCAAGTGTCCCATAAACATACAACCCAAACTTGACAAACTCCCAAGTGCCCACATAAACATACAACCCAAACTATCTGAACAAATTATCACTCTCCTTTATAACCCTCGTACAAATTATCAGTCTCCTTTATAACCCTTGCACATCTAGCTGGACAACACCACCCTCGCACAAATTATCGCTCTCCTTTATAACCCTCGCACATCTAGCTAGACAACACCTGACCAATGCCCGTCAATGCATGTGGATCAGAGAGAAGACCATCTATGGCGGAAGGCCGATATAAACACACGCCCTACATATGCGCGACAATGCCGGGCATATGTAGGGCGCGAAAAGAACGTTAACATATATATGGACGTTAAAGGCCGAGTAAAAACACATGCTAGGACATTAGCCCAGCAATGTCGGACACACATTTACTATGATTTAGGATAATATATAAAGGAGTTTAGTTAATATTGAGACAAAAATAGAGTCTACTAGAAATACCAAAGGTTCTGAAATATAGACTTAAAACGATGCTTAAATATACATGATAACAATAGAATATGATTGTAATAAGTAAATATAGAATATACAAACTAACGGTGAAGAGATTTTGTAAGATTAGTGGCCTGGTATAAAAACCAGGGTGGATATGATTGGCATCTTGTTCTTTGAATGAAATCTGTATATTTTCAGCTTGAACACACACATGCGAAAACATATGTAAGGGAGGAAAAAATGAAGGGAGCGCCTAAAATCTTGGTTTTTTTGTCCTTTACCTCCAAAAGCAGTTCAAACTGGTTTCTTGGCAATTTTCTGTGAGAATTTGCTGGATCCAACCGGATTGAACCTCAATTTTCTCAGGATCGTGAGCTAGCCTTGTAGGGGCTAGCATTTCTTTGAAATTAGGATGCAAAGATCTACTCATGGATACCCGAATCTTTGCAATTTTTAAACAGGAGCACAGACTTACTTGTGGTTTTCTTGTTGGCAATTCCTCTGATTTGTGGAATTCATTGATCTTCAGAGGGCTTTTTCCTCACAAATCTTTCCAACCCGAAGGCTCCTTTGTCCCAGGATGTGAAGAATTTGAAATACAGATAACTGATTCTTGGTTAAAGGAGTTTCTTGGTTCCAAAAAGATTGAAGCAACAGCTACTATTAGAGCTTACAGTGATCAACTTGTGTCCAAAATTACCATCAAGCTGTACTCAGAAGTTGATTTGGGTGATTTCTCTGAAAACTGATGGGAAATTCTTTCTTATCTTCGACAATTCTGGCTTTGTAGAGTTATCTTGTCTTTCCTGCTAATAGATAGGTTCTTGTTTTAACCACTGCTCAGATTTTTCTTTTCTTCTTCCCTTCTTTCCCCGAGCTCACTCCCTTTCATTTTTCCTTTGTTGTTTCCACCTGCTCTTTCATTTATGGAAAATAAAAATTCTATTAGCCCTAAATTTCTGCTTTTGCTTCACTCGTTCTCTGCTCTGTCGCCTGGAGATCGATCTGTGGTCCTTAAAAAGTTAAGCTCTTTCCATAAAAATCCAGAAGAAATTATTCTCTTTGGTAATTCCGCTAACCTTGCAGATCAAAATCAGGTCATGGATCCTAAAACTTTCAAAACTCCTGTATGGGATAATTTCTCAAAGGATCCTGATATGTGGGGCCGTGTTCCTGTTCTTAATCCAGCTACCCAAGTTCCTTTACCTTATGACGTCCCGAAACCAAATGTTGAGATCTTGCCAGATGACCATTATGATGCGGCCTTGAACGAACTCCGTCCAATTGAAGGGAGCAAACAAAAGATCTACCATGGTATTTCTCTTGATCTACCTTCTGTTCATTCCAAAATTGTTTCCCTCAAAGACACAGCTGTTCTTATTAAGGTTTCTAGGTCTGGCATTCAGTTAGACAAACTCTGATCATTCTGCCTAAATCTTCAGAAGGGTGTTCTTATAAATGCTATGTATTGGCTTTCTTATCCCTACATCATGGTATAATGTGGCAACCAGAGGACTGCAAATTATCTCCTTAAGCTAGGTTCCCAGAGTTATGAGTCATATCAACTCTCCTTTCTAAAATGGGATCCTAAACTCAATTCTGAGGGTATAGATAATTTGCGTGTGGCTTCCACAACTCTGCAAGGCTTAAATCCTATTTATTGGACTGAAGATTGCCTCAAACTTCTTTTTAATTCAATTGGTCATTACATTTGCACTGAATTTTCTCCCTCGAGATCCCCAAGAGCATTCATCCATCTAGACCTTTCCAAGGCTATACCTACATCCATTCCCTTTTCTGATGCCTTTGGCCAACCCACCTGCCTATCTCTGAGATGGTCAGGATTACCCCCTCACTGCCAGAGTTGTTTGAAGAGGCACTACTGGTACTCTGATTATCCATAAAAGGAAGTAGATTTGGGCAGAGTAGTGCTAGACCAACAATTTTCTGCTCCTAACTTTAAAAATGGTTATCTACAAGGGATCAATGAATATCAGGATCCAGAGAAGTCAGCCAACAGGGCAGTCAACTCTTGTGTGACTTATCAATACAAGGACCTAAGTCAAAAATTTCAATGGAATAGAGTGAATGGCAGTACTAGGAGAATCAAAAATCAACAAATGAGAAGAATGGAAAAGTCTCCCCAACAATTTTTCAACACTAGTAAAGGTCTTCAATATTCCAAAGGAATTCAGGATTCAGGGGTGAGAGTCCCGCTGAATCATGAAAATGTCAAAGAAAAGGGCAAAGATAAGGGTAAAGCACCAATTCAACAAAATGAATTGCAGACAGAGAAACTCCATGGTTTGTTAAATCAGGTCATGGCTGGAACTAAAGAAAACTGCATGCTTCAGCCACAGATATCAGTTGACCAATTTGGTCTTCCAAAAGATAAGAGTGTTCCATTAACCATTAAAAGTCATACCACTCAGCATCCAGCCATACTAAAAGGCTTGAAAATATGTGATAAAATTCTGGCAGGAAATTTTGGAAATGGTAAAAATTTTGAGCCAAAGCTATCTACTTCAACAAATAACCCTGATTTGGGAAAGGTTTCCAAAAAAAATACTAATGCCATGGATAAAGTCACTATAAACATTCCAAAAGGCATCTCCAGATCTGTCAATCCAGTTTCCTCTACATCAGCAAATCAAGAAAAGGATGCTAATGACTCTGATTCATTAGCTCCTCCAACATTCCAGGTTCAAGAGGATCCAATTGACAACATGATGGACAAAATTGATTGCTCTAATCAATTTCAGGTATTTGCTAGTTTAAATGTAGATCAAGAGTTTGATTTACTACTGAGCAATAACTCTAGTCTTCACATCATGGACATCCCCTCCACTCCTTCAGATAATTACTCCCCTCTCCATCTAACCCATCCTGATCCCTTAATAGACTTGAATACCTTGTCTTGTCAATTCCCAGTAGTCACTTCCCCAGTCTCCAAGGAAATTGCTGAACAACTGGCCTCCTTGCAAGCTGGTCTGTTAACTGATCCCTTATGTACTGAGCACTTGGCAGCTGGTGAGATTGAGATTATAGACAAAGACAATGAGGTACAAGTTGTGGTCGAGAATTTGGCAGCTGGTGAGATTATAAACAAAGACAATGAGGTACAAGTTGTGGTCGAGACTCCAGAGAAGGGTTTGTTGGTTGTTGAGCATACTATTGCAGAGGTTAGATCTGGTTTTAATGACTCGAGCAATACCTATTTGAATTCATACCTGGTGGTTGTTCTGATAATGAACTTGACAGTGATAAAGAAAACTGGGGGAAGGAATCCTTTTTAACAGATAATTCTTTGATTAAAAATGCTAAGAATAAATCCAAGTCAAGAATGAAAAAAGGTCTTGCCAAGTCTGATATCTCCTCTTATTTCCATAAAACTCCTGTTGGCAACACTAGGAGTAAAAAAGAATAAGAGAAATAGATAACTTCTGCATCCTTTCCTTTTGTCTTCTCTTTCTTTTATAAAGATATTGACATGGAATGTTAGGGGGATAAAAGGCCCCATCAAGAGAAGAAGAGTTATCTCTCAACTTAGACAATACAAGGCTGACCTTATTCTGCTGCAAGAAACCAAGCTCCCTAAATTTGAAAGCTCCAGTCTGGCTGATTGGATCTTCCCAGGTTCTTCTTCTATTTGGATAGAGTCCACTGGCACGTGTGGGGGGATCATCATGATCTGGAAGTCTTTGACTCAAGCCTCCTTCTACAATAGTCCTAGTAAATGTTGGCAGGCTGTAGTTTTCTCTATTAACAATTCTAGTTTTGGTGTCCTCAACATCTATGCTCCAACATGCCCTAAAGATAGAGAATTATTATGGCCAGAAATTAATCATTGGATTTCTTCCCAACCTGCTATTGATTGGATTGTAGCTGGGGATTTTAATAACACCCCTAATTGGGATATGAAATTACGGAACAGAATAAATATGTCTCACTGAGAGAGCTAATTGGGATTCCATGGTCTCTGACTCTAATTTGATCCATGTTCCTTCTTCGACTGCCATCTACACTTGGTCAAACAAGCAAAAAAACTCAAATAGAGTCTTTTGTGCCCTCGACAGGTTTTATGTCTCAAATTCATCCAACTCTTTCTGGGATAATTGTTATGTGGTCAGTGATGAATCCATATCTATCTCTGATCACCAGCCTCAATTCCTCCACACTAAGCATGTTCTGAATATTCCAAGAGAGGGTAATATTCCCTTCAAGTTTAACTGCTCCCTCCTTCAAAATGATAAATTCTGTCATGAGTTCAAAACTTTCTATCTCTCTATGCAGAACAGGTTTGATGCTAATCTGTGCCCCAGTGGTCACCAATCTATGAAAGCATTCTATTCCAAGATCCAGCAAGTCAAATCTTGGACCAAGAACTGGTCTCAAGCAATCTTCAAAGAGAAATCCAGACGGAAAAATTGCTATCTTGAACAAATGAGAAATATTAGAGCTCTGCTACAATCCCATCCCTATGACATTAATCTTCAATTTGGGGAAGATGTTCTAGAAAAGAAAATTAAATCAATAGAGGAAATGGATGCCAAGAGCTATGCAATCAAATGCAAAATCAAATTCAATAAGGAAATGGATTTGGGAAGTTCAAAATTCTTTTATAGAGCTGCTAGGAATAGGCTTCTTAATAATTCAATCATTCTTGTTTCTTCTGATAAAGGCTCTACTATTGATACTCCCAAAGATATCAAGTTTTTTTTCCAGGAGAAATATGCCTCCCTCTTCAGTGAATGTGCTAATATCATGATTAATTCGACCTCAAAAAGAGAGGAATTCATCTCCCTGATGGACCATATCATCCCAAATTCTGTTAGCCTGATGGATGAATCGATTGCCACTGTCCCCTCTGAGCAAGAAATCTATAAGGTAGTCTTAAGTTTTAGCAAAGGGAAATCTCCTGGACCTGATGGATACCTCCAGAGTTTTATTTGCATTTCTGGGATATTATGAAATATGATAAGTTGGTACATGGCTTTTGGACATCTGAGCATCTTCACTCCTCCATCTCTGCAGGTTTCATTACCCTTATTCCTAAGGTAGATAGGCCTTTATCTTTCCCTGCTTGGAGGCCAATCTCTTTGACCAATTCCACTTATAAGATTTGTGCCAAGCTAATTGCCAACAGGATCAAGCCTTTTCTTCAGGAAAAAATTAATATCAAGCAGTCTGCTTTCTTGCCCAACAGATTTATCTTGGATAATTATATTGTAGCCATGGAGGGGCTACATTGGAATAGGTTCTCTGCCCAAAATTGTGTGCTCTTAAAGCTAGATTTTAAAAGAGCCTTTGATTCTGTTAATTGGGATTTCCTTAAATTTGCTTTAGACAAAATTGGCTTCAACTCCAAGATTATATCCTTGATTCTTGGTTTAAATTCAATGGCAAATTCTACTGTCTTAGTTAATGGTTCTCCTTCAAAATTCTTCCAATTGGCTCGAGGGGTGAGACAGGGGTGTCCTCTTGCCCCTTACCTTTTTCTGGTTGTTGCTGAGATGCTCACTAAGGCTGTGGATTTTCATCAAAATTGTGGTAACCTGCAAGGTCTAAATTTACCTGATAATAAAGGTTTTCTTATCTTATCCCAGTATGCAGACGATACCTTTGCCTTCTTGGATTCCAATCCTGATAATATTGCCAAGTTCTTAAACATTATTGGTCTTTTTTCTGCAGCCTCTGGTATTTATTTAAATATAGAAAAAAGTGTTATTGTAGGGGACTCTTCTGAGAATTCCATCTATGGAATTAAGATTCTAAATACTTTGCAAGCTTCTAAGCTGCTGGGGATGCCCTTATCCCTGAATCCTAATATTAAGGGGCTTTGGGATCCAATTATTCAAAAGATCAAGAGAAAGTTAAATTCCTTCAGAAACTCGTTATCTATGGCAGGTAGAACCCTTATAGCAAATTCGGTCCTTGGTGCATCTCACATTTATTTCTCGTCAGCTCTTGTTGCCCCTAAATCAATTTATAATGAGTTGGAGAAATCTATCTGAAACTTCATTTGGGGAGGTTCTCATTCTGTCAACTGGGATACTGTCACTAGGTCCAAATCAAATGGTGGTTTAGGCTGCAAAAATCTTTATCTACAAGCTTGTACCATGGCAGGTAAATTTGTTTGGAGAACTCTGTCTGGCAGCAACTCTATGGCATCTATTTTTATAAGATATTGGATTGAGAGGTCATATCTTGATGGTCATCCATCTGTGCAGCATTGTTTACCTGAATCAGCCCTCAATTCCCTGCATCCTGGCAAACACACATCCCCTTTAATGTATAACATGATCAAGGCTTGGAATATGGTGCAAGGTAGCTTTGATACTTTAGACATTCAAGATCTACATATGCACTCTTCTCTTTTCTGGTCCCCCCCTTTTAAAGATTGTGTTAATAATTTTCCTGCTCTGAAACATCCAAAGACTTATAGAAAGTGGTCCTCTCATGGTATCTCACACATAAAGGATTTGTATAGAAATAATCATATTATCTCCTGGACCAGGCTTAGAAGGATTATTAATGGTACTTCCAGTGACAAAGCCTTGTACCTTCACTTCAAAATATTTTATCCCAAGCTAACAATCTGACTGGTAATGATTGTAGGGCTATTCTTAAAATTAATGGCCATAATAAATATAAAGTCAGTGTTGTTTATGCTATTCTTAATTCCAGAGAAAACTCTGCCAAAGCTAAGATCAAGTGGTCTATTTCAGATGATGAATGTAAAAATCTTTATAGAAATATCTGGTGCTCTTACTGTCCCCCTAAGGTTAATTTCTTTATTTGGTTGATTGCACAGAAAAGTTTGCCTAACCTTGTCTCCCTTTCTCAGAGAATTCCTACTGTGCTTCCATCTTGCCAATCAAATTGCTCTCATAATGAAACATTGCAGCATATCTTTGATTGTCCTAAGATTGTAGATTTCTGGTCATGGTTTTATTGTAAATTTAATGATCATTTACCTACCCGTCACCATGGTGAACTGCTCAAGCAAATCCAAAATAATGATGCTTTCCTTAATACCATTGTCTTCACTGCCCTTTGGAATATCTGGAAGGCTAGAAATAGGATAGTACATGGCAAGAAAAATGTCTCTGTCTTCTGGATTAAAATGAACTTTCAGCTTGATTTAGAAAGTTATGTGACTGCCCACAGAAATAAAAATGGAGACAATTATGACAGGAAATGGGACTCTATTGGTAACTTCTCTGGTTTTTTCAATCTTTTCACGTCCTATCTCCATGTCATCAATTCGAATGCTCCTTTTTCTGATGGATCTTGCTAGAGTATCTGGAGTTTCTGAAAGGGGAAGGCAAGAACAAGTTTGATACCATGCTCACATACGAGGAAGCTTTATTATACTACAACTCTTCAGAGGTACCAGATCTTTAGCCACCAGGGCCAAATGCAACATCAGATGAGATTAGGCTTTACAATGTGAGAAGAAATAGCAATGAGTCATCATGGGCCAAAATTTACTGCAGGGAAGTAGTACATGTGTATTGTTTGTACAGTTTTCTGTTCATGTACCATTATTCATTGACAGATAGGCAGCTGAGTAGGTACAGGGAATTGTACTACTCACACATATATGGTACACTACTGCTTCTGATGAGTAAGGAAGATATCCACCAGCTGCTAATAGAAAATGGATCAGAATTCAACAGCTACAAATTTGGGACAGACTCGGGCTTCTATTGGGTCTACAATGCCATATTTGACCAAATCATGCACTTCCCATCATCTTAGCCATCATCTTTTACCACTTTTCATTAGCCTTATCTTAAAGGTGCCTCCATTACATATTTTCTACTGCTCAGTAGTTAATCCTCCTCTTGTCTAACATTTTGCTCAAGCACTTGGAAAGAATTTTATCCTTGCAGGTTTTTTGAGATCGACTGTTCAGATTTGATGCTGCTTTATGGTTTATATATCAGCACCTGTAATAGGGGTGTGGCAGAGTTTACTACCTCTCCTTATGAAATATTTTGTTTCTTCTAGTATGGCTCTATCTGGCTCATTCAAATAACTATATACTGCTACTTTATTATATAATTATTGCTGTTAAGATGAAACTTTTGAGAATACCAATCTCATCAGTAACATCTATGTATGACTTTTATTAATTAATGGAAAAAACACCTCTTACCTTCAAAAAAAAAAACACACACACACACACACACACACACACACACACACACATGCACGCACAGCGAATCCCGTGTTTATACCATTAATAAGGCCCGATACACAAAATGACCAAACAAAAAATATGAAAACACATTCTCGGTCCATCGCGAGCAACCCTCCGTGTGCAGCACCTTGTTTTGGGTTGCCCGCGGGGAGGATAACCCGTTTGTTGTAGAGGCGATTGAATTATGAAAGGTCTCGATTTAGTTTGAGTATAATACTCAATAAAATATTCTAAATACATGGTTGCGATTGTTTGGGATTTGTTGGGCGTTTGTGACAGTTAGATGGTAGGGATTTCCTTGGCAAGTGAGTGGAAGGTGGATATGCAATTTGTATCTTTCGGCCGTGATAGGGGCAGGGGCAAGGGCAGTGGCAGCGGCGGAATCGGAAGCGCGTGCAAACTTCTCAAAGGATTACAATACTTTTTGATGGTTTTTGCAGGTGAGATGTGCAGAATGTGGTGATTGCTTTGATATTGTTGATCCATTCCTTGATTTTAGTCTAGAGATTGTGAGGGTTGATTCCTTGCCAAAGGCATTGGCTAGGTTTACTACAGTGGAAGTGTTAGATTCCGAAAATTCTTATCAATGTGAAAGGTGTAGCACCAAGATGCGGGCCTTGAAGCTTTACGATTGAAAATGCACCTAATGTTCTTACAGTCCAGTTTAAGCGATTCAGCTGTCCTTCTAACCTTCGAGCAGGACAGACTATGACGTTTCTAGACTATGACGTTTCTGGCAGGACAGACTATGGGTATTTTGGAGCCATTATTGATTATAAACTAAAAGGGTTTAAGTTAGCTATGCTAAAATGTCAGCTAGTTAAGCTAATTAATAACTAAATACCTAGCTAATTATTATTAGGTATCAGAATTCGACCAGTAAGATGAGGCCATTTGAACCAACTCGATTGGCCTAGGCTACTTGCCTATCTGGGAGGCAATCAAGTGGGTCTCCATCCCCAATTCTGCCCCAAATCAATTTGAGAGGATTTGGTGAAGGAGGGGCTGCTTGATCATCCCTAACCAGACCAGCTAAATGGAGCCAGTATGGGAATTTGACACCCGAAGGGGTGTCAAAAGCAAAAAAATGTGTCAAAGAGACATCTTCCGTAGAGAAAATGTGTCAAAAAAGAATATTTAATTTGATAAAATGCGTCAAAAGAGACTTTGAAAATATTTAAATGTGCATTTGACACACTCACAATATGAGTAAAAAAAAAATTAGAGCCACAGATGCACTAGAATTGCCTTGTATAGGCTAATGTATGTGTATACTTAATGATGCTACCAACTTTGATTTCAAGTTATTTATGCTCACAAAAGTTATGCCATTTAATAAATTTTCCTCCAATTCAATTTTTTCCCAATTCAATTTTCCCTCATTTAGAATAATGTATTTCCTTCCTCCCCAACATTTAGAATAACCTGTTTTCCTAATTGCCATCGGATTTCTCTAAGGAATTGCCTACAATGAATATTTTTTATCTCAGATTTCTCTAAGAAACTGCCTACCATGGATATTTTTTGTCTCAGATTTCTCTAAGAAACTGCCTACCATGGATTTTTTGCCATCGGATCTCTTCAGCAAAGGTGCAAAAAACCCATCAGAAGCAAAAAGTAGATGCGAAGGGCCCATCGATGCAAAAGTAGATGCAAAAGAACCCATTCGATTTGCTCATATTCCACTTTGCCTATAGTTGCATGCAAGAAAACCAGTCGAATTTGCCCAGATGCACTTCGCCCACAGGAGAAGCTCTAAGTGTCGTATCTTCCTGACTCCTTACGTGATGCATGCAGCTCAGGCAGCTCTAGCTAAAGTGGAATGGGAGGAGCTGCCAACTTTATGTGACCTACCGATGACGAGATACCTAATTATATCCAAGGTGAGTCTCATATTTTTTGCTGCAATTGAAACCGGCAATGCAGATAGGCAACTTACTATCATATCCACTGTGGGCCAGGTTGATAGTAAGCCTTTTGTTATTCTTATGGACACTGGTAGTACGCATAATTTTGCATCTCCTAGGTTGGCTGAGGCCTTGTAACTCACACTTTTGATATCTAAACCATATCCAATTACTTTGGCTAGTGGGGCTGTCCGGCACACACAGGGCCTCCATGTCAATTTGAATATTCAATTACCGGGAGCACCCATTACTTTAGGTGCAGAGATTATGAATATGGGCAAATAGACTTCATCGTTGGTATGGAGTTTCTAGCCGCTGCAAAGGCCATAAGTAAGAGGTCACATTCAATGCATCTAATGGGGCCCCTGTCACCATAGTTATGCAGTGTATTTCCTTGAAGCAGTTGGATAGAGCCGTCAGAAAAAATAGAGTTCATTATATTGTTAGACTTGCAACAGTAAAGGCCATATCTAAGCAGGGAGAGATTATTATGGGCTTGCCCAAAACCATTGGCCATTTAGTCCGGGAATTTTAGAACTTTTTTCTTGACGAGATTCAAAAGTTACCACCCTTTAGCGAAGTGGAATGCGAGATCGCAGTTGCATCTAGTACCAAACCTATTAGTAAGGCATCTTACCGTACGAGCACCTCAGAATTGGCAGAACTTAAGAAGCAATTGCACGAACTTCTCAAGCCGTGCTTCATTCGCCCAATTGTCTTACTCTTTGGAGCTCCTATTTTGTTTGTCAAGAAAAAGGACGGCACTTTAAGGATGGGTATTGATTACCGATAGTTAAATAAGCATACCATAAAAAACCGGTATGCTTTACAGCAGGCCGATGACATTATGGACCAATTGCAAGGAGCGAAGTATTTCTCCAAGATTGATCTTCGATCGGGATATCACTAGATAAGAATCAAGAAGGAGGACATTCATAAGTCAGTCTTTCAGACTCACTATGGGCATTATGAGTTCAATGTTATATCCTTTGGGGTAACCAATGCCCCTGCCACATTTATAAGGCTAATGAATGATATTTTTCGCGATTATCTGAATGAATATATCATTATCTTCTTCAATGATATCCTTATTTACAGTAAGGCCTTGGAGGACCATGAATGCCATCTTCGATTGGACCTACAGAAGTTGCGCCACTATCAACTTTTTGCTAAGTTCTCCAAATGCAAGTTTGCAACCACCAAGGTGGATTATCTAGGACATATTGTCTCTCATGACATAATTTCCACAAATCCAGCCAAGATTGAAGTGGTTAAAGAATGGCCCGCTTCTACAAACATTTTGGAGGTCAGAAGTTTTCTGGGTTTGGTCGGATATTATCAAAAATTTGTTAAGGATTTCGCTAAGATAGCAGCCCCCCTCACTGACCTTACAAAGCATGAGAAAGTAAGAGACTGGATAACACATTGGAAGGAGAAAGTGCAAACATAGTTTAACAAAGTGGGTTGCCACCGATGCGAGCAAGATCGCTACTGGAGGTGTCTTAATGCAAGAAGGATGGGTTATCGCTTATGACTCTAAAAAAATGAATGATAAAGATCAGCAATACCCAACACATGACCAGGAAATTGCTTGCATTGTGTTAGAAAACTTGAAAGCTACTGTGTACCTTTTATACGCCCGCAGTAACCTCTTATAGTTGTGTCGAACATGAGTCCAAGAAAATCATTGTTTTGAATATACTCAATAACCTTTCTCTTGAGGTCTTGCATATCAAAGCCCTTCTCCATAACACCCTCTGTTGGATAAGTTGGAATACGACAGAGGGTAGACTGCAGTACACTACAACATAGGTCTACCGTTACGCATTAAATTCTGAACCGTACAAACTTTTGTAGTTTCAGCTAGAGTATATTATCCGGCCCCCCTGTGGGCCCCCTGTCACAGGCATAGAATTATCCGGCCCCCCATCTGCCAGCGTGGAGGTTCCTGTCGCGCGGGAACTCCAAATGAACGCCGAACTGTGAGAAGAAATCAGCTCCACGATTGTGCCCTTCAATCTGTTTTTTCTCTTCAATGCTATTTTCAACTCTATAAAATTTTTACACGTTGTTCTTCAATCTGTTGTTTAATCTCTGGGCATTGTTGCTTGTATTTCTCTGTTCTATTGGAGGAGTGGAAGAGGTATTGGTTTTTGTCGGTGCAGGTTTCGGGTTGTCGGTGGGTCATGCCATGCTGTCGGGTGAGGGGGTCCGGATAATTCCATGCCTGTGACAGGGGGGCCACAGGGGGGCCGGATAATAAACCTGATCCGTAGTTTCTTAAGCCGAGTGGCAAGTGCAAGGTATAGGCCAAGTGGCATATTTTTTGATACTTTATTGCATTTTGCCAAATGTTAATTTCATTTCTGTAACTTGTAGTATCTTGTTCCATTAGTATTATCTCCTTTCATTGAAGATGAACAGACTCTGTACCTGCAAATGTGAAGTCCAATCCGTATCAAGGGCCTTTATGTCTTTGACATAGCGTATCAGCCTTTATACAACTGCGCTTGGGCATTCAAGCTTGATACCTCTATACCCAATGGAATGGAAGATAGTTCTTTGTACCCTACTGGAAGCCCGAGCATATGCAAAATATCTTGTGAACAGTCCCAAGACATCTTATTTATCACTTAAATAGCATACATAACCACATAAATCTAGAAAGGTAATTGAACTAAATACTTGAGTCCAAGTTCTCAGTGACCCTGGTATAACCAAGGACCTGAAATTCCTAAAAAAACCCAGTCCATACTAGCCTTAGCAACAGCCAACTAGCATCAATTTGCAAGGGCAAGAGCAAGAGCTAGCAAGAATTGAAAGTACAGATGGGTATTATTTATGAACCTATTTGGGTAACATTCTCTTGGTTAACTTCTTAGTAGACATTAGAGAAAATATAAGGTAAGAAACAAACTGAAGGAAAGGTGGGTGTAAAGATCCTTTGAAATACATGCAAGAAAATCAGAAAATGCCTTTCCTATAAAGCTGGTGTTGAAACGTGGCATCCTCCAAAGGGACTGATAGTGCACCTTCTCGGTGCCTTGATCTCAGGCCTGAATCTTAGGCTTGATTCCTTGAATTATCTATTTCAGTACATTTCCTATCTGCATATAAGGATCTTTGAATCCTATCCATGTACTCTCATTCCAGTTGCTAATTCAAAGCTTTTTTTTTCGTCCTTCATTGTCTGCCTGACCTTTGCATGGTATCAGAGCAAGGTTGCAAATAGACTTTGAAGAGATGGCCCCAAGCTCTGGAACTTCTTCTACTGCCGTTACTGCCATGTCGCCCGCATCTTCCCCCTCATATGATCTCATCGATCCAACCAAAGGATTTGAAAAGTTCGGCATTGAGCAATTCAAAGGGGAGAACTTTCATATGTGGAAATATCATATTTCCACTTACTTCATCATAGCAGGTCTACTGGAAGTGGTCAATGGGAAGGCAATGCATCCAGTTGGTTGGGGAGACAGTGAATGCCAATGCACTATGGAAGTGGATTGCTAAGGATTCAAGGGCGCATTATGTGCTCATTAATAGCATTCAATTCTTTGTGAATTTGGAGGCATTATCTCCTTGGGAGGAGGTTCCAATTGGACAACGATCATCAGAGCCTCCAATATATTTTCATGCAACCCTATCTTAACCTTCGACAACGACGATAGGTAGGAATTCTTAAAGGAACTTTGAGGGTGTCTATAAACCGGGCAAGCATAATGTGGTTGCCGATGCCCTTTCTAGACATCCTTTGGTAACTTGCACGCATTGTAATGTCATCTCCACTCTCACCAGTGAGTTTGAAAAGATAATTCAACAGGTTCTGCCAATAGATCCTGAATTTTCAGAAGTCTAGCACAGTTTGTCTAAGGAGACCAAGACAGATAAGGAGCGTCAGTTTAAGAAGGAAGATAACCTCCTTTATTATAAGAATAAATTATATATGTCAGAAACATCAGGGGTTAGAAAGCTCATTCTCCATGACCCACATAATAGTCCAATACCTGGACATGCAGGGTTCATGAAAACCTATTCAAGACCAGATCTAGCTAATTTTGGCCTAGAATGAAGAAACATATTACCAGCCACATTAAGCAATGCCAACCACCTCAACAGACAAAGGCATAATAGCTGTGGACTCCAGGGGAACTAAAGCTATTGAAAGTACCCAATGCAAAGTTATCACCATGGATTTCATTATAGGTCTTTCGCGAGCTCTTAGGGGATTTGATGCCTTGATGGTAGTGGTAGACAAGCTAACTAAGATGGCACATTTCCTACTATGTCGCACCACTGATACCACCTTAGACACCCCATTGTTGTTCTCCAAGAAGATTTTCCGCCTTCATGGTATGCCACGCACCATATCCCAAATTTGTTAGTGTGTTTTGAAAGGATTTTTTTGGCATTATACAAACCAAGCTCGCCATGAGTACAGCCTACCACCCTCAAACCGATGTTCATATAGAGCGCATCAATCGAATCATTGAGAATATGTTACATAATTATGTCTGAAACAAGCAGTCGCAATGAGCGGATTATATCCATTTGTGGAGTTTGCCTATAATAATAACAAACAGGAGCCCTCCAGAATGTCCCCATTTATGATCAACTATGGGTACCGATGCCTCGCTCCAGATACGTGGCATAATCCGGTTTCCAAAGTGGAAGTCTCCCAATAGTTGTTTACGGATATGCAAGCCTTGGTAGATAAAGTCCGTGTGTATTTATTGGCATCCAAAAGTAGACAAAAGAGTGCTCTTGATAAACATAGCACGCCACGCGAGTTCCAAATTGGCGAATCCATCTGGTTGAAGATTAAAGTCAAACAAGCTAAGCTCAAGATTGGGAACTGTAAGAAATTGGCACCATGATGGGCGGGACCCTTTGAAATCAGCCAACGAATAGGCCCTTAAGCCTATAAGTTAAATTTTCCCGCGCATCTGAAGGTCCATAACGTTTTTCATGTAAGTCTTTTGACGAAGCATATGCCAGATCCAGATGAGATACTTAATACACCAACACTTATGGAAATGACTATGAATAATTGGAGATCATCCTAAAAGCTCTTCTTGATCGAGCGTATAAGCAAACTAGAAGGACTCAAATCCTACAATACTTGTTCAAGTGGACGCACTTACCAACTTAAGGCAGATCTCGATAAGGCTTACCCAGACTTCATGCGACAGTGCTAGGGTCAAACCATCCACGATGCTATCGACTCCAACTCCGACGGTAAGTAGTTGAGTGCCAGATCCGATAGGGATCATGTAGGGGTTGGGGGCTAGATGCATTCTAGAAAAAGAGATGGGCATTTAGACATGCTAGGATGCATTCGCCTACAGCTATAACGGGAACCATGGCATTCCTTTCGTCGAGACGAATCGCAGACCTTAGGCATGATAGGATTCCCTTTTTCTTTAAAAAAGGTTGGTCCCTTCAACCACAATCTTTACAGTATATTTGTAAGTACTGATGTAATCGAAATCTGAAAGCCAGTAGCAGTTATTTGGATGCCTGTGTCACATTTAAGGGTCTGAACGGGACTTGAACCCATTACCTCTGGAGTGGTAGTTGTGCATCCTAACCAAAAAGGCCACGATGATTTGGATGAAACCGAATCACACGCTCCAGACCTGATGGTTCCCCTCAAGGCCCCCCTCCTTGAAGACTTGCAACCGGGGGAATTTGGGGCGGACTGAAATCGATCTGTCCCACACCACTATGGCATGAGTTACCCAAATCATACTATCACATTTAATGGTCTGAACGTGACTTGAACCCACTACCTCTGGACTGTTAGCTGTGCATCCTAACCGAAAAGGCCACGAGGATTTGGATGAAACCAAATCACACGCTCCGGACCTGATGGTTAATCGTCACACTATCCTCCCCTCAAGGCCCCCCTTCTTGAAGGCTTGCAACCGGAGGAATTTGGGGCGGACCGAAATCGATCTGCAAGGGACTGAAACCAAGGAGTGTGACGACAACCATCTGGACCCCCAACCGTATTACGGGTTGCCCACGCCTCTAGGGCATGAGTTATCCAATTGATACTGTCACATTTAAGGGTCTGAACGGGACTAGAACCCACTATCTCTGGAGTGGTAGCTGTGGCTCTCCATAGCCAGCTCCAGAGTGTAGAAAGCACGCACCTTCCCAGCTCCGACTCTCTATAGCCAGCTCCATTGTCCAGCCAGAACCTTTCCTAGAGATCTGCTACATGATTTCGCATATTGAACAGGGCCGTAACTGAGCAGGGCCGAATTGCTTGCTCTGCAGGGCCGGATTGCTTGCAGGGCAAGAAAGGGACGTCATTTTTTTTTTTTCATTTTTTTTGAAAGGCACATGTCGTTCTCAGGTTTTTTCCTGGAGCAGAAATATTACCTTCAAACATAAAAGAAAACTGCCTTATATATATCTATATATTGAAAGGAACGACTTTTTGGATATTAAAAAAAGGAACAATAAAAAACAATTCACATGCAATGATCACTCAGAAGCAACGATTCATTCTGCACAAACTATGTTCCAACCACAAGGGATGCGTCAAAATGAACACATAATAGTTTTTAAGGAAATCAGAGGCCCAGAACTTGCCGCAACAACTTTTGAAACAGAACGAAAGCAAAAAGAAAAGGAGGAGATCTTAGAGTGTTAGTCAATCTGGAACAATCCAGAGTAAGGGTTTCGGTTAATTAAGCTCCAATGAATCAATATTTTTGGAGGATCTCCTGCCATCGGGGAGGTCGTTCAAGCTCGAATTGAACTCCTTCATTCGAGCAAGTAGATGGTCGAGACAGCTGCGGGGAACTTACCGGCGATAGCAAGTTTAGGCCAGTCAAAAGGAATATTCGGGTAGATTACGTGCATATACCCAAAATATTTCACATACCCACATGAATGAGTGTTTGCCTTTTAGGGGCAACCCAATGAATAATTTAAGCCTAAGATAGGATTATTTGGAGCCACAAAATAGGAAGAGTTAAAATTTTAATATTATTTTGAGACAATGTAAAAGTACGTTTTCCTTTTCCATAAAGCAAGAACAATAGGAGCACGGATTTCGAGCCAGGCTGGATAATGACGTGGCATAATCGAGCGCCACTTTCGAAACCAACCTATTTTAAACGGCCAAACATGAGGAATGGACGGTGCAGATACATCCAGGGAGCAGGGGGGCGCAATCATGGCCGCGAAATGCAACCCACGACCGAAACGGTGGTTCACAGGTCTGACAAGACACAGGCACTCCGACAGAGGCATGGAAGATAAAAAAAAAATATGGGAGGGAAACCCAAAACAATGCAAAATGCAACAGCCCTACTTCTCTGAGCTAGAGCTATTCTTGAACCCAGTACGATTTGGGCTCTCTGTTTGTTTGAATTCAGCTCTCCCATCCAAGAAAAGGCCCTAAAACAGAGCCTTCATGCTCTGTTCTGATCCAAAACTCATCCTGTCTCTTTCTCTCAAACCGCATCCATTAATGTGGAAATGGGTTGGGTTTGATTGATCGGGAAAGGGTTGATTGATTGATGCATCGTTTCTCTTTTGAATTAGAAAGCTCATGACGGCATTACTTGTCTCTAAGCCTGTACAGCTGCACTTTCATTCTTGTTTTTAGTTCTCAAGTCTTCCGGCACAGAAGGAAAGATCGTGTGTTGTTGTTTTGTATCAGAGCTTATCTGCTTTTACAAGCCTTTGAGAACTGAAATGTCAGGTCAGTAGTTTCTGCCATAGCCAGTTCTGGGTTCTGTGGCATTCTTTCCTCTCGGATTAAGAAGGCGACGACAACAGGCTTTGTAAAAGTGCTGGATCAACGGGGTTCGCTTAACAGGTACGTCTATTTACATAGTAGACCATTTCGTTCGTAGTTTATGATGTGGAACAGAATTTCTGGGAATGTTAATTCCAGCGTTATTTTTTAGGATGATCAATGGGCCAAGACAGTAAGAGCGAAGTCGGTAGTCAAGCATTTTGATCAATCCTTCTCCATAGTACACATGGGACGCAAGCTATTTGTAGAAGTATTGGGCGCCCAAAACCTTATGCCAAAGGATGGGCAAGGTTCTGCCAGTGCGTACTGCATTGTCGAGTACGATGGACAGAGGCGCAAAACAAAGGTGAAAACCAAAGACTTAAATCCAGTTTGGAATGAGCGGTTTGATTTTCCTGTTACCGACCCTTCTAACATGGATCTTGGAATTCTGGAGATAGCCATCTACAACGAGAAAAAAAATGCTAAGAAAGATGGGTTTCTGGGAAGGGTTCAGGTTCTAGGCAGCAGCTTTCTAAAACAGGGAGAAGGCGGTGTTCTGAGCTATCCTTTGGAGAAGCGAAACATGTTCTCTCATATAAAAGGAGAACTTAGGCTTAAGGTTTGGTATGTAGAAGATGGTAAGAATAACCAAAACCAGAAAAAGGACGAAGGCAAAAAAGAAGATAACAAAGGCGAGAAGCATGATGGTAATGTAACAGATGGTAATGTCCACCAAACCAACAAAGAGGATGGGAAGAAAGATCCTGGAGGTAAGAAAGCTCTTTTAGTACAGCCAACTGTTCTCTCTCCAGGCGAGTATGCTCTCAAGGAAACTTCTCCTGTTATAGGCAAGATAAATGAGAAAAACATGTCTTATGATCTTGTGGAAAAGATGAATTACTTGTTTGTTAGAGTAGTGAAAGGAAGAAATGTGGGCAAGGATGGTGCAGAGCCTTTTGTGGTGATTAAGTTTGGCGAAGGAGTTCATGCGAAGAAGAAAGCGTTCAGACAGGATAAGATGTATATTTGGGATGAGGTTTTTGCATTTGGGAATGATAAAATACATGGTCCAACATTAGAGGTGATAGTCTCTGAGGATGAAAAAGGCAGCAAAGATTTTGGGGCTGTGATACTTGAGCTTTCTGAGATAACTGCTAGGACGCCTGATAGTCCACTGGCACCTCAATGGTACTGCTTGGAGGACAGAAAAACAAGAGTAAGGAAGGATGGTGCAGAGATAATGCTCGCTGTTTGGTGGGGATCACAGTCTGATGAAGCTTTTGCTCAGTCTTGGCAGTCTGATACTGGGGGGTTTAGCCACACCAGATCAAAAGTTTACCTTTCACCTAAAATGTGGTACTTGAGGCTGAATATCATTGAGGCACAGGACTTAGTCTTCTCTGACAAAGGAAGGTCTCCAGAGCTCACTGTAAAGGCACAGCTAGGGTTTCAAGTGGTTAAATCCAAGGTGGCATCTAATAGGGGAACTAGTCCTTTCTGGAACCAGGATCTTGTTCTTGTGGCAGCAGAACCATTTGATGAGCAGCTAATATTGGTAATTGAGGATAGGCTTGGACCAAACAAAGAGGAGATCCTAGGAATGGTAAGATTAAATATGAATGCTGTTCCTCGAAGATTGGATGGCAAAGAAGTGCCATCAAGCTGGTGTGGTTTGGAGAAGAATAATGAAAAGGCATTTCGAGGTCGTATACACTTGAGGGTGTGTTTTGATGGAGGTTATCATGTGATGGATGAGTCTACAAATCATATTAGTGATTTAAGGCCCACAGCAAAGCCATTATGGAGGAATCCGCTTGGAGTGCTGGAGTTGGGGATTAAGTCTGGAAAGGGATTCCTGCCTATGAAAACAAAAGACGGGCGTGGAACAACAGATGCTTACTGTGTTGCAAAATATGGTCCTAAATGGGTAAGGACCAGAACTGTGGTGGATAGCTTGAGTCCAAGATGGAACGAGCAATACACATGGGAAGTATATGATCCCTGCACTGTGATAACTGTTGGAGTGTTTGATAACTGCCACTTGCAGAATACTGTTGCAGAAAAGGCAGGAGGACCAAAGGACATCAGAATTGGCAAGGTAAGGATCCGTTTGTCTACACTGGAGAGTGATAGGATATATTCAAATACTTATCCTCTGTTGCTGTTGCAACCATCTGGAGTGAAGAAAATGGGTGAAATTGAATTAGCAGTGCGCTTCTCCAGTGCTTCCACTTTGAACATTCTTCAAGTCTACTTCATGCCACCTCTTCCAAAGATGCACTATGTGCACCCTATACATGTGAATGAGCAGGAGATGCTTCGGAATGCTGCCATAAGAATTGTATCACAGCGATTGGCACGTGCAGAACCACCATTGCGCCAGGAGATAGTTCATTACATGCTAGATACTGATTCCAATATGTTCAGTATGAGGCGAAGCAAGGTGAATTATTATCGCATGAGTGACATATTCTCTGGAGTTGCAGCTGTGTTGAAATGGTCTTCAGAAATTTGCAAGTGGCGAAACCCCATTACAACTGTATTGGTTCATATCTTATTTATGATCTTGGTTTTTTTTCCACAGCTTATCCTCCCAACTATGTTTATGTACATGTTTCTGTTTGGAGTTTGGCGCTACCGGTTCAGACCTAGGACTCCCCCATATATGGATGCTAAGCTATCAATGGCAGAATTTGTTGATGCAGAGGAGCTTGATGAGGAATTTGACTCAATGCCAACTTCAAAGCCTCCTGATGTGGTGAAAAGAAGGTATGAGAAGTTGAGGATAGTTGCAAGCAGGTTGCAGACCGTGTTGGGTGATCTTGCAGCACAAGGTGAGCGCTTACAAGCATTGCTTAGTTGGAGAGATACTCGTGCAACCACAATTTTCATGTTGTTCTGTGTAGTGGCTGCTATTCTCCTCTATGTTATTCCTTTCCGTCTTGTTGCATTGGTCACAGGTTTATACATTCTTCGACATCCTTATTTCCGAGATAAGATGCCTTCTGTCCCATTGAATTTCTTCAGGAGACTGCCTTCCTTGGCAGATCGCATTTTATAGTTAGCTACAATTAGAGTAAAGATCAGATAGCAGAATCTATTTTGTAAGTTGCTTGTGTTCTGCTATTAAAGTCTAAAATTTTGCGGACTACAATGACCAAGTCCTATCTTGTTGAAATTTAGTCAATTGTATAGCATTGCTTTTGCCATACAGTCTCCTCCATAAATTTTGTGTCAGTTTGCAGTGCAACCATAATTGGAATTGGATTGGAGAAATTTTACGCGTGCCTAAAAGTGCATAGTAATTATGTTTTGTTCATACCAACAATTCTATCCGACATGATCATTCAGATGCGATTTTCCTACCGTGCTTACACTTGCAATGCAAAATCAACTTTGGATTGGATGTCTCTCGTCATCAGTGCTACGAACATTGCTTATTACTCCTTGTTGCTGCTAGATTTTATTTTGGTATGTCAATGTGTTGCATTATTTCATTGCCTTTACATAGTCAGCTTTCTTAACATCTTTTGCATTTTGACGTTATGTTAGACTGCGTTCTCTTTAGATTAATGTGAATTGTCGTAATTAGCAGTTCTTTAGATTAATGTGAATTGTCGTAATTAACAGTTCTGATATCACTTTGGATAGGCCATTGCAATCGATCTTGAATATTAGGTTGATGAATAAGTCAAAATAACGCAAGCATACAATCATAGTGAATCATCTATACAATTTGCATGCATCAAGGAATTTGATCTTCTGTCCACCCTTTGATTCTAGAAAAACCACAAAGAAAATAAAGAAGTTGTTTATCTTACATCTGATTCTAAGCACATAATATGCAATTGGGTGATATCAACAACAGAGATGTTTAATATAACTATGCATACAAGTTGAAACGACTGTTGTTGAGTAAGATCACCCATTGCCATATAAGATTAAACATAGAAATCAGGGGCAAATCTGGCTAGATGGATGAGGAAACAGGAATCTATCTGGGAGAAACAGTGATATTGGCAGCATCTTCAATGAGCTTACCATTTCTGAATTCACTAATGGCAGCAAGGGGCCAGATAAAACCTCTCCAAGAGAGCCTGAGAGCAAGAGGAACATCTATGATGATCTCTTTCTCTGTCGGTTTTTGCGCAGATTTTACCTCGATCAAATAACTCCTGCCAACCCAGCCAATCCAGCCAGCAATATACAAGAAAACAATTCCAGGGTAAACAAATTCTCCTAAATGTTTCTGATCCCCGTCCACAATCAAATGAGGCAGCCCATCTGTGCCGCAGAGCAGACCTGCTTTGCCGTAGAAATCAAACCTTCGTTTTGTCTTCTCGATTTGGGCATTAAGGGCTAGAGCAGGGGCTGAATCCGGCGCATAAAGCTTCAGGGATCTCTCCAAAGTTTTGATGCTCTGTTTTTCCCTCTTTGCAAAGGCCTTTGATTCTTTGCATGGGGTTAGCCCTGCTACATCTGCCATAGCCGGTGCGGCGGCCATTGAAGCAGTGCCCACTATTGCTGCCATAGCCAGAGCTGCGGCAAACTTTGCCCCGCCGGATTTGGAGTCGGAATCTGCTGAACAGACTATCTTGTTCCTGCATTGTTTGCTTTGCTTTGAGACCGGAATTGAGGCGCATCTTGAAGTTGTGAAGGCGGATTTGGAGGATAAATCCAGAGGCAAAGGGCTAGCTAATCCTGCCGGAGCCATGGCTATGGCCATTGTGGTGCTTGCCATTCTGTTCCTTTGCTTCTGCTTCTACACCAGACATGTAAACTGGACGAAATCCAAACGAATGGATAGCGTGTCGATAAGTTGCTTACGTGGAGGGTTTTCATTCGATGGAAAATTTGCCTATCCTTTTATCTGCCCACAAAGGACCACCAATACAAATTCAGCTGGCCAATTAGAGACTTCCACATCAGCTTTTCTTTTCCATTCTTGATCAACTACATAAGATGTGTTAACACAACAAATGGTCAAAAACAACCGTAAATTGTTCAACTAAGGTATCACAGAAACCTAATCAGATATTTCGTGCGTGGAAAAACATTTGCCTTTAAAAAACCAAAGGATCTGAAGATATGGAGCTTCAAAGTTAGGAGCGGGGGATATGCCCCCCCCCCGCTGCCCCACGCCATGTATGAACCCTAGTTTCGAGACCCCTCTGGCCTGCCCCTCGATAGGTAGGGTATCCACCTGTCATCTCATCATGATCCTGCCTCTGTGCCCTAATAGTCCTCCTGCCGCCACGTGCGAGGACCTGGTCCAGGGGCGCAGGGCTCTTATCCGGAACGTGTTATCCCCCTTCCATCCCCTCGTGTTCTGGCTTCGCCATGCCAGCCTGGCCGAAGGCTTCATGCCCTCCTCGCGTTCGCGGGGCCCTAGACCTATCATCATGGGCTAACGGTTCCTATTGCTGGTACTGAAACCATGGAGCATCACCAAATATGGCTCTTCATCGCCAATTGAGTGGCCCTGTTGGCCCGCCTTTGGCATGCCTCTGCAAGGAATTCGATTAAATTACCTCTAATTCTCACCCGGACTGCTCAAGTCCACAAATTGGCCGCGATTATGGGGTGAAGCACCTCATACAATCAATGTAAGGCACCATCATGGTCTTAAGGCTTTACAAAGATAAAGGGATTTCCCGTTCGAACCCATCCATCCCCATCTTGCTTGATCCAGCATGTTCGAGCTGAAGGTAAGTGCCAACTGAGCAAGAAGTTCTTCTGTTTTCTTTGTTTGTTCTCCTCATGTTATTCATGTAACTAATACATGCTTGTCATCGAACTGCAGCGACATGGAAGGATCGTGGAGAAAAAGCCCCAGTTTTGGGAGCGGCCACTATGGCAGGAAGCCACCAAAAACTCCCTCTTTGCACAAGAAGAGGGAGTGCCGTGACTTTGGCGTCTCTCAATGAACTAAAGAAACAGGCTCCTTCAAGCTGAAAATTTGTTTGGTGAAACATTCTGAGATTGCAACTGCCATTGGCTCCAACTTGAATGTTGAGGTCACTCCTGAGATTTCTGATCAGGTCCAGCATGCCAAGGACGATCGTGATATGGTGTATTGCAGTGTCACTGTGGCAGAAGGGGACCGGGTGGATTTCGAGAGTCCGGTCAGCCTAGATTAAGCTCCTTGTGGTGGTTGGCTTGTTCCAGCCCATCCCCGTTATGTTGTTGGCCAGTGGACTCTTATAACCTTAAACCTATAGACTATCCCTCATGTATGCCATATAACTATGTAACTACCTACTGCTTACTGTAGTTTTCAGTGACGCCTTTTTTGGAAAAATATATGTTCTAGCCTTTTTGGCATGAAGTGAATGCATTGTTAAAGAAAGCTGTGTTCATTGCAAAACTGTTACATTTGTATTAATTGTATTGTAGACCAGTTAATTAGTCCACCCATTACCCTGCCTCTTCATTCTGGCTGCTCGCCACATAGGCCTCCCAATTGTCCTTCTCCTCAATGGGGGCTGCTCTGGACACATGACTCTTGCTTATCTTTGTATCATACTATTCCTAGCAGCCAGCCTCCTCGCCCTTGCACCCTCATTCAATGGTCTTTAGCAGCCAAAGATGGCTTTAACCCTGGATTGGCCTGCAGGGTACATGAATTCCCTCAATCTCCTCGTACTAGCCTCATACAAAGCCCCTGCTTGCTTCCTACTCTCCGTCTCTAGCCTGTTTACAGCCGCCCATCTACTAGCTTCTTCTTTCGTAGCTCTCGTTCTTGCTGTCTCTACCTTTTTAAGGGCTACTTGCTTCCTCTTCATTCTCTCAGCTCTTCCCTCCTTGCCTTCCCTGCTGCAAGTGCTTGACAGAATCCATCACTGCTTATGTCCATGCAGATTTGTTGCAATGCATCTCCTCCTCCTTGGTGTCTTTTGTGTGCCTTGACTTGGCTGCATTTGAGAAGGTTCTAGGCACGAATTCTCTACGGGTCTTTGGATCAGGACTTGCTGCATTGTTCCAAGGCCAGCTCCTGCACGATCGCATGATGCTTGCACATGCTCTTTCCATTGCAAGTCGACATCTTGCATGTTGTACCCCTTAACAACATGGTCCACTATGTTCAGCCTTTCACACATGGTTTTTCCATTGGCTCATTTCCATCAGCTTGATCCATTGGTTTATTTCCATTTGCTACAGGCTGCACATTGGGAATAGCCAATCCATTGTTAATTCCAACCCCATTTGGTGGCGGGTCAAGTGGTGGTGCATGCACATAAACTTCCTCCCTTGCAAACCTTGAGCCTTCTTTTACAGGCACCACCCTTGTTGAATTGAATGTCCATATCCTAGTTGCCATGAAACCTGCCTTGACATTCGGAAATGTTGAACTTGTAGAACAATGGACTGGAATATCAATTCAGCTATGTCTTTCCTCATAGGTTCAAGCCTTCCCTTTGACCATGTATTCTGCCCTCAAAATTTTCAATGCTGCCTTGAATGGAGCAAAGCAAGACACATCTAGTGGCTAGAGCCTATGTGACGTATGTGCAGATAATAGGGCAAAATAGATTCTCATCTCTTTGGCTACCAAAATGACCTCCAGTTCCACATGGCTACCATGCCCATCGAGCAAGATCAGATGTGGTTACTTGGGTGAGATCCCCCCAGGCACTCTAGATTAGAAGTGGGACAACCAAGACAAAAAAGTTTAGCTGTCATCCAAGCTGATTGTTGCACAACTTGTCGTTCCCTCCTCACACCTTGCTATGTTGTCTTGCCTTATCTTAGTTCCCTTGAAAATGTACAGACTAGGCATTCTAAACCCTTTTGCATTGCCACACAGTAAAATAGTAATCCATTCTCTCGTATTCATCACCAGCTTAGTGACCATATTCTCTTCTTTTCTTGCAATCCTCAAACCTTTCACTTTCCCAGCTTGGATCCCGATCTCATCTGCATTCCATATTCTCGAGGGAGGGAGTTATATTCATCATATACTTCTTTCAAGCTTGAGTAAAAAGTATCCAAGTTTTCTGAGTTCATTGCCTGGGCACATGACACCTCTAATGCAATCCTGAGAGAGATTTTAGGATGCCTATGCTCTTCCACCATTTGGAACACCATTGAAGACTGAATTATTCTCCTTGGTCATTTCAGCAGCCCGCTCCTTCACGGCGGCCAATATCATGCCCATTCCCTGTTCTCCCCTCCCTATTGCCCAATCCACCAGCTCCTTTTCTTGGGCCGTTTTTAGGATCTGCATGTGTCTACCATTCTTGTGCGAAATTCGCCCGTACAACCAATCTGTGATGGATGATTTTGGGGTATTCAGATCGTCTAGATGCGTCTCTAATTGAAATGCCATTTTCATTCGTCTTATCTAGAGCGTCCAACATCTCCTCCTCTTTGTTGGCTTCCTCGTCATCATAGCTGTTGATTCGCTGGACTAGGATTCCTTCTTCTTGAATTTGGGCACATAAATCTGCTTGCTAGTTATTGTTGTTGATCTGGTGCTGCTTGATATTGTAGCATCGATCTCTGATCAGGCTTTTGTTGACACCACTGCTTTCGTGTGAATCGAAGACAGGGATTTAATTGTGTTCTTGGAGAACGACGGATCTTCGCGCAAATTTCTCGATGCGAAACAATAACATTGATCTTCCATCTCGCTTGCATGCATTGTGGCTATGTGCACGATGGATGGATCCATCATAGACTCATGAAGTCACGACAACTCCCTTTCGTTCAGTGGGGTGAGAAAGTCGTATATATAGCTTTGAGATGGAGGAAGCGCCAGCTTCAGATCTAAGGATGCAGTCAGAGAAAGGAATGAGTCATGAGTGAGAAATCGCAGACACTCGAAGGAAAAGAGACAGATACTTGAAGGAGAAAAGACGACAATCTGACTCGCCATCAGCAACATCGTTGAAGATTGAGGTTCCTTTCAACCAGCAATTGGAGGAACTCAATCCTTGGTGCATCTACGTCGAGTGTAATTTCCTAAATAATAGGCTCCATACATATACATGATGTGGGAGGGTGCACTGCATGGTGTGCAGTAGGCAACATTATGCAATACCCATGGGGGAGGAAGGTTGCATGCTGCAAATTTTGCACGGGAAACCTTGGCGATAAAAGCGATGACACTAAGTTTTGCCAGATTCTGTCTTGCTTCATCACATCTCTCTCCCTCGGGCCCATAGTTGAATTCTAATGGTATAGTATAATTTTTCATGGATAAACTTAAAGAAACTTTTTGTTGACATTGTGTAGTTGATAAACTTAAAGGAACTTTTTGTTGACATAGTGTAATTTGTCTCATGGATAAATTTTATCTTTGAATTTAATAGAGGAAAATTGTCTCATGACCAAATACAAAATGTTTTGATGTATGCACAAAAATTTAATGTATTGAAATTGCCAATGTTTAGTAATCAACGAAGATGAGACACATGCAATTTCGACATATTGTAGAGGGATCTAAGGCATGTAATTGAATGCTATATAAAGGAAGGGGTTATAGATAAGTAAGATAGGTAGATAGGACAGGTGTAAATAGGGAATTACAGCAGTAAAGGAATTTACATAACAGATATACCAAGTGTACACAACGGCAAGAGACATTAAGTTTGCGGGCGTTATATGAAACTCAATTCAAGAATGGATAAGCATGAGAAGAACAGAGATTTCGAGGTGATGGAAATGTTGAACAGTGCAATAAGAGACCTACTTATTTCAGTCGAAATAAGAAGCCGAATTCAAGATATGGTGGGTCATCCAATGATTGCCCCTGAGACACAAACTCATGAAGCTTATTGCGTGGAAAATGACAAATTTCAAGTATGAAATATAAGGATTTGATATGACTTTTGTTAGATATAAGGATGAGCTATCACTGCATGGGCTGAATTGAAGAGAAGTGACTGGTAATGTGATTAAATAGAACTAATATAGGATCCCTTATGGTTGTATTCTAAATAGAATGATAGAAGAAATGAATATGGTTCAGAATTTATGTTATCAACTGGAGCAAGCTTGGAATACCATACTCTAACTAAATAAAATATCTCTGTAGCTTCTAAAACTGATTTTTTTGGAAGAGGATGGAGGTTACGTGCTTATTGATGATAGAGATTGGAAGAGGGTGGAGGTTACGTGCTTATGGATGATAGAGATTAAGTTACAGAAGGGCTAAAATTCTGGTAAGGGAAGGTCAGCTTCTAATAATTTATTAAATGACAAGGTCACAAAATACATGTCGTTTTTACCCTTATGGGGTTGGAAAATGCACACCTGTGTGGAAATCTAGATTACTAGAGAGGTTTGCACTGGCATAATTGATTATGTTGATAAACAATTAGTGCAAAAATGTAAACGCTTGCACATGAAAATACTTTGGACTTCCAATTTTTTGAATACCTTCTCTATCTTCTTTTGCTATTGTATCTATGCAAGGGCAAAGATGTACAATGAGTGAAATGTGATAAGCCAAGAAACTCCATATGTACCTTTTGGCCCTTGTTCCATTATCAAGATAATTGCTAATCTGGACATGTCATACTTTATATATTGTACGAAAAATGCAGTGATAATGTATCATGCTAGTAAACAAGACGTGTTTGAAAATGTCTAAGCTTGATTATAACAAGAGTTGGAAGCTTGGAATATAAGCTTATCTATTTTGCTTGGATCTTGTAAAATCCTAAAACACATAATGGATTACATATAGAATGGAATATGATTTGAAAACAACCTAAAGCTTCATTTGAATGGCATTTGGATATAATGTAACTAAGATTTGCTCTTGAAATTGAAAGGAGGATTTGCAAGACTTTATCTTGGTTGTCGTCATCGCCATTTGAGAATGGAATTGAGTTATTTAAATTGATTTATACAGCTTGAAAGGGAGCTTTGCTGGTGCCATTTGGACTCAAGAATTAGTGAATTAAGCATAGTTGAGGCAAAGAGGTGTTAATCCAAAAGAAATTTTATAAATAATCGTGATGGGCAGTATTTTAAACAAAATGCTCCTTTTGGCAAAAACAAGCATCAAATTTGTCAGCAAGGATGTCCTCCTGCATTTCGTGACCATTTCATCCCTGAGACACAAATGAAAGATGATTACGATATCTTGAGCCTTAATATTATGGAGTGATTCTAACATGCATCAAAGATTCGGGTTTGGAAAAGCAAGACAAAGGCAGGATGTGTGCAGCTTTCTTTGGCCTTAATCTCATCTAATATCTTGAGATTTGAGAACAATAGCTCTGTAAATATCTGTCCCTGAGTCATGGTTAGCTGACGAGTTTGAACATGAACAATACCATTTTCAGATACATGTGTTTCTTCTTCAATTGTTCCTCTTTTGTGCTTTGATCAAATTCAGTAGAACTGGACAAAGATTATACTAAAAATCTAGAATGGAGATTAGCAGTGAACAAATCAAATCTATAAGTAGTTATGTTTATGACCAAAATGTACAACATTTGGAAAATGAATGAAGATATCTATTGTAGGCTTAGTTTCAGAAATTATGTTCTATCTAAACTCTATGATATTATAGTTGTTTGTGGTTCGAACAATTAAAGTTACTATGTAGTAGCAGATGGAGCTTAAATGATAATCTTCTGTCTAGAATTTCCAGTCTATTAGCACTTGCCTCATTGAGAAGTTTTGGAATATTGTGTATTCGAATATTAGCCTTTGGCTTAATCGTAATATTGCAAAAAATGTACGTTGGAAAAAAAATGTGGTATCAGTTATATATGAATGTAGGGTAGTAGGCCAGCCAGCCAGACATGCAAGCAGGCAGGGAGAATTTAACACCCACGAGAACAAAGATCTATTAATAGACAGAATTCTGACCCCATATAAGTGGTCTAATTGGAAATGATATTTTGTAAGTAATAGATGTTGCAGGCTTAAGGAAACATTTGAGGATATGATTATTTGGAATTCTTCATTGCTAGACATTCCTTGAATATATCTAAGTGTTGCATTTGAAGAAAATAGTTTGAACACAGTTTATAAACTTGTAAGGTGTTGTAGACTATAAGGTAGATATATAATAGTAGATTCTGATACCATGGGAATGGATATGCTATTATAGCATAGCTCAATCTATATATGGAGTCATAATAGTGCCAAGGAATTAACTGAGGTGTGTAAAAGTGGCTAGTATGGCTAATGCTGTCTGTTTTTTTTCTTTTAATGCCCACTAGATAAGACCATCGTATATGTTGAAAATGTTTAAAAAAATATGTAGAAATAAGGAGAGAGAGAGAGAGAAAATGCAAGAATGTTTCCTTTTGTCATTTGACAAATATATTGAATTAAATTGAATGGTTTTTATCGTTCACGAAGACCAATTGGCCTATGAGACCTAATAAAGAAACGCAACAGACATATTACTGTACGGATTAAAAAACTTTATCCCAAAGATTTGTTGAGAGAAAAATTGTGGCAATAATAAGAATGCTGACAAATTGTACAAATATATATCATAAAATATATATTTTTTAAGTGAGTCTCCAAGGACATAGCTGAGCCCGCATATCCATGATCTCTTGAATGCATGATCCCAACAATCGTACTAAAGCCTTAAAAATATCACATGTAGCAACTGATCGGGTTTGAGCAACTTAGCGTAGCATGATCATATGCTGGACAGCTCTGAAGAATGTGACATAATTCTTCAATGACTTCCACTTGCAGCATTGACAAAGCCAGTCTTGGTGTGGCTCCCCAATTTATCTACTGTCTCAATTCAGAGACAGTGTGCACCTACCTATATGGAATCGAAGTGATGAGTCTGCACTTTTTCATGGACAAATGGGTATGCAGGTAACATTGCGGGCCCCGCTCTAGTGCGGGTACTACCTCAAGCTATGGCAACCTGCTTCTTTTTGCACCTGTATGCGCCTGTGCTCCTGCACATACCATCTAGCTCTTTTCCTTCCTGCAATCCTTGAGGCATTGCAGCCCCATTGTCACGCTATAAGCTAAGTAGGAGAGACGAGCAATATGAAGGAATTGCCATGTGTTTATACTTATACTTTATATCTCCCTCATTAACTGGAAAAAGAAATGTACACGAGTTTTAATGTTTAGGAGCATACCACTTATGTTAAACCTGAAAGCCCCAAACTATTATGAGCATAAACCCCAAGTAAGAATTTTGAGCTGTTTTTCTACGGTAAGCAGTCCAACATATGAATGAGAAATCAAATGCAAGCTGCTAGGGGCATGAGTAAGAAAATTCAGATGACAATTAGGAGGCAGTGCTGAAGAGGCCACAGAAGCAGGAAACTGAGAGCAAGATTACATGTCGGCGGCGGTAACCATGGAGGTCGAAATGCATGATCCCAATTACAGGACTGAATTACAAGCCATACATGCCAAAAAGCTTACTGCCAGGACTTTTCAACGCACCAAAAATCGCTCAAAACGGACACCCGAGGTGGGAGATATCTGAGATTGAAGCAACGCCAAAACTGGCGGTAATCATGGAGGCCGAAATAGATGATCCCAATTCCGAGACTGAAATAGAGAGAAACTTACCTGATGCCACACACCATTAGAAAGCTTACTGCAAGGGCTTTCCAACGCACCACAAATCGCTTGAAATGGACACCCGAGGAGGGTGATATCTAAGATTGAAGCAGCGCTAAAATCTTAGCCCTTGTGAGCTGCGCCATCACCAAATCAGCCAAGCCTTTATCTAATATTCACCTACAACCACACAATCTCTTTTTTTGGGTTACCCCTATGACCCCACGATTGCGCCCTACCTTCGGACAGCCCCATCATTTGGGCCCCAGCGCCCTCTTCTGGCACCACCAGTCCCCGATGCCTCTTTAGCTGCGACTTTGGACATCCTTGATGCTCAGCTCCAGTGCTTGCCTCCGGGGGTACTTGATGGGATCCACACGGTCCGTGCCACTGCCACTCTCACCGAGACGTCTGCCCAGTTGCCACTGGCAGGCTGGGTCCAGTTACTAGAATTGCTGCTACGGTCTGTGGGGCACAGCCCGGCCAGTTCCAGTGGTGGGTCACCAGCAGCGGCTACAGGGCCCTCCCATGCACAGGCGAGTGGTCTGCCTATGACCGCTGACACAGTCTCCATGTATGCACAGCCTCCTCCAGAGGATTTGCCGCCCCCTGTCCAGGCTGCGGCCGAGGTCCCGCTCCCGGATGCTGGTACGGCCACAGCTCACTCACCGGCCCTTTCTCTGCGCATTGTGGGCCTTGCGGAGATGGGTGATTTGACCCCCACAGAGCAGGCGGCCTCCTTTTTTGCTCAGGAGATGCACATCCATGCCGACGGCATCGTTTCAGTGCAGCGGGTGGGAGCAGCACGTCCCGACCGCCCCCGCCATCTCTTGGTTTGCTTTCAAAATGCTCTTTCCAGGCCGCACGTCTTGCGACATGGCAATCATTTGAAGGGGACCACCTTCTCAGTGCAGGAAGATTTGACTCCGGTGCAGCTCTGCAGACGAAAAGAGGAATTGTGCCGGGTCCGTGAGGCCCGCCTGCAGCAGAAATGGGCAGTGTACAGAGGCGGTCGAGCTATCATTAGGGATCAATGGCCAACGGATCCCTAGGCAGTCTTAGTCTAGCCCTGGGTTTTGAGTGATAACGGGGCTTTGTCCCCATGTTTTGTTGTAACGGGGCTTCGTCCCCATGTTTTGATTGGTTTTTGCTTGGGCTTCGGCCCACGGTTCTGTTGGGGCTTCCGCCCCCTTTGTTTGTTCTGGTCCCATAGCCCGATTGGGCTCCGTGGACGTTAAAAGTCTCTTCCTTCCTTCCTTCCTTCCTAGGGGGGCAAATCCTTGTTTATGTGGGTTTGTGGCATATCCAGGTATATTCTAGCATATGCCTGGAATATTCTCGTGACTGCTCAAAACTGGTTGTTGTCAGTAAACTGGCGGTCAGACTTGTTGCCGGTTGTTGCTGTTGGAACCACATAACCGGAATGAAATAGAACCGATTCAATCAACTGAAGATTAAGCAGGCATCCAGACATAAATGCGGACTTGATTTACTGAAGAAGCTTCCCAATCAAATGCAGAGTCGGATTTGATGAAGAAAGAAATAGGATCTAAAAATACAACAGAGAAATTTTTTATGAATAGACATAAAAGACGTCTATTTGTTATACAGACCTTTTTAGCATAAGCATCATTTACAGGTGATATGTACGCTCGTCTATTGTACGTATGCGATTATAGAGCATCCTTTGCAAGCTCTGAGGAAACAACCATTACATGTATCATCATATGAGGCAAATTAAGGGATATAATACAATGCCAAAAGATGATATTTATCAACATGCGTAGATGCATAATTTTTTGCAGATACTAGAACCACTTGCCTGCATTTGACTAGATATCATGATCCTCTTGAATTGAATAAAAAAACAAATTTTACCTACCTTAAGTCATTTGATAATTTATACTGAAGCTTCTACAAGGAGAGAGGGATATCAGAGGAGCTTGAATCTTGTATTTTGTTTTGCATTCTTGCTTTTGAGTGAACATTGAAACAAATCATTAAGCTCATATCTCAATAAAGCAAAACCAACTATCTACTACACTGCACCTTTTCTATCTGGCATCAATTGCCGCATGCTCTTATCTGTAAGAAAAAATGATCGGGAACGTCATCATCAAACAAGAACATAGTACGACAAATTTATACAACATATACTTGTACAATATGTACCACTTAACGACCAAGCTTAATTCCACATGGTATAGATTGGTCTTGACTTTTCCTAAAAGTAGCTTCCAAAACAAAATTAAAAGAACTTTATGTATGTGTGGTTCTAATTGTTGGTCTTTCTTTGCAACTATGATCTTGTTCGAAAAATGTTTGGTGGAAGCACGTAGGGTCTTAGGAAAATTTCTAAACCTTGATGGCTTTGAAGGTTGGTAATTACACATTTTGGCGAGGCTGAAGTGGCATTAGACTGTTTTGAAGACATGCAAAAGCATGATATCCAACTGAATAATAAACTTAAAGATAAAAGCATTTACTAGTGCTCTTTCTGCATTCTGTCATTCCGGCTGAGAGTAGAGGCTATATATTATTTTGGAACCATGTGCAAACATCATCCGATGGAGGCAAATGCACACAAAGTTAATTGTATGATTGGCCGCTTGGACCAACTTTCCATTGTACTTGTATGATTGATATCCTAGGCTATGCAACATGTTTACACCAGGCAATTGCTTTGGTCTTAAGAGGTTTATTGTGAAGGTATACACATTATAAGATTGCATATATAATGTCAGCTTTACATATGAAAAGATTTGGAAGGGCCACATACTTCCGTGATATATTTGTCCATCTTAAGTAGATATGATTAAAATATGCACGTAGAATGAGTAAGGACTGGTATAAGCAAGTGCTTGATATTGAACCGCACGCAACCTATATGCTTCCTTTGCTTTTTATATAAGACTCTTTAGCAATAGTGTCATGTTTTGTGCCCAAGCTTGAAAACAAGATAAAAAGACACCGTTTTGCAATAGAATGAAAGTATAAATGAGATATTCCTTTGCATAAGGTATAGATTTTATACATTATTCTTGTGCCCACAACTTGTAATGCAAAGACATTGTTCATGTACCCAGAATTATATAATAGAATTTCAAACCAAATGTCATTTCTTCTACCGGTCCCCCATCACCATTCATTGTTGGTTGTTTCTTGTTCATTTTTGACAACTTTGGTTTGTTTCGCCTTAGAGTTAACAATGTTTGTTGCAGCTGGAATGTGTGTCTGGGTGTGTCTATGTCGGAGTTACAACAAACTAGGTTAATGCATATTCCTATCCATTTATATATAGGAAAGGCATTTCTTCATTTGTTGCATTTACTCAGTCACCAATCCCAGTTTTTTTTTTTTTTTTTTGAAGGAGACAAGCTTTATTCACCAACTAAAAACCAGAGCAACATAAAATGCAAAGACAGGATTATAACCCCAGTGGACAAACAGATCCAACTGAGCACAACCACCTGCCTATGCAAAAGAATGAATCTGAAGGTAAGTATGCCAGATCAGTACTTTCTTCTCTTGATCAAGAGAAGAACAATTGTAAGCCATAACAATTTTATTTTGCGCCCACTGAAGCACAATCTCATCTGCAGTATCTACACCCTTAAAGATGAACAACCTCCTTCTCTTCCAGATTGACCATAAAAGCCAGCCACATGCGAGATGAAAAGCTCGTTTCCGTAGTTTGGGCCAAGCATCAGGATAGATAGCAAGCAAAATTTGCCGGCTAGATCGAGATGTGCCAAATAGGGTCAACAACCAAGACCATGCCCGCCAAGCCGCCACACAAGAAAAACAATACTCAATACTCTCAACCCTTTGCCGGCATAAAGGACGAGCTCAAATCCGATTATCCATTTTATGGACTAACCTGTTGACTCTCGAGGCATCTATGGATCACTTGCCACCACAGAACTACTACTTTGGGATGAATCGCCTTATCCCATACCCATATCCAAACACTTTTCCATTGTGGTCGAGGGACCAAGATGCCACCTATTAGATGGAGGCGGGATTTCGAGAATGCAAAAGCAATTTATACACGTAAGACACAAACCGCCTACGGCCGGATATCCCGATGGCAACCCCATACGACTACCTCAACTGTGGACCGTAATCCCGTGGCAACAATGCAAAGCAATATGATTCCAGTTACTCGTCCCATCTGTACAACAAGAACTTTGTTCTAAATGCTTCCCATGACATGAGATGACCGGACTCATACCAAGCCGCAATAGTGTTGATACTACCGCTACCCATCGTCGTTGTGTCTTTAGATGAACAACCACACTTAGAGGCACATTCTCTCGGAGTGTCCCGCAAAGGAATCCACCAAAGATGGAGCGGACAACCAAGACATGCCTCGGGATTAATATAGAAAAAGAGACCGACAAAGTTGTCCCAAGCAAAGAAGCAACCCCTTTAGAAAGGGAGAAGCATTAGGATATGGATGCATATGATAAAGCAAAGCCCAAGGAAGGAGGGGCTTAATGGTGGCCTTATGAAATAGGAGACAATGCTGAATCGACTGCACCAACAACCTCAGGCCAGGAGAATCGTCCTTACCAATGAAAATCCTCCAAATGAACTTTGATATCATCACCTTGCTTTGGAGGTGAAAATCCAACATACCAAGACCACCAGCTACCTTAGGTCTAATGCATTTCGCCCACGCGACCTTGACCTCCGCTCCTAACTCATTTCCACCCCAAATAAAATTTCTGACGATACGCACAATCTCCTCCATCTTACACTGCGGAGCTAATAGAGCAGATGCCATGTAGACATGAGTATTACTAAGAACACATTTAGCCACAGTGATCCTACCGGGCATGGACAGTTTAGCTGTATTCCACCAAAACAAGTGCTTTTGCTGATTTCATCCCAAGCATCTGATGTAGAGATGTGATCACCAATCCAAGATGCCAACATTGTAGAAGAAAATTGCTCCCCAGTTTGACCAAATTAAATATTATGGTCCTCTTGAATTGAATTTACCTACCTTAAGTCATTTCATAACTTATACTGAAGCTTCTACAAGGGGAGAGGGATAATAAAGGAGCTTGCATCCTGTGTTTATTTTGCATTGTTGTTGTTGAAAGAAACATTGAAAAATATCATTAAGCTCATATCTCAATAAAACAAAACCAAATATCTGCCACACTACACCTTCTCTATTTGGCATCAACTGCTGCATGCTTGCGTCATATGTCCTACGGGATGCTGCCAAGTAGCATGACATGAAAATTGATCATTCTTCTTCTTCTTCTATCTGCAAGCAAAGATGACCATGAATGTCATCATCAAATAAGCACATTGTACAATGTCAATGGTTGCTAAGATATATACAACATATATTTATACAATATATACCACTTAACGTCCAAGTTTAATTCCACATCGTATGTATTGGTCTTGAAATTTCCTAAAATTTGCTTCCAAAGGAAAAATAAAAGAACTTTATGTATGTGGTCTTGACTGTAGTTTCAAGTCTTATCTCATTTAGACATGTTAAGTTCTCCTTGAAGCTGACAAGATAGCTCTCAACGATCCATTTGTGGTTCTAATTGTTGGTCTTTCTTGCAATCTAATTTTGTTCTAGAAATATTTGGTGAAAGCATGTAGGGTCTTAAGCAGTTTGCTAAATTATGATGGCTTTGTAGGCTGATAATTACACATTTTGGAGAGACTGAGGTGGCATTAGACTGTTTTGAAAACATGTGAAAGCATGATATCCGACTGAATCATAAAGCATTCACTAGTGCTCTTTCTGCATTCTATCATCTGGGCCGAGAGTAGAGGCTACATATTAGTTTAGACCCATGTGCAAACATCATCCAATGGGGGCAAACACACACCAAATTAGTTGCATGATTGGCCCCTTGGGCCAACTTTCCATTGTACCTATATGATCGATATCCTAGGCCATGCAACATGTTTACACCAGGCAATTGCTTTGGTCTTAGGAGGTTTGTTGTGAAGGTATATAATCAACAAATGAGGAAGACACACATTGATAAGATGCATATATAAATGTTAACTGTGCTTGCATTATGAATGGTTTGCCAATTTCATCAATGGTTCTTGAGTCGTTTTCCACCAGAGACCAATGCAGGTTCCAATGCATTCTCCCACAACATTGATACATGCTATCACAAAAGCCTCACATGCATTCAAAAGCATAAGCTGCTCACATTTCCAGCTTTGGAAGTACTCATGCTTCAAAATAGGAGGTAATGTCAGACATCTCTCTCACTACACCCTCTTAATGCGAGAACTACACCAATTCTTGGTGCATGATATGTCAAAGAATAGGGCATGCACCATTACTTCCCTTATTCAAGGAATCCAGATCGTAGTAATCAAGCAGCTCCAGTCAACTCAAATCTGTCATACCAATTGGCTACCGACTGGATTGAGCCCGAGATCAACAAATCCCGGAGTAGAACATTGGGTTTGCCACCATTGTGAGACAAGACGATGTGTAATAAATCTGAGCAAGAAGTAAAAAGATTACAGGCCTATTGTGAACAGCACCACAAGAGACACATGAAGCCACAAACGTGCTCTGCATTGTTAACCATGCAAGGTCACATTGGTCGATGTAGTCACAAGAGCTCAACACAATGCTAAGCACTGAAGCAGGCACAACTAAAGCGATCCGTTTCTTGACTTTGACGAGGAAAAAAAACAACAACAAAAGTCAGAGCCGCCCAAGGAGCTTGACACGCGTCCTGCATCGAGACCAACGTCCAGTAAGGAGACATGGGTATCACGCTAATAAAGTAGGGCAACATTACTTTCAGCCCAAAAAAATTCTCCCGTTTGAATTCGGTTTGCTGGGAAATCGCCACAAAGAAGGAAAGTGATCGGCTTACTTGGATGGGGATTCAAGGCATATGGGAGGCGTTTTAGGTCCATATCTGTTACTTGAGACTCCTGAATTTTATTTTTTGGATCGATTTTCTGTTGTTTGATTGCTGCTATCCAGCCTCGCGGGTTGTTAGGAAATAAAATATGGTTGTCAGGAAAGTAGATATAGGTCATTATCTGTTTACAAATGTAAACACTTTTCTTGATCTAAACCAGTATTCTGAGCTTAAGGCCCATACAAATCCGCATTCTTTTAACTTAAAAATGGTTGATAAAATGTACCCATATAAGGTGAACGGGCTCTAATAGGGTTAACTCTTCTTTTATTTTTGGCAGTGAAAATGCCCTCTGGAAGGGTGTGGAAGGCGGGAAAGTAGATCTTGCGGAATCATACTACTATGGCGGATGTTAAGAACAGCCCTCAGATTCTACAACACCTCTGCAAATCCCTTACCTGCACCGTCTATGATACAAAATGGATACCAAGCAGGTATGTTATCTAATTCAAATGCTCTTTTAGTTGTTTATGAATAAACATGAATGTGAACTGAAGTATCAACTGAGAATGCAGAAACCCTCGTTTTTGCTTATAGGATGATGTTTGCCAAAAATTTGGTATGTTACATCTTATAGAGATCTTTTACAACCTAAGAGCCCTACTCTTACTATTATAATTTCTTCCAAAGTTGGTAGGAACAGTGGACCAACTACCTGATGTGAAATATGGACAGAAAAAGGGAACAAACACACAGTAAAGTCCTTTTAAGATTCTAAACAAGTATGGGAGGCAATTATCTCCGTGTTCTCAAATACATTTGTAACATGACACTGCTAAAACGAAAAAGTAGATGGCTGAATCATCTGGCGTCAACTTTAGAGCTTTACAAGCACATAATTGCTTTCTTTGAGGATGAAGTTAAAGTAGATGAGCTTGTTTTTCCTGTTATGGCAATAACTTTTCTGTTAAGGGCATCCTATTGTACTCCTTTTTTTTGATGAATTAATTTAGCATTTTTGTTCTTTAATGGCAGCGCGAGGTTTGTTCTTTTGGGTTCAACTGCACGGACTAATGGCTGCATTCAGGTACTCTTTCTTTATGAGGTTTTGTGAGTGACATGAGAAGCTTTATGTGTTGCAATTACTGCAGATATATGAACTCAATGGAAATGATATAGACAAACTGAAAGAGGTACTTCTGCTGGTTTGATGTACTTTGATGACCATTACCTTTCAGATTAATATGACACGAAGATTTAATGCTTACAGGTTCAGAAGCCATTCGCATTTAAATGTGGCACTTTTGGTGCATCTAGCTTGGTCAGGGCCTGTTTCCACAAAAGATTATTGTCTATGCAAATCTAGTTAAAGCTATATGGTCATGTGTTTTGGAGTTTAGGAATTTATTGACTGAATTTAAAAATATTAAATACTTGTCTCTTAATTCTTACTGCTTTTTCCATTTTCTCCCTTGTATGTTAAGTTCTACATCCTCTTATCTGCAGGTTGATAGGCAGCTTGCCACAGGAGATTTTAAAGGAAATCTTCATATTTGGTGAGATGCTATGTATATGATTGGCTGAGGAGGATCATAGCTAGTTTTCTTTTCTTTATAGAGTCTTGAAAATTAAAGATAAAGATGGAATTTGACTGCACTTGACCTTCCATCTGTTGAGCTACAATTCACATCGATCAGTATCCTGTTGTTGTTAACAAACTATGCCTAATATTAGGAAGCACTGACATTCTTCCTCTTTTCTGCTGAACTGTATGGCTATTAAGAATGTCACTAACCTCAACAGTATATATACAACTATATATAGCATAAGTTGCATAAACAGGTGCATCGTTTCTTATTGTTATTTCTTATACCAATTATTTGTTTAATGTGGCCCAAAATTAACATGTTATTTCCCATCCATTTTGCAGGGACTTGGAGAAACTCAGCTGTCCAATTTATGAAGCAAAAGGTCTTTTTCTTTTCTTGTGTTACTTTGTGTTGAGAAAATAAAATGATCTATCAACTTTGCATTCAGGTTTTAACCTAATGTGCAGCTCACAGCACAATAATCAATGCAATTGATGGTTGCGGTGGCTTGGGCATTGGATATGGCGCACCAGAAATTGTCACAGGAGGAAGAGATGGTGAGGCACATAACTGGCACAAATTAGTCTCTTCAATAGGCCTACAACAAATTCATTGAAGTTTATTGGTTATATTAGATTTGTATTGGCTTTGCATATTTAATCTGGGGGAATGCAGTCAAACTTCTGCCACTGGGAAGTGCAAAAAATGTTTTCAGCAAACTATCTTACAATATTTCATAGCTGCTATAGTATAACCATGACTTCATTTTTGACGGCATGCTAAAGTTTCCATTGTCAGGTCGGGTATGTGTGTGGGATCAACGTCAAAGGGATGAACCAGTAAGTTCTATGGCTATATTGACCTTTCGAGGACTAAATGCTTTAAATTGCTAAGAAACTTTGTTTTTTTTGCACATTAGGTTGCGTGTTTTGAACCCGAACAAGCAGAAGATGCACGTGATTGCTGGGCAGTTGCATTTGGTAAAGTAATGAAGAATGTCATATATGAAAAGGGTGTCTAATAAACTAGATAATGGAATGGCCCTTTACATGTTCTCAAGGTTTCCAATAATTGTAGCACATCGAAGTAGAGTTTAAAGCTATAATTACAGAGGTCAGTAGGCATTGGCAAGTTGTTTACAATGTTTTATGTAGTAAATCTTAAACATTTTAGGTTGACATATAATAGTAAATCTTAAACATTTTAGGTTGACATATAGCTTCGTCATTCTAATCCCATCTGACAAGCAGGGAATTCGTTTAATGATGAAGAGCGATGTGTCGTTGCCGGTGAGCAAAGAACTTCAATTCTGATTAAACAATAAGTTATTTTGCTTTCTCAGATTGGAACTAAACATGTCGACTTGCAGGTTATGACAATGGAGATATCAAGATGTTTGACTTGAGGACATGCCAAATCCGTTGGCAAACAAGTGTGAAAAATGGGGTACACATAACAGAAGCTATTATTTGATTGGGGAACAGCCTTTTGGCATGGGAGTCTGTCTTCTTGAGATTAGTTATATATCTTATTCTCAGTTATGGAGTGCAGGTTTGTGGTTTGGAATTTGACCGAAAGGATATCCAAATGAACAAACTCGTGGCAACCACTTTGGAAGCAAATTTTCATGTAACACAAAGATGCCTATAATATTTTTTCCCGCTCTGTGTTTATTGTTCCAGAGCTAACTTCTAGACAAACCTTACAGGTTTATGACCTCAGAACTCAACATCCAGAGAAAGGTTTTGCCTGTCTGACAGAGAAGGTTAATATAATAGATACTCCTGGCTAGTTTTAACATGCCATTTTGATCTATTTGCCAACGGTACATTAAGAATGTGGATATTTAGCATGCAGGTATCTCATGGGACAACCATTTGGGGTGTGAAACATCTTCCACAGAATAGGGAAGTCTTTATGGTGCTGGGTGGTGATGGATCTGTTGCTTTATACAAGTATTCATACCCACAACAACGCTTCCTGAAGGATGCTGAAGGCAGGCCTTATGGGGTATGCTGTTTTGTTTTCTCATTTTTTGAAAACTTTTTGACCGAAAAGACAAGATGCATTTATGTAATTTCACGACAAGATTAATTTGAAGATCATCAATCTAAGGCTGTAAATTGCACAGCTTTCTTAATGGTTTTTTATGTTTTTTTATTTGAGCATTTCTAGGTTCCTGGTCAAGCTCACCTGCTATCTACGAAGACTTTTTCTACACAACCAATCTCAACTTTTAGTTGGTAAGCACTGCGTAACCTGATCAGGGAACATACAACTTATTTGAAAACTCTAATTACCGTTGTTTGCTCAGGAGCCAAGATAAGGAGGGTCTGGCTGTAATGGGATCCTTTGACCAATGCGTCCGTGTTGCAATAGTGACAAAGCTAAATAAACTCTGATTGTATTAAGCACTGTGGTTGCACTGGAAAGTCCAAATGAAGAGCATGCTGTTAAAGGCCAACAAGTAAAAATCATGTGGAGGTTGATAATAGCAAATCATGCTTTGGCATTGTGTTGCATTATGTTACATGCAAGTGCCAACATTATGTAAGATATTCTGAGGAACATACTTATTGCTAAATCTGAAATGGCATTGTTCTTAGGTGTTTCGTCCATAAGGGTACTCGGGTTACATGGCTCTTGTCTAATTTCTGCCGCTGATGATTTGAATTTGAGTTATTTGCATCGACGCTTCCTACATGCGCCAAGATTTTATTTGTCAAATATGGCCAGAGCTAAATAAACTCGGATCATATTAAGCATTATGGTTGCACTGGAAAGTTCAAATGAAGAACATGCTCTTAAAGGCCGCCAACAAGTAAAATTTTTGTGGAGGTTGATAATAGAGAATTATGTTTTGGCATTGTGTTGTAGTGTCAATATTATGTAAGATATTTTGAGGAACATAAAGATAGCTAAATTTGGCTTTGTTCTCGCGTGAGAGAGGCATTCCAACGGCAAAGAAGGGTCGGATGAAAAGAATCTGCAAGGACCAAGGTTTAAGGATTTATTCATGAAAACAGATCTATACCAACGGTGCCAAGGAGGGAACTACCAGGTGCCGGCTAAGCGTGTACATAATTGCCTGGCCTTGAAGATGCGGAGAAGGAAAAATGGACGTGCGCCTAAAATCTTGTTTTCCTTGTCTTTTCCCTCCTTTTCGGTTACAAACCATTTCTTGGCAGAATTTCGACCTCTCCCACTGAATTGATCCCAGTTTGACAGAGATTTCGAAGGGATCTACTAGCTGGCCCTGTAGAGGGTCAGCAAATTCGGAATCTCCTAATTACTAGCTTTCTATGGATACTAAGATTTTTGCAACTGTCAAACATGGTACAAGATTTACATGTGGTTTTTTGAGTGGCTCTCCTTCTGATCTGTGGAACTCTTTAATTATAGACCAGTGGTTTCCAGATCATCTTTTTCAGAAAGAATACTCTTTTGTTTCGAGCTGCACAGAATTTGAAGTTCAAATGCTTGATTCTTGGTTAGAGACATATTTCGGCAACACGAATATTTAGAGTCAATTGTGATTGGGTGGAGGAAAAGATCATTGTGAAAGTCTACTCTGAGCAATAAATTTAACTAGATTCGTGCTTCTTGGCATATCTTTGGTACTCAGATCCTTCTAATTGATAGCTAGCTCCTCTGCTTTTTATTCTCCTCTCTGCATCCGTTTCTTAGCTTTCCCTCTCATTTTTCGTTTCTTCTCTTCCTTTTGTTGTTGTCTCCTGCCTTTTCCAAACTTTAATGGCTTCGGCTGAAAATTCCAAAAAAACTAAATATCCCCCTGCTAAAACCCTAAATATCAGTTCTATTTCGTTTCTTCACGAGTTTATGCTCCTGCCAGCCAGTGATCGAGCCGATTTGCTTTCTCAGTTAAGTAAATTTCATAAGCAACCCTCTTCTTTCATAAAATTTGGAGACTTTTCTGACCCAGGTCTGAAATCAAAAGGAATGTATCATCTTGATCGATCCACGCCAATTTGGGATGATCTTTCTAAAGACCCGGGCTACAATGGCGTCCCAGCTCTTGATGCAAATGGTATTCCCATCAGAAGTGGACCTCCGAGGCCAACCCAAGAAATCTTCACTGATCAAGAACTGGCAAACCAATTGGATGTTATGAAAGTTCGAACCCCGCCAACAGTTCTCTCTTTCAAAGATATTAAACTCCAATCCAATGCTATAGCATCAAGAATTCAATCCTTGCAAAATAATGCTGTATTGGTTAGGGTTGATAAGGTTGGCCTGAAAATTGAAAGAATGTGGGACCAATTGCTTAAACTTCATAAAGGCATTATTATAAACTCCATCTTCTGGCTAAATTTCCCTTATATCATGATTGAGTGTGGATCTCCAAGAACTGCCAACTACCTTCTTAAAACAGGTCGAGCCACTTGTGATGCCTTTCAACTTCACTTTCTTAAATGGGCTCCCAATCTCACTCTTTCGGATTTTGATAAACTTTGCATTGCTCATGTCCAAATGAATGATCTGAGCCCAATCTACTGGCATGAAGATTGTTTCTTGAAAATCTTCAACTCAGTTAGAACATATATTACCTCTGAATTCTTTCTTTCTAAGCCACCAAGGTGCTATGTCCAAGTTGACTGTTCCAAGCCAATTCCCCTTTCACTGATTTCTTTGGATCAAATGCTTCCTTTCAACTTAGATGGGTAGGTCTACCAAACCTATGCACTAATTGCAATTTCAGGCATTTTTCTAGTTCATATTGCTCAGACTCTTCAGAGAAAGCTAGTCATTCAAATACTGGGAATTTGGACCTACTCCCAGATCATCAATGTCAAGGTCATATTCAGGTTCCCAGCCAGCAAGGCAAACAGGTTCTACATGAAGAGAAGCAGATGGATAACAACAGCTTCAGGAATAGTAATGGTAGCTTCAGAAGAATACAAAGGAAAAGAAATTTGCTCAAGCCAAAGTAACAGAAAACACTGCCAAAGCTTCAACTTTGAGTCAATTCTCTGGTTTCTCATCTCGGTCTGGTTTCTCTTCTCTATCTCAACCCATTGTCAAAGTAAATGTTTTGAACAGAGGTAACGTGGATAACCTTAAAACGAGCAACAAGGTTTCCACTGAGAAATTTAACTTGCAAGGGCAGACCTCAACAGATAGATCAAACTAGGTCAAAAATCAAGACAGGATACTATTAAAGGGAAAGGCTCCATTGTCTAGCTGCACTCTGGATCTTCATAGCACCTTGAATTCCATCTTGGAATCTAGCAAAAATACTGCTATGCTCGATATGCAGCACAAGCAGTATAACAAGGGAATTGTTATACATTCAACCTTGGGACCATATCAAAAAGATAAAGGAAAGTCTACTCGGAAAATTGACTTCAACAACAACAATTGCAGAGACAAGATTTCTGTCAAAGCACTTCACCAAAATATTAATGGAAATGAGGTTCCATTAATTATAGATAATGAAAATACTGAGCAAAACACTGTATCTGATGCCTCCAATGCAAAGAAAGTGACAAATTCTGAGCCAAACAAGGAAATTGAGCAGGCTTTCACAAAGAAAGCCATTGCCACTGCTTCTTCAAATTTACTAGCTCATGAATGCTCCTCACCAACAAATCAGGAAATTGCTGCAACACCTCCAAAGAGACTTCATCAAAGGATATATCTTCAAAGGTTTTCTGTTCTAACACTTATAATGTTCTAACTGATTTATCTGAAGATTTCTGTGCAGACACATTGGAGCCAATTGCCTTTGTCCCTTCATCCTTAAGATAAACCAGGAACCAGATCTCATTGATCTCTCTCTCAATTCTATTTTCCAACCAATTCCTTCGGATAACTTTGGTGGACTCTCCCCAGTCATTGCAGTCCAGTTAGCAGAATTGCAACAAGATATGGACTTCAATACCTTGGTTATTAAAGATTCTCTGCAAAATTCTCCAGATAGTGGTGAGCATATTAATCAGATGATCTTTGATGGAGGTGCAGATGAAGTGATGGATATAGAAAAAATAGGTGACAGAGAGGAAACAAGCCAAGAGCTTTTAAATATAAACAGACATGGTTCCAGTGCAGATATAGCCAGAAATTCAGTCGACAGTGATACAGAAATGCAAGGGTTGCAAGGTCAGGGGATCAATAAGCAAGATGCAAGCAAGAAGGATTTGGAGCAACTCTCTGCCAGGCAAGCATGTCTAATCCCTGATAATTTAAATCCTAATTCAATGTTAGATCTCGCTTGTTGTAAGTCCAAATTTTGGGAGTGCCCACATTCCTCAGCTACAGATGAATTTAATAATATTAAGGAAAACTCTGATCCCAACACTTTTAATGCAGCCAACTGGGAAGATGACTCTTTCCTGCACATGTCCTCTGATAGAATGATTGATAAGCCAAATTCCTCAAACTGCAAAAGGGGGAAAAAAGCTAAACATAAAAAAGGCCAAGCCTTATCTGAAACTCCTGCAGCTAATACTAGGCAAAAGAAAAAATTGAGAAACCATTAATCTCAGCTTCTCATTCTTCCTAGTCTCCTGCAATGAAGATTTTATCATGGAATTTAAGGGGGATTAAAGGCCCCCTTAAAAGAAGAAGAGCAATAGCTCAAATTAAGCAATACAATGCTGACATTATCATGCTTCAGGAATTAAGACTTCCTCAATTCGAATGCTCAAATTTAGCTGATTGGATTTCCCCAGGGAGTGCCTCCATATGGATTGAAGCTACAGGTACTTCAGGGGGTTTATGCATTATCTGGAAGAATCTTAAGCACACCTCCTTATTTAATAGCCCGTGCAATAGATGACAGGCTGTCACTTTCTCCTCTGCAGATAATGCTTTTGGTATCATCAACATTTATGCTTCCACTGATTCCAGAGATAGAGAAACTCAATGGTGCAACATAAATAAGGTATTTCAACTTGGATTTTAGGGGGGGATTTCAACAATACTCCATCTTGGGACCTCAAGGTAGGGAAGCAACTTAATCTCTCCTCTAGTGAGAAGATTTCCTGGGATAATCTGATTGAGAACCATCTCATGCATCATATCCCTTCTTCCACTGCTAAATTCACATGGAGCAACAAACAAGATGGCAACAAGAGAGTCTTCTGTGCTTTAGACAGATTCTATATCACCAACTTGACCAATGATTTTTGGGATAATTGCCTTGTAACTAGTGATGAGTGCACCTCCATTTCTGATCATCAACCTCAATTCTTAACCACTAAGCATGATATTTCACCTAAGAGACAAGGTAATATTCCTTTTAAATTTAACTGTTCTCTTTTGAAATCTGAGGTTTTTTGTGCTGAATTCAAATCCTTCTACTTAAATCTTCCCAGAGTTGGTTTGAGTAATTCTACCTCCATGAAGGAATTCTATGCCAATATCAAAGCTGCTAAAGGATGGATTAAAAGCTGGGCTAAAAATCATCTTACTCAAAAGAATGTTGAGAAACTTAAATACCTGCAAGATATTAAGGATATCAGGATGCAACTTCAAAATGACCCCCTTAATCCAAATTTGCATCTTCTGGAAGGAAATCTTGAAAACTCAATCAAATTGATAGAAGAATTTGAAGCCAAAGGGGCTGCTATTTCATGCAAGTTAAAGTACCATGCCAATCTAGACAAGGGCAATTCTAAATTCTTTTTTAGGGTTGCCAAGAATAAGCTGCTCAAGTCTAATATTTCTAAAATCATCACTGAGGATAATTCCAGACTTGATAAGCACTCTGCTATCTCCAATTTCTTTAACTCCAAGTATGCTGAGCTTTTCTCTCAACAAGCCTTTGACTCGAATACTGCCAGCAAAGCTAATGTTTTTAATGAAATGATCCAGAATATTCCAAATAATCTAGCCTCAACTCATACTGATGCTATGAATCTGAACATTTCCAATTTGCCTACTGTTGAGGAGATTTATAAAACATTAACCTCACTTGCTAAGGGGAAAAGTCCTGGCCCAGATGGCTAGATGGCTTTCAATCTGATTTTTACATTCATTTCTGGGATATCATTCAAATGGATTTCTCTAGAATGATTCATGGTTTCTGGAACTCTAATCATTTGCACCCTGCAATTTCTGCTGGTCTAATTTCTTTGATTCCAAAGAAAGAGAATCCCTTAGCTTTTACTGACTGGCGGCCAATCTCTTGACTAACACCTCCTACAAAGTCTGTGCTAAGATTATTGCTAACAGAATTAAAGGCCATCTTCAAAAAGTCATCAATCCTTCTCAGTCAGCTTTTCTCCCAAACAGGTATATTCTTGATAACTATATTGCTGCTGTTGAGGGTCTTCATTGGAGTAAGTATTCTGGTCAAAATTGTGTTCTGCTAAAGTTAGATTTTTCTAAGGCTTTCGACACTGTACACTGGAATTTCATAAATTTTGCCCTGAAATACCTTGGCTTCTCTGACAAGATTATCAGCTTGATTCTCGGCCTGAATTCTAGAGTCCAATCTTCTGTTTTAATTAATGGCTCTCCTGGTTCCTTTTTCTCACTTGCTAGGGGTGTAAGGCAGGGATGTCCCCTTGCCCCATACATATTCATTGCTGTCACAGAGATTTTATCTAGAGTAATAAATCATCAACAAAGTCTAGGACATATTAAAGGTTTGATCTTGCCAGACAATTCCTCGAACATGAACATTCTGCAATATGCAGATGATTCTTTTAGCTTTCTCCAGAATAATGCCTCCAATATTTCTGCATATCTTGACATAATTCAAGCTTTCAGTGCTGCCTCTGGAATCTCCCTAAACTTAAACAAATGCAACATTATTGGTGAGACAGGTCAGCAAACTATATGTGGCATCAACTGCGTGAATTCTACTCAGGCATCTAAATTACTGGGGTTACCTTTATCTCTGGACAACAATATTAAAGGGCTATGGACTCCTATCATTTCCAATATTAAAAGGAAATTGAATTACTTTGGCAGCTGTCTCTCTATGGCAGGGAGAACCATAATTGCAAACAGTGTTATTGCAAGCTCTCACATTTACTTTTCCTCTGCCTTACTTGCTCCAAAATCTATCTATCTACAGCTGGAGAAAATTATTAGAAATTTCATATGGGGTAAACGTCATTTAATTAATTGGAATTACTTGACTAAATCAAAATCGAAAGGGGGTATTGGCTGTAAAAATCTTTTCCTTCAAGGTTCAGCTTTAGTTGGCAAATACATTTGGAAAGCTCTTTTTCAAACCAATAATCCTGCTACTGTTTTCATTAAATATTGGCTTCAAAAGTGTAAATTTAAGGGACATCCAACAGTAGAGCATTTTCTGCCTTCTTCTGCCTTCTTTCCTATTCAGCCTGCTCCTGACATCTCCCCAATTATGAGAAACATGATTGTTGCCTGGAATAAAATCTTGAGTTGCTTTGAACATCAGGGGGTAAGTAATTTCAACTCTCAAACTTGTATTTTCTGGAACTCTGCTCTTTCAAATTCCAGAAGCATTCCCTTGGCTTTCAAGCACCCTAGAATATATAGAAAGTGGAAAAATGCAGGCATTAATGTTATTGGGGATCTTCGAGTTGATAACAGATGGATCACATGGACTGCTTTAAAAAGGAAAGTGAGTGGAACTTTGTCTGATAAAAAATTATTTATTCACATTAAAGCCCTCCTATCAAATGCCAATATTGGGAATATTGAATTGCCTATGGACTGGTTATGTAAAGGTAAGCCTAAATATAAGGTCTCCCTCATCTATAGTTTGCTAGCAAATAATGGAAGGCCTTCAAAAGCAAAGCATTATTGGAATTTAAATGATGAATTGGATACTAAAGTCTGCAGTAATATCTGGCTTTCTTTTTGCACCCCAAGAATCTCCTTCTTTATTTGGTTATTGGCAAATAAAAGCCTGCCAAATCTTGATTCTGCAGCTAAACTTTACAATCCTAGCAGGTCAAAAAAAGGCTTGACCCCAATTTCTTCTACATGTCCTCTATGTAAAGACTCAACTGAGTCAATGCCTCACATTTTTCACTGCAGGAAATTAAATGATCTATGGAGTTGGTGTGAAGACAAATTCAAAGTTAAAAAAGCTAACTCTTTTATTGATTATTTCCTAACCAATGATGCTTTTTACAACACTATTCTTTTCATTGTGTTATGGAATATATGGAAACACAGGAACAGATGCCTATATGGAAATCATTCGACCTCCATCTTCTGGATTAAACTAAATATTATTCATTAGTTGCAAAGTACTGCTACTATTCAAAAAGGGCAAACAGATTCATTTAATGAAAGATGGAATAGTATTGGGAGTTATTATGGAAAGTTTAATTTATTTAAATTGCATTGCTCGAATACTAATAGTAGTCTTCACTATGATTGTGCTAGATTATCTGGAGTTTTGCAAGAGGGATCTGGATACCAGCTTTGACCTCAAGGAAGCTATCAGATATAAGGGGCAGATTAACACTCAGGTGAATGCTTATCAGGATTATTACTGGAAATCAAAAATCCATGACAGAATTTTCCCGAGCCTTCACGAATTTCCAGTCTCTGAGATCCATTGGGCTTATGAGTTCTGCAAAAGCACCTATCAGATGATTACATTATTCTGGTTTTTGGAAACTACCAGCATGTATATGACAGATAGGCAGTTCAATTTCTACAGGGAATGCTATTACTATCACAGGTGCAAAGCTGATGCATATGGAAATCTGCTCATTCTAATGGCCACTTCATGTGTTTCTGACTTGCTGGAGTGCTTGGACTGGGGAAAGAAAACCAACTTCATCCTAAGCCCATCTTTCTCTGATCGCTTTCCATTCCTTGATCAATAAGCTCTGTCTCTTACTTAACCTACCACTCTGTTGTCTATTCTACTTTTATCTTGCAGGCAATTGGCGACTCTGTGCTTCTGTTACCACAAAGATTTTCCAATCTTCAGTTTATCAGGAAGAAGAATTTCGGCTTGCATATACAACTCTATATTTCCTTAGTAACTCAAATCAGGAACAATTACTTTTGGCTTATAAGGCATATCACTCATTATTTTGGATATGCACTTGGATATTACTTGGCTTTTATTTCATGTTTTGCTCCAAAATCTACAGTACTTTGATCCCTTCTGATCAAAGACTTGGATTCTATGTATTTTCTAATATATAATTAATGGAAAAAATCTCATTCCCTCAAAAAAAAAAAAAAAAAAAAAAAAAAAAACCTTTTAAATCTGTCTCCAGACTTTTATCTCGTTATACCTTTGCAAGGAAATAACTTGATACAATAAGCAGCCCTAAGCTTAGTCAGGTGTACTAACCTTAGGCCTAGACTATGTTACTTTTTTCGACATTAACTATGAGCCAGAAAGAAACATTTCAATGCTAAGTGTGTTCCAAAGTAAATTCTTCCTTATTAATATTCAAAATCCTATTGTCATTTATATAAATACATCATTACCAAAATATCCACTAATTAACCACTATTTACATCAAACCATTGTAGATTGAGTAGTTCATTGCAGCTCTGCAAGTGCATTCTTCGATTTCTTTGCAATCTTTTAATATGTATCCGTGGTCTTTATCCAGCTTCCACTTTTTCTAAGGAATACATAACAATGAGCAAAAGATCCTGTTACCTGCACCAACATTACAAAAAACAAGCATTAGAAATGGTTGCCTTGTACATGGTAGCAGGTGTCATGGGATCTTTTGGGGTCATCCCCCTTCACACTGCCATGTAAACAAACAAAATAGCAGACAGAATCCAAAACAACACCATTAGATAGTGAAAACCAGATTTAATCTAATGGACTAAACCAAGGCAAATGCCAAATACCCATATGTGTACCATCCACCTACTCAAACAACATAAAATACAGTCTGTATATGTGGATATCGGCATCATTTAGAGAGCACATTAATTTATCTCCTATCAGTCAGCTTGTTCTTCTAAAAATTGTATCATATACAGGCCAGAACTGTTCTTGTTTCCTATATCCTAGAAATGCTTAATTTTTACTCATTAGTAGAGTCTTTCTCCCCTATGTATCCATGTTTATCAATGCCAGCCATAATTCAGCCAAAGCTAGCTTGTACGATTTGAACTTAAAGTCATAGAGCACCTTAGATTTCCTATTCTGCATTATGCTGCAATTCTTCTCAACCTCCTGCATCCTGCCATGTCTAACTAACATCCTTACTCCGTATTATGGAGATGATTTTACAAAGTAGGCCCTGTCTCTAAACGAAATATAACTTGATGCATGGCTTGATCCTATTGGTTCAGTACCAATAACTTATTATCTGCATGTAATGGGCTCAGAACCCTGTCACAATGAGTTCAATGCAGCCGCAATTTCGCCTATAAATTGAGCTAGAGTGCATGCAGGAACTTTATTCTATGCCTTTGTATCATTATGAAATCCTTAGCTCAGCTGCCGTGATCTAACAGACTTAGGCATGCATCCATAGTTACAGTCATTGCATGCAAACATATCAACATTAAATAGAAATTTAAAACCAGCTTCAGCCCTTAGACATAACCATTCTGCCAGCCTTAGGATATTGCCAAGCAGAGGCAATCCTCTCATATATGCTAATTCGAACCTTAGGTTTACCCAATTAAAGGACTTAGGATTTACGTTTAACTTCCGCCAGCAGCTAGGTTTCCACTAAAAGCACAAGTCTTTTGAATTATGCAGTACTACTACCAATGTATTTAACTGTATTATGAGGACTGTGGTATTCCATAAATACTACTGCAGTAAATCATAGAAGCAAATTCTGGATAGCCAATTCTAGATAGCATGTTCCACTATTTCTTGCAATGCCTAGTTAACACTGTACAATACAAAGATTCGACAAGCAATACAAGCAAACTGCACCATCAGTATATGCATGTAGCATAAATATGCAGGACAGTCCATTTATAAGGCCTAGTTATCGAAAATAATGTAGTCAAGCATCAGGAAAAGGTATCCCAGTGCTGGATCTATTTTTAAATTTCACATGTGCTTAATGCAAAACTTCTAACAAACAAGAGCTTATCAACAAGTCTAGTTCCCAACTTTCAGCAATTCCACCTGAATCTACAGAATATCATTTGTTCAATTATCTTAACCTGTTTAACTTCTTATCTCAAACATTCTTGAGTCATGCAATTACTATATACTGTGCAGATCTAGCACTTACATTTCATACAATTATCCGGAATCTACTAAAAAGAAATTTCATATTAGAATTAACCTGATTATCTTGTTTGTGCCCATGCTCCATGTTGGCAGTCTCCAGATCCAATGTTGAGGTTGCTGCCATGCTTCCTTGCTGCCTAATGGAATGTTGCCGCAAAGTCGCCCACAATTGCTGAAATACATTGCTCCTTGTTGGAATTAGAAGAAATATTATTACTCTGACCATGAGCAAGAGCTATAAACGAGTTTTGCCCTGTGTGCATCCCCATATAAGTGTTCTTCTCATCGCTAAGAGTATTAGCGAGCTCTCCACTCATGTTAAACATGCCTACTTCCACATAACCGTAGCCAAGATCTTCAGCATCTTAGCAACATTTAATAACAGGATTTGAAGCTTAATAACAGGATTTGAAGCTGCTGACTGGTATTTGTAGATCTTCCGTCCCATGAGCAGTGCATGCCTCTGCTCAGAGCAATGGCGGCAAATGCTCTTCTTGTGCTTTCTTCCTTCCCATGAGCAGCGGAGGCAAATGCACGGAGCAATAACTAAACCCTGCATAAGACAAATCGATCCTATCCTTTCTTACAAAGGAAACTTGATAAATATGCGGGGATAATATCATCAGTACCAAATAGGTGCAGCAAATAGCTTTCCATTAGAGTAATACCAAGTTCTCACGTTGCCTTTAGTACAAGCCAGCCATGCCATCATTTTGCTGTATAAGCTCTTCGGCCATTTTGCCCTAAAATGCTAGATTCCAATGAGCCAGAAAATTGCATAGTCCACCACAATTGGTAAATTGTAAATTGAACTTTTTAGAGCAAAGTTCAAGACCATTTCATCTCAAATTAATTGAGGTAACAACAATTTGGGTGCTTTCCCAATATTTTCAAACTTACCAAATGTTTTTATTACAAGTCCATGACCCTATATTTTTAAAGCAATGTCTAAGCCATATACAACCAGGCCTTTTATACCATTATAACCAAATTGCTTTAGGGTAATTCTAAGCATCATGCACCTCTCAAATATTCGGAAGTACCAAATGAAATTAAATCTGACTAATAAAAAAAAAAAAAAAAAAAAACTACCAGGTGCCATGGACATAGAACATATTTTGGACACTAGATTCATACCACAAAAAGCCGCCCAAGCTACTACACAAAATTGGTTTTTATCAAGGCTATTTTCGCTTGTTTTTCTGAATTTTTTCCTCCAGTTGTCTGAATCTGGCTGCAGCAAAGTTCAAGACCTTCTCAAGAATGGACTAAAATTTCAAGGTGGATTAAAATTCGTTGGAGAATTTCACTCACCATTGAAATTTCAGAAGGAAATTTCTAGCAGATCTAGCGGCGCCACTCGCGGCTCCGCCGTTCGTGGCACGCCAGGTCAGCTCGAAATTTCTTGGGTGCCGCCAGATCAGCTCGAAATTTCCTTCTGAAATTTCAAGGTGAATGAAATTTCTCTTTCCTAAATTACACCAAAATTCTGGTGGTAAATTAGCTAAACATTCAGATGAGCAATAGGCCATTCCAAAATCTCGCACTAATCATTGGGGTTTGCAACAACGGAAACCTAGACTTAAAATAAAGCATGCAGATCCCGCAAAGCATCTAATCGGCTACTAGAAACTCAAATATGATACATGAATGGGTTGTATCATTGGAGCAATGTTATCGCAGACCCCTTTTGGCCCCATTTTTGGGCCTCTGCATGTTAAGTTTTGTCATACCCTTTTTCTTAAGGCCATTGTTCCCTTTCAGATTCTAGGTTACATTTGCCCAATTGGCATGCCATATTAAGGGTTTGCAATATACTTTCCTCTCTAATGACCAATTTACAGTAGGATCAATCTTCAGGGTGGTCCAACAAAGGTACTAATATAAATCCAATAGGGCATTATGAGTGCGGTTATTGTTAATGCCTTATTTATCAGGTTTGGTATAGTGGGCTGCTCCATATGTTTCTAGCATTCATAATGCAAATGGTAGGTCTTATTGATTCTTTAGCTTTTAATGCTTCATGAACCATTGAGGCAAGGCACCTGCAATATGTGTGTTAAATTCCTTTTTGGAAAATTAAATTTTGCCAATTTTGCTAGCACTACAAATTGCTAAACAGGCAAGCATTACTGTCGTTCGAAAAGAGATAGCAAACCAAGAAATAGTCAGAGGAATAACATTCAAATGCTCATTACCTGTTCCAAGTCCAAAATTGTGTTTTGGCTCTAGCACTACTCAGAAGAATCAACCATTCAATCTAGAAGAGATGGATGCTCACACAATTAATTACTCAACACACGTTTCACAGGAAAAAGAAATGTTCACGATGGCGGCCTTGGCAGCCCCGATAAATTTCGTGTATATATAATTATGATGTTGTTATACAACAAGAAGTGGAAAGATGAGACATTCTAAGGTATGCCAAGCTCCATAATTGCTACTTTCACAACATATATAATTGAGTTTGTAATTTTCCTTTTTTTGTCGTGGTTCGAATTTTTCTGCGCCACAATTTAGGCTTCCTTTTTGCTGCCACGTTTCTGACTATGTTTCCTCTGCGCTTTGCCATGCTTTGCTGTGCTGTGGCTATGGTTGCAAATAGAAACCAAGAGCTGGAGTTAAACTTATATGGTTCGGCAGGAGTGCAAATTTTTAGAGGGTTTTCTTTAGGATGGTTTAGGGGGTTTTTTTTGTGTATCCTTTAAAATGTGCATTTAAATGGGGATGTTATATTTATGTCATCAATTAGCAACACATTATAAATTGTTTAAAGACTAAAGCTCAAACTAATTACTGTTTCAGCAAGATATATTCATATCACAACTAATTACCATTTCAACAAGATCTATTCATATCACAAAAAAACGTTAATGTTATAGATCGTATTTGAATGTGCAATAAAAAAGACATAATTAGAGTTAAATCTTGAAGTAAAGAAAGCCCTTAAGCATGTTAACCATTTTGCATACAAGGAGAAAAAGTAAAACTCAAAGCTCTTGTCTTGTACATATTATGATGAAAACATCTCAACCCTGCTCACATTCATCATCTACAAGGAAACATCGTCTGCGCCTTTTATCTTTTACTTTCTGAGTTTTTAATCCAACTAAAAAGCGAGCCATAGATTCTGCATAGATAGGAAGCACATCCCATTCTTTGAGTACATCCCATTCTCATCCAAGGTCTTCCAACTCTTCAACTCATTTGGAAGTTTGTCAAGATGTTTTCCATTATGAAGATGCTTGTAATATTTGAATAAAAAAACACACGAAGTTAGTCACATGTAAAATGCCACAAATATTATTGAGATAATGTGAAAAAAAAGAGAAAACACAAATGTTTTTCATATGATATTATGAGGATAATGAAAATAAAAGTTAGACATATAAACTTGTAGCAGACTCTTCTTGAACTTTTATCCATCTCATGACATTCAGAAGAGTGTTTATGATATGCGTTGAACATATTTGTTCTGTTTGCCAATTTAAACGCACGAAACTAGCTTTCTAAATCCTCGCCATGTGGAACAACTACTTCCAAGCCATATTCATTTGAGGTTTCTTTAAATACGTCACAAAATTTTTCAATTAGATGCTCCAACCAAACCTCTTTTTTCACCCATTCTTTGAATGCTTTATCACCCTTTGGTATTCCATACGTGCTATGAATTGCAGTGCCTGCTGACATCCAATGCATCCAATGAGCTCTTACATGATTAGGAACTTTTGCCTTCACCATATCCAATAACTTCTCTATCGATAACCTGGATGTTTTTGTATCAATATCAGCCCTAGTGACAACGTCAAACCAACTTTGTCCTAGAGCAGGATTAACAATAGCCAAACGCCTTCCCATTTTATGTACCCATTTTACTCGTTGATTCCATTTAGAGCTGATATCAATTGCATTATATGACACTTTTCAATATCAATAAAAGAAGCAGAAACACTAATGTGTCGTTTCTTATCAAACTGGAACTCATGATTTGAGCGTATTTCTTCCATCCATGCAGCAGTTCTGTTGGTTTCCATCCCAACATAGAAACATTCTACCAGATAATTCTTTTCAATCTTCATTATCTTTCATTTCATTTTCAAACTCCTCATTGATCTCTTTCCAATAGTCATCCCACTTTCCTTTTATCACATCGCTAACAAGCACGTCATTACCCTTGCTTGTTTTCATGGATAATACAAACTAACCTTTTTCAAGAAGGTAACCGTCATTTCTAAACACCTCTCGCATCTTCAAGTCACATTTTGAGACCACCCTAACAGCCTCATTTCGTAATATTTTGCATAGAGGTATTCTAGGTGCATCTGTTTTTCTCTTGATCTGGCATCTACTTAAGATGTTTGCTAATCATCATTCTTATCAACAGTGTTCTTATCTGACTGTGATTCTTCTTCCATTGCTATCAATGCTTGAAAGTTCTCAGTTTTTTGAGATTCAGGTGCAACTTGTTGCTTTGCTCAAGGTCGCTTTGGAGGTGAGTAGTTAAGTGGAATGAAATTGTTGAAACTATTCTTCCTGGTTGTAACCATAGTATATCATGTTCCTGTAACAAAAAGGCCAAATATTAAACAATACACAAACTATTACATGTCTTACTATGCTTTTGAAATAACAAAAATAATACAATTCTGTGTTTATAAAAGTAAGCAACCTAACCTTTAGATCTAATATAAGAAATTACTCTTGCTTCAATCCATTATGGATGTTATGCATGATACTCATGTTTATTAATGAAAACAATTATTCCTCAACATATTAAGAACTTATCTCTTTCAGTGTACATTAGCGAACATGAACTCACCTTTGTAGAGAAAGGGTGCCGGCGAACCATACGTACTTAGCCCATAGTAAACTCAGCCCATGGTAAACTCTGCAATCAAGAATATTACATTCGATTATGAATGCAATATAGAAAATGTAAAATGTAAAGTCTATAACCACAAATGCAGAGGATGGGCGCCGGCGAACCACCCCTGGAAAATAGTTTTTAATGCACTTTCTACAGACTTCAAAACCTGGATTTACCTTTCTAGAGGAATGGCGCAAAATAGTTTAATGTGGCAAAAATCCATTCAAGAAATGTTTAAGGCAAAAGATAGAAACTGGACTTCCTTTCCAGAGGAAGGGCGCCGGCGAACCCCCTCCAAAGCCTGTGATCAAATGCCCTGTTGACAAAGATCTCTGTCTTGACCACAATAGTTTATGTGGTAAAAATCCGTTGAAGAAAGGTTTTTTGCAAAAAATAGAAACTGTACTAACCTTTTTAGAGGAAGGGCGCCGGCGAACCTCCTCCAAAGCCTGTGATCAAATGCCCTGTTGACAAAGATCTCTGTCTTGACCACAATAGTTTATGTGGAAAAAATCCGTTGAAGAAAGGTTTTTTGCAAAAAATAGAAATTGTACTAACCTTTTTAGAGGAAGGGCGCCGACGAACCTCCTCCAAAGCCTACGATCAAATGCCCTGTTATTATACCGCACAATAGTTTAGAATGCAAAAATCTGTGGAAGAAAGATTTCAGGCAAACAAATAGAAGATGCACTTACCTTTCTAGAGGAAGGGCGCCGACGAACCTGTTCCAAAGCTTGCGATCAGATGCCTTGTTGAAAGAAATCTTTGTTATGTGGCACAATACTTTATAATGCAAAAATCTGTGGAAGAAAGATTTCAGGAAAAAAAATAGAAGCTGGACTTACCTTTCCAGAGGAAGGGCGTCGGCGAACCTCCTCCAAAGTCTCTGGCATTCCAGATGCGCCGCTGTTGCTGAGGAAAAGATTGAATCCGCCATGCCCTAACTCTCGCAGAGGTACTTCTGTCTGTAAGCAGGGAAGGTGGGAATTTTGATGGAGCTTTAGAAGAGCTCTGGCAATCTTAATTGGAGGACTATGTTCGTGCCAGACCTATTTTTCATAGCCAGACCTATTTTTCATAGCCGGCTCTAAAGATCGAATCCACCATGACCTTTACAGGGACGAAAGCACATGGCTTTGATGATATGACAGTTTGATAATAAGAACTTTGTCTTATCAGAAGTTTTACAGGGCTTTTGCATGAGAGATTGATGCTTTCAGGCACTCACCAGGTGCTCACCAGTTATCTCTTTCGGGCTTGCTTCCAGACGTCATATTGCCTTCTTGATGAAACCATCATTCATCTTCTTCACACCGGCCTGATCTCCAGGAGTAACCTACAGTATTGGGTTAAATCTTGCACCTATGTCTTCTGTATCTTTAACAATTCTCTTCATTTTCTCTGGAACGTCACATTCTGCATTCTGCTTACAGTTCCACATGACCTCGCTTCCAATCCCCATATTGGTGATATTGGTATGGGATATCCACAGGCTCTTTATAATAGCCAAATTTCTGAGGGGGAATGGCTGTTTGCATGGTACTTGGCATCTACAAGATATTCAATGACAACCCAATCCGGCCTGAGATGGACATCTTTGTCTCTCCTTCATGGCTAATGGAAGCATCAGCCTGAGCCTTTTTCTTCTGAACAACAAAGTCTTAATTTCCGGTATCTGCAAATACTTCTGCAGCTCCTTCTCTAGCAGCTTGCTCGAGCTCTGTGGTAACAGCTCCTTCTTGAGAAAAAATAATGTTTGAATACTCCTTCTTGAGAATGAGTAGGCATGATAGGGCGCTAAGAACAGAGCATGAACGAGCATGTCTTAGGGTAATCCAAATAATTCCTTCCAAAGAGCAACTATTGCACAATTAGAACTGTGATAGATTCAGCGCCAAAATTTTTGAGCAGACTATGGAAAGACCAACCTAGACTTGCTGATGTCCATGTGGATCCTCTCATTTGTTAGCACATTCTTCATTCGTCATTTGGATTATAATGCCAAAGACTTTAAAGTGAGAATCAATACTAGTTTGCTTGGAGCATAGCGTGGGGCATGCTAATTGAAAAGGCGTTTGTCATTTGAAGTATTTAGTTACCTACCACCATGCCATTTGAAAATTATTTCGTTCTTTTATGACCACTATCAGATTCAAGAATCATACTTTAAGAATGCAAATATACACAATCAACAACAATCATTAAACATTAACATAATTTCTATACTTTATTATTGACATTGGGTACAACTATTCTTATGAAATAGCACTACGAAAAAGGTGCTCCAATACCCCAAAAAATACCCCCCAAAAATGCTTGTAAAATCCCCTTTTTATGTCGAACATCAGGGGATAAAATGGATCTTTGGAATCGGGGTATTTGCCCACAATCCCCCTTTTCCTCATTTGTAAGATAATGCCTCGTTACACTGGTGTCACAATCCCCCCTTCAAAAAATGTAGATTCATACCCTGCTATCATTTGTAAGATAATACCCTATTTTAGATAATACCCTATTATCATTTGTAAGCTAATATTATATTTCAGATAATACCTTGAAATAACATACCCCAAAATAATACCCTGTTATCATTTGTAAGATAATACTCATTTCAAAAACAAGTTGATATGTAACAAATTGGTCACAGTTGATCAGTAAGAAATTAATTCTCATTATTTTAGAAACAACAGTAACAAATTGATCAAATTTTAAGAAAAGAATCTGATACACAAAATTCTGCTTGACCAGACTGTTTCTTGGCAGCTGATTGAGAGTTTTGCTCAACAAATAATCTACCAAGTCCAACTATATCTGCTGCAGAGCAATGGCAGTAAGATCCAAAAAATGTATTCTTCTACTAGCCAGAGCATATTCACTTTAGTACGATAAACATCATGGAGATTGTATATTCTATCCACCATTTGAATAGCAATTCCATTCGTTTCCATGAATGTCATTCTTGATATCATAGCAGCACTTGGTACTCACAAAATTCTGCATATGCATCACAAGGCTGTCAAGTTTGCTTTTTTTTCACTTTAAAATACAGATTACGTTGCCTACAATGGTTTTCCACAAAGTTCTCTATGACTTTCAGGACCAAAAAAGTGATTAGCAGATGAAAGAAAAAGTATGTGATTTTGCATACTCTGAGGATAGAATAGTCCCACTTGTGGACCCGGTGCGCCACTTTCCATTAGTATCTCTCCTTTCTCTTGTTTCAGCGACTGTAACCAGGTCTCCCTTCTCACTATATGGACTGCATGTCAATGCTCCTAACACAACCTCTATTGAAGCACCAGAGTTCTTTTGCATCCACAAACACCGGCATTACTAGAGCTCTTCTTTTACATGAAAAGTCTGGCTTAGATTAAAGAGGGGCAAATAAGTCGAAATAAGAATTTGACGAAGCAGAGAATAGGCAGATTCAAAGAAAGACCTGTGACATTCTAAGAAAAGTGGATTTGCCATCGGTTACTAGCAAAAATTTTCAATCCCTTGCAAATTTTATGAGGTATTCCATGCCGCCAGGAATCTGGTAGAGAATTTGAAATCTGGCCATCTTTGAAACACTGGTAGATGAAGAGCTTCTTTAGATGGAAACATTTGAAGAGAGAAGGATGAACTAGGCATTTTTTGTGCATATTGGATTGCTTAAAGCTTCAAAAACATAACTCGGATTGATTTCTACTTACCATATGCTTCATCTGTATGGTGTTTGGGTAGAAGCATGAAAGGGTGGGCAAAAAAAAAGCCAGTATTTTACATTTACAAATTCAAAATGTAAGGAAATCCCTCCCCCCAGAAATTATTATTCTTTGAATGAATCATTAATAGGGCAAATAATTTTGAACTCTCCTCCCGCTCTCTGTTCAACCTCCCTCCCGCTCGAACCTCCATAGCCGAAAGTTTGACATCCATATTCGAACCTCCATAGCCAAGATCAGGACCTCCATAGCCAAGAGAGCTGAAGCCAAGATCATGATCTCCATTGCCAAAAGCCGAGATCATGATGAAGCAGCTTGGAACAAAGACATCTCCAAGGAAATCCCCTCGCAACAAACCTGTAAAGCCCATGCCAAGGTCTCCCACTAGAACTGCCGCCCGAAAAGTCAAGAGTGGGTCTTCTTCAGATCGGGAGGTCTTGCCGCCCGAGTTTGACAAGGTAAGCATCAGGCAGCTTAGGAGCAACAATTTTGATAGCATGTTTCCAGTGCAAATAGTGCAGGATGTTTGGGGTTCTGAAGCCCCTGCTGTTAGGGGTTATCAAGAGTGCAGGATTAAGCCTATTTGGATGGCAGATTTTGTGTATGAGCACGTTTTTTGTAGGAAGGACATTGCAAATCATCACATTCCATTGTATTTTGCCCGAGCATATGCACTTCATTACAAAGGAGTAAGCATTGATTGGGATGAGGTGAAAGCAAGTGCAAGTCTTCATTCAAAAGGCTCTCAAAAAGAATTTGACCTGACAGAATTAGCTATAGTAAAGTCCTCCAATGTTAAAGCTACTAAATGTATGCCTCAGGTAGAATTGGGCCAGCAGTTGGAAATGATGAAAAGGTGGAGGGAAAGAAGAGCATTAGATTCTGCCTCCATGCTTGATGAAATACAGACTTTAAAAGAGAAAAGGAAAACAATGGAAATTGAACTGTTGAAGCATGAGAGTGATAAGAGCTTCTTGACAAGACTTGTGCAGAATAAAGATGCACAAATATGTGAGCAGTTCAGCATTATGGCAGGTTTAAAACCAAGCGGGAAGCCAACTGATGTGCAAATGGCTTTGGCATCCCACTTAGAGGAGGAGAAATCAAGTTATATTGCTGACTTAGATGCTCTAATGATTCCCATTGATTGTTTAAAGGCTGATTTACAAGAATTAGAAGCTGCCATTGAAAAAATCAGCAAGGATTTGGAAGTTAATTCCAACTGTGAGAATAGAATAAAGGAGATGACTAAGCATTTGGAAAGATCAGACCCGATAGGCCTGCAGCCCGCTCCCATACTCGCAGCAAGACGAAGCGCTTCATCCTCACATATCACCAATACTTGCAGCAGCTGCAATGATTGCCTTGACTCGACCATGGTAATATCTCCACTTTGTGGTCATACATATTGTCTATTTTGTCTTGTATTCAGGGTTTCAACGACGAATACATGTGTACATGATTGTTCATGGTCCGAGGACCTGTGGCACTGCTTAGGAATCCCTTCTGAAGGTACATCGATTTCTATTTTCATTACATAATTAGTTTGAGTGTACTTAGATGTAGTTAGTTTCCATCATGTACATAACTGTATTAGCATTTGATTTGGCGTGGTTTTGTCTTTATTGTAAAGAAGAAATGTATTTGCTTCTGTTCTTTACATTTACATGTATCATGAAGTGCTTTTCTGGAATTCCTTTACAGGGTGTATTGATAGGGTGTATTGCATATGACTGTACTTTGCATTTACATGTGATCAGAAATGCATATGAATTTAGTATTTGACTTTTCTTTACATTCAATGCTGAATGATGTATTTGATAGGGTGTATTGATAAAATATTTTGTTCTTTACATTTACATATGTTCTGAAATGCATTTGAATTTAGTATTTGGGTTTCCTCTACATTCTGATAGCTATGCACACTAATGTACTTCTATTTTGTCGTTACATTATCAGCAGAAAGTTTGCCTGTAGTAAAAACCTACTTGCATCTAATTAACATTTGTTCTGTTTTGATTTGCATCTGATTGTTTTTTCTGCAGATTTTGCTTCTATCTACTCTACATCTCCCCTTGATTTTGAATCAAGTGTTTACATTTGTTATTTGCTTATGATCCCAATTGTCAATGCAGATATGGGTAGTATCAAGAAAGCAAGAACTAAGACTGCAGATAAACTAAACAATTCATGTTTCGTGCACTATGCTTATGTTCTGAATATAGCAAAATCTTATGTTGTAGGTGAAAAGAAGGATGTTGTTGGGAAGGGATTGCATTTACCATTCTCAGACATCCCAGTTGTTGAACCTGGCACAAAAGATGCTGCTGCTATCGATGTTGGAAGTCCATCCACATCTACATTACCTTTGAGAATTGCAACAACTCATAAGCAATCAGTGCAGGATTTGGAGACCGAGGGGTACTTGGATAAAACTTCAGAAATTGTGGAAGGTAGGGTGATTACAGTCTGATTACTTTAAGATTGCATCTGTTGTAGTTAGAGTTCACTAATGTTCAATATTTTGCAGCAGAGGTTGTTTCCAAAAAGAGATCCCAGCTGTTGAAGCCGAGCCGCTATTATTGCAGCAACAAGCTGAAAGCCCAGAAAGTAATTCTTTCTTTTTTTTTTTTTTTTTTTTTTTTTTTTAAAGCATGCTTGGTAAGCCCCTTTGTTTCATTGATTGGATAGCATATCAGGTCCAGCTAGGAATAACTGTACCTTATGTGTATGGGAGGGTTTACATGATGGTTATTGAATACTTAATGGCCTATAAGCTCATTTATTTTCCCTAAGTCTAATCCATTAATTTGGTGTCATATGTGGGTATGTGCCCTATGTGTGATATCTAGGATATTTTCCCTTCAACTGGTTTTGCATGATATATTCTGGTGGTGATACCATTCCGTATAAAGATATGGACTTAAGTTATTAAGTGTGTTATTCCAGCCTTAGTTAAATACTTGGGCTTGTTTCATGCTGTAGTCAGGCTTATTGACTTAAGTATTTTTTCAAGATTAAACATTTCTTTGCTTTCTCCCCGACCTTTAAGAGGGGCCTTAGCAGATCAGCGGCCTTACCTCGAGTTAGGGTTTCGAGGCATGCGCTGGAAACTTTACATGACAGACCATAGTTATGTTTGACGGTTCCCTTATCTAGTTTTCCCGGGCTTTTTGCTAATGGATGAATGGGATCTTATTCTTGAAGACGACCTTCCCTTTTCTGAGTCTGATATCCAGCGCTTGAATGAGACGGCTCTAGACAAGGAAATTGCATTTTGCATGCAAGACACTGATCTAAAGGGGAATAAAATAGACATGGATGGCTATAATAAGCGTGGCAAGCATAGCTATGGTGGCCAGCAACAGAATAGACATTTTCAGAGCACAAACAGACAAAGCTTTGGTGATACATCTTACTTTGTCCCTGAAACACAGTACATGGAGGATCAAGAATCGGATTTGGATGATAAGTAGGTATGAACTAAGTTGTTCTTGAGTGCTAAGGCTGCGTAAGATTACACTGGTAAAATAGTTGAGCTTAGCCAGCAACACTTTGTTACTTGATGGCTTTGTACTGCGGGCTAACTGTGACAAAAGCTATTTGTTAGCTCGTGATTTTATAATAGACCATGGACACTTCCTTTGGTCTGTTATCTATAAATAGATTCCCTGTTTCCGGATCAAGAACCTAAGGGAATTCGTAGCAGAATAGGCCTGTACAAGGTTATTTTTTATCTTGAGAATCATTCTATTCCTAAATATATTATTTGGTCTGCTCTGTTTTATGCTATTGTTTGAATGTCATCTATTTCCAAGTTATTATCTTTTTGATCTTGTGGCAAAGGGATTACATTAGGTGATCGGTGAATAACCGAGAAGCCTAAGGTACCTTTTGGCCCTTGCAATTTTACCCAGTCTATGGCTAACTTTGTACTGATTGGCTGCAGGTACGGGCTTCTCTTCTTAATGTTTTCCTTTTGTCCAAGGTTTTAGGAGTTCTTGGGAGATGGCTAGCTCATGGAGACTGTAGCTGGGAACACATGAAGTTTGTTTAAAGTTTTCAGCTGTTTTGATAGACAAGGATCATTTGATAACACTGTTGACAACTCAGTAAAGTTTTAGAGAGGATGTTTCTTTTTTCTCAAAAAGAAGGTACTATTTAGATGCATTTTGTGAAACATAGGTCTTCTGGACAACATGGATTCCTACAATGTAAAACACGGACGTGTATTGCTGGTTTTCATAAACTTTCTCCTGCTTTTATATGGTTTTACTATGTCTCTTACTGTTATTCCACTTTAAAAGTGCTTTCTTCCTATTTAGGAAGCTAGATGTTATTTCCTATATGCTGTAACAGAGTTCTAGTTTACATGGAACTTGACTGAAACATTCCAGATGTATTATGTTCTTAAGGTATATGTCTCTGTTTCGTACCTGAAAGTAATTTTTTCTGTTATATCTCGCTCTTTGCTGCTCATCGCACTATAAATCCAGTTCTACTATTGTATTACGTGCACTAGCCTTATTGGGTTAACAGGGGATTCAGCATAAACTAGGATATGTTAAGGTAATTCCATTAAAAATATATGGGATACGTGGTCTTTAAAACATACAGGCAGCTTGATGGTTTATCCTTTATGCTGTAACAAGGTCTTTGTTTTCCTTTATAATTGACTAAATCTATCCAAAGGAATTAGTTCTGAAAGTTTATGACATGATGTAGTGCCTGAAAGGGTCTTTTTCTGTCATATCTCTATGTTTTCTGCTCATAGTATGATATATCCAGGCCTGCTCTTGTAATAAATACTGTAACACTATTGGGCTAACCGGTGATGCTGCCTAAACTTTGGAATGAATAAGTAATTCCCTTTAAAGGGTTGTCGATTTAGGTTCTTCAAAACATACAGGCTACACTTATGTGATAAGGTGCTATACAATCTACAACATTGACTTGTCTTGTTGACACAATTTTAAAGAAAGATTCGATAATAAGTCATGTAATTAAGAGTTGTTTAAATTATGTGAGGGTTGTCTACTAGAAGTGACAAACATATTTGAATAGTCTATCAAATAAGTATGATAAATTTGCTGAAGTTACATGGTTTATGAACATGGTAACATAGGTTGTATTTACCGCATGTGTAATGTTCAAAGCATAGATTATGGCAGAAAGGTGTGGTACCTTACATAAGTCTCTGGAATTTAAAGACCTTAGTATGGTTATGTGCCATTTTTGGCAATGCATTGTATTAACATAATAGTGCTCGTTTGCACAAATAGAGGCATGTGAGACTCATACGTTTGGGTAAGGGTAGATTATGGTGAGTTCTGATCTCGGATTGGCTACATGTATCCGTGTGGACCACCGTGGTTTTGTCAAGGTATTTATCTTGATTGAAAGGGTTTATTTGGATTTGGCACTATTAGATTAATGGTGGCTTACTGTTTTCCCTAGACGTATGGTGCCATCTTGGACTGAAAGGTCCATGTATGGCCAGATAAGACAGCGAAGGGATTGACCGAAGCTGATGTTTGTGCTAGGTCAACTAGTTCAAGCCGGTTTTTTTTTTTTGCATTTTGAAACTTACGTTGACGTGTTTACAGATAAAATTACTGAAGATGTTGGTGACGACATTGAAAACAGTCCTGAAGCTGTTGTTGAAGTTCAAGTTGAGGAAAAGTCTTGTTCTTTGGCAGGTACGTGTTTCTTTTTTTGTCTTGCTTTCAAAACATTAGAATGAAGCACTTTCTTTACTTCAGAGACTTGCGACGATTCAATGGAGCCAGATGATGTTGAAGAAGCCTTGGAGATTGCAGCCAAGGCAACTACTAAATTTATGGTCAAAGCTGATGCCAAAACAGCTGGAAAAAAGAGAGTGCAAACCAAAGCAGGGACATCCGCTGCAAAATGGTAATTGCTAGCTTACATTTACTTAGTTATACTTCAGTAGCTTATTAGATTTTACTCGTTTTGCAGGTCTAAACCACTAGAAACAAGGATTGGAAGGTATCAATTTATGCTTTATTGTCATGGATCAATTGTTAATATGACACTAACATCTTGGATCTGATAACAGAAATGATGACAAGGATAAACTTATTAAATTCACGCCATTCACGCCATTCAAGAACTGTCCGCCGGCTGAACTGAAAGTGGTTGTATCTGACATAGCAATTTTATGTGCAATTAACTCTAAAATGAGTAGCCGCTTAGTGGATCTTTATGGCAGGTAATAACCTGGTTGTAACCGAGTTGTATTTGTTGCTATTCCTTGTCTCTAATATTAACCTTAATCTAATCCAGGTGCTTGTATGAGACATTGCCTTCCGAGTGGAAGAGCAAAATCTTTTTTTATCCTGCTTACAACTATATAAGGTTTAGAGAAGCTACCAGCAGCAAAAGAAAGAGTGAATCAGCTGAAGGATCACTGAATGTCATTGAAATAGTGAAATCAGGGATGAGGGGGATTGTGGTAGCTAAATGCCATCATATCCTTGTACCTATCATTGAGAATGACCATTTTGTGCTGGCTGTTTTTACGCTCGCACCATCTGATTCCAAGATCCTACATGCTCCAGCAATTCACGTCTTGAATTCTCTTACAGGTTATGCGACGAACAAGAAAGCAATCAAAGGGTATGTAATACTTTAAGTTGTTGTTTTACTTTTCTTCGCTATTTCGGTCTGCTAAATTTTGTGATATGTAGGCTGCACACACAAATGTTAACCCTATCGATCGGTCAAGTATCTAGAGGCATCGATTTCATGAAGAGAAATAATGTTAATCGGATTCAGCAAGTAGAGGTGCCACAGCAGCCCGATTTAACATCATGTGGGTTGTATGTGATGGAATTTATGCACAAATATGTTGAAGCTCTTGTCTCTGGTAGAGATATGGAAGTAAGTTGTATGCCTTCCCTTGTATGTACTGCATCTCATGTTCCTTTAAATATTTCTAACCTTATTTATTGATGTCACAAATTACATCTAAATGGTTCTCTCATGAATCGTCATCCATCCCGACGACAATTTCTAATAGATGCTTTGGTCACGCATTGTGATGCCAATCCGAAAGAACGATCGTCGGCCAGCCCTCCTCGATTTTCGATTTATGATTGATGCACAGTAGAAGATACGAGAACAGAATTTGAGCTGATCATGAGTCTGAGTATCTGATTTTGCAAGATGAACTATGTAACAGGCTTATATCTATTTTTTGTTCACATTTTTGTTCACATTTCCTATCATAAGGAATGTGTATATGACACTATGCTGAATAGTATACTACTGATAGTATACTTTATGACTATGTAAGTTATAATTATGAATATAAAAAACACCTTACCTCCAAAAAAAAAAAAAAAAAAAAAAAAAAAGATTTCTGATTTAAAGAAGCCTTGCACCCTTTTTGGTCAATTAAAACAGTTACTTGATTGTTTCGAGTGATATGTTTTGTGAAAAACCCTTATACAAATATGTGTGATATTATGTAACCTTTGAAACCTTACACAAATAGAAGTACAAATTGCATTTTTGTACATTCCTTATTGCATTTGGAATGGAATATCCTTAATGCCTTGAATGAAAGGAATATTCCTTATTACATTGAAAGGAATATTCCTTCATGCCTTGACAGGAATATTCCTTAACGCCTTGAAAGGAATATTCCTCAATGCCTCGAAAGGAATATTCCTTATCGAATTTTAAGGAATATTCCTTAATGCCTTGCCAGGAATATTCCTTAACACCTTGAAATGAATATTCCTTATTGCATTCAAAAGAATATTCCTTAATGCCCCAAAAGGAATATTCTCTGATGCCTTGAAAGGAATATTCCTTATTGCATTCAAAGGAATATTCCTTAATGCCTCGGAATGAATATTTCCTGATGCCTTGAAAGGAATATTCCTTGATGCTTTGAGAGGGAATATTCTGTAATGAGATCAATGTTCCTTAATGCCTTGAAAGGAATATTCCTTAATGCCTTGAAAGAAATTCTGAACTCTGGAATTCCTTGATCACTCACCAAATTTTCCCTGATAACCTCTTCTTGTCAGAATATACTTTCGTCCCCAGTACTGTAGAATTTGAAGTGGAAATCACTGATTCTTGGCTGGAAGAATTTGTGGGTTCGAGTGCATTTGGTCCATCAGGGATCTTTAGAGTAAATTGTGATTGGTTGGATCATAAGATTTTTGTTGAAATCTATTCTCAGCGAGATCTTGCTCAATTTGGTGGGATTTCCTCCTAAAATTCTCTGAATTGAATGTTCCTCTCCTTGCAATTGACCAGTCCAATGGGAATGGCAATCCGATCTCTCTTGGTTAACTTCGGTATTAACTAAAGGTATTTTTCCCCTGTTCTCATTTTCCTCCTTTCTGTTGTTCAATTTTTTGCATGTACTTTTGTTGGTTCACCCTGAACTTTCTGCAATGGTCTCCAATTGTCCGAAAAACCCTAAACATTTAGCATTCCTTCACGCATTCGCCAATCTTCCGGCTCCGTAACGATCCTCTATCCTCCAAAATTTGCTGTCCTTTCAAGAAAATCCTGCAGACACCATTCTCTTTGGAAATTTTGATAATCTGCTTCCCTCATCTTTTGATATGGACCCCATTACTCATGAAGTGCCCTTCTGGGATAACCTTTCTGCGGATCCTGACCATAGAGGCATTCATCATCCTCTTAATCCGACCACTCGGATTCCTTTTCCTTACGGAATTGCAAGAAATCACCCAAAAATTCGATCGGATGTGGAGCTGGATGAGAGACTAAAGAAAACCAGGATACCTCACCTCCAGAAACGGAAAATGGGCATCTACAATGGTATTTCCTTGAATCTTTCAGTTGTTCATTCTAAAATTGATGCTCTCTCTCATTCTGTTGTTATCATAAAAGTTCAGAAATGTGGCATAAAGCTTGATAAATTGTGGGCCTTTCTCCTCAGCCTCAATAAAGGAATTTTAATTCAAGCTGTCTACTGGTTTAAATGTAGTAGATTCTAATTTATTCCTTTCTGATGATCCTAGAATATCTTAACTTTCTGCGTGGAGAAGAAACAAGCAAATTTGACAGCCTCTTTCCTTTCAGTAATCAGGTTCAAGATCAGGTTATGCAAAATGACATTGCGACATCTATGGAATCATATCTTATGAGACGAGGTCATAGAAGATATCAAAAAGAAAGTGAAGATCTATGGGCTGCTATTTTCTGCAGAGAAGTTATGCAGGTCCATTGCTTATGGTTCTTTTTATCAATCAACAACTTCATTCTTTCTGAAGCACAGTTGACAAGATATAGATCAATGTATTACAACCACAAGCTGCTTGCTGATCTCTATGGATCCTTGTTGATTCTTTTGGAGGACAAGGACAAATTCCAACTGTTTCACAATAACAACTGGTCCCCTGACCATTATATCTTTGGATCAACTGATGCCTTAAAGAAGCTTGTTTTTGCTCTTTTTTAATTCTGTTCTAGCTTACTTTTTTGGTGGATTATCCTGTTGGCAGGTTAACATTTTTTGGCAGATGCTTCAAGAGACCTCTTCAGCATGGTGGACTTTTTCCACTATCTCTGCATTTAAAGAAAAATACTCTGAACATATTTTCCTATTGGCTGCTGGTTACCATATTTTGTTAGTGTGCAGATCATAATTTCTGCACCTTGAAATTCCTTGTTGGCTTTAATGTTTGTTTTAATATGCTATTTCAGTAAAGGCATACTTTGCTTTGTACTTTGCATTTTATAATTAATGACAAAACTGTCATTAACTTGAGTTGCAAACTAAATACCAAAAACTTTAGTTGCAAACTAAATACCAAACATGTTTCTTATATCTGTACAGAAAAGGATAGAAACAGTTCAGTTAACTAAAAGAACAGTGGAAACTAAGAGAATAGTTAAAGCACAAAAAATAGTCACAACAGTTGTAGAGAAGAGGAGGTCTGTCATTAATCAAAAAGCTTTACAAAAAATAGTCACAAGGACTATTGTAAAACAAGTGAAACTCGGGATTAAAAAAACAAATCTAAAAACTAATCAGGGCTGGCAGCAGACTTGATCTTCAGGCGGGGGCCATCCTCAGCTCTATATGAAGGTCGTCCTCCATGGCATACATCTTCATTTCCAGAAGACGCTCCTCATCAGAGTAACCTCGATCAACCCATTCGAGAACCCGCATTGAACAAACAGCTTGTGCCTCATTGATAAGTTTTTCAACTTCTGGTGGAGTGAACTTGGCCACCACTGTAACCGGATGGCCTCTTGATGAAGACACGGATTCTGACCGAGCTGGCGGCGAAGGAGCAGGCACAATAGCTGGAGTACTCCTGCGAACTGTAGTTTTGAACCTGGCCATTGAGCTCGATGTCGGGATAATGGATGGAATGAAGCTGACCCGAGGAAGATGGACGGAATGAAGCTGCAGGACAGAATTTTGGGAATAAAAGGGATGTTTGCATGCATTTTGGGAATGAGGCAGAAGAGGAAAGGGATGTTTGCATGCATATGATTTCACACCTCGGGACCCGAGCCACCCACCTCAATATTTTTGCAAATGTAAAATGTATAGGTTGATCAATATATGAGACCATGCATATGAGACCCTAAATGTAAAATGTATAGGTTGATGTTAAATATATGAGACCATGCATATGCGACCCTAAATGTAAAATGTATAGGTTGAAATATCCCACATTCTTATCTCTTAAAACAAAACAATTATATATAAGGTAGGAATATACTCCTAGTTACAAGGAATATTTCTTATTACCTTGGAAGGAATATTCCTTAGTGCCTTGAAAGGAATATTTCTTATTACCTTCAAAGGAATATTCCTTAGTGCCTGGAAAAGAAATTTTCCTTATTACCTTCAAAGGAATATTCCTTAGTTTGTTTAAGTGCATCCCTAATCACAAGGAGTATTCCTTATTACATTGCAAAGAATATTTCTTGATGCCTAGTTACAAGGAATATTCCTTATTGCATTGAAAGGAATATTCCTTAGTGCCTAGTTATCAAGAATATTCCTTATTACCTTCAAAGGAATATTCTTTAGTTTGTTTAAGTGCTAGTTACAAGGAATATTCCTTATTACCTTGAAAGGAATATTCCTTATTGCATTTGGGCAGTTGGTTGTCGCTTTAATATCTCAGATCAAGCCAGTTACATTACATTACGTTGTTCTTTGCTTCTTTTTGAAAAAGTATCATCATTCGCAATTCATCTATGATGTACCAGGATCGATCTGTGGCCCAATACTACTTTTGTGGACCTTTCTGACTAGTGAGCTTGGCACAACACTGCGATTTTTCTGTATGCATTCACTAGGATTTCAGATAAGGTTTATTTCTTTACTACTTCATTTGAAGTTTAATTTTTTGTGTCGTTCTTACAACTATTTTCAGCTTTCCAGGCTATGCTATCGCTATCATGCATCTTAGCATGTTGTCTTGATTATTTTATATTTCCATACACATCATTCAACTCACCTTTAACAGAGAAAATTTGTGGGAATATAAAGGTATGAGCATTCATCTAGAACTTCTTTAAAACTATTCTGAACAAGGTTTAACCATCTCTCTATTTTGATCTTCAGGATCTTGGAATAATATCGTTTGAATGGTTCTTATTTGAACTTCACCCTAATTGCATCAACATAAGGCACAGGCTATTGCGTAGGAATCCAGGTGCTTCATTACCTCCAATTGCAACCTTGGCATGGACATTCTAGATTGTTGCATAATAGATGTATTGGCCCAGGTTTTTTTTATGTTGTACCTGAGATGCTCTTTATCTTACTGCTAACCTTAAAGGGATATAGGAAGGACTTGAATCCAGTTCTGCACATTCCAAACCGATGGCAGCACCCTATATTATAATGTTATGGGGTGTGTCTATTATGCATCACGCCCTAATCCGGACGCTCCAGATCATCTGAAGAGATCCTAGAGATGATCCTACAACTCCCACTACATCTAGATTTTTTTTTCGTTGACAGCTTCGCTTCGTGTAGAATATTCGGAAGGTTTGAGGCAGGAGCTTCATGGCTTTATTTGAGTGGAAAGCTAAGGTTGGTTCGTGGTTGTGGAATTTCAGCAGAGATAAAGGAAGTAATCCAGCTTAAAATTTCAGCAGAGATAAAGGAAGTAATCCAGCTAGAGTCGTCAATCTTATTCTGTGGAAGGGTTGTGAGGAAGAAGAAAGACACAGTAGGCAAAGGCAGGTCGAGATTGAATTAGTCGATCTATATGGTTGAGATTTCATGCAGCTCAGCACAGTTTAGGGCACCCGACGGGTCTGCTCTTAGAAAGTTCAATCTATCTTACAGAAAGCATGGAGCTTACGCACTGGCTATGGCAAAAAGCCCTACATCAATGTCTCTATTTTTATGTTTATATGGTCGATGCCCTGATGCCTGTTCGGTAGATGGATGTTGCCTCTTTTTATGAAGGATCTTTTTGTTGCAAAGATTTAATTTATACATTATTTGGGGTGCATTCCTGTGGCAAGAAGGGGTTACAGTTAAGGAGGAGTTCGGACCTGATGGTCCGAGCCCTGTAGGAGGCAGCAGAGGCGGAGTTCGTTCAACTTTTTGAGGAGGGCAACCTATGCGCGATCCACGCCAAGCGGGTCACGGTGAGCCCAAGGACCTCCACCTGGCGAGGAGGATCCGCAAGGAGAAGCCTTGAAGAGCTTCAATTTTGTACATAAGCTAAATTTTATATAAATATAAGCTATCTTTGTATATCCCAACTTTATATCTATAAAAGTATCTTTTCTTTGTAACTTAATTTCTTATTGATATAGAAGTGCTCTTATATAAATTAAAATACTGTAGAATCTTTTACATTGTACTTAGAATACTCTTTAATTGCTAAATTAGGAAAAATATTGACCTAAAAATTAAAATTGGGCTCGAAGTCGACTCATATTTGCACTTTTAGATGTCCTTTTAGCATGAAATAAGTTGCTAGTTAGTCTAGCATTGTGTTTCGTTATCTCCCTTCAGTTTCGACTTCAAATTATTGATTTCTTCTCGGCAATATAGAAAGTTCAGTTATCATCAAATCCAATACATGTCATTGAGCCCTGATGCAAGGATCGATAACAAACTGCTGAAGAAGATCAAGAGGCTGCAAATGTCCAAGTGTGAGTATTTTTAGGTTACTCTTTCCTTATTACCTTCAAAGGAATATTCTTTAGTTTGTTTACGTGCACCTCTAGTTACAAGGAATATTCCTTATTACATTGAAAGGAATATTCCTCAGGGTTTAGGGTTAACAAATGTATAGAATGCATGATTAGGGTTTAGGTTTATATGATTAGTTGCTATCTCAGTTTAAGAAGAGTATAGCCCTTTCATTTGAGCTAGGCTTGTGGGATATATGCCAGCAACAACCATTGGCCAATTGGGTCAGAAAAAGAGGACAGTGGGAAAGATTTTGAGAAAAGGATGTTGATGTATTTTGGCAGAATGTCCAATCAGGTTAAGGAACAAATCATTGGCATGGTACGAGCCATATCAGAAACAGGGGAGAAGGGAATAGACAGGGATAAAAATTCCTTTTTTACCTGTGGTGACTGGTTGATTCCGATGGCGGGAGGAGATCGAACGACTAGATCACTATCCATATCCCCAATTCAAATGCAAACTCACCTGGCGCACCCGATTCTTGAGGAGATCAATGCCGAACAGGGAAACCAATTGAACAGAATCAAACGGAGAGGCAGTCACGAGTTCAGAGGTACTCCTATTCTTAAACATGCTTTTGTTCCAGATAGGCTTTGGAAGATTCTGTGGTTTACATGATTTCTTTCTATCTAATCTAACAATTGCTGATGATGTTCTACACAGATGCACAGAGGAGACTTAACAATGTTGGAAGCAGATCGAGCTATGGGAGTAGCAACGGACAAGGAGGATGAGGAATCCCAATTATCTAAAGCAGAACTAGAAAGTATTCTCATTCAACTTAAACAGGAAGTTGTGCATGCAAAAGCAATCAACAAAGTGCTGAAAAGGGCTGAGGTATGGAGATTCAATAGCCTCAAACCATACTTTATCAATCTCTATTATAAATGGCAACAGAAGCGAGAAGCACATGTCTTTCTTCTGTTAGACTTCACCAACTTCCAAACAGCTGTCCTGGACACTCTTCTCACAATTTTTGGCAACATGACCATTGCTGATCTCACACTGCAGGACCTTCTGGATGAATCTTGAGTCTTTCACTGCTGGAAATGATCTGCTTACAGTGTTTTTTACAGCTTACACTAAGTATAACAGTCTTGGAACTATATAAACAATATATTAATGTTTGTGTTTTAATCTGGTTCATGGATCCATTTTATAAGGACCATGACTTTTGGACAGTATGCTTGGACATAAAAATATATTCTGATTACATGAACATCACATTCTGATTACATTCAGTTTGCAAGTCCATGCCTTAGTGCATAGAAAAGTTACTTCAACAACAGGTTAACGTATTATAGAGATTCTACAATCTCTGGCAAATTTCCCAGCAACATTTCATGCCAATAGTTAGTCAGTTCATATGCATAAGATGTACCTTTAATCTTATGTTTGACTGGCTCCAAGGGAAATCTCACCCACAATTACTGACTCGGGATGGACAAGAACTTTCTTTCTTTGAATAAGCCTGTACTTTTGATGGCAACCAGAAATCAATTCAAAGTAGTTACCAGCTATAACTTCATTACCACAATAAAATTCATTTCCATAGTCATCCTTGGTGTCTTCTTCGAGGGCATGTTTCACTTCTGTGCACTGGATGAGATAATAAGGGACCCTTTCATAATTGTCTGGGGATGTGAATGATGCAAAATAATCTCCAACCTGCACTGTCTCATCCACATTGTCCACGTCATTTGCCCACAAGTCCTCTGCCTCATACCCATCTTCTTCAACATTGTCCATGTTTGTAGGCTCTAGTTTTCTCAACTCCCACCTGCCACAATGATCAGCATTCTCACAAGCAGGCCAATCAAAATTGATGCATGCCTTACAAAAACATGAAAGAGATCTACACATTAACTTTGTTGGATCATTTGGATCTATGGATGATACGCAATGAAGAGATTGCACCCCTTTCACTGGGAGCACATCAAATCTTTGGGAACGGTCAATGTCAGACACCTTCCAAAATACCCTTTCCACATCAGAAATTTTCTCTTCAAGAACTTCACATGTAGTTTCTGCATTTTTTATCACTTTTCCATCCTTTTTTCTTTGTTCTGCCTCAAGCCATAGTTTGGCTATGGCTCCTTCTCCGTCATGTGTGCCCTTCCCATGTCCTGAGCCAAAGAAACTCCAGTGCATTCTGATCTTATGCTGTTGATGATACCTAGTTACATGATAGAAAGCTCTTCTCGACTTGAATTGGGCTGCACACCCATCAGACCAAACTAAGTGGTATTTCATATGGCCAGCACCATTTTCTTTCAGCCAATTGAGATGCATCTTGAATGCTTTTTGTACAAAGTGAGTATCATGTATTTTGTCATCTGAAATAAAGAAGTGCACACATTTCCTCATTTTACTTTGTACCTTGAACATCGTGATGTACCAATATGCTGATTGTTCATTGTACCAATGTTGTGCTTGAATATCGTTGAATGGCTTCAAAGTATAATTCTCCGAGAAATCAACAACTGATAATACGGTATCATCACAAAGACTCTTCATGAATTCCTCGAATTGTTTGCTCTGCCAATGTGCCACAAAGTTATGATATACAAACTTCGACATGTTATCCAACATATTACTGGAGCTGCCTTTCTTGTCAATTAGCTTTAGTCTTCGTGAAGTTCCTTTCTTCGAGGGCTCATTAACGTAACCATAGACTTGCCAATCAAGCATTTGACCAATCTGCTCATTGTATTCTCTTGGACACAACTCAATTAATTGTTTCCCACAATTTCCACAATATGATTTGATACATTGTAGTTTATGCCACTCGTTGCCTGCTGCTCTGTCACATACCATAGCCCTCCAAAATGTGCTAAAATTATCAAATGTCTTGTTCTTGGCTTGACATATCCCATCATGAGCTTCAGATGCGCACACACCACAATTGCACGAACAATTTTCATGGAGTCTTGACCTCATCAAATTAAATGCCTGCTTGTACAGATCTGATTGCTCATGTTTCACACAACAACATGTGTTTCTTTCCTTTAGCTTTCTAATGCAAGAAGGTTTTAAGTATTCAAATTGCCTAAGCCCAATCCGAACCTCTGGATACTGGTCCACAAAATTCTGGAATAATTCAGCCTGTAAAATTACAGTGAAATAAAATTAGTCACCTCATTACATTACATTACATTACATACAAAACTTTTACATATTCAAGACCCTAAACTCCCACACATACATGTATATTCTGACATGAATTTTATTTCATTTACTATGAAGTCACATAATTTCTTGACAATTAATACATCTCCACACTAATTTCTTCTTAGTTACTGCCTACATCTACAATACATCCAGAATATACATGTAAATAAATATACATGTACGTGTTGCCATGAAATAATTTGACATTTCCATGTAGAGCAAACTAGTGCATACTGCGTCTACATTACATTCAAAAAGTAAAGTAACCTGTTACAAACTTTACATCAGTGTTATAAAATAAAAAACATCTTTATTCTGCAAAAAAAGATGCAATTACAGCTAAATTACAGTCGTACCTGTGTAATGTCAATATATTGAATTGGTTGTGTCCTCTTCTTCATGACATCTCTAATTTTTGGTGAAACTTTTGAGTTATCTAACCAAAACTGAGCAACCATATCCTTCATAGCCTGATCTATAGTATTTGTTCTTGGATTTCGACCTGCTAATGCCCAAGATTTGTTCCACCTAGTGACATTCTTTTCCTTCTCTCCACTGCTAGTTTCATATTTCTAGGATGTATTTTCAGCAACTTAGCTGCTAGTGAAGTCTTCTGTAATTCTCCTTCATCTCCAACCACCATAGATAGTACAGAATGCTTTGCAGCAAGTTTGTCATTGCTATTTGCATGTTTGACATCTTGAAGGCCATCCTTTAAATTCTTTACCAGATCTGTTTTTACGATAGCCTCTTGAGGCCTTCCAATGACTGGCTCAAATAGGAATTGCAATCTTTTGTCCTGCAATAATCTTCTTGAAAATATACTTTGCTATTTTGGAGTCAAATTAGATACCTCATTCATTATGAGATTTACAGCAGCATTCACCTTTCTTCTAATTGGCTTTGTCACGTATCCACCCCTACAAACCCTCTGTTTTGATTTTCTTTGCCTGCTTGTAACAGTGCTTTCCGAAACTTCATCAACAGGAGGATTGAAATCTGAACCCGATGCTGACCTCGAAGTGCTTGCATGAGAGTCCAATCCGTCTTCCATAGTTTCTTCTTCAACTGGTGCTTTAAGACATCGATCCATTCTGCAGAAAGGGGATACAATATCTTGCACAAAAAATCAGATTATTAACCAGATTTGTATTACTGCTTGAAGGAAAGGGATTTCAATTTCTTCAAGATACATTTGTTTCTTGAAATGCATTTGATTTAGGAGCAGCTATAATCGATTTGGGGCAAGCTTTCCTTGAGGTAGAATCCGGAGCCATGTTTGATCGATTGAGGAAAGTTCAAAATGTGCACCAAGATTTTGGGAGAATTTGGTATAATTATGGAGAATATTGGACGTCAACCACCTTTATTAATGATAGGCAACTCCATGTAAAATTCAAAATGTACATTACAAATACTTTAATCCAGTTCAATTTTCTACATTAATATACAAAAAAATTCAATCACCCTTTTATGCTTCTACCCGTTTTGATCAGCTAAGACATCACCAGACAAATCACTGAGCAAAAATTTATCTGGTGCAACATTTTTGCAGCAGAATGCCTACAAAAACCACTGGCTAGATAAAAAATCGATATTTTGGTGATCGAAGCTTCGATGCACTGTTATTACATTTTTGTTTATCTGTAAATATGGACGAGCATAATTCGCAATTCAGTATGGTTGTATGAGATAACCATTTCGCCTGCGGTCCTTATGTTCTTCAACCGATTACTCATGGAAACCATGCTAAAATTTAAAAATAATCCTGTCTTTGAACTTTCAAAAATTCATAATGTGCAAGCTTTTCAAGAAAGGGTCCTCGAGAAGATGGCTGGATCAGGCCCTTATGTCTGTAGAGGCGGAGCAACAGCATGGGGTTATTGTCTCCAGAAATATTGTCCATCACAGGGTGGTGGAATGCACAAGACTACAGGACTTGGAGCTTGGAAGAAGGGTGCAGGCACTGATGGTTTATGGTGGCGTTCAGACTGTTGCAATTTTGGCTAACCACCTCATTCATTTATTTGCATCCTCAAAAAGTTGTATTGAAGCAAACCAATCATTCAGCATGGTTATAAAGCCTGATCAGTATACATGGAGTGCAATAATTAATTTGAACACATGATCATGGCTTTCCAGAACAGAAGATAATTAATGGCTTATGACATCTTCCTATGGGTTTAAATCATGGGGCATGGAATAAAGTACTAAGAGAGTCCTCAGACCAGAAGAAACGAGAAGCTACACTTTCTGATGTTTGTCATGAAGAAGTAGAATTTAAAATGAACCATTATGAAAGACAAGCAATCAAAAGGAGGCAAAAATACTTACGAACTTCGTTCTGATGGACAAGGGCCTTCCAAAACCTATTTATTGTCTTGTTTTATGTGCAGCAACGTCATCCCTTTAACATTGGCAAGTCTTGTTACAAGATCTATAAATCGTTATCATGATTCTTATTCTATTACCTACATTGGTTTATTAGTGTTCCAGCATGGCCATGTCTTCTTAGATTATCAACCAATTGGATAATTCTGGAAGGTAAGTCTCTTCTAAAGAATGTCATCGATTCGCGTAGCGAATCGCCATTCTTGCACGAGACGAGCATGCATGCATCGCATGCGTCGCATGCATGCATCGCATGCGTCGCATGCATGCATCGCATGCATTTCTAGGCCTTTCATCAGGTTGGGGGATCGCTACTTATTGCAGAGTTCTTCATCGACGTTTCATCGGCGCTTTCTCATCTCTCAGCAGTATCCATGGCTCCCACCCTTCCCCCCTTAAAATTGTTATTTATATGTTCGTATTTGTTATAATTGTCACGTGGCACGCGTGACCAGGCCCTCGCTTTTTCGAGGTGTAAATGTTGTTTTTTGTCGCGTGGCACGCGTGACCAGCCCCTCGCTTTTCGAGGTTTTTTCTCTATTGGTTTTTCTGTTGGTGATGTGCAGGTCCAGGGGTGATGCGCGACTTCGGTATTCTCTGTGGAGCGTGGGTTTTTTTTTGGGAGCGTTTAGCAGCCCTGCGTTGTCCAAGCCCCTTGCCGAGATTTTATCGCTAGGGTTTTTCCTCGAAAACCCGAAAGGGCGGGGTTTTTTAATCCCGGCGATAAACTCTCGGCAGGTACACTAGCCAACATCTATAGCACACAATTTTAGTTGGGGTCCAGGTGTTATAACTGGATATTCCCTATGTTTTTCATTTTTTGGGTAGCCTGCGATGTGCTCTATACCATTGTAGAAAAAACTGCTGAGATGAATGAAAAGCCTATCTATGCGGGATGTTGTTGTGTTCATGCGAGTCGCAGTGCAAGAATCGAATTCATCATGCATTTCATTCAAATCAGGCATTGAATGCCATGCATGACTTTGCAAAGATGAATGTCCACTTAAACATGTCAAAAACAAACATATGCTAGATGGCGTTGCTTCTACTTTTGCCAAGCAATTCTGTAATTTCATGCTTTCCTGCTCAACTTAGCATTCTGTTCTGCAAAATCCGTCATACAAGGATTAACATGATTTTATGATCATCACAATATAAGAATATGCCTAGCCAACATGTCCTTTTTATCATATAAATTAGAATTGGGATTATAAGAAGTGAACTGAACAGTTTAGAATATAATATTATTCCATTGGGATTGATAGAGTTGACATAAATCTTAACCTCCAGAGGCTTGTATTCCAACCTGATAAAGTTTACGAACTACATTAATCTTTATGGACTCTGTGGAAGGCACAACATTAGTTCACCTTTAGCTTCATCTGGTGTATATTTCTGATACTGCAACTTGATATGCTGGAACTCTGGAGACAAATCTCCTAGAGTTTAGTTATCCAAATTAAAATGTTGCACTACTCCATTTTCTAATTTCTTGGTTAGTAGCAAAAAAGTCAAAGTAGGTCTTATATGTCTGCACTCGCGATTTTAGGTCTTCGAATCTTGACAAGAATTTTCTTCAAGGCAAGATCCAAGCTTCAGAAAAGACCTAAATCATCCTTTGAATGGTAAGTTGCATGAACAGATGCAGGTAATTTTTTAATCTATAGATTTAAAGGTTCGCAAAAACTTGAATTAGAGTTCTCTCAAAGTTCATCTGTCTAACGGCACACCAGCCTCAAAAGAATAGCCTGGATAGAGATTCTATAATATCTTTGTCATGTCAGAGACTATGACCGCTCGAACTAGAGTTCTATACAAGCTCACCTGTCTGACGCCACACCAGCCTCGGAAGAATATCCTGGATAGAGATTCTATAGTATCTTGCTCGTGCCAGAAACTATGACCGGAAATGTCTAGCACGGATTGTTTCTAATCCGCTGGACATATCATCCATGGCCAATGTACTGAAGCTCGTTGCCGAAAGAAATGGCCAAGGGTTTTTCCCTCCAAAATTGGTCATCATATATTGGTCGTATATAGTGTTGACCCATACGTATTTTTTGTATAATTTGTATAAGCTGGGTGCCCAACCTGTGGCAGAAATGAAAAAAATCTAAAATATCAAACCTCGAGCATCCTCATGGCCTATTGCTGATGATAGCCCATTGTTATTGGGTGTCTACCATGAGCTTATTTTGTCAGCCTCTTGTTCAACAATTACATGAGCTTATTTTATCAGCCTCTTGTTCATGACTGGGATCCAACTGGAAGAAATAGCAGAGCCTGTGCGGTTGCTCTCATGTTTTGGTCGGGAGACTCCAGTCAACTTGATCTTGGGATGTTTGTTGGCAGTACAAACTGTCGTAGTAATAAGCTGTCGGTGATAGAGGCCCGAGGGGTGCACTCAGTAAAAACCGTAGAAAACATGTGAGGGGGTTTTTTTGGGGCCAAAACCGTACCCATATATGGGAGGGGGTACTTTTCTTGCTTGAATTCCGTATATATATGAGAGAAATATGGTAGGGGTATGTAAAATATGAGGTATATTTTTTCTTATGAAATTTCCGTATAAGGGATAATTTCTCTTAACCCTATGTACACACATGCTATATAGACTTTATATTAGGTGCACCCCCCGGGGATAGAGGTTCCAACAGGTAGAGAACATTTTGGTGGAGTCAATATTGTGTTGATAAATGCACGTGAACAAGTAGAAGAACCAGCACCAAGGAAAACCATTGAAGAATACCTCAACGTTTTACAACAATGGAGATATTCAGGAAAGAGTGCAGAAGTGCTTGATACATTTGGTTTTAAAGGAGAGAGTTGTTTATGGGCCCTTCAAAAACTTTATGGCTTTACGGAATTATGTGCGTCTGCCTGCATGGCAAGGAGCCACTCACAGAAGCATGTATTCTTTCTTTAGATGAGACCTCTTTGAAGACAGAGTTTATCATCTGTTTAGTCCAGAAATGCATTCCTATTCCACACCATGAAGGTAAGGTTTTGACTTACGAGCTGATCCGACCACTTCCGTATGACCATTTAATATTTTGAAAGTAGATGGTAATTTGAAAATGCAAACTGATTGGAGCGAATATATAGCTAGTATACACCCATAAATTTACTTTTAATTAAAATACCCCTTTTTTTTAAACTACCATTTTACTTGAAAATGTCATTTTCCTTGAAAATACCCTGGTATTTATTCCAATCCTATGTTTTCTCAATAATTTCCCTTTCACTCAATCCCCTTTTATTAAAAAATACCCCAATTCATTCGCAAATTCCCTTTTGAACCAATCCCCCTTCCTTGCAAATACCCTAATCCATTTACAAATTCCCTTTAAGCTCAGTCCCGCTTTCTTGAAAATACCCCAATCTGCATTTACAGTCCTCTATTTTTACTAATTCTCCCCTAAGAATATACCCCCTTTTGTTCAAGAATCCCGCGTTTCTATTAATTTCCCCCTGTATGATATACCCTTTATTCCAAGAATTTTCCGTTGCCAAAAAAATAACCCGTTGCCGTCGAGTCCCCTGGCTCCTCAATGGGGGATTTTATGTGGGATTTGAACACCTTTTTCATTGTGTAGATGATGCATAGGAGAAATGTCAGAGGATAAATAACCATATCGCATTTAATACGAGTTAGAGGGAATCTCAATAACTCAAAAAATACGAGTTAGAGGGAATTTCAAAAACTCAAAGAAACTTGGGAATGTACCTTGGACTCTGGCCTTCTTCATAATAATTTGAAAAAGAGAAATGTTCGCGGCGGCCTTGGCCGCCACGATAAATTTCTTGTAGAAGTAGAAAACTTATTAGTGTGTTACAAGTAAGTAGGCTAGGACACAAAATCCTTTGTAATTAGGAATGAAACGAAGCTGCTTTAGTAATTTCCATCTTCATTGGTTTGGACGTTCTTCTTTCAAGGGATCACTCATGTACTTGGCATGGTTATCTTATAGTCTTTCAAACTATGCCTCTTCTTCTTTCCATTCCATTATATATTGCCCATGAAGAACTATTGTAAAATTATGCCATCTCTTTAATGCACGTTGGCATGGAAAGGAGTACAATCATTTGTAAGGTTGTGTCATGAGACGTCTCTCAATCAAACAAAAGTGTGGTCAATATACGCAACAAGTTCAGGCTAAAACACGTTAGGATGCAGTACAAGAACATGTGGAATCTTCCATGCTAAGTAGGACCATAAGGCTTTCAGAGCTAGAAATTGATCATCCTGAATAGTTTCTTCTATGCAAAGACTCTTCAGGAAACAGACAACTAGCATCCTTTTTTATTGGCCCAGGTGTTGAGTGCGACGGACGTATGCATGTAAAAGGTGCTAAAAAATGAGGGCGATGGGTTGGGGACACAGTTTCATGTGTTTAGAAAACGAGCAAGAGATTCAAAGAGGGGCAAAAGCATGGGAGAAAATGTTGGACCACCACAAGCATAGCTACAAAAACATGTCTTCTCTTTTTTTTTTTTTTTTTTTTCTTTATATAGCACACCAGCCCTACGGCTTTTCTTGCAATTCTAGCATACCCACCCACGTGTCTTTTTTTTTTTTTTTTTTTGTGTGTGTGTGTTCATAGGTTAGGCTTGTTATTTGAACAGCAACAAAAGATAAGAAAAAAAACAAAGAAAGTTGGAAAGCTTGTGGTTTTTAAAATAAAACACAAAGAAAGAGGATCGATGGTTGGATGTGCTTCCTAGCGAGTTGGAGGCGATCCTGGACGTTGGATAATTCTGCAGCACGGAAAACATGCCAGGGGCAAGATCTTCGCATTTGAATGATGAAGAAACTGAAAACACGGCACAGAGCCGTGATCCATGGGCGATCAAGCCGGAAATGGAGGTCCTGATGCATGGATTTTCGTCGGAATTTTTCCTTCCGGCTATGGCGGTCCCCCGCCCTCCATCCCATTCAAATATGAGCTTATAAGTAGGGCTGGAGTGGGTTAATTAACCACCTCCCATTCCGGCAATCCGGCCCTGCGCCATGATTTCTTCCTCTCTCTCATACCTTTAGCCTCCTCTTCCTTCCTCATTCGCTCCTATTCTTCCTTCTGATTAACCCACAATTTTTTTCCTCCGATTCTTTGCTTTAGGATTGAAGCAGGGCAATCCCGACCAACCCACAAAAAATTGAGAGTTTGAATTTGATCGGAGGGATAATTGATTCAACCCACATACTGGTTTCCTTCAGGGGCCTGTGGCGGACCAGTTAGGAAATTGGAAGTGGAGATTGGGATGGATTACTCTGTGCAAAATGCGAGTTTTGGGAACCTGCTCAAATTGGACGAGAAAGCAGAAGCCGATTCTTCTACGGTGGTGGCAGTGGGGAGCAAGGGCGAGGTGAGGCTCGCATGGCGGGACCTATGCATTACAGTGTCGGACGGAAAAGGCGAGCTTCGGAATGTGCTCGAAAATCTGACTGGCTATGCTGAACCGGGCCGGATTTTGGCTATCATGGGCCCCTCTGGGGCTGGAAAATCCACCCTGCTCGATGCCTTGGCAGGTAAATTCTGCAACCAAAAAAATCCATTTTACCAGCAAATCAATCAACAGAATGTTATTTTTTCAATCCCGGTCCTGAATACATTTTTTAACTTATGAACTGCATTTGCAGGTCGATTGTCACAGAATTCAGCGCGCACAGGAACTATTTGGTTGAATGGGCACAAGCAAAAGCCTTCATTCAGCACTGCGGTGAGAAATTCTGCAAAATCCAATTCAAAACCAGCCCTGTTATGCATTGGGTATGTTTTTTGATGATCCAACATATTGATGCAGGCATATGTAACACAAGATGATGTGTTGATTGGCACGTTAACGGTGCGAGAAACGATTCTATATTCTGCTCATCTCAGGCTGCCGGACTCCATGCCTGGATCAGAGAAGCTCGCCATAGCCGAGAGCGCAATTCAGGAAATGGGATTACTGGGTTGTGCAGATACGCCCATTGGCAATTGGCATATGAGAGGATTAAGTGGTGGAGAAAAAAGGCGTGTTAGTATTGCACTAGAGCTCTTAATGAGACCACATTTACTCTTCCTTGATGAGCCAACTAGTGGCCTTGATAGGTATCAAACATATTGCTTCATTATTTTGATTCAGTTCTTATACAATTCTTATCTTTTAACTGCTGTTTATTTACTCAATTCAATGCTTTCCATATTCTCATCAGTTTGTTACTTTGTTTGGCCCAGTGCTTCGGCGTTTTTCGTCACTACAACTCTCAAGAATCTGGCCAAAGATGGCAGAACTATAATTGCTTCCATCCATCAGCCTAGCAGCGAAGTCTTTGCATTGTTTGATGACCTTTTCTTGCTTGCAAATGGCAAAACTGTCTACTTTGGTGAAAGTCACTCGGCAACTGAGGTACCATTTCAAATTTTCTTAATACATTTTTTCAAAAATTCGATCTGACATTGCTTTGCTTTATTAAACACTACAGTATTTTGCTGAAGCTGGATTTCCCTGCCCGCCTTTACGCAATCCTTCAGACCATTTTCTGAGGGCAATTAACTCAGATTTTGACACCATCAAAGAATCCATGAAAGGTTCCTTTGTTCAGGTAAAGAATTTTACTTGCTATACAATGACAGAAACCAAAATTTCATACAAACTAATTCAAGTTCATGGTATTACCAGCAAGATATCGAATCTGCAGATCCTCTGAGCAGTATGAGCACTGCTTTAGTAGTAAAGACTCTAGGGAGCTTTTACCAGACATCTACTGCAGCAGCCATAGCTGATGCCAAAATTCAGGAGATTTCAAATATGGTAAGCATAGAAGTCTTAAGTGTGTACACTGTGAACTGTTCCCAAGAATACTATTCTTTTTCATCCTTACTAACATTTTATTTTTTAGGTTGGTATTTTATCAGAACCTAGTGGCAGTCAGGCAAGCTTTTCCACCCAAACAGTGACCTTAACATGCAGATCATTTGTGAACATGAGAAGAGATATGGGCTATTACTGGCTCCGTCTCGCTATTTATGTCATGCTCACCATTTGTATTGGAAGCATATACTACAGAGTTGGCACCACATATGCATCTATCACAGTAAGCTTCCTTTTGTCGGAACAACATATTGATTTGCTGCCACTGATACAACTGAAATCACTGACTCCAAATCTTTTCATGTTCGTAGGCAAGAGCTGCATGCATGGCTTATGTTGCTGGGTTCTTAACATTTATGTCAATTGGAGGTTTCCCATCCTTTGTGGAGGATATGAAGGTATTAGTCTACTTTTATGGTAGCATGTGAGTAAAATAAAATTTTATAATACCTTCTGAAGCATGCTTAGCAATGATGAATTATATGAATATGCGTTGGTATCCTTTTTTAAAATACGAAAACAGGTAAAAATCCTGCAAGAGGACAAAATTCTATCAAAACTTTCTATAACAATTCTTGAGGATTATGCTTGAGTTATTATGCTTGGATAGACATTTTTTGCATGCAAGCATCTGGCAATCAAAATTTGTTGCTTTAATACTTCATAAGTTTAAATTTGGATCAATGATGATGAATATGTGCTGAAAGAGCATGGAAATTTTGCAGGTATTTGCTCGAGAGAGGCTGAATGGACATTATGGAGTGGTTGCCTTTGTGATTGGCAATACATTATCATCACTGCCATTCTTGTTTCTAATATGTTTGGTCTCAGGGTTGATCTGCTATTACATGGTGGATTTGCATCCCGGCTCAGATCACTTTCTATTCTTCTTGCTCACCTTATTTTTCAGCGTAACGGTCGTGGAAAGCCTAATGATGGCAGTGGCCAGTGTTGTGCCCAATTTTCTGATGGGAATCATAACTGGTGCAGGTATTCAGGTGAGAAAATCACTCTGTTTATGGACTAGCAAAATGACTTTTCAACATAACAGGCATGTCTCACATAAATGGCGTTGAAACTCTACAGGGAATTTTCATGCTGGTGGCTGGATTTTTTAGGCTACCAAATGAGTTGCCCAAGCCAATATGGAGGTATCCATTATCCTACATAGGGTTCAACATGTTCTCACTTCAGGTAAAAAAGAAGGTTACCTAAAATCATTGCAAAAAATTGCATTCTAAAACATGCATGGTAACTGATACAAACCCTATGAACAGGCATTGTATGAGAACGATTTTCAAGGTCTTGAGTTTGATAACAAGGTACCTGGAATGCCCAGCATCTCTGGGGAGTTGATTCTGAAAGAATATTATCAGATTGATACAGGGAGAAGCAAATGGGGCAATCTGGCAGTGTTAATGAGTATGGTGATCATCTACAGATTTATATTTCTTTGCGTGATAAAGGCAAGCGAGGATCTCAGACCTGTTATGCGCTATCTGATCGCCCGGTATACTTCTCGTTGCACTAAACCTGGTATTCAGCCTTACAAGATTGATATTAGGCCTGTGCAATCCGGTGAAAGCTCCCCTTCTCTGCTTTGAAGCTCTTTCTGAGCTCTTTGTACCATAGCAATTTATATTTCACATATATCAAGATGAGTGATTTCTATCATCTCCATTGTACTTATCAGCAATTTATTTGTCACATATATAAAGCTGAGCGATTCTTAATCAGTGAAGTGGTGGGTATTGTGGATATTACTAAATAAAAGCTTGGCTCATCCTAACTTTGAGGAGATTCATATGAACTTTATTGGGGTATCAAGGGTCGAAGTAGACAGAAAGTTCTTGTTTGCAAATAGACCTTCCTTGTTAATATTGCACAATTGCACAAATGGATTTTTGCAGCCATATATGCTTATCACGCAAAATAGACTATTCCCAGATAGTCAAATTTCCTAGTTAGTAATTAAGTAACTTATCTCTAATATATAATTGTAATAGGGAAGGTAAGGGGGCAGCTTAGTTGTTTGTATTTTTATGGAAAATTATGAATTGAATTGGACACGTGTGAGCATAGAAAACGTTTGGAAGCAGGTATTTTTTTCTGGAAGTTTCGATCGTGTGACATGTATATTCTAGAACGTGGTATGGTATTCGAGAAGCTTTTATCTTCCTTCTCGAAGTTTCCAGCTAATTCTCGGCCTATTTTTCGGCTTCATATATAATGGGTGCTGCTTAAATCAACACTGCAGTTGTAGGCGATCATGTTCGGATGTAACAGTTGTGGATAAACGGCGTGATTCAGTTTATCGGCATTCAGGTTAGGTCTGTTTTGAGCATTTTTTCATAGGAAGGCATCAGGAAGGTCCGATTTATTAGCGCTACAGTTACGGAAGAGCGCTAAGGAAGTTCTGTGCATACCTTGAAATTTGAAGCAAGGATTTATTTTCGGTTTCATGCCCATTCGCAACAGTTCGTTCGACAGTCTTTGGAGGTTTCATTTTATAGCTAAGCTTTTGAACTGGGGTTTGACTAGTTTGCGCAGATTTCATTTTCTTTTTGTGGACGTTTCTCTGTTGTAAAACAAAACATTGTCTTCCGATTTTGTCATGGCAACCAAATTTGCAGGTGTAATTAGTTCTATTTCAGTGGTTGAGGTAGCCGGGCGGAATCCTTACCTGATGAAACTGGCTGTTGAGTCATGATTTGTGAAAGATGAAAGGAGATTTGGTCATTGTGCAAAAGAAATAAGATCTTATTACTTCCAAATTAAACGAAGTGTGATGGGGCAGGGTTTTTCTGTGCAAATTTCTTGAAGTTCTTTAAACACAGTTGTCAGAAGCTAGCTGTTGATTCAGTATTCCGTGGCTGTGGAACTGTGCCATTCACATCTCTCATATGTAGCTGCTTCCTCTTTATTTCTATTTCTCTTGGCTCAGATTTGTTGAGCAAAGGTTTTAGATTTCAAAGGGTCTTCTGTTCTTTACCTTTTTTTGCTTAGAGTTCTGCAAGATGGAGGTTCTAATATTGGATTTGCCAACAAATGGATGACGCAGTAACTTATATTACGAGGACCAAGACAGGAACCGTGTCATTTGTTGCAATTTGGCTGTATTGCTGCTGAGTCTCCGTTCGAGGCTACAGGCAGACCCTCCAGGTGCGAATGGATGATCTTCGAATCTAAGTGTGTAGGGGCTTTTATCAATAAAAATCCTTTACCCTGTTGCAATGCCTAGGTGTACAGTGTAAGGTTTTACCTATCTCTGTGGCTTATTTCACATATATTTTATATGTGGCATTCAGTATTATTATAACATATGGCCTTCTTGGCAGAAGGATGGCCTTAAAAACATCATGTAAGAATAAACCTGAGAACATAAAGCGAAAACCTGAGACAGTAAGCCGAGTTTTCTTGAGACAATGACAACACAATATAAAAGGGCAAGCTAGCTTCCTAGTGGCGTTTGAGTATGAATACTCTCTAACTTTAAGACAGCATTTTTAAACAAACAGGAATCCGTGCAACATGGGCTTACACAAGGGCAACTTGCAATCGAATGGTTACCAGGTGATACTGCAAATTGCAAATGTCGTCGTAGTGACAAGGAAATGTATCTTTTAAGGAATCATTCTTAGAATTCTAACTATGCTATCACATAAAGGGCAATAGTAAAAGACATGGACCATTCTCCCATTCCATGGTGGATGAGCCAACTGGTTCTCCAAAAAATGAGGCAATTGTATACCTTGCCAATTTTAATCAAGTACTTTATATGAAGCATTGGATTCTCAAATTTGATTACTCTAGCATTGTCACGGGGGTTGTCAATCCTTTGTTGCACAACTTCAATTGCTTTGTCAAAACAAGTAGTTGTCTGGGAAAATTGGACGTGAAGATGGCTTGAGCAACAAGTTGTATGTTTGAATGTTCAAAAGTCGAAAGAAAAATCCTCGGATCACAGAAATAGAAAAAATATTAGGACCATAAAATTCATCACTCTCCAAAGAGCATATATAGTCTTACATCCGACTCCAAAGAGCATATATAGTCTTACATTCGAATGTAAGACATTACTCTGGCAAGCAAATACAGTTTGCTTATTTTTTGGGGGCACATATGTCTTGCTAACCTTCACTGTATAGATTTTTTTTGTTAGTAATTAATTTATCACATATAAAGTGAATCGTACGTTTGGAGCATGTTCTATCTACATTTTGTATCCAAAGATTGTCATGACCTAATGTTAGGATGTCATATTTTTAGTTTGGATAATTAGAAAAATTTGTGCGTATGTTCTATCTACAATATGGAGACTAGGGAGCTCGTTCTGGCCGCGATATAGAAAATGGGGCTTCGATTCCGCTTCCGCTCAACAGGTCATCAAAAGGTTAATTCCCCAATCGTCATGTTGTGGCGGGGTGCAACTGACGCGCCGAATCCAAGACCCACTCCCAGCTTTTGTCAATCGTAGGATCCTTGCTCCCCAATTTCCATTCCCCAATACATTCTCATAAAATATTCTAGGACATTTGGCAACTTATGATATATTGTATTGCCCTTGCAATATCGTGTTGGAAAAAATAAAAAATGAGTTGTAGCTATGTGACAATAGCTAGGAAGCACATGATGTGCCCTTAACTCCTCAAACAAATGTAGAAACCTAATATAATCAAACAATCCTTGATCGAGAATATATAAATAGGACATATAAACTTGCCTTTTGTATGCATTTTAGCAATGTAGAAACCTAATATAATCAAGGAGCACTCGATTGAGAGTATGTATCTCGAACATATAAACTTGGGCTAGTGGACAATTCAAAACGCTGGGCTACTCCTTGAGAATTACTTTGAGTAATCAGACTTCTACATAGTTTGTTTGCTACTTACAACCATAATAAGCAAGCTAACCCTTTTTTTTTACTTATTGGCAACATCATACTCCATTTATCTTTACAAAATATGAACTAAAAGGCATTGCACAGCGGCGGCGAAGGCCGCCGCGACAAAATCTTGTAAATCTAATTCTTACAATTGATTGGACTATTCATTGTCTTTGTTTCTGCTTTGATTCTAATCACAGTGCTCTCCCAGAGACAACACCATCTCTTGGCTTTTCAACCCATAATAGGCCTTTGTTTAGTCCAAGTTGTTAATTTCAAGCCCAACTAAAAAGTACCTATTGAATCAAGTGTGGCTTCCAACCATCATTTTGATGTGGTCCTTTCCCATAATAATCCAGTTTATAATTAATTATTTTGCTTACACGTCTACAGTTGTGTTGTAGTATTAACTTGATGAATGGATTTGCCTTAGACATACTTATTCCCAGTATATGTTCGCTACACTCTATTGTTCCCAATACTAGTGGACAATTAGTAGGAGCATATCCATAGAGGTTATTCTATAATGGCAAACACCCCATGTAGTTTGCCCCTTTCAACCTTTACTAGTAGTTTTGCATCCTCCTAGAGGGATGAAATCCTTACATTCCACACTAAGGTGACATATCTTGGCTTTATCACTCCTTATATAAAGCAATATATTTTCTGTTCTTAAAAAATGTGAAGCTAATATTTCTGGACTGAGCACAGCCCTGGCCCTGACACGTATGCGCCCATTGCATTTTTCAATCCCAATAAAATGAAGAATCTCCAGCCCGCCACATGCCAGAGGCAAACTGATCTGTCTGGATAGTAATAACGGTGCAACAGACTGTTGCAATAATCATGGTGCAGACTTGGTATATTCTGTAGATAATCACGGTTCTTATTATGCTGGGTACGGTGCAATCTAATAGATGGATTACAATCTGATATAGCATAAATTTGTGAATCCAGTGGGAAGATCCATCCATTTATGGAAGCTCTATCTGCCCACTACAAATTCTAAGCTTCTGGTTGCTCATGCTACAGCAGAGAGCGTATGGATCTGAAAAAGAGGAAATTTCATGCTGCCTTTGGCTATTGTATGAGCAAATTGGAACTAGACCCAAAGAGGGCAGAATCGATTTCTTTCCAGACCCACCCAGGTCACGGGCCCTTATGTTGGCTGTTGTTGATGGATGGATCAAGTGCTCGAGTGAAGACAATGACATTCTTGGTAGCTGCGATTTGCAAGGTGACGATGTGTATGCAGTGGCTGATGGCATCCATGCCAAGAGACCTAAGCCAGCTGATGACTCTCTTGAAGATTTCGACCTGTCTGAGCTTGATTTTGAGTTGCCTGAGCAGTTAAAATCCTTCCAATTGGTAGATGTTGCTCTTCATGCTGCACAAGAGCAGTATGAGCTTGGAATGCTGCCTTATCTACTGGGCTACGACAATGTTTTTGTGTGTAATGAATGCCTTTGTTTTGTTGGTGACGGGGAATTGGATGAGTATGGCCGTTGTAAACGTTGTCTTAAGGAATGGAGAGATGCTGCAGGTTTGCTCTGGATTCTGGACTGAGCTGGGTGCTACTTTGCAAGCTGCCATTTTTGTGCTCCAGCCTTTTTGAGCTGCAATCCGTGGAATGGGTCTGTCAAGAGAGCGAGATGTGCTTCTGTTGCGGCTTATATATACTACAAAATACATGTGGATTCTGTAGTGGATGAATATATATCATGTAATATATAAACTCTGTAATCTAATCTGTCTTCCATAATAGAAAATCAGCAGCCTTTGGTTTAACCTCTAACTGGAAAACATTTATGTCTATCAAGGCTGCTATTTGATAAGTTTCTTGAGGTTCTGATAAAAACGTGTTCTTGATTTTATGGCTTTGAAAGATAATTGTTGAGAGTAATTGTGATGCATCTTGACTGCCTATTCTATATTCTTTAAAATAGGCCGAGAATGATGTTGTTGTAGCCATGACGTTGAAGATGGCAGACATGTTTTATCAGGTTGTTTTTTCCTTCTCCATTTTTAGTCCAGCACGGTGCAAGTCACAGCTGCATTTTACTCATTTGTGTTTCGTCTTGGTGTATATGAGAAAGAGAGAAAGAATTTGTTAAGGCGGATGAAAGACCTTATAAATCACACTGTGCTTTTTGCTGGACATATAGTTTGATTCAATTAACTAATATTTTTATGGATGGGGTATTCTGTTGATTTGAGTTCATTGTCGTTTCTTACTACTCTTTGCAGGGCTGCTGTATTGGCATTTTACCTGGCCTTAGAAATGAGGAAAAGAAATCACATAACAGTTGCAGCAGCCACCTTAGCAATTCGTTATCAGAGTATAAAAGAAGCATTAGAAGCTATTAAGCAGCTAAGACAAAATTAAAAGGAAGGAAGGAAGGAAGGAAGTTTATTTTAACGTCCACGGAGGCCAGAGGCCTATGAGACGGCACAGAACAGGCAAGCCAAAAACCCCAACACCAAAAACAAACAATGTAACTGTACAGTAGAACCCTACTACCGGGATGAAAAAACCCCCACTTGGGAGGAAAAACGTGGACTATGAAGCTTCTGAGATTTCAAAAGCATGATTCTCAGATTTTGTAGATGAGGAAGCCATGTCTTTCATGACCATCCTCTCAGCCTGCACGGGCTGTTAGAGACTGTGCTATGCAGGTTACTTGGGATACTGTTTCCCTCCATGGCAGCCTTGCCTTCATTCCCGCCATCCACCTACCCTTCTTCTTCCGCTGCTCCAGATCCGGCACCCAGATTTAACCCCACTAGATTGCCCCTTTTAGGAGTCGGAGAGAAGAGTGCAGAAGAGCCAAACCAAAAGCCCTTCTTGTGTTCTTGCCTCCAGGCTGCCTCTATTAACGGATTAGAAAAAGAAATGGCCTCCAATGGCTGGGAATGTCGGCCATGCAGCTGTGCAATAGTAAAAAAACTCAATCAGAAACCCAAGCATAGTACTGGAGAGACGAAGCCCACGGCCATGAGGAAAGAGCTTTCTGGAGCATTCATGCATAGGCCACGCTTTCCCTTTCAATGCTATGATTGGCAATCATTAAATAATACCCATCTTTTTAAGAATGGATCCATCCATCTTAATCGGGTCAGGGACATCCTAACCCCTCAAGTTATTTACAGCTATTAAGAGCCTGAGTAACATATTATAGTCGTCAGCATCATTAATGCTTAATCAAATCCTTGATTCCTGCCCATTACAGCTGCCCTCACCACATTGGACAATTCAGGTATATAAATATAGGGGCTCTCTCACCACTCGGCATCGATTCTCCTGCTCCATTGTTCTCTGGGCGCTTAGTTCTTCTGGTCTGCTTGCCTTGCTAAGGTAGAGTGTAGACGATCAATATTCTAAGAAAGAGTTGCATGGTTGTTTTGCCTCCTTTCTATAATGTGAGCCAATGGTTTCTTTTTTCCCGTCATACACATTTAGTATCTAGCTTCCTATAGTATTTTTTTCTTCCCATTCTACAAAGTTTCCGTTGTATGTGCTAGCCTGGTATTACATGGTATCTCCTTTGTTCTCCTCCGTAGATTCGGGTTTCGAGGTTTAGCCGTCCTTGCGTGAAGCCTACCACGTTAAAATTCTACTTTCGAAGAGTCGCCCTTGCATGACGTCATGTTTGTCATATTTACATGTGATTCCATTGTATCTGCTTTTTTCTCCTCCGTAATTTCAAGTTTCGAGGTATAGCCGTCCTTGCATTAAATCGTGGTTGGCATTTCCTTTATCCCTTTCGTGGGTTTGCTAATGTGTTCTCGTCACATGTGATTCCATGGTATTTTTTGTTTTCTCCTCCTTAATTTCAGGTCCCGAGGTATAGTTGCATGGTTGTTTTGCCTCCGTTCTATAATATGAGCCAAAGGTTTCTTTTTTTTTCCATCCTACACATTTAGTATCTAGCTTTATATAGTAATTTTTTCTTCCCATTCTACTTAGTACTTAGTTTCCGTTATATGTGCTAGCCTGATATTACATGGTATCTCCCCTTTTCTCCTCCGTAGATTCGGGTTTCGAGGTTTAGTCGTCCTTGCGTGAAGCCTACCATGTTAAGATTCTACTTTCAAGAGTCGCCCTTGCATGACGTGATGTTTGTCATGTTTACATGTGATTCCATTGGATCTGCTTTTATCTCATCCGTAATTTCAAGTTTCGAGGTATAGCCGTCCTTGTATGAAATCATGATCGTCGTTTCCTTTATCCCTTTCGTGGGTCCATGGTATTTGTTGTTTTCTCCTCCTTAATTTCAAGTCCCGAGGTATAGCTTACGCGTGCTTCCGTATTAACGTGTTATTCTCATACATATGCTTGGCGTGTTCCCCTCACATGTGATTCCATGGTATTTGTTGTTTTCTCCTCCTTAATTCCAAGTCCCGAGTTATAGTTGAATGGTTGTTTTGCCTCCTTTCTATAACATGAGCCAATGGTTTCTTTTTTTCCCGTCCTACACATTTAGTATCTAGCTTCCTATAGTAATTTTTTCTTCCCATTCTACTTACTACTTAGTTTCCATTATATGTGCTAGCCTGGTATTACATGATATCTCCCTTTTTCTCCTCTGTAGATTCGAGTTTCGAGGTTTTGCCGTCCTTGCGTGCATGACGTCATGTTTGTCATTTTTACATGTGATTCCATTGTATCTGCTTTTATCTCCTCCGTAATTTCAAGTTTCGAGGTACAGCCGTCCTTGCATGAAATCGTGATCGGCGTTTCCTTTATCCCTTTCGTGGGTTTGCTTCCTTTCTTCTTCTCTATAATTTGGAATCTCGAGCTATAACTTGCATGCTTGCGTGTTAACACCTAACTTTCATACGCTCCCTTCCAAGGCATCTCAAGCAAAATTTATAATAAAAAGCCTATGTGTTTATTAATGTATGCTGACATGTAGATTGATAACATCCATTGATTTCAGATGGGCAATCCATTGCCGGAGGGCATTGTCAATATGACGTCTAATGTGAAAAAGTTTTTATATGTGGTAATTAAAGCGCACAGAGATCAACTATACCACGTCGAGTGTGGTTGGATGCATGGTTCCTCAAAACTGTTATTTGATGCTTTAGTCGTGGGTCGATTCCTCCCTAGCTCCTTCCTCTGTAAAGTAGAAGTTGTGGAAACGAACTTTCCATCTGGTGTCATACCTTATTTGCTCCAAAAATATATGGGTCATGACGCCATTGACCCTGCAGGCATTTTCAAAGTGAATGTCGAGCTCGTAGACGGTAAAGTCGAAATCGGAATATTTAGTACTGCTTGATTGTATAACTCGTGGTTGATCATGCTCGGAGCATGAAGTGTACTTTTGCTCTTACACATTGTTAGCGGTGTACATGATCTTCAATGTATGTACATGTCTATATATACATTATTGATTCGGTGTTTGCCTCTTGCGTTGTAGTAAATGGCAGAATTGGATGAGAATACCGTTAGGTCTCCGGTCGAAGTGTATAAATGGGGTTGGCGAATGCTCGGAGGTTCATGGTACATGTGCATCGCTGAAAAAAAAGCAAACCACTGGCGCGGAATTGGCTGAGGGGACCACTAGGTCTACAGTCGAAGTATACAATGGGGTTGGCGAGAGCTCGGAGGTTGATGATATGCGTGCATCGTCGAAAAAAAAGCAAACTACTGGCCAGGGGTGTAAGCTGGCCGTAAAAGGGTGCAGCCCTCGAGAATGCAAGCGAAAGCAAATAGCCTCACGCATGTTATCATACAGAAGACACGCTCCCTTAACAATGGCAAACAAAATGCAAGAGCACATTGATGTGTTCTCTCGAGAATTAGAAAAAACGTCTAAGGACATAATCACTCTTTCAACCAGCACTAAAAGGCTTACCGCGCAACTGACTCGTCTCCATCGACTACTGCAGATCGTTGAGGCCAAAGATGATGTCATGAATGTGTTATTAGTAGGGGAGTTCTAAATGCCTGAGTCCATGGACTCTACATAAACTTGCTATTGCAACACACCTATCTATAGTACATACAAGACGATTTTGCGGCGGCGTTGCCGCCGCTATAGTTCGAAGGGGTTTTTGAAGTAGTGGTGTGGGTGAAATGAAGACTATGCGAACGTGTGCTGTGTGTATGGTGAGAAATTTCATGTGGGCATTTTTTAGAGCAACCCTTGGGGTAATGATGAGTTCTTTATTAGTGGTATTAAAAATGCCATTAAACTTTAAGAACTGCTAAGATGCATTCGAGTTTGTTGGGTGCATGAAGCCATTGGGTTTTTGCCTTGATTTACCCCAGTGTATACAGAACTATTCTGTTTGTTTCTAGAAACAATTCTAAGGCAATTCATTTTTTATGATAAAAATGAGATTAAACCTTAAGAAGACTGCTAAGAAGCATTTGAGTTCCTTGGGCGTTTGAAGCCGCTAGATTTTTGTTTAATATAGAATAGCAGGGCAAATTCGAAAATCCTTTTGTTGCCCATCTAAACTCTCTTGTCAGAATTCACTCAGTCGGATTCTTATTTATATGATTAAAGGGACCTTTAAGCAGATGGGATCTGACGAGCTTGAGGGCATGTAAGAGTGGCATATGGACATGATCTTCCACATGCTGTAGAGACGCCATCAGAGAGACATCAAGATTTGGGCAGGTGGCTTTAAGCGGCCGGCCATAATAAGCTACAAATCGTCATATTCATTTAGTATTAACCGAATTACACAGATTATATCATTGAAGGCTTCTCCTGTTGCAAGATTCCTCTTGCTAATACCCATGCTAATACCATCATCACCGGAACCCAGAGAACTAATTTCGCATGGGATTGCTCTGTCCTTTAAGTTATGTTGAAGCTCAAGGCCAACACTAAACTTCTATTTCCTTTTTTGTTTGGCTATCAAATGCAGAGATGCTATAGCCTGCTCCTGCAAATTCGGATCATGCGACCTCGTCTAAGTAATAAACCCGATCTCTGCATGCTATTATACATCTTTTCGCCCAAAAATGCAAAGAAACCTGCGGAATTTGATGAAGCATTCATGCTTATTTCTTGATCTAAAGAACAGGTACCAAATTGGTCCCTCCATAATTCTTCCTCTTCTTGATTAAAGCGTGATTACATTTTGGGTTGCCCGAAGCTAATTTCGGTGGGCAAATCCATTGCCCACATCATGAAAAGGGATAAAACTTTTTAAAACACAGGAATCCTTTGAATTTGGCAGCACTGAGACTGCCGCGGAGAGAGCTATGCCAGATCATACTCTTGTCTGGATTTGCAGGCTATACCTCTGCATTCAAAGATATTAAGCAGACAGGTACAGAGAGATAAATCAATACTATGACACAAAATGCCAACCACAATCTGGCAAATACTGTTATGATAATCAATTATAACACCTAATGTTTATTTCGTTCATGAGTTTGAATAAAAAACTCGACTGCCATTATGCTTCTTCACCAAGCGAATTGTGAACCCCTCTGTAACCAGGCAACCCTTTTGGTTTGGCGCTCTAATTTAGAGTTTAATTTCATGAGAATACCAAAATGTGGAGTTTGATTCCACCTCCAAGAGCCCATGGGCATTTTATAGCACTAATTCGGAGGCCCCAAAACAGAGCGCTGATTAATTCTTGGAGCAAAACATCATATTTTGGCGGTTGAACATGTTGAGCAAAAAATCATCAATTTCTGAGTTGGGTTTCGTCTGCAGCTTGTCAAAATAACTATATTCTATGCGCATAGTCCTGAATCTACACAACACACACAGACACAGCCCCACATCTATTCATTTCATGCTCGGAAGGTACCTCAGCAGCTCTACTCTATGGCGGACCTCTATTGTTTTTGCCCAGCCCCACATGGCTGGCTTAATCGGCCTGAAGGACTGTCTTATTGCAGGTTCCATGCTTGGCTTCATGGTTTTTGGTTCCCATGTTTTCTTATTTTCATGCTTGATCTGCGAACCAGGTATGCAAAGCGCAGACTGCACTGTGCTTTTTGATCTCCGTAATCTTGCCGGTAAGGTATGCGCTTTAATAATCTGCACTTTGATGGCTTCGCCCTTCTCTTTCTGTTCCCCTTTCCTCTGTTTTCTAGATTAATACACTGCATGAACTCTCACTCTTGGCTTTTAGCTCTCCATTCAGTGGCAAATATCCGGTAGTTTGGCAACAAATTCTCGATTCTACTGAACTGAGTTCTAATTAGCATTTGCGTGCTTTAGATGCTTCATATCTGAGACTGGAAATCTTGAATTTGGAGTATTTAGGATCTGACAATCGGCAAATATCCTATAAAACAGAATTGCGTGGTAGTAGCAGCAGCCCAAAACCTTAAGGACTGAAGGGCGTTCATAAAGCGGAACAAACTTGACATATGAAGAAGAAGCAAATTCGATCCGTCGTGTCCTTCTGAATCCAAAGTAGGTTTGCGCGCTTCAAATCCCTGTGGAAATCAATAGAGCGGCTATGGCGTGCATCAAGCGCCAAGCAGAGGGACTAAATTGCCCTATTTGTCTAAAGAAATCCTGGCCTTCCATTCCAATCTGACTTGCTGATGTGGAATTTTTTGCCCCTGTACACCTCATCTTTTTTTTGCTCCCACAATTTTATATGATGGAGATATGCACATTGGGCATGATGTTATATATCATGTGATCTTGACTATGAGTTATGATGGTTGTATCATTAAGGTAAAAGAACAAAAACATGCCATTGTTATTGTCTTATTCCGTGCTATTAAGGAATGGATTATGAATTATGCTAATACTAACACAATTGCTTTAATTTCAGACACACAATTATTTTTGCAACTGACGTCGAGTAGAGATATGATTTTAGAGGAAGCGAACACACGTAAGTTGTTCTCCCATGTCAATTTAATAGAAATCCCTTCGTACTCACAGTATTACGAGTTGATTAACTACAATATTGTGAATTAATTAAATATGGGTGATAACCTACCAAACTCCAGTGAAGATCGCGTAAGAATTAGCGATGCACGACCATACGTAACTCTAAGGGCGATGGCTAGAGAACGAGCTAGACGACGTCAGTCTGGAATGATAGAGGATAGGGGCCATAGTGTACCAGTAATAGATTACAGGGAGAGGAATCGTTGAATTGAAAGAGAACGGTATGCAAACATGAGTGACCAGGCTAGAGAGATAGTGCTGGAGAGAGCAAGACAACGGTTGAGACAACGTCAACTAAGAGCGGTTGATGATCTGCGTGAAGCTCGTTGCCATGCGACTGGAGTTGGACCAAGTCGTGCCACTTCAACTCTATCTACGCAAATGCCCAATGGAATTGCGTTATTCCAGAGATCACCACCAGTTACAGGTGATGTCATGATGCCACGCGCGTTGCCCGTCGATGCAGATGATGTATTCAATGGGTCACAGGCGCCTGTGGGTGGGGTTGGAACAATTGGCATAGCTCAAGACATGCCATCAATGAATTCAAGCGAGTGCTTGGATAGCTCAGCACCAAATGTGGGTGAGAGCCACACTTATAGAGATGACCAATATGCAAGGTTAAGCGACGAAGGTAGGACGAGGTACGTCGTAGACGAAGAGAACGCTATGCCAATCTATCCGAGGAAGAGATGGTCCATGTACGCCTAAGGGATAGGGAACGTTATACTGGCGCAGATGACCCAGATACCTCGTCTCCCTGTGTACATTGGCAAGCCCGTGCACATCATATGAGATTGGCAATCAGCCGAACGCTCACGATGTGCACGTGGACTAAATGTTGCATGTATTGCCACATACCATTGCTTAATGTTGAACAAGATGGGTTCTGCTATAACAAGGGTAGGTGGCTACTCCCACAGTTGCTGTGTTTGCCTGATGCATTGGTTAATTTATACGCTATGCCGGGCTTCAATCGACTCTGTAGGAAGATAAACAAGCTATTCTGTTTTAGTGTGCTTGGTGTCGATGGAAGGTTTGTCGATTCAGGTTATCCATCATCGGTTGCGATCATGGGGCGTACGTATCACCGCTTGCTCCCAACGAGAGACACGGGGCATCCAATACATTGGTACATATATGATGATGCACAACGCTACACACAAGCGGGGCTTCAAAGCGTGCCATTCCAATGGGTTGCAACTATCGGTTCGATCCTGGGCCAAATAAATCTATTCATTGTAAACCTTCGGACAATGGGAAGCATGAATGTGCCTTCAGCATATAGATAGTAGTTTTAACGTCACGCTTGAAGGTGTAATCGGCGAGGAAGAAATTGCAGAGGCTAATAACATGGCTGATGTTGCATCTCGAGTTGCGGGCTTCTGGGCTCGGAACGAAGGTGAACCGACTTTCATGAATATTCTTGACCCTATGTACGAACCTTTGCAGTACCCACTCCTCTTTCCACATGGTACACTGGGCTGGGGTCCGGCGAATGAACATGGTCTAACATAACTACAGTGGTACAGATCAAGACTGTTGCATGAGGACAGGTTCCTTCGACTTGGACGTTTGTATGGGGAGTACCTGGTGGACATGTATTCAAGAGTCGAGGACGCGCGTCTAAATTACTTCAGTCGGAATAGAAGAATTCAGTACGACGAGGACTACTCTGAACGGGAAAATGATCAGAGTGACGTTATATTGCCTTCGTCATTCCTGGGTTGCCAAAGATGGTGTTCTGTTCAGGTTGCAGATGCGTTAGCCCTTTCCAGGGCAAAGGGTCGTCCAACGCTATTCGTTACAATGACTACGAATACAGACTGGCCAGAAATAAGGAGTGCCCTTAGCTCTGGACAAACCGCGTCTGATGTACCCATGACTGTTGTTCGATGTTTTCATGGAAGACTAAAGCGATTGAAAGAATTGTTACATAAGTTCTTCCAGTGTGTGTCATACATAATAACCGTGGTGGAGTTTCAAAAGTGTGGGCTCCCTCACGCGCACCTTGTGTTGCGTAGCAAGCCAGATATACCGATAGAGTGTGTAGATGACATTATATCTGCGGAACTACCGACTGATTCGATTCTTCGTGGCCAGTTCAAAAATTCATGATGCATAGACATACTGATCGGTGCTCCCCAGGTCAGTCTCCATGTTGTTACAACTATCCAAAACCAATCAATACAACAACACACCTTGATTTAAAGGGATACGTGCAATACAGGAGAAGGAGCATAGACGATGCATGGGTAGTACCATACAATGCATTTTTGCTCCATGCACTCGATTGCCATATTATGGTCGACATCGCGTCTACCGTGCACGTCTTTTCTTATTTATATGGCTACATATATAAGGGTTTTGATACAACTAGATTCTAGATAACTCGAGAGAGGCATTCAGGTGCATAATCATCATCGGTCCATGACGAGCAGTAATAGTGAACACAGATCTCAAGGCCAGAATGCCACACCAGAAAACAGGAATGAGCTATGTGACTACCTGAAGGTACGCTATCTTTCTGCCATGGAGGCATCATGGAGAATAATGTCGTACGACATAACAAACAAATCTCCTGCTGTAAAATGCCTGCCTCTCCACCCGAGGTCATTGCTAGACCGCTACTTCTTGCGGCCTATTGATCAGGTATTTGATATGCTTACATATATTCAATACTATGAATAATACAAGTTTACAGCATATAGTCCGGCATTGGCATCTGAACTTGGATCTTACATGGAACAAGGGGGAACAAGAACAAGAAGGTTTTACAAAAAATATTGTGAGGAAAAGGTCGAGACAGCCATTGGTATGTAGAATACGTTTGCTTCTGCCTAGGGTTGGCGAGGCGTTCTACTTGCGGCAAATTTTATTGCATCGTCCTGCAAGGTCTTGGGACGAGCTAAAGGTAGCCAACGGTCAGCAATATGAGACATATCAACAGGCTGCAGAAGCTGAGGGTTTGCTCGCGGCACATAATGAAGCAACTCTAGTTATGGAGGAGGCAGTTTCCCTCTCATTGAGTCCCGGACAGCTACGTTTTCTTTTTGCTATGTTATTGCTCGACCAGGGACCAGCGATGGAGCTACGGACTAGGTTCCAAGTACCCATGAGCACCGACCTACTAGACGAATATCCAAATGACGAGTCGATCGCCTTCAACGAATCCCTATATTTAATCAATAATATTCTAACACAACATAGTACCAGTATCGCGGCATTTGGCCTCCAACTCCAGCCTCGTGTTGGGAGAGATGTCATGCATGAGCTCCGAAAATTTTCCGACCACGACGCGTATTTAAGCGCTGCAATGGAAATGTCAAGCAGGATGAAAAATGATCAGCGAGAGATATATAACTTCATTCGTGCATGGTTAGAACTGCCACAAAGCAACCAACCAATATTCATAGATGGGAAAGCAGGTAGAGGAAAAACATTCCTCTTGAATTGCATATGCATGTCTATACGAGGCAACCGAGGTATAGTGCTTCCATGTGGTACAACGGCATTAGCTGCTCGCCAATATCCAGGTGGACGAACAGCCCATTCGCTTTTTCAGATACCCATTGAGGAAAACAATGCAGGGATCCACTCGATGATAGACCGTGAATCTGGAGCAGCGGATCTATTAGTTGCAGCTAAGGTTATCATTTGGGATGAGTTCCCCATGGCTAACACGGCTGTCATAGAAAGCGTTGATCATCTGCTGCAACGACTATGTAGAAATGATCTCCCATTTGGAGGCAAGCACTTTATTGCTTCTGGAGACTTCAGACAGGTTGCGCCCGTCGTCAAGGGGGGGAGAGGGAGGGAGGGGGAAGAACTGCAGCATACAGTGCATCCATAAAATCATCAATGCTCTGGAAGAGTTTCCGTGTCTTAAGATTGGAAGAACCCATCCGAAATGCAGATGACCCTGAACTAATGCAATTTGTCGATCGCATAGGAGAGGACTGGGAGCAATCCACAGTCGCACTGGACATCTTCAATACAACTACGAACATAGCAGATACGATTGAATTTCTGTATTCCTCTAACGTCCTTCGGGATCCAAGGACGTGCAAGAAACGCAACTTCCTCTCGCCGATCAACAAGAGCGTTGATAACTTCAACTATCGTATCCTAGATAGAGTTCCTGGTTATGAAAAGTCGTATTGTAGCCATGATCATGTATCCGAACAAGATGAAATCATACACGATCATGCGTATGCAACATTCGATTTCCTTAATAATTTTACACATTCTGGAATACCCAAGCACGAGCTCAAGCTTAAGGTGGGTGTTATATGTCATATTATGAAACGACTGGACATGGAAAAGGGTCTTGTGAAGAACGCGAGGGTTATGATTGTATCGATGCACACAAAGTTTGTAATGGTGAAGGTACTAGACGAAGCATCAGACGATGACTCATACACATACCCAATCTCTAGAGCTGATTTCTTGTACCAGCCAGATAATCGTCCTTGGACCATACATAGAAGGCAATTGCCCCTTCGATTATTTTACTCGACCACTTTCAATAGTTGTCAGGGGCTGACGTTAGATCGTGTCGTCATCGACCTCCGTATCGAGGTGTTTGCACATGGCCAGCTATACACGGCGCTTACTCGCATGTGGAATAGGCAGGATGTGCTCATCCTCCTTTCGCCAGAGAACACGGCGAGGTGCACCAAGAATATCGTCTACAGGGAGCTACTCTTATGATGAGGTACTATTTCTTAATCCGTCCTTTGATCGCGCAAGCCAGTAATTTTAAAGAAAAATGTGCATACCGATTTGGATTCGCATTAAGGTATGTCTTAACCTTCTACATGTACCATTAGTCGTATTAAGAATATCGTCTTCCTTTGTGCAGGTGAATTAGTAGACGTAACGAATACCATGCACCGAACTAGACTTCGGCCAAGGTACGCCCTAACCTGTCACGTATACCAACTTCCAAGCCCGGATGATAGATGGCCTGTTGTTTCATTACCATGAGATGTCATTGACTTTTTTTAATTTAAAGACAATAAAAAATGGATAGAATGGATAGAGGGAGGGGATTTGTAAATGGCATCCATCGCAGTGTTCGTCTAGTGGTCAGGTTATGGGCAACCCCCGTCCAGGCTCAAAACCCACTGACTATCATTAGATGATGCAAGACCAGAGAGTGGACAAAAAAAAAAAACCATCGCGGTCGTGGTCTAGTGGTCAGGCCATTGGTCATGGGCGACCCCCACCCAGGTGGTCAGGCCATTGGTAATGGGCGACCCCCACCCAGGCTCAAAACCCACTGACTCCCATCGAGTGGTAGAAGAGGAAAGACATGGAAAAAAAAAAAAGAGTTAAAAGAATATAGAACATAATGAAGTTGGCGAAGTGATAGTCTCATGGTACTTGAAATAACACCCATCTATCGTACGGGCACGAGATCATATGGCACCAGTGTGGGTCCAATTCCCACATGTTCTTGAATTATATATGATATGATATGATACAAGTAAAATTCTCGTTGTATACAAAAGGTCGGGAAAGAGAACGTTCAGCGGCAGCCAAGGCCGCGATTAAAGTTTCTTGTATCTATAAAGATCATTCCACGTCGTCTTATTAGTACGGATGTCTAGGAAAGTGGAGAAGTTATTATCAAAGAGGATGAATCTGGCTTCTTTGCTCTTCAGACGAATTGGCATCCCCTCCAAAAAATAAGTTAAAGGTAAAGATATCACATTATTAATACAAAGGTTGAGTGAGGAAGTCATTCGAGTGTAGTACGATCTAATAGCTCAAAAATGTTTACTGGCATCAGCTCTATTCCATTTTATTAATTTATGTTAGCATTTATATGACAAATATGCAAGAAATTATTGGGATTTCTTTGGTATATATAGACTACAGATACATAATGTAGCTAAGGCATTGAACAATATTGTTGACATCAAAGGCTCCAAAGTAAGGTAATAAAAACAACTAAAAAGATTGGATTTTTTGGAAAAGCAAAACACAAACCTTGGTTAGGCCATTCGTGATAGAGTTCTGAAGATGCAACCCTATCTCATTTGCAATAGCTGGAATGGAGAAAAGTTCTCAATGGCAATCTAAAATGGGGGCATAAAGTATTTGGTTTGTCTGGAAAAGAACTAGGAACATATTGCTAATATGAAAGAAAATGCCTCCACAGAGGGTCAACACCATGTTCAATGAGTTGCATGATTGGCTCAGGCGAATCGAACATGAGAAGAAAACATCTTTGATCTTTTGATATAACCTTGATGGATTGATAAGCTGGAAGACCCAATTTATGAAGGTGCCCAGACAACCACGAACCCATACACTTCGTCTAAAAAAGGGCCCGTGAAGTGGCACATTACCAAGCATGCAACAAGCTGCTCCACAGGGCGCGAATGGACCTTGTGACTAATCTGCATGACTGGTGATCCAAAGCGCTCAAAGGCCACTTAAGACTTCTGCAATTCATAGAAGATTCTTTCTGGAGGGAGTTGGACATCTATAGAGGTTTGTTTATCATGTAGTTAGTGAAGATAGGACGCCACCTCCTTCTGGTTATTATCCACCATGGTTGATATAGTCTCTGATATGCAAGAGGATGTGGCAAGAGATGACAATCCTTTACATAACCACTCAAAGAAATGAACACTGTAACTTTCGAACAACGTTGTCGATGACCTCCAAGGGGTAGAAGCCATTGTAGATGGGGCGCATCAATAGAAGATGCAGGCATGGAAGCATAATTTGACATTGTAGTTGTTTTCTTTTTACCCCTCTTGATGGCAATAGCAGACAATCTTCTTGCCTTGAAGTACCTCCAACATGCATTGGAGGTTGCATTTGTCCAAAAGCAGCTCCAACATGTGCAGGATGAATAAGGTATCCAGAAGTACTTCCAACATGCGTTGGAGGCGCACCTTGTGCAAGACTTTATCTACATGATCTCCAAATTGCATTGGAGGTGTTGAGGATCCAACAATATTGCTTATTTTGATAACTTCAACTATCATATCCTAGATAGAGTTCCTGGTTATGAAAAGTCGTATTGTAGCCATGATCATGTATCCGAACAAGATGAAATCATACACGATCATGCGTATGCAACATTCGATTTCCTTAATAATTTTACACATTCTGGAATACCCAAGCACGAGCTCAAGCTTAAGGTGGGTGTTATATGTCATATTATGAAACGACTGGACATGGAAAAGGGTCTTGTGAAGAACGCGAGGGTTATGATTGTATCGATGCACACAAAGTTTGTAATGGTGAAGGTACTAGACGAAGCATCAGACGATGACTCATACACATACCCAATCTCTAGAGCTGATTTCTTGTACCAGCCAGATAATCGTCCTTGGACCATACATAGAAGGCAATTGCCCCTTCGATTATTTTACTCGACCACTTTCAATAGTTGTCAGGGGCTGACGTTAGATCGTGTCGTCATCGACCTCCGTATCGAGGTGTTTGCACATGGCCAGCTATACACGGCGCTTACTCGCATGTGGAATAGGCAGGATGTGCTCATCCTCCTTTCGCCAGAGAACACGGCGAGGTGCACCAAGAATATCGTCTACAGGGAGCTACTCTTATGATGAGGTACTATTTCTTAATCCGTCCTTTGATCGCGCAAGCCAGTAATTTTAAAGAAAAATGTGCATACCGATTTGGATTCGCATTAAGGTATGTCTTAACCTTCTACATGTACCATTAGTCGTATTAAGAATATCGTCTTCCTTTGTGCAGGTGAATTAGTAGACGTAACGAATACCATGCACCGAACTAGACTTCGGCCAAGGTACGCCCTAACCTGTCACGTATACCAACTTCCAAGCCCGGATGATAGATGGCCTGTTGTTTCATTACCATGAGATGTCATTGACTTTTTTTAATTTAAAGACAATAAAAAATGGATAGAATGGATAGAGGGAGGGGATTTGTAAATGGCATCCATCGCAGTGTTCGTCTAGTGGTCAGGAACCTTATGGGCAACCCCCGTCCAGGCTCAAAACCCACTGACTATCATTAGATGATGCAAGACCAGAGAGTGGACAAAAAAAAAAAAAAACCATCGCGGTCGTGGTCTAGTGGTCAGGCCATTGGTCATGGGCGACCCCCACCCAGGTGGTCAGGCCATTGGTAATGGGCGACCCCCACCCAGGCTCAAAACCCACTGACTCCCATTGAGTGGTAGAAGAGGAAAGACATGGAAAAAAAAAAAAAGAGTTAAAAGAATATAGAACATAATGAAGTTGGCGAAGTGATAGTCTCATGGTACTTGAAATAACACCCATCTATCGTACGGGCACGAGATCATATGGCACCAGTGTGGGTCCAATTCCCACATGTTCTTGAATTATATATGATATGATATGATACAAGTAAAATTCTCGTTGTATACAAAAGGCTGGGAAAGAGAAACGTTCGCGGCAGCCAAGGCCGCGATTAAAGTTTCTTGTATCTATAAAGATCATTCCACGTCGTCTTATTAGTACGGATGTCTAGGAAAGTGGAGAAGTTATTATCAAAGAGGATGAATCTGGCTTCTTTGCTCTTCAGACGAATTGGCATCCCCTCCAAAAAATAAGTTAAAGGTAAAGATATCACATTATTAATACAAAGGTTGAGTGAGGAAGTCATTCGAGTGTAGTACGATCTAATAGCTCAAAAATGTTTACTGGCATCAGCTCTATTCCATTTTATTAATTTATGTTAGCATTTATATGACAAATATGCAAGAAATTATTGGGATTTCTTTGGTATATATAGACTACAGATACATAATGTAGCTAAGGCATTGAACAATATTGTTGACATCAAAGGCTCCAAAGTAAGGTAATAAAAACAACTAAAAAGATTGGATTTTTTGGAAAAGCAAAACACAAACCTTGGTTAGGCCATTCGTGATAGAGTTCTGAAGATGCAACCCTATCTCATTTGCAATAGCTGGAATGGAGAAAAGTTCTCAATGGCAATCTAAAATGGGGCACGCAAAGTATTTGGTTTGTCTGGAAAAGAACTAGGAACATATTGCTAATATGAAAGAAAATGCCTCCACAGAGGGTCAACACCATGTTCAATGAGTTGCATGATTGGCTCAGGCGAATCGAACATGAGAAGAAAACATCTTTGATCTTTTGATATAACCTTGATGGATTGATAAGCTGGAAGACCCAATTTATGAAGGTGCCCAGACAACCACGAACCCATACACTTCGTCTAAAAAAGGGCCCGTGAAGTGGCACATTACCAAGCATGCAACAAGCTGCTCCACATGGCGCGAATGGACCTTGTGACTAATCTGCATGACTGGTGATCCAAAGCGCTCAAAGGCCACTTAAGACTTCTGCAATTCATAGAAGATTCTTTCTGGAGGGAGTTGGACATCTATAGAGGTTTGTTTATCATGTAGTTAGTGAAGATAGGACGCCACCTCCTTCTGGTTATTATCCACCATGGTTGATATAGTCTCTGATATGCAAGAGGATGTGGCAAGAGATGACAATCCTTTACATAACCACTCAAAGAAATGAACACCTGTAACTCGGGCAACGTTGTCAGATGACCTCCAAGGGGTAGAAGCCATTGTAGATGGGGGCGCATCAATAGAAGATGCAGGCATGGAAGCATAATTTGACATTGTAGTTGTTTTCTTTTTACCCCTCTTGATGGCAATAGCAGACAATCTTCTTGCCTTGAAGTACCTCCAACATGCATTGGAGGTTGCATTTGTCCAAAAGCAGCTCCAACATGTGCAGGATGAATAAGGTATCCAGAAGTACTTCCAACATGCGTTGGAGGCACACCTTGTGCAAGACTTTATCTACATGATCTCCAAATTGCATTGGAGGTGTTGAGGATCCAACAATATTGCTTATTTTGATAACTTCAACTATCATATCCTAGATAGAGTTCCTGGTTATGAAAAGTCGTATTGTAGCCATGATCATGTATCCGAACAAGATGAAATCATACACGATCATGCGTATGCAACATTCGATTTCCTTAATAATTTTACACATTCTGGAATACCCAAGCACGAGCTCAAGCTTAAGGTGGGTGTTATATGTCATATTATGAGCTTATTTGGACATGGAAAAGGGTCTTGTGAAGAACGCGAGGGTTATGATTGTATCGATGCACACAAAGTTTGTAATGGTGAAGGTACTAGACGAAGCATCAGACGATGACTCATACACATACCCAATCTCTAGAGCTGATTTCTTGTACCAGCCAGATAATCGTCCTTGGACCATACATAGAAGGCAATTGCCCCTTCGATTATTTTACTCGACCACTTTCAATAGTTGTCAGGGGCTGACGTTAGATCGTGTCGTCATCGACCTCCGTATCGAGGTGTTTGCACATGGCCAGCTATACACGGCGCTTACTCGCATGTGGAATAGGCAGGATGTGCTCATCCTCCTTTCGCCAGAGAACACGGCGAGGTGCACCAAGAATATCGTCTACAGGGAGCTACTCTTATGATGAGGTACTATTTCTTAATCCGTCCTTTGATCGCGCAAGCCAGTAATTTTAAAGAAAAATGTGCATACCGATTTGGATTCGCATTAAGGTATGTCTTAACCTTCTACATGTACCATTAGTCGTATTAAGAATATCGTCTTCCTTTGTGCAGGTGAATTAGTAGACGTAACGAATACCATGCACCGAACTAGACTTCGGCCAAGGTACGCCCTAACCTGTCACGTATACCAACTTCCAAGCTTGGGATGATAGATGGCTGTTGTTTCATTACCATGAGATGTCATTGACTTTTTAATTTAAAGACAATAAAAAATGGATAGAATGGATAGAGGGAGGGGATTTGTAAATGGCATCCATCGCAGTTGTTCGATCTAGTAGTGGTCGTTATGGGCAACCCCCCGCCCGTGCTCAAAACCCAATCGACTATCATTAGATGATGCAAGACTAGAGAGTGGACAAAAAAAAAAAAAAAAAAAAACCATCGATGGTCGTGGTCTAGTGGTCGCCATTGGTCATGGGCGACCCCCACCCTGTGGTCGGGGCCATTGGTAATGGGCGACCCCCACCCAGGCTCAAAACCCACTGACTCCCATCGAGTGGTAGAAGAGGAAAGACATGGAAAAAAAAAAAAGAGTTAAAAGAATATAGAACATAACGAAGTTGGCGAAGTGATAGTCTCATGGTACTTGAAATAACACCCATCTATCGTACGGGCACGAGATCATATGGCACCAGTGTGGGTCCAATTCCCACATGTTCTTGAATTATATATGATATGATATGATACAAGTAAAATTCTCGTTGTATACAAAAGGCTGGGAAAGAGAACGTTGGCGGACCAAGGCCATGATTAAAGTTTCTTGTATCTATAAAGATCATTCCACGTCGTCTTATTAGTACGGATGTCTAGGAAAGTGGAGAAGTTATTATCAAAGAGGATGAATCTGGCTTCTTTGCTCTTCAGACGAATTGGCATCCCCTCCAAAAAATAAGTTAAAGGTAAAGATATCACATTATTAATACAAAGGTTGAGTGAGGAAGTCATTCGAGTGTAGTATGATCTAATAGCTCAAAAATGTTTACTGGCATCAGCTCTATTCCATTTTATTAATTTATGTTAGCATTTATATGACAAATATGCAAGAAATTATTGGGATTTCTTTGGTATATATAGACTACAGATACATAATGTAGCTAAGGCATTGAACAATATTGTTGACATCAAAGGCTCCAAAGTAAGGTAATAAAAACAACTAAAAAGATTGGATTTTTTGGAAAAGCAAAACACAAACCTTGGTTAGGCCATTCGTGATAGAGTTCTGAAGATGCAACCCTATCTCATTTGCAATAGCTGCAATGGAGAAAAGTTCTCAATGGCAATCTAAAATGGGGCACGCAAAGTATTTGGTTTGTCTGGAAAAGAACTAGGAACATATTGCTAATATGAAAGAAAATGCCTCCACAGAGGGTCAACACCATGTTCAATGAGTTGCGTGATTGGCTCAGGCGAATCGAACATGAGAAGAAAACATCTTTGATCTTTTGATATAACCTTGATGGATTGATAAGCTGGAAGACCCAATTTATGAAGGTGCCCAGACAACCACGAACCCATACACTTCGTCTAAAAAAGGGCCCGTGAAGTGGCACACCACCAAGCATGGAAGGAGCTGCTCCACATGGCGCGAATGGACCTTGTGACTAATCTGCATGACTGGTGATCCAAAGCGCTCAAAGGCCACTTAAGACTTCTGCAATTCATAGAAGATTCTTTCTGGAGGGAGTTGGACATCTATGGAGGTTTGTTTATCATGTAGTTAGTGAAGATAGGACGCCACCTCCTTCTGGTTATTATCCACCATGGTTGATATAGTCTCTGATATGCAAGAGGATGTGGCAAGAAATGACAATCCTTTACATAACCACTCAAAGAAATGAACACCTGTAACTCGGGCAACGTTGTCAGATGACCTCCAAGGGGTAGAAGTCATTGTAGATGGGGGTGCATCAATAGAAGATGCAGGCATGGAAGCATAATTTGACATTGTAGTTGTTTTTTTTTTACCCCTCTTGATGGCAATAGCAGACAATCTTCTTGCCTTGAAGTACCTCCAACATGCATTGGAGGTTGCATTTGTCCAGAAGCAGCTCCAACATGTGCAGGATGAATAAGGTATCCAGAAGTACTTCCAACATGCGTTGGAGGCGCACCTTGTGCAAGACTTTATCTACATGATCTCCAAATTGCATTGGAGGTGTTGAGGATCCAACAATATTGCTTATTTTGATAACTTCAACTATCGTATCCTAGATAGAGTTCCTGGTTATGAAAAGTCGTATTGTAGCCATGATCATGTATCCGAACAAGATGAAATCATACACGATCATGCGTATGCAACATTCGATTTCCTTAATAATTTTACACATTCTGGAATACCCAAGCATGAGCTCAAGCTTAAGGTGGGTGTTATATGTCATATTATGAAACGACTGGACATGGAAAAGGGTCTTGTGAAGAACGTGAGGGTTATGATTGTATCGATGCACACAAAGTTTGTAATGGTGAAGGTACTAGACGAAGCATCAGACGATGACTCATACACATACCCAATCTCTAGAGCTGATTTCTTGTACCGGCCGGATAATCGCCTTGGACCATACATAGAAGGCAATTGCCCCTTGATTATTTTACTCGACCACTTTCAATAGTTGTGTGGGGCGACGTTAGATCGGTCGCCATCGACCTCCGTGATCGAGGTGTTTGCACATGGCCAGCTATACACCGCGGCTTTTACTCGCGATGTGGAATAGGCGGGGATGTGCTCATCCTCCTTTCGCCCGAGAGAACACGGCGAGGTGCACCAAGAATATCGCCTCTCTGTGGAGCTACTCTTATGATGAGGTACTATTTCTTAATCCGGCCCTTTGATCGCGCCAAGCCGTTTAATTTTAAAGAAAAATGTGCATACCGATTTGGATTTAGATTAAGGTATGTCTTAACCTTCTACATGTACCATTAGTCATTATTAAGAATATCGTCTTCCTTTGTGCAGGTGAATTAGTAGACGTAACGAATACCATGCACCGAACTAGACTTCGGCCAAGGTACGCCCTAACCTGTCACGTATACCAACTTCCAAGCCCGGATGATAGATGGCCTGTTGTTTCATTACCATGAGATGTCATTGACTTTTTTTAATTTAAAGACAATAAAAAATGGATAGAATGGATAGAGGGAGGGGATTTGTAAATGGCATCCATCGCAGTTGTTCGCCTAGTGGTCGGGGTTATGGGCAACCCCCGCCCGTGCTCAAAACCCAATCGACTATCATTAGATGATGCAAGACCAGAGAGTGGACAAAAAAAGAAAAAAAAAAAAAACCATCGCGGTCGTGGTCTAGTGGTCAGGCCATTGGTCATGGGCGACCCCCACCCAGGTGGTCAGGCCATTGGTAATGGGCGACCCCCACCCAGGCTCAAAACCCACTGACTCCCATCGAGTGGTAGAAGAGGAAAGACATGGAAAAAAAAAAAAGAGTTAAAAGAATATAGAACATAATGAAGTTGGCGAAGTGATAGTCTCATGGTACTTGAAATAACACCCATCTATCGTACGGGCACGAGATCATATGGCACCAGTGTGGGTCCAATTCCCACATGTTCTTGAATTATATATGATATGATATGATATGATACAAGTAAAATTCTCGTTGTATACAAAAGGCTGGGAAAGAGAAACGTTCGCGGCAGCCAAGGCCGCGATTAAAGTTTCTTGTATCTATAAAGATCATTCCACGTCGTCTTATTAGTACGGATGTCTAAGAAAGTGGAGAAGTTATTATCAAAGAGGATGAATCTGGCTTCTTTGCTCTTCAGACGAATTGGCATCCCCTCCAAAAAATAAGTTAAAGGTAAAGATATCACATTATTAATACAAAGGTTGAGTGAGGAAGTCATTCGAGTGTAGTACGATCTAATAGCTCAAAAATGTTTACTGGCATCAGCTCTATTCCATTTTATTAATTTATGTTAGCATTTATATGACAAATATGCAAGAAATTATTGGGATTTCTTTGGTATATATAGACTACAGATACATAATGTAGCTAAGGCATTGAACAATATTGTTGACATCAAAGGCTCCAAAGTAAGGTAATAAAAACAACTAAAAAGATTGGATTTTTTGTAAAAGCAAAACACAAACCTTGGTTAGGCCATTCGTGATAGAGTTCTGAAGATGCAACCCTATCTCATTTGCAATAGCTGGAATGGAGAAAAGTTCTCAATGGCAATCTAAAATGGGGCACGCATAAAGTATTTGGTTTGTCCGAAAAGAACTAGGAACATATTGCTAATATGAAAGAAAATGCCTCCACAGAGGGTCAACACCATGTTCAATGAGTTGCGTGATTGGCTCAGGCGAATCGAACATGAGAAGAAAACATCTTTGATCTTTTGATATAACCTTGATGGATTGATAAGCTGGAAGACCCAATTTATGAAGGTGCCCAGACAACCACGAACCCATACACTTCGTCTAAAAAAGGGCCCGTGAAGTGGCACACCACCAAGCATGCAACAAGCTGCTCCACATGGCGCGAATGGACCTTGTGACTAATCTGCATGACTGGTGATCCAAAGCGCTCAAAGCCCACTTAAGACTTCTGCAATTCATAGAAGATTCTTTCTGGAGGGAGTTGGACATCTATGGAGGTTTGTTTATCATGTAGTTAGTGAAGATAGGACGCCACCTCCTTCTGGTTATTATCCACCATGGTTGATATAGTCTCTGATATGCAAGAGGATGTGACAAGAGATGACAATCCTTTACATAACCACTCAAAGAAATGAACACCTGTAACTCGGGCAACGTTGTCAGATGACCTCCAAGGGGTAGAAGCCATTGTAGATGGGGGTGCATCAATAGAAGATGCAGGCATGGAAGCATAATTTCACATTGTAGTTGTTTTTTTTTACCCCTCTTGATGGCAATAGCAGACAATCTTCTTGCCTTGAAGTACCTCCAACATGCATTGGAGGTTGCATTTGTCCAGAAGCAGCTCCAACATGTGCAGGATAAATAAGGTATCCAGAAGTACTTCCAACATGCGTTGGAGGCGCACCTTGTGCAAGACTTTATCTACATGATCTCCAAATTGCATTGGAGGTGTTGAGGATCCAACAATATTGCTTATTTTGAAAGACCTCCAACATGTGTTGGAAGTGCCGAGTCCCCAACTCCACCTCCAACAGAACCTCCAACATTAGTGTCAAGTCCTTAACTCCACCTCTAAGAGAAGCTCCAACATGTGTGGAAAGCATTGCTCCTTATGCAATTGAACCTCCACTAGTCACCAATATAAGAAGGCGTGGCCATAGTGGCATGCAGTGAAATCGCAGTCGAAGCTACAACAGAGGAAGAGGGGACTGAAACAAGAAGCTAAGAAGAAGAAATACCTAAAGATCCAGTATTTATAGACATGCCAGTAGAAGAGGACAGAACATGCTGTAATGCTGCTAAGGGATTAAGGTGCACATATGCAGTTTTTCATTTCTCGTCAGAGCTGATCCATGGGTAATATTAGCAGCCATAGTTGAACCTTCAGGGGTCAGCCTATGAGCATCCAAGACATCCATCCATGGAGAAACCACCAATCCTTAGCATCAGTCTATTGTGACATGTGTGGGTCACCTTTGGTGCGTTTTGAAGGGCTATGACTGGGAAACTAACATTAAATCCTAGCCACTTTTTCAGTATGCATCAGATCAAAATGTTGAAATGTACATTAAATGTGAAAATTCACCCGGGGAGGGGGAGGTAATCCTTGCAGTAATAGGTCTATTGTATTCTTTGTTTGGGTCCCATAGGCGTTTTGGTCTCCATTGGCGATAAATTTTAATTCAATTAAAGTCTAATTATAAAGCCTCTAAGTACAAGTATCGGATACCTAGTGCTTATTTAAAATGCATGTCTCTGAACTATCACATTTGAAAGAAGCACTGACAGAATATGGAGAATTTGTGAACTCACGTACAAAGCCTGCACCATGTGGATCAACACTCCCCGTATTGTACATACCTTGCCCATGTCGCATGTCCATTTGGACACCCTTCACGTATTCAAACATTCTGTATCACCCATGTTCTGCATTTGGAAAGAGGGGTATACTGATACTGGGGCATTATATACCTGTTTAAGTGACTTGCCATTAAAGTCTAGGTATTACAATGCACACAAAACACATGGAAGGATGCATGTTTCTCGCCTGTCTAGAAAGCGACATTATGCAAGCTGGTGGACGCAGGCACTCTCGGCTATGTATGTACTCCCAAAATCCAACCCTGACTTTCGACATCGCAAACCTTACTCCCCCTTTTCATCCTCGTCCTGCGGGTGGTTCATATGCATCAATCATATATCAAAATGGCATATAATCTCATACCCCTACTTATGCGGAGTAAGGATGGGCACACGTTTACGAGTCATATTTTATGCCTGGATTTCACAACACAATGGTGATACTAATAGACAGAATATGATTGAAATAAGATCAGAATAACAATATAACTTCTCTCAATGTCTTTCAAGTGGAACATCGCCCGAAAGATTGTTTATTGTATGTTGTGACTCGTTCAACAGTGTTATAGATGAACACCTATAGCTTAAAATATTGTGACTACTGGAAAGTGATGTGATTGTGTCTGCAAAACATAAAACACGTACAGACATTTCTACAACATTAAACTACTCAGTTGCATACACAATTCAATCGAGGAGCACTTGTGGACGGGCTTGTACATGAATGTAAGGGACCTACAAATTGATTGTAAGGACATGTAGGGATCTACTTTTATTTAAATATATAGATTGTGAAAACATGACTTCACTGTTTGATTTAGGCCACTTCACCCTCAAGAAACTGGAGGGCGACCCTCCTTGCGCGGCACCTTGTTTTTTTAGCAGGGTTGCCTAACCCGAACTGCACGATTTCGTGCAATTCTAGCCTATATACGTGTATCAAGCATGTACACCACGTGTGATTGCACTTCGAATAGACCCTTTTGTTTCCTGGTGCTAAGGCAACCCTGCCAACAAACCCGAACTATGGCTTCTCAATCTCCTTCGTCTGTCAGTTTCTCCTCTTCGCAGCTGCATTCTGCATATACAAAGCAGAGTGGAGTGGTGCATCTGAACTGTTGCAAGATGAGGCAACTGGATCTTCACCATCCAGATAATTCGTAACCCCCTTAGACCATTAAAGCCATCTTCATGACCTTCTATATAACTTGTCATTGTTGTTTGACCTTTTTGCTCCTTTTACCTTGGATCCAACGCCTCATCTCTAACGGCTTCGTCTTGAAGCTTCAGCTACCCTCCCGACCTCCAAGCGCCTAGCTATGGATGCCACACATGAGCTTTAAGTATATTCTCGTTGTATGGATGATCTTGACGTATGACTAGCTCTTAAGCTTGCACACATTATATATCAAGGAACTCTCGCTTGTAATTTTGCTTTGACCTATAACAATAGTATACATTTGTTAGTATGCTCCTCGTTCTAGAGGCCTCAAACCTACTTCGGCTCCCAAGTCAAGTCCACCTTTGATCTTCATGGACCAACTGGGGGACAAAAATCAAACATGACTTTGGTGCAATCCGTAGTGCCTTGGTGCTAGAATCTTCATATATGAGAGTGAGATCTTTCCAATGACAATAAAATCATATGGAATGGAGTTGGGATCTTCAAATTATGGTGTTTTAAGTTCTTTAAAAAATGCATAACTTATGAATTTCAACTCAGTTTTCTATCCGATCTTCTTCCAAAGATTTTATCCTAATGTACATTGCGCGACAACTTTTGGGTTCGATGAGCCACACAAACATTATATTATCGTATTTCTCAGTATGCCCTTTCATTCAATTAGCTCTTTGGTAATTATTCAAAACATTAACAACTCTTTCTGATAAATTCTGTATCAATTTATGGGGAACTAGCTCGAATTTGTGAGCGAGAAGAACCACCTTTATTAATTATTGAAGATTGACGTATTCGTTTGCTTGAGGGGGGTTAATCCCCCCGTCATAAAGACGCATTTGAAGGCCACTCCAGCGGCGGATTCACTCAAGTAAATCCCTCGCTCATCAGGACACATCTTCTTCCCCTTGCTTGAGTCTCTGTCACTGGCAATAGTAGAACGATTTGTTTAAGCGAACCCTTCTACAAGGAGGGCAAGGCCAAAGATGTTATATATAGAAGACCTTCGGTCTCTACACATTCATATTCATTGCAGAATCTCGGCTTTCAGGAAGCGCCCTTAAGAACACAAAGGTGCTCTCCCTCCCTCCCTCCCTCCCTCCCTCCCTCCCTCCCTCTTGGTTTTCCACATGCACGCAAAATTTGCCTCTCTCGTGCTATACAGTGAGAGATAAAAAAATATACGTATTTTATGAGAGCTGCAGGAGAGATTATTTTCTCTCGTGCCTTAACCCTCTTAGTTAGCAAATTTTTTGATGGGCGAGGGGGCGGTCTTGGTGAGCACGCAGGCAGCTTTTGCCTTCTATGCTATGGCGGCTATGAGGAGACTACCCATAGCTATGGCTATGGGTTTAAGGTTTTTTTTTGTTGTTCTATGGCTATGGCTTAAGGGGTTTCCGTGGTTCTATGGCGTAATGCTTCTTTTGTTCTTGAAAATCTCATGTCAAAGACCATTGCTGCGATTCCGATGCTGTTATTTTCTACATATCCTTCTTTTTTCTGATTTCTAGTTTAGATCACTATGTCGGATTTTTTCTTCTTTTTTTAGATTTCTGCTTTAGCATAAGGGTTAGAAACGACAGCCCCTTTTGCAACAGGCAGAGGGTTTTACAGCAGGTACTGGATTTCTTCTGGAGCAGGGGATTTTGCATCAAGTAGGAGATTTCATTTGAAGCATCATGTCTGCAAAAAATTGTGTCTGATTTGCCTTGTATAAACTGCATTATGAGCTTCGATCCCATACCTTTGCATGAATACCCTTCAATTCTTTCAAATTCCTTCTAAAGAATGTGTTTCATGCAAAAAAACCCATTTTTGGCAGAAAGAATCATGTTTTGGGTTGTAAATTCAGGCTGCCAAGGGCTTTGTAACACCTGCGCCCTTTGGGTCTTCACAGGCTCAGGGAAGTAATGAAAGAACCTGGCCACGATCCTTTCAGATAATCTGCATTTTTCCACATGAATTTTTTCAGAGAAACAGCTACAGAATTGCAGGGAACATGGTCTTATCTGGTGGGCATGGCTTTGCCTTGGCAAACAAGCACGAAACAAAATATAATCTAGATTTTTAGTTAACCAGAGAAAATTTTGTTCTTTATTTATATCATTTCTTTGAAACACCCTGCAGAAGAAGAAGAATGCTATGTTGAATCAGATTCGAATCAAAACTTCCCTCCAATTTGCTTCTCGAATCCGCTTTGATCTGAATTCATGTATTCCTCTAACGTCCTTCGGGATCCAACGACGTGCAAGAAACGCAACTTCCTCTCGCCGATCAACAAGAGCGTTGATAACTTCAACTATCGTATCGTAGGTAGAGTTCCTGGTTATGAAAAGTCATATTATAGCCATGATCATGTATCCGAACAAGATGAAATCATGCACGGTCATGCGTATGCAACATCCGATTTCCTTAATAATTTTACACATTCTGGAATACCCAACCACGAGCTCAGGCTTAAGGTGGGTGCTATATATGTCATATTATGAAACGACTGGACATGGAAAAGGGTCTTGTGAAGAATGCGAGGGTTATGATTGTATCGATGCACACAAAGTTTGTTATGGTGAAGGTACTAGGCGAAGCATCAGACGATGACTCATGCACATACCCAATCTCTAGAGCTGATTTCTTCTACCAGCCAGATAATCGTCCTTGGACCATACATAGAAGGCAATTGCCCCTTCGATTTTCTTACTCGACCACTTTCAATAGTTGTCAGGGGCTGACGTTAGATCGTGTCGTCATCGACCTCCGTACCGAGGTGTTTGCACATGGCCAGCTATACACGGTGCTTACTCGCATGCGGAATAGGCATGACGTGATCATCCTCCTTTTGCCAGAGAACACGGCGAGGTGCACCAAGAATATCGTCTACAGGGAGCTACTCTTATGATGAGGTACTATTTCTTAATCCGTCCTTTGATCGCGCAAGCCAGTAACTTTAAAGAAAAATGTGCATACCGATTTGGATTTGCATTAAGGTACGTCTTAACCTTCTACATGTACCATTAATTGTATTAAGAATATCATCTTCCTTTGTGCAGGTGAATTAGTAGATGTAACGAATACCATGCACCGAACTAGACTTCGGCCAAGGTACGCCCTAACCTGTCACATATACCAACTTTCAAGCCCGGATGATAGATGGCCTATTGTTTCATTACCATGAGATGTCATTGACCCACTTTTTTTTAATTTAAAGACAATAAAAAATGGATAGAATGGATAGAGGGAGGGGATTTGTAAATGGCATCCATCGCAGTGTTCGTCTAGTGGTCAGGTCATTGGTTATGGGCAACCCCCGTCCAGGCTCAAAACCCACTGACTATCATTGGATGATGCAAGACCAGAGAGTGGACAAAAAAAGAAAAAAAAGGCCATCGCGGTCGTGGTCTAGTGGTCAGGCCATTGGTCATGGGCGACCCCCACCCAGGCTCAAAACCCACTGACACACATCGGGTGGTGGTGAATAAAGAATGGATAAGAAATCCCACTGCAGTTGTTGTCTAGTGGTCAGGCCATTGGTAACGGGCGACCCCCACTCAGGCTCAAAACCCACTGACTCCCACTGAGTGGTAGAAGAGGAAAGACATGGAAAAAAAAAGAGTTAAAAGAATATAGAACATAATGAAGTCCAACAAGTACCTTCGCCACGCCCTTTGCTAGAGCAAAAAGTTAGTACGGATGTCTAGGAAAGTGGAGAAGTTATTATCAAAGATGATGAATTTGGCTTCTTTACTGTTCAGACGAATTGCCATCCCCTCCAAAAAATAAGTTAAAGGTAAGATATCACATTATTAATACAAAGGTTGAGTGAGGACGTCATTCGAGTAAATGTAGTACGATCTAATAGCTCAAAAATGTTTACTGGCATCAGTTCTATTCCATTTTGTTAATTTATGTTAGCATTTATATGACAAATATGCAAGAAATTATTGGGATTTCTTTGGGTATATATAGACTACAGATACATAATGTAGCTAAGGCATTGAATAATATTGTTGACATCAAAGGCTCCAAAGTAAGATAATAAAAACAACTAAAGATTGGATTTTTTGTAAAAGCGAAACACAAACCTTGGTTAGGCCATTCGTGATAGAGTTCTGAAGATGCAACCCTATCTCATTTGCAATTTCTGAAATGGGGAAAAGTCTTCAATGGCAATCTAAAATGGGGCACGCAGAGTATTTGGTTTGTCTGGAAAAGAACTAGGAACATATTGCTAATATGAAAGAAAATGCCTCCACAGAGGGTCAACACCATGTTCAATGAGTTGCGTGACTGGCTCAGGCGAATCGAACATGAGAAGAAAACATCTTTGATCTTTTGATATAACCTTGATGGATTGATAAGCTGGAAGACCCAATTTATGAAGGTGCCCAGACAACCACGACCCCATACACTTCGTCTAAAAAGGGGCTCGTGAAGTGGCACACCACCAAGCATGCAACAAGCTGTTCCACATGGCGCGAATGGACCTCGTCACTAATCTGCATGACTGGTGATCCAAAGCGCTCAAAGGCCACTCGAGACTTCTGCAATTCATAGAAGATTCTTTCTGGAGGGAGTTGGACATCTATGGAGGTTTGTTTATCATGTAGTTAGTGAAGATAGGACGCCACCTCCTTCTGGTTATTATCCACCATGGTTGATATAGTCTCTGATATGCAAGAGGATGTGGCAAGAGGTGACAATCCTTTATATAACCACTCAAAGAAATGGACACCTATAACTCGGGCAACGTTGTCAGATGACCTCCAAGGGGTAGAAGCCATTGTAGATGGGGGTGCATCAATAGAAGATGCAGGCATGGAAGCATAATTTGACATTGTAGTTGTTTTTTTTCCCCCTCTTGATGGCAATAGCATTCTTGCCTTGAAGTACCTCCAACATGCATTGGAGGTTGCATTTGTCCAGAAGCAGCTCCAACATGTGCAGGATGAATAAGGTATCCAGAAGTACTTCCAACATGCATTGGAGGCGCACCTTGTGCAAGACTTTATCTACATGATCTCCAATTGCATTGGAGGTGTTGAGGATCCAAAGATATTGCTTGTTTTGAAAGACCTCCAACATGTGTTGGAAGTGCCGAGTCCCCAACTCCACCTCCAACAGAACCTCCAACATTTGTTGACAGTGTCGAGTCCTTAACTCCACCTCTAAGAAAAGCTCCAACATGTGTGGAAAGCATTGCTCCTTATGCAATTGAACCTCCACCAATCACCAACATAAGAAGGCGTGGCCATAGTGGCATGCAGTGAAATCGCAGTCGAAGCTACAACAGAGGAAGAGGGGAATGAAACAAGAAGCTAAGAAGAAGAAACACCTAAAGATCCAGTATTTATAGACATGCCAGTAGAAGAGGACAGAACATGCTGTAATGCTGCTAAGGGATTAAGGTGCACATATGCAGTTTTTCGTTTCTCGTCAGAGCTGATCCATGGGTAATATTAGCAGCTATAGTTGAACCTTCAGGGGTCAGCCTATGAGCATCCAAGACACCCGTCCATGGAGAAACCATCAATCCTTAGCAGCATTCTATTGTGACATGTGTGGGTCACCTTTGGTGCGTTTTGAAGGGCTGCGACTGGGAAACTAACATTAAATCCTAGCCACTTTTTCAATATGCATCAGATCAAAATGTTGAAATGTACATTAAATGTGAAAATTCACCCGGGGATCAATTAAAGTCTAATTATAAAGCCTCTAAGTACAAGTATTGGATACCTAGTGCTTATTTCAAATGCATGTCTCTGAACTATCACATTTGAAAGAAGCACTGACAGAATATGGAGAATTTGTAAACTCACGTACAAAGCCTGCACCATGTGGATCAACACTCCCCGTGTTGTACATACCTTGCCCATGTCGCGTGTCCATGTGGACACCCTTCACGTATCCAAACATTCTGTATCACCCATGTTCTGCGTTTGGGAAGAGGGGGATACTGGGGCATTATATACCTGTTTAAGTGACTTGCCATTAAAGTCACCACAATGTTGAACAGTCGTAACCCCCTTAGACCATTAAAGCCATCTTCATGACCTTCTATATAACTCGTCATTGTTGTTTGACCTTTTTGATCCTTTTACCTTGGATCCAACGCCTCATCTCTAACGTCTTCGTCTTGAAGCTTCGGCTACCCTCCCGACCTCCAAGCGCCTAGCTATGGATGCCACACATGAGCTTTAGTATATTCTCGTTGTATGGATGATCTTGACGTATGACTAGCTCTTAAGCTTGCACACATTATATATCAAGGAACTCTCGCTTGTAATTTTGCTTTGACCTATAACAATAGTATACATTTGTTAGTATGCTCCTCGTTCTAGAGGCCTCGAACCTACTTCGGCTCCCAAGTCAAGTCCACCTTTGATCTTCATGGACCAACTGGGGGACAAAAATCAAACATGACTTTGGTGCAATCAGTAGTGCCTTGGTGCTAGAATCTTCATAGATGAGAGTGAGATCTTTCCAATGACAATAAAATCATCTGAAATGGAGTTGGGATCTTCAAATTATGGTGTTTTAAGTGCTTTAAAAAATGATTCAGAAGAGCATAACTTATGAATTTCAACTCAGTTTTCTATCCAATCTTCTTGGAAAGATTTTATCCTAATGTACATCGCGCGACAACTTTATATTATCGTATTTCTCAAAATGCCCTTTCATTCAATTAGCTCTTTGGTAATTATTCAAAACATTAACAACTGTTTCTGATAAATTCTGTATCAATTTATGGGGAACTAGCTTTCAATTTATGAGCTTAGAAGAACGAAAAGGACAAAGGACGAGCTACATTCAATGTCCCTCTCCCGCATTCCTCGCCGGATATATCCGAATTTGTGCGCCGTGATTTGAATGCAGGCCTTTTGGTTTGGAGGAACAGAATCTAACAATGTCCACACAACTTCATCCGTGTTTTGAGAATTACGTTTCCAACAATGTTGCTCTAACATGTCAAAGGTATTTTAATTCTCGCTTTTTCAATGGAAAGCTTTGATACACGTTCCATCCGACTTATCTTCTTGTTTTGTTTATTTATTCTTCCAGATTAAGTCAAGTTCCAACCGGCAAGAGGGCCATCAAAACTTGATACACGTTCAGCAGATCAATGAAGAAGTGAAGCGACTATGCAATTTGGGGAAATTAGAGACGGCATGGCAGATTTTAAATCGCATAAATTGCGTAAGATAAGGTAACCCTTTTCGATGTTTATGTTTGTCTTCTACGAGCATGCACTAATATGAGGGTTCCGACCGAGGGTAAAAGAGTGCATGCTCATTTAATCAAATCAGCTTTTCAGCCGGACATTTTCTTAACCAATACCCTTTTCAACATGTATGCTAACTACAAGCAAGCATAGTCAAACGAAGCTATCCTTTATAGAATGGTTTCAAAGAATGTTTATACACGGACTATAATGCTTGCAAGATATACCAGCTTGGACATGATAAAGAAGCTTTGGTGTTGTTCCAAGATATGCAAGATGAGGGTGTAAGCTTTGGACAAAGTTACTTTTATTTGTGTCCCCTGAGTTTGTGCAACTTTAGGGGCCTTAGATCGGGAAGGTTGGTCCATGCTCATATAATAAAATCTGTTCATTATCGGGCGCCTTTATTGAGAACACACTTATTAGCATGTACACGGATGTGCAAGCATAGAAGAAGCGAAACAGGTCTTTTGCCACATGTCTTTACAAGATAATGTCTCGTGGAATGCTTTAATCCTTGGTTATGTCCATCATGGAAATGATAGACAAGTCTTGTCAATCTTTCAGCAAATGGAGCAAAAAGGGATGATACCAAACAAGGTGGCATTTATTGGAATTCTCAATGCATGTGTTAATCTATCAAGTCTATATCAGGGGGAGCACGTGCACATTCAAATTAAAGAAGCTGGATATGGCTCCGATCTCTTTGTTTGCAATAAGCTTATTGATATGTATTCCAAGTGCGGCAACATAGAAAATGCACGTGGAGTGTTTAATAACATGTCTATACGAAACATAGTTTCATGGACTTCAATAATCACAGGTTATGCCCAACTTTCTATGGGAGAAGAAGCTCTAAATTTATTTTGTGCAATGCAAGATGAAGATATAGATCCCAATGAAATTACATTTGTAAGCCGTTTCTCGGTGCATGTGGCGCACGGGTGTCTTGGAACAAGCAAAATGGGTTCATTCTCATGTCATAGAATCTGGATGTATGTCAAATCAATTTGTTGGTAACACATTAATTGACATGTATGCTAAATGTGGGAGCTTAGAGGATCTTTGAATATTCCTTTGACAAAGTTACCTTTACTTAAATATTGTTTCTCGGAATGCGTTAATCACGAGATCGCCATCCACCGTAACGGAGTTGTGGTGGTTAGGATATTTCAACAGATGCAACAGAACGGATGAGTCCAAATCGGTGACCTTTTCAAATATTATAAATGCATCTTGCCGCATCGGTCAATTTGGGGCAAGGGAAATATGTCCATTCTCTTATTGAATGGACTCAGATTGAGACAAATGTATATGTAGGCATCGCGACTTGTTGACATGTATGCTAAATGTGGGAGGGTACGGGGATGCAAAACAGTATTTGAGTATGCCCGCATCGAAACATTATATCATGGACGACAATGGTAGCTTGTCTTTGTGAAAAAAAAATGCAAAAGAAGCTATTATACTTTTCAAACAAATGGAAAAAGAAGGCTTAGAACCCGACACGGTTACCTTTGTTTATGTTCAATGCATGCGCATGATCCTAGCGACCATAGGGAAAGGTAAATGGCTGCATGCACGTAATATTAATACTAGATGTGTGTTTGTTGGTAATGCACTAATTGACATGCATGCCAAATGTGGAAAAATACAAACATGCTTGCCGTGTATTCGATCGGATGCATATTCATGATTCATTTCTCGGAATGCAATTATTGCTTTGGATATGCCGCCAGGGGACATGGGCTAAAAAGGTCGTCCCTCTTCTTTGTCAATGCAACTTGCTAGCATCAAACCCCGACCTTCTCACATTCATTTCCCTCCTTTACGCTGCAGTCATTCGGGACTTATGAGTGAGGGTCACCATTATTATGTTTCAATTGGAACATGTGGTCTCCCCAACGGGGAGATCATTTTGCTTTCGTTGTTGCCTTTTGGGACGAATGGAAGTTTGGATGAGGCAGAAGACTTTGTCACTTCAATGCCACTTGAACCTTGTGTAGTTGTGCAAACAGCATTTCTTAGTGCATGTAAAATCCATATGGAATTGGATATGGCGAAGAATGCCTTAGAACGCGTCTTAAGGTTGGAGGACCAAAATTCCTCAGCATATGTGCTGCTTTCAAACATTTATGGTGCTGCAGGCTGGGAAGATGACAACTTAGTGACGAAAATATGAGAGATGAAATTCTCAAGAAGTTTTATCTCTTACATGTGCATAATATATGCATCTAGTGTGTTATCGAGGATTTGCAGCCCTGGTTTTCAAAGAATTTTACTCATCATGTCACACCTGCAAAAATCCTGTAAAAAAAATCTATTAACTGCTTTACAACCCTCATTGTAGGGCAATGCAACACCAAATATATGGAGGAGGGAATGTGGGGCATGCTTTGGATGCCAAAGCAGTTGCCAAAATAGTATGGATGTCATGCCAGTCGGAAGATTAGTCCATGTTAAACGTTAGTTGCAAATGATGAAAAAGATTCAACTTTCCTACATAAAGTATGGAGATGTGAAGTAATAAGAAGGAGGCATGGAAGCAGGAGAGAATGCCAGCAAACTGAAGGTAAGGGGAGGATGGACGTGGGATACCTTATGTGGCCAAATTCTGGTACATAAACAGATTGCTCTGGAAGCAAAGAGGCTGAAGGCCACAAAACATATGTAAGAAACGAAGGGTTCCAGCCCCACAGAGGTCTTCGGGCTCTGATATGCTTTACCGGGAAGGGGCTTCCAAGAAATTTAAGCCTTAGGTATGGTACAGGAGGGCCGATTTTGAACAGAGCAGATGGGCCACTGGAATGTTGTTTTCTTAATTTTCAAATGCAGTATTGCATATGCTGTTTGCATATGAGTTGGTCATCTATATATTGCTGGCATCGAGAAGAAAGCTTGGGCTGTTGTGAAGGCGTTTGACACATCGCTGGAGTGATGATGAACAGGTTAACATTATAAACAGGCTTGATGTTGAACAGGTCAGGTTATAAACAGGTCAAGGTAAACATGACCTCTGCCAACAAAGATAAACAGGCTTGATGTTCGGTGGGGTCTGATTAGGTTATAAATAATAACACTATATATACTCGAGTGCTAAGCATGGATTGCAAAGAAAAGAAGCAGGAAACTGCTACATGCACGAGAAAATGGCATGGTAGTGTTATCGATGAAGCGAGAGTAGACTAAAAAAGTACTCAACAAAGTATTGCCAATTTATTGGATTGAAAAAAAAGAAAGAAAAGTAAAAAGGAAGACGAGGCTGTAATTCCAGCAAGCTACACTGCACTAACAGAAAGTTAGAAAGGAGATCTTCCTGGTGGAAGGGACGAAGCATAAAAGAAAAGAGTGCTATTCGGCAAATTCATGCCAACTGCAGAAAATTAAGAAGAAGATATGGTGGTACTGTGGTAGAAAGTAAACAAGAAGGTATGTTGATTAGAAGAAATAACAAAGTAAACAAGAAGGTATGTTGATTAAAAGAAATAACAAGGTAGGCGGCAACCAAGTTAATGCCTAAGTGTCCTTGGTGCAGTATGCTGCTGGATCCTTGGAAGCCAACAAGTCGTCATAGATATGACTTTGAATGGCTATGAATGTGAAGCTAGCAAAATGTTCACAACTCTAAAAATTGATTGTTAGGAAGAGCATAGTAAATATGGATATTGACTTGGCTTTTCAAAAGAGCTACAGAGAAAGTCAATTATTCGGAATGTAATGCGAGGAAATGATCCAAAAATGTGATGCCTTCTAGTTTCAGGTCATTTTCCTGCTGAAGTTCTGAAGCTACAGACGAGTCTAAAGACAAATGTGGAAGGCATCTGTGTAGACCATGCCTTATAATTGTAAGCTAATTCTTGCATTTGGATGCTATGTTCTCTCAAAGTTCTGTTGCCTGGCATAAATTCACTTAATGGATATGCTAAGTCTTTAGTTCTAGGATTATGATTGCAGCCAGGAGGTGACATGTATTCTCTGTCAATTGATTAAATAGAAGCAATAATGAATAGTCTGCAGGAAGATTATTTGTAATCTGTGTATGATAAATTGAATGCAATAAACTTGGAGCAAGTAGTCACTATGGATGATTTATTGTATCGCCACCAAGCAATAGACCAAAACAAGTAGGCACCAAGGATTATAAGGAAGAAATGAAATGCTGCAAGATGCAGAAACAATGAGAGACAGAGAGAAGACTGCTTTACGACAACATTTTTGCTGCCAACATTAGAGAACAAGAAAGACGAAAAGGAATGAAAATTGAAAGATACTAAAGTAAAGACATCCGACATAGCATGCAGCAATGCTGGGCTTGATTTCTAGTAGCTACCTTAGAAAAATACGATGCATGTTTATACATTGTCTATATTTATACACAAGAGGACAGAAATCACGTAAATTTACCAGCCCACTATCTTTTAATTGAAAACCATTAGGCCGCTTGTTGTCCTGTTGCTTTTGCTGCTTTTTGGACCATTGCTTAGCAAATAGGTGGACAGTTTCTAAATCTCACCTTACCGTGAACTAGTATGGAAGCTGCACAGTTATACGGTGGGTTAGGGATCATGGGTAGGCGCATCAGAAATCCTTTTTAGAAATGACATGCAACACGAGTCCAGCAGCATGTGAAAGGGTTTTCAATAAAAAGATCCTTCTTAACAGACTCTCTGCAAAGAAAAATCATTCGATTTTTCAACTATGCTAAAAGCCAGAAGTTGTCCGTTATCTTCTTCCCAACAATGACTGGCCATGCCTTATCCTGTTTCTTGATCAAAGTCTTCACCCTCACTTTCTTCTTCAACATGATCAGCATCTTCATCTTCAGCATCTTGCTCATAATCCTCTTGGTCATTTTCTGCATTTGTCTTCCCTATTGGAACCATCCCCTCGTTGGCTGTTCTGATCTCATTCCACTGCATTTCAATTTGCAGTTTCAGTATCTCCTTGAATGCAGGTGAAAAGTAAAAACCAATTACCTTTTCTTCAAGTTCAGCTTCTTCTTGTGCCAATAATGCTTCATCATCATGAAAGATGGGCCACTCTGCAGCGTGCTCCACAGTGGGCGGCACAATTTTTGGAAACTGCAACATTTCTGTTGACATGAAGTAGAGTAAGCAATGCTATCTAAGGCAATGGTGCCATAATAGCCATGAATTATCATTTTACGCATAATAAGGTTTCAAATGTACAGAATTTTAGCCACTAAAATCTGTAGCATTAAAAGTACAACTAGTGATATCAAAGAATAACAATAACCAGCAAAAAGAATATGCACCATTTGCCACAATGGACATTTACATATCAGTATAACATTAGACAATGAATAATGCAGCCAATGGTATTTTAAAATGATGAATTTGTTGGTGTTATGATGACTGTACCAGAGCACCATCCAGTTTTGTTCCTAGAGCAGGGCTGACTTGCTTTTATTTTCAACAAGTCCAATTCAATAGCACATCTGATCTATCTATCATGGTTTCATAGCCTTCTTGAAGCAAAATTTGACAGTTACTACTTTACTAGTGTTGAGCGACTGCAGCTGGGATTTTCCGGATTGGGGCAAGGAATCCCATAAGTTTCTTGCTGAATGCTGTGGAATAGCCGAGGAGATCTTGCAATTCTGCAAGCTGATCGGTTAGAAGCTCAATTGTTTAATTTTTTAATGCAAGAAATGCAGGTAGAGAATACATAGAACAATTCAATAAGATTATAAAATGTATACGAAAATTAAAACCAGTAATTTACTTCCATAACATTAACTATTATATTATCAATTTGTGATGTTACACTGGCCAGTGTGACGCACCCACTTCAAACTGCTATGGTCTGCAGGAATAGATTATAGGGCAAGCTAATAGTTGTCTGCAGAACATTCTAGGGTAGTTTGGGACACCAGGGATGCAGGATCTGCCACAGGATGTGCTCTGCAAGCACCAAATTCGGAGCATTATATTTGTAGCTATGGTAGCATCAATCTGCTTGATTGCCCCTGTTGCAGCCCCAAATCTAGAAACAATCTAAACACTTTTTCTGCTAAAAATAAGGCAATAAACAGGCACAAAGACCAAACAGGCAGTGCAATTTCAATTCGATCAATATGGCATGGTTTGAGACCTACCTCTCTACTATTCTTAATTGACAGCATTCAATACTTGAGAGGAAGAAAGAAAGCGAGCAGAGGACAGTCTCGCTGCCATCTTGCTGCATGGTGTAGACGTGGAAGCTTACAATGCATCTATATGAAGATTCATCAAAACAGTGCGGTGAATAAAATACAGATTGTGAAATAAAAGGTGGAGGACAAAAAGAAGATGATAGAGGCTGATCTTATTTGTAGCAATTCAGCTGGTTGAGCACGAGCTTGTGTGCACATGAGATTTTGCTGCAATTAAAGAAGGTAGGTATCATTGCTCCTCTCTTCTGCATCGAATTTATTACATAAGATACTCATCATCAGTCCCAGATCAATAACAGTCTTGGCATGTTTAAAAAGCTTAGGGCCAAAACACAATAGATCAAAACCTTTTTCAGATGCTGAGAATGATACATTTAAAGGGGTTTCGAGAAAACTTTCAAAGTCAAAGCAAAAACGTGCTTGGATGGATTCATTTTCAGTGGATTATTCTAAGACAGAAATAAGGTGTGGCATTTCTGGAACTAAGGAAGCCTCTCAAAAACTTCACGAGCTTCTGAAACAAAGTTCTCCATTTCTAAGTAAAACATACATTGATCTGGGCAGTCTGCCCTAGTCCTTGAAACAAAATAAAAGCCTCGAGCATCAGAATACTAGCTGGTATTTAAAAGAAAGCACAAATATCCTCTGGCCATGGAGACCATACCACAACATCAGTTCCGCTACTAAAGGCAGGGCATACTATTGCTTTATGACATATAAAGAATGTGATCAACTTGCTGCAGCCAAAGCTTGTCCAACCTGAATTACTACCTATTCCAAATGCGTATCCTTGTTTTCTTTACCAAAATGGAATACAAGAGCACTGACCAGATGAAGCACAGACAGCATTTTGCCTAAGGTACCCTGTCAAATATAACGTTTAAGCATCTGATTGTAAATTACATAACCTCATATATCCCTTATGTGTAATAATGATGCGCAGCGAAGCAAAGACAGCATGGCTTCCTTCCTTACGCTGAGACCTTTAACAAAGAAACCATTTTATGTGGAGATAACACGAATGGTGCTTTCTATAGACATTAATCTGAGGAACCATAAAACTTTCTCCAATAAATCTTGCCCTTGGTAAACTTGCTGACGAAAGCAGCAGAGGTTGATTTGATAATAATACGGTGGAACAGTTCCACAAAAGCATTCTAATAAGAAATTATTACATATAAGAGGATAATGTTAAGTGCTCGTTTATCTAAGGTACTGAAAGCTGGAAGAACTATCAATTAAATTAAATTACATTATGACGACAGCACATCCTTGTTTAAACCAGAAAGCTGACCTGATAGACAGCAACTGTTCCTGCTGCACTCACGGTTCCACTAGCCAAAAATCCGAACCGAGCAAAGCCTGGTGGCAGTACTGAAGAATTACATTACAAGTGCATCTCATAATACCCCATTCATTCAACACAGTTGGTTTTGATTGCTAGCAGAAACGGAAGACAACACTAGCATAGGCAGCCCTAAGAATGGCAAACAGTTCTCACGTCTGTCTAAGAGGAAAACAGTGCATCGAAAGGGTGCTATTAGCCTGCCGCAATGGGGTGATGTTTCAGAGAAGCTTAAGAAAAGAGACAAGCACAAGTAATAAGGTCCTCCATCGCTGAGATCGGATCGAAAAACCGTGGGATCGAAAAACCCTAAATGGAAAACCCTAAAGAGAGAGAGAGCAGTAGGGCTGGCAATTCAGAGGTGGAATTGGTAAGTCTATTCGGCTTGCTATTCGACTTGAAGTTTTGGCTGCTGGGACGTATTCGGTATTCGGCTCACAACAAGAATTGCTCTATCCGAAATAAACGCCGCCTTGATATTTCGGCTTTTTTGCCTTGTTTTTTAAACCTGAAACTTTCTGTCGATGCTTTCCTGATTTTTTGGTGCCAAAATGTCGCCGGAAAAAAATTTGGACAGCCGGAAATATCAAGGCAGCGTTTATTTCGTCAAGAAATTCTTGCCGGCAGGAAATTTCGGGCGCCCAGGCTTCGCTCGGCCGCCGCCCTTCGCCGGGGCTTTCGCCCGAAATTTCCTGCCGCAAGAATTACCTATTCCGAAAAAAGCAGGGACCCCGATGCCCCCTCCCGATCTTCAATCCGGGCCCCCGCCTCCGATCCCCCAGGAAATTACCGCCGTCCCCTTCTAACCGGGGCCGCCAATATTTCCGACGGTTTTTTTTGCCGGGAAAAGCAAAAAGGGACAAAATTTCGGGGTCCCTGTTTTTCGTTGGCAAAATTTTGTGACCGAAAATTTCGCTGAAATTTTCGGTGACGTGCCGCGAAAGTGGCCCCCGCCGCGTCGAAAAATTCGGCGAAATTTTCAGCTCACAAAAATTTCGCCTTCCTTATTGCTCTATCCTTATTTCTTTTTTTCGACCATTGGATCGAAAAATTATTCCATGAATGTGCCAGATCAAGGGCTGTGGAATTTCCACATCAGACCCCCGTAGACACCCGCGCACCCCATACGGCCTTTCTACGTATATACATACAACTAATACTTTCATCCATACAAACAAATAGTGAAGGTCATAAGATTGTATTTTCAACAGCTGCACAGTCACATAACAGTGAACTGAAGTGAACAAGAGCCATACATTACATTGCCACATATACAGTTAACGTAAATGGACAGCTCAGAATAACAGAGTCAATGAAAGTCAAGAGCCCATATATATTACATTTGCACATACACACTTAACCAAAGTGCTCAGCTCACAACAAGAACGTTTCACAAAGCACGTCCCTGCGCAACACATCTGTACACCAGCAGACTATGACCAGAGGACAACACAATCACATAAGAGGGAACAAAAGTGAACACGTCACATGTACTCCATTCCCGCAAGTGCATATCTTAGAAACCTGAAACCTGAACAGTTATGAAAGAAGGATGAGGAAGAAGCTTCCACAAAGGGCGTCCATGCACAATACCTTTGTGCATAAGCAGACTATGAACACAAGTCCAAAATAAGAGAGAACATCACGGAAGAAGATTCATCTAATTATCCAATTCATATACTACATGTACGTGCACCCTATATTACACTACAGAGCTCTGCACTCATGAGAAGCCCTTCTATTCACAAGAAACAGTCCTGGCCTCACAAAGAACCCCAAGAAGCATGCAGCCAATTCTCAGTCTTTCCAATTGTACAACTCCAGCTCGCCTCGCCCCTGCACCAGCCATGTCTCCATCCAGACAGTAGCAATTGGAATTGCAGCCAGACAACCAATGTACTTCTGAAGAAAGTTCGTGGCTGCAACAAATGACTGATGTGTCTCTACCGTCTCCAGCACAGAAAACACAGACAACGGAAGGAAACGCTCCACAATTAGGCAATCGAAGATCACACCTGATGACCCCTCAATCAGCCCACATGCCACATAGCTGCTATCACCGAAGTATTCCTTTTTGAATGTGCAGAAGAATTTCTTCTTCTCCCTGGCAAGCAGGACAAAGCTTTCCGGCACTGGCAATCCCATCTCAAGCGCCTCCTCCTTATGAAGCAGTAAGAAATGCAGGGAAGGCATGTCTCCAGCCACGAAGAATGCTGCCACAAACGCCCTTTTTGGCAAGACATATGCCGCAGAGCCTCCACGCCTCCAGCGACACCATCTGGCCGCCTAGCATAGCCTCAATCTCCCCCAGCGCATCCGCGCGCCCATCAGGCGCCCGCCATGCTCGGGCCAGCCCTGCCACGAATCTCAGCCACGAAACCATTGCACAGACCAAAAAAAAAAACACCTAACCCTAACCCCCATTTCTCTCCCCACCATTGCCAAAACCTTACTAACCCATTCATTTGGGAACCTTATGCCAAGGCGTATTCGGCTCACAAATTCAGCCGGCTTATTCGGCTTACAGTTTAGCATCAATAGAATAGGCAGGTCGAATACCACCTGTGCCGGTTTTTTTCGCCGGCGAACAACACACAAGATGCAGGCCGAATACCACGCTAGGGTATTCGGCTCAAAGATTACTGGAATCGAGGCCAGAATCGGGTGCCAATATTTCCTTCGCTAACCTTAAGGGCAGGTGAACCCCATATCTATCTAAGGGTACCTTCGCACCGCCCGTTAAGTTTGGATTGGGTTAGGATTTTAACAATTGTTAGATTCACACCACAAGTTAGGTTAGTGTTCCGTTAAGTTACATATTTAGTATTCCGTTAATTTTTTTAACCTAAAATCCCTAACCCCAACAAGCTTCAGACCACTTTACGTTAAGTTAACAAATTTAACGTAAGCCTAACCCAAAAATAAAAATAAACTGAAAATTAAAGTGACCTCGGGAGGTCACTTTAATGCAGGTTATCTAACGGCCACATTCCTGATTGTCGAGCTGATCGCGGAGGTCAGGTATCGATGCAAATTTGTAGCCGACCAGCCCCAAATTCGGACCTCGCCAAAACTGACACCTTTCTGAGTTCCAAAGCTCTCTTCATAGAGAGTCGGATGTGCAGAGTGAAGCAAAGTTGGAGCCGACTCAGTCCCAAATTTCGACCTCGGCCAAATCTGACACCTTTCTAAGTTCCAAAGCTGTCTTCTAACCATAGGAGAGTCGGATGTCCAGAGATAAGTATTTTTGCTGTGGGCTTCCACTATTTTTTGCATTTCAAACAAGCTGCTGTCTCTGAGCTCTAAAACATGGCAGCTGAACATCAAAGTGGCAGCCATATGGGTGCCATAAAAAGGGGCAGATACACTCATAAGCAACTATCTGAGAGTGAACACAAGTCTGATATTGCAGTGCAGTGCTTTGAAAACATGCACATGGCATCAAGTCAGATAAAATTACAATTTTGCATAGCTTGAAGGTTTGTGGCTCTACCAGGGCTAGAGAGCAGGGTGTGTGATTTTATGGGCAAATTTTTGCCAGTAGTTTGCAATTTGAAATTGTTGTTGAGAACACTTTGCTGGATATTTACATAAAATGTGGTTGCTTGAATGAGGTATGTGGAATTTTTTGACAATTTGCCATATCGAATTCTAGTGTCTTGGAATCCCATCGATCCGAGACATCGGATCGCCATTCTAGAATGGGACGAGCATGCATGTCTTGCATGCATGCGGGCGGCGCATGCCCGTTCTGTTGGAATGTTGGAGCATGTGTAATGGGCACACATGAAGAATGACTCAGTGGAAGAGTGCCGAAAGCCCATCAAAGGGCCGGTAGCTCAGTGGTAGAGTATTTGGCTTGCAAGCAAGAGGTCCTGGGTTCGATCCCCAGCCTGTCCACCCAATCATAGGAGGCTCATTTCTCAACATGGTATCAGAGCTAAGGTGACTCAGGATGTCTACCAGGTTCGGTGCCAATTTGCTAGCAACTGTTGAAGTGTTTAAAGGTGACACTGGTTTTCAAATTTGGAAAGAAGGAATTGAATCTGTTTTAAAGTTCTGGGTCATTTCTCAACACGTTCTGATTGGGAGTTCGCTATTTTAGGCGCGTTTCTGCATCAACGTCTCATCGGCGCTTCCTCTTCTCTCTCAGCAGTACCTCTTTCTCTTTGATTTGTTCCAGGCAGGGGAGGGGCTTCTTCCTGCTTGGTTTGACCAATTTGGCGTTGCTTTTGTTACTATCCTTTTCCGGCCTTTAGCCTTCATCCTGCGACCTTCGTCCTCGATTCTAGTTTGTTAAGGAAGTTCTTTGGTATTCGGGCGGTTTGTTGGTTTCATGCGAGTTCCATTCTAGAATCCCATCGATCCGAGACATCGGATCGCCATTCTAGAATGGGACGAGCATGCATGTCTTGCATGCATGCGGGTGGCGCATGCCCGTTCTGGTTGGGAGTTCGCTATTTTAGGCGCGTTTCTGCATCAACGTCTCATCGGCGCTTCCTCTTCTCTCTCAGCAGTACCTCTTTCTCTTTGAACCCATCCTCCCCCCCTTCTTTGTTTATTATATTTGTCGCATGGCACGCGCGTAATCAGCCCCTCCACTCTGGGAGGTTTGTTTTGTTTCATTTTTTTGGTGTTGGTGATGTGCAGGTACAAGTTGGCGAGCGGCATCTGTTTCGACTTCTCCATTCGTGGGTTTTGGGAGCGATTTCTCTGCCTTGCGTTTGTCTAAGCCCCTTGCCGAAGGTTTATCACTAGGGTTTTTCCTCGAAAACCTGAAAGGGCGGGGTTTTTTAATCCCGGTGATAAGCTTTCGGCAGGTACACCAGCCGAACATCTGTTAGCATTGTATTTTTTGGGGTCCAAATGATATAATTGGATTTTCCCTTTATTTTTCGTGGGTAGTTCGCATGTGTGCGGCTACCCACTATCCACCATTGTAGAAAATCTGCTGAGATGAATGAGAAGCCTATCTATCCGGGCGGTTTGTTGGTTTCATGCGAGTCCCATTCTAGAATGTGATGATCTTGGGACATGGATATGTTGGTGAAGGTCATTTTGCTCTAAAGTTCTTTGAGAATATGCAGTTCGAAGACATAAAGGCAGATAAAGTGATATTTTTGAGTATCCTGAAAGCATGTGGAAACACAGGTTCTCTATAGCGGGGAAGGTATATTCATGAGCAAATTGTTGAAAGGTAACTTCAATTCGATGTTTCTGTGAGTATTACAATCATAGATATGTATGTTACATGTGGCAGCTTGCTGGAGGCACATGAAATCTTCTATAAATTGCTAGATCAGAATGTTGTCTCCAGGAATACGATGATTTGCAGGATATGCACAAGATAACAAAGGCTTCCTTGTATTAGAATGCTTTAAACTCATGAGAAGCCAGGATATAGTTCCAAGCAAGGTCACATTTTTTAGCATCTTGAAAGCATTGTCTAGCATGGGCACAGATGCCATATATTAGGGAAGATGCATCCATGAACATATACTCAGTTATGGGCTTTGTGAAGGGATAAAGCGAAACAAAGTCTCATTTCCCAGCCTTCTGAATAGCATGGCAGTAGCGCAGCAATATATCAGGGGAGATGCCCTCATGAATATATAATTTTCGTTAAACTTCAATCTGACATCGTTCTTGCAAGTAGTATGATGGACATGTATATAAAGTAGGAAGATCTTGAAATCTGCCTAATCAAGATCTGCACAATGCTTTGAGGAGATGCAACATAATGCCATTGAGCCTGACAGCCTGGAAAAACGAACAGTATAGGAGAATGTACAATATCCCAGTAGAAAAAATGGCTTCCCAGATTCAACAACAACTTGCACACCTCTAAAAAATGAGGCGATTAAATACCTTCTGTTAAACGTTATACCAGTCATCATTTTATTCCTTCTGTAGTCACATACTTTAACCATGCTATTGTTATACAAGCCAGCAAACACAATAGTTTTATGTTGTTGGCCCTTGTGCTGACCCGACAACATCCTACAGTTGTGCATTGCAATATCTGCCACCATATAAACCCATTCTCTCTTAATTTTGGTCCCACTTTCCTCAAGGAGAAAAGCCTGTTAAGCAGCCTACTTATGGTAGGGCAGCCCATAACAAGGTACATTGCATGAATCATCCTTCATTTATGAAGAAAGTTTGGGGTTGGCACTAGTCTGACGAAAACATATAGAGACATATATGATATTGAGAGATTGAGAATTCCTTGGGGAAGTCCATCCCCAAGCCAAGTGTTCTCGAGAATGTTGCTTTCAATGGACTTCCAAAAATATGCTGCACAGAATAATAGGCTTCAGAAGTGATGACCCATAGTTTGATATATGTGCAACAAGTTGAGACTGAAGAGAATTATCAAAGTTCCAATAAGCAATAAATGAGCAGAAATGCCACCAGATGAACATTCGTGGAGAAAGTGTGGCCAAAAGCCCATTAAAGGATCTCCTCATCCTAGGTAGTTAACGTAGCTCTTTAGTTTGCATGCTTCTTATAGTAATTAGGAAATTTTTTAGTTACTTACATGTCTTATCTTTGATTTTATCATAAATAATCGAATTGTGACCATACAGAGTCTGAATTTGTATTCTAAAGTAACAAGGCACTGATACTATGCTGCTTGCAGAGGTTACAAATGTAGTAGCATAAGGGGATGTCCAGCAAGAAAGCATGTTGAACGATCACTTGACGATCCCACAATGCTCACAATAACATAGGAAGGAGAGCATATTCATGCAAGTGCCCCAACTGCACCAAATAGTAATGTAATGATTGTACATAATTACGTAATGCAAAGCCAATACCACCTTCAAAGGCCAGTGGCAGTATGGTTGTAAATAATTATGAAGATGAACATGGTAATGCAAAATCAATTCCACCTCCCAGTAACAACACTGCAATGGTGCTGCAAACCTAGTATTCAGGAGCAGACATGCAGCATGGTCAATTTTCTATACCGTTTAAGGTGGAAGTGAAGGAAGAGCTTCTGTTCTCAAAGTTCGTTGTGTGCCTACCTTCGGATGAGCATATAGGTGAGCATCAATAGTCCAAAGAGTGAGCATCAATAGTCCAAAGGGAAGGATGTGATTAGAAAATCCATGGGACTATGACATTCTATCTTGCATATATGTATGAAATTCCTTGGGAACACTATTCTACGGTAAATTTAGAGCAAATTTAGAGCAGAGAAGGTTACATCAAATCATGTAATATTCCAGTTATCTCTTTTTACTCCATGACCAAAATTTATTCGATATATGACCAAATTGACATCCAAATGGATGCATTCCATTAGTTACTAAAGGCTTAGCTTAATCAAAAGTGGAAGCATTATTCATTCTAGAAGGTTTAAAAAAAAAAAAATAGAATTTGTTACTCAAAGGCTTAGCTTAATCAAAAGTGGAAGCATTATTCATTCTAGAAGGTTTAAAAAAAGCCAATAGAAAGAAAAACTTAACGGATGAATGTGCGAAGCCATTGCCGTTAGCATAAAGTTAGCACTAACTTAACCAAGGCATGTGCGAATGCATATTTATTTTGTCGTTAAGTTAAAAAAATATAACCTAATTTATTTTGTTGCGAAAAGATTTAAGTAGTTTCCGTTATTTTAAAGGCTTAACGGAAAATTAACTTAGTCTTGGTGCGAACATAAGCATCTCTTATAAGTTTAACTGGGCAGTTAAAAAAATTTAACTTAATCCTAACTTAACGACGGGTGCGAAGGTACCCTAAGCTATACAAGTGGTGGTACTACGAGGGAGTATACAAGTTCTGGACCATCCAATGAAGCTTCTATAAAGAACCTCCAATGAAGATTCTATAACTAGATTCCTTTGGACTCTGTAAAGATTGCCCTGGATTCTCCAAGGTCTAAAGATTCTGCTAGAATCCCTTGGGTCCTCCAAGATTCTACGTGGATTCTCTTAAATTCCCGTAGATTCTTTAAATTCTCCAAGCTTCCATCAAGATTCCCTTAGATTCTCAAGCATTTTATGAAGATTCCCAAACATCCCCTTGAGATTCCCTTAGATTCCACTAAGATTCCTCGAACTTCCCTTAGATTTCCAAGATTCTATGTAGATTCTCTAAGATTCCCTTAGATTCCTTAAGATTCTCTTGAGATTCCTCTAGCTTCTTAAAGATTATCCCAAACTTCCTCTACATTTTGTAAGATTGTATGTAGATTCTCCTAGATTCCTTTGGATTCTGTAAAGATTTCCCTAGATTCTCCAAGGTCCCATCAAGGTTCCTCTAGATTTTCAAGAATTTTATAAATATTTTGCTAAATTCCCTTGGGTCCTCCAGGATTCTATGTAGATTCTCTTAAATTCCCTTAGATTCTCCAAATTCTTCAAGATTTCATCAAGATTTCCTTAGGTTCTCAAGCATTTTACAAAGATTCCCTTAGATTCCCAAAGATTCCTTTAGAATTCGATTACATTGGCTCCAACTGCGATGGAACGATGCCAATGCACCACTCCTTGGAAAGTTCTCGATGAGAGGAATTTAATGGCGTGGACTCCACCTTCATCCGACCCCTCCACTCCAAGTTACAGCAATTTGAAGACGGTTAAGAAAAGGAAGCTTCTTAAAAAGTCAATACATTAATTGTCTCAATTAACATTAAAAAAATGCACCTTCCTTGCACCTTCTTATAACATTTCAACGGATGAGAATCTTGCCCCGTTTTTTCTAATCAACGACCGAGATTGCTGGCCCTAATTTTTTCATGCACATGGATGACCCATGCATGGGCCCATGCCTACGTGGCAACATCGTAGCCGTTGACCAAGTAATTTAACGGCTATGATCAATATTACATATGAATGGGCATTATATCACGAGAGGCACGTTATACCTATAAATTTATTAGTGATAATTGCTATAGAAAAGATTCCTCTAGAATATTCACTAACGAGTCTTCTTTGTTTTGTGGACACATAGCATTTTAGGGTTATCCATTTGTACCAGCCATTTTTTACACTTCATATTTATTACTCATTTGAATAATGTAGTTTAGAGAATGTTTCTAACCCTTTTTAAGAATAGAATAGAATAGGTTTTTAGCGTCCACGGAGACCAATTGGCCTATGGGACCCAAACAAAAAGAGAGCAGCAAGCGTATTACTGACAGGATTAAAAAACCCCTGCCCCGAAGGGTTTTCGAGGGAAAAACCTTAGCAGTAATAAGCATGCTGGCACACTGTACAATTGCAAAGGACAGTTCAAGACCGTCCCGTAGAACACAAACGAGTCCGTGCATCCATAACCTCCTGGAGGTATGACGCCGTAGTCAATAACTGATGCAACGGCTAGTCAGACACTAGTAGTCGAACATACCTCTCTCGGATATGGGCAAATGCCGGGCAGATCTGGAGGGTATGGCATTCATCCTCAATCGCACCCTGGTGGCAACACTGGCAAAGCCTTTGCTCTCGTGCTTCCCGAGCCCCCAACGCCCTGTTTCAATGCGGAGGCGATGTGCACCCGTGCGGATGGAAGCTATAAGTCTGCGCTTCTTCATGGGCAGCTGGGTGTACAAGTACTGGTGTGGGCCTCTTGTGAGCCTAGGATTGACTTGCTGCTGATAGTGTGCCAGCTTAACGTGCGTCAGAGCCTTTGCATCCCAGAGCTTGCGCAATCTTTGGGGAGTGTGGGGAGTGATCGATAGAGGGCCATGATTTAAAAATATAGCATATTCTTTGTCTATGGCTGCAGACTTTTGGGATTTGAGGGACATCTAAGGACAGGTAGACGGTATGGATTTAATGGAGTCTGGGAGGAAGGTGGAGATGTGTGCTACACAATTTGCTGCCCTCTGAACTTTGAAGCATGTGCAAAATATCAAAAAGCAAAAGTAGGTTGCTGTGATGGACCAAATGAAGGCTTACGGGAGATTTATGATATAGAACACTATTTTCTCTATTGCATTCATCATTGGGAAACTCTTTTTGCGATAATAGAAAATTAGTTAAGTATTTCTAAAAGACATCACGGTTTCACTAAGGACTCTTAACAGAATTCATCGTTTCTGGCCGTTGATTTCACGGAAGCAATATCTTTGTACTATGAAATATATGTGCATAAAAGAAGAGATATCCAACATCTTTTGTATCTCGAAATCACACACTACATCATGCTAAGAGAATCTTTGGATCTGTAGCAAGTTTGCAAAGAATTTGAACTTTTCTAATGTTGATAGTCATCTGCATGCACTCACAAAGGCCACCATGACCTTATGCCAGTCATGTAGAACATGAAGTCAAGTACAACCGGCATCTTCTAAAAGACTATATTCTTCTAAGCCATTTCTAAAAAGAGCTGTTGAGCATCCTTAAATGTCCTATGTTTGCATGCATAACAGGGAATAAGATGATATCTAAAAGATACAAACCTTTTGGCAAATCATCATTCAACATAATTCCTGCCATAATCAGTGCCAGAGCTTTCTGCTCATGAAGCTTATAGTTAATTGACCTGTAAATGTAATCAAAGGCCCAATGATGTTTGCATCAAACCTGCTACTATGACATGATAATAATAGAAACAATAGCCAAACATTTCATGTTCATAAATTCCTGTAAAGACAGCGAAGTAAGAACATTATAGCAAGGAAGAAGAAAGTAAGACATTCACATTACGTTCGTCGTTTCAAAAGCGAAGAGGCAAAACTTTCACACAGATGTCCCGCAGATAAAAGGCAACTGATTCTTTGAACTGAAGCTATGCACAGTTCGAAACAGAGAAGCCGGTAGGCAGTGGAAGCAAACCTCAACTCCAATTTGAGCTTAATCGAGGTGTGTAATAGCTGTATTTAGTTTTTCGGTAAACTTTGCCAATCCTGGCTTAACTTCCTCAGGATCAAATCTATCTAGTCGAGCAGCCTCTAAAGCCAGGATAAAAGTCACAAAATTGGCACGGATTAAAGCAAATCCTTCACTCACAAAACACTGCATCTTACTGCTTCTCCATCATATATTGACAGGATCCTGGCTTAAGTTCTGCTATGGTGGGAAGCGCCGTATTCCTACTCCGGGAAGTGGTAAACCCGAACATATGTCCGGGTTAACCACTGTCATGTCCGAGTTAACCACACTTTTGTCCGGGTTAACCACTTTTTTTTGGCTGGGCTAACCACGCGGTGAACTGAGCGTGGGACTGTGTTTTGGCATGCTAATCTTTGAATAGAGCTTGCAATCAGCTTATTGAACGGTTCAATCCGGTTCAAACACCATTGGAATCATCTTGGCAGCCCCTAAAAACCTCATTCTATCAAAAGAGCAAGAGATTTGAGTATGGATCAAGCAAGATCAGTGAAAAAACATGCAGAAACCGTTGTCTTTTGAGCTTGAAACTGAGCAGCAGTGGTAAACCCGGACATGTGTCCGGGTTTACCACTTCCCGGAGTAGGAATACGGCACTCCCTATGGTGGAGGCATATCCAGGTAAAATTCCCATTTGACCACTTAAAGCAGCAAGTATTACCATGTCCGCGTCCATTTCGACCTGATGAATCAAAACATGAACATGAATGCAGAACATGAAGACTTTATTCTTTATTCTTTATTTCCACAAAATGCAGAACATGAAGATTTTATTCTTTAGTGAAGACCAAAACAGCTCAGAGGTTTTTAATGGCAAAGACACGTTATATCAAGATTTTTTTAAACCAATCAAAGGTAAATCAAATGAGCAATTCAAATATGTGCTGAAGAGTACTACGCTCATTGATTTATCAAGCAACAGATTGGTGGGAAACATTCCTCAACCGAAATGGGCAAAGCCATCAAAAGGGCATGTCGAAAAGTGGAAAGCCACCAACGGCCTGCCTCAGAAAATACAAAGAAAACAAAATTGATCATGCTGATGATGAACGGCATGGGTCTACTAGCCAGGAATCAGAGAAGGACAAGTTGCTCTTCGGCTTCGTGGTCCGGCATGCAATCTCGAGTTCTTAGCCGAGCATATTCTTCTGAGATGGCCAGCTGTAGCATGCAGTTCAGAGTCTTGCGAGGAGATCTACAACTTTATTCGCAAAGGCCTTAGACAAGCAAGATTGCTAAATGAAAATGCTCTGTTAGGAAGAGATCGCCATGGATACGATGTTAAACAGGGGGCTGACCGCCAGTTACAGCTATTTTGGAGCAATCACCAGCATATCTTAGGCATATGCTGGCATATACTTGGATATGCCACAAACCCACATAAATGAGGGTTTGTCCCCTAGGGGCAACCCAAAAACCCTTTTTTCTGTAACATCTAACTAAGTTCACATGCAAATTAACCATGTAGCTACGGCTGTCATGCCAACATACAGGATGAAAACACTTTAACATGAGTTATAATCATATTTAAATATGCATTTGCTATCTAAGAATATAAGACGCTTAAAGCATGCTGTGGAAGCATGAACTCCGATGCGACCAAGGCCGGGAGCTGCACTTTAGCAAATGAACTGGAAATCCCCATTTCTTGTGGCGGACCAAACCAAGCAGCTAGAGACTCTAAATAGCCACCCAAAATATCACATTAAAACTAATTTGCCATAATAATTTACTATACAAGAATTTGGCACTGGGGGAGCCAGCGTCACATGCACCTGAGAGTCAAACCCAAATGCAACCGCCCACTTTATTGGCTCCCTAAATTGACTAATTGCTTGAGTGAATCGTCTGGATTCGCTTAAGTGAATCATGAGGATTCGCTCAAGTGAATCCTCCTGATGACATGGCATCCACGTCTGCTCTATGGAGGATTCGCTTAAGCGAATCCTCGGCCCTGATTAACCAAAAATCTTCAAAAAATCTCCAAAATTTAATGCATTGATTTCGCATGCTTGGGAGGATTCACTTGAGTGAATTCTCCTATGAGGATTCGCTTGAGGGAATCCTCCATCCTAAATTCAAAATGTTCACATGTGCATAAAAAATCCCCTTTATTAATTATTGGGAGGATTCACTCAAGTGAATCCTCACAGGAGGATTCGCTTAAGTGAATCCTCCCAAGTAAATTCAAAATGCTCACATGCCTGAAAAAAACCACCTTTATTAATTATTGAAGATTGACGTATTCGTTTGCTTGAGGGGGGTTAATCCCCCCCTCATAAAGACGCATTTGAAGGCCACTCCAGCGGCGGATTCACTCAAGTGAATCCCTCGCTCATCAGGACGCATCTTCTTCCCCTTGCTTGAGTCTCTGTCACTGGCAATAGTAGAACGATTCGTTTAAGCGAACCCTTCTACAAGGAGGGCAAGGCCAAAGATGTTATATATAGAAGACCTTCGGTCTCTACACATTCATATTCATTGCAGAATCTCGGCTTTCAGGAAGTGCCCTTAAGAACACAAAGGTGCTCTCTCTCCCTCCCTCCCTCCCTCCCTCCCCTGGTTTTCCACATGCACGCAAAATTTGCCTCTCTCGTGCTATACGGTGAGAGATAAAAAAATCTACGTATTTTATAAGAGCTGCAAGAGAGATTATTTTCTCTCGTGCCTTAACCCTCTTAGTTAGCAAATTTTTTTGATGGACGTAGGCGGGCAGGCGCGGGCAGGCACGGGCAGCTTTTGCCTTCTATGCTATGGCCGGCTATGGCGCACTACCCATAGCTATGGCTATGGGTTTAAGGTTTTTTTCTGTTGTTCTATGGCTATGGCTTAAGGGGTTTCCATGGTTCTATGGCGTAATGCTTCTTTTGTTCTTGCAAATCTCATGTCAAAGACCATTGCTGCGATTCCGATGCTGTTATTTTCTACATATCCTTCTTTTTTCTGATTTCTAGTTTAGATCACTATGTCGGATTTTTTCTTCTTTTTTTAGATTTCTGCTTTAGCATAAGGGTTAGAAATGGCAGCCCCTTTTGCAACAGGCAGAGGGTTTTACAGCAGGTACTGGATTTCTTCTGGAGCAGGGGATTTTGCATCAAGTAGGAGATTTCATTTGAAGCATCATGTCTGCAAAAAATTGTGTCTGATTTGCCTTGTATAAACTGCATTATGAGCTTCGATCCCATATCTTTGCATGAATACCCTTCAATTCTTTCAAATTCCTTCTAAAGAATGTGTTTCATGCAAAAAAACCCATTTCTGGCAGAAAGAATCATGTTTTGGGTTGTAAATTCAGGCTGCCAAGGGCTTTGTAACACCTGCGCCCTTTGGGTCTTCACAGGCTCAGGGAAGTAATGAAAGAACCTGGCCACGATCCTTTCAGATAATCTGCATTTTTCCACATGAATTTTTTCAGAGAAACAACTACAGAACTGCAGGGAACATGGTCTTATCTTGGTGGGCATGGCTTTGCCTTGGCAAACAAGCACGAAACAAGATTTAATCTAGATTTTTAGTTAACCAGAGAAAATTCTGTTCTTTATTTATATCATTTTTTTGAAACACCCTGCAGAAGAAGAAGAATGCTATGTTGAATCGGATTCGAATCAAAATCCAATTTGCTTCTCGGATCCGCTTTGATCTGGCTCGACATGCCTACTCTGCCCTGCCCTATTCAATCAATAAAGAAAGGGAAAAAAGGCTTAACTGGTATGGGCTAATGCGAAATGGCCCACGAGCCAGTTAAGCTAAAAATCCTCTCTTAGACACGAAAAGGTGAGAGTGGGTTTTTCCCACTCTCACCTCTCTCTCGATCTCTCACGTCTCTCTCACACACTCTCGCAACAAAATTTGGAGCATGTGGGAGAGCGCTCTTTCTCCCTCCCTCCCTCCCTTCCCCCCGTGTGCAATTTAGGCCCTAGTGCAGACGCTAATGTGCCAAAATAGGGTTACACAAAAAACTAAGCCTTCTAACAAAGCAATTCGTGGGACCAAACATGATCCCAAAAAAGCTTATGATACAGCATCGGATGAAGCCGAATTCTCTTATTCCACGAAGAATCGTCTACAAGAAAGGAGATTTCCCTGGCAACATCTGGAAGGAGCTTTCTCTACTCAGACAAGAGGCAGCAATAAAAGAGGAGAAGTGGCTTTAGACATAGATAATTCTAACTGAGGAGATAAGAAAACTGGGGGAGGAAAACCATACTCTGAAAGATGATCTCTTAATAATGAAGACAGAAATGGAAGATTTCAAGGAGGAACTAGGGCAACTGAAGACAAAACCTGTAGAAGACAATGAACTAGAAGCTCTAAAGGCAGAATATGAATCTTATATGGAAGAGCAAGATAGGAGGCAGCGATCATTAAATATGAGAATTCTAGGCTTACCAGAAGTTGCAAACGAGAATACAAAAGTCTTAACTGAAAATTCATTTGCAGAACACTTGAAGATTGAGAATGTTAGTATATCAAATGCCTTCAGAATTGGCAAGGACACAGGAACCAGACATGTTGTGGTTCGCTTTCATAATAGAAATGATAGGTTTGAAGTCTTGAAGAATAGAAGCAAACTAAAAGACCAACACATCTGGATCAATGAAGATCTAACGAAAGAGCAGCTAATCACCAAAAAACAAGAACTTGCAAAATACAAGGAGGCCAAGCTGAACAATCACAAAGTATACTGGAAACAGGAAAAAGTCATAATAGAAGAATAGGAAGTGTTGGAGACCTCGATTGCAATATGGAATATTAACAAGCTGACCGTAGATAAAGTTCTAGAAATGGAGGATCTGCTAGTACACAGATATGATCTGTTTTATTGAAACAAAGGAACATGAGCTATTTGAACTGCCCGAGACTGAGAATTTTAAAAAAAATCTATTCTGTAAAAAATAAAAGGTTTAGAGATGGTGATTGCGGTAATGGTGGAATTGCTTGCTATGTGAAAACAGAATTTAAAAGTCTTGTGTTGGGCATCAAAAAGGATATAAATAACTACTTTATCTGGCTAAGAATGCAGGGAAGTAAAGCGGAACTATACATGGCGATCTGCTATTTTGCACCAGGGCACAAACAAGCATATGCTAATAGTACAGATGCTACCAACGATGATCCTTTCTTCTGTTTAGAGCAAGACATCATGCTGTATCAGGAAAAAGGAGAAGTTATTGTGACGGGTGACTTTAATAGTAGGACTGCCAGCAATCAAGCATCCGTATATACTGGAGAAAAGGATATGCTATGGTTGGAATATCTAGACATGAATGAACTGGATAAATGTGGCTGGAGAAGACATTCCTGCGATACTAATATGATAAAGGCCGGAAGACATTTGCTGAACTTGTGTAGCAGCGCTAACATGTTTATCTGTAATGGTATCTCAAAATTCCCATCATTTGGCAGGTGTACATGTAGAGGATGGAGCGTGGTAGACTATTTGATATGTGGCGATTCTGCAATAGAACATATCAGGAAGTTTGTAGTGATGGAGGAGCGAATGGAATCAGACCATGCACCTATGCTCATAAATATACCAATTCCAGATCAGAAGGAATTAGATAAGAAGAAAATACCAATTGGCATGTGGCTTATAGCAAAAAGGAAGCTATATACAAAAAGCGGACTGCAGACAAACTAGTCAACAATATATGGCCAGAGGATGTTAATGAGTTAAACCAACTTATCTCCAAGATTATATTGGAGTCTGCCACACAATGCTTTGTACCACAGAGATGTATAAAGGGCCTTAAATATAACTCTTGGTATGATACCGAATGCAAAGAAATGAAGAAAAAAGTACATTCGGCATGCCAATCACAAAGGGTTGATCTATAAAAGGAATATATAAAGATTGTCAGAAGAAAAAAGTGCAAGTATTTTAAAGTGCGGCAAGAAACGCTATTCAAGGAGTATCTAAAAGAGCCCAAGAGATTCTGGAGCAGATTGAAAAATGCCAAACCTGCACTAATTCCGCTTACTGCTCAAGAGCTGTGGCACCATGTTGATCAATTATATCACATCAAAGAGATGGTAGAAGAAAGAAAGGGTTTATCTGATTTGTTTTTCTCCGAAGAAGGAAATAATGTCAGAGATGAAATTCAGGCTGGATTTAGATGCAAAAAATCAACAATAGATCATCTGGTTACTTTGAAAACCATAATGGACTCAGTAAAGGGGAAGAAAAAACCAGTATACATTCTATTTGTTGATTTTAAAAAAGCAATTGACAAAGTGCCTCGGACTAAGCTCTGGAAAAGGATGGAGCACCTACAGATACTAGAAAACTTGAGAGAAGTGGTACTTATTCTCTACGAAAAAGTACTAGTGCAGCTACTGCAGAAGCATCAGAGAGAATCTTAAGCAATATTGGCATAAAACAGAGTTGTCCACTGTCGCCAACTTTATTTGGGTTGTTCATAGATAGTTTGAAAGAATGGATCAGAGTACATGGGGAAGAAGGTAAGAACATCCAGGGGTATGTGATCAGGTTATTGATGTATGCAGATAATGCGGTGATCTTTGCCCGTGCTCAGGCGCATATGCAGAAATATCTTGACGCATTATCCATGTTCTGTGCTCAAACAGATATGCAGGTAAACCTAGATAAAACAAAAGTCATGGTCGTAGAGGCCCTTATTTCCAGCTTCAATATAATGGAGAATATGTACAGAAGTGTGACTCTTACAAATACTTAGGGCTGATCATTCACAGAAATCATAGATGGAATACATGTATATCACAAAGGATTGAAAGATGTCTGAAAGCTTTATATGCGCTGCAAAGTCTTTGTAGAAGGGTCCATTTATGGTCGTGGCCTTTGAAGGTAAAATTTTATTAATCTATAGTTCTGTACGGCAGTGAGGTATGGGGGCCTATATTGCCCAAAGGACTATGGGAAGATATTGAATAGGTATTCAAGAAGTTTGTGCGACTGGAATTGGGAGTAAAAGCACAAGTTCCATATCCTATGATGCTAGCAGAAAATGGTCTTATGCCGATGGAGGGAGAAGCCATGGTGAGGTGCATTAGATACTTGAAGAAGATACAGCAACAAGACATTACTACTGGCTTCCACACCATGCAATGCAGACCAGCATTGAGCAAGGGTGGTTTCAAGATGCTAAGGAATGGCTGGATAGATGGAATATATCTTTTGAAGATGCAATGATTTATGACGGGGATATCACAAAACTGCAAGAAGAACTGCATGCTAGTTAAGCTGGATTTCAGACGGGCCTATGATACAATTAATTGGAAGTTCCTCTATATGGCAATGGCACAGCTTGGCTTCTCTGATGGAGTGATAGGGAAAGTGCATAGTCTTAATGATGCTGGTTGCTCTGCAGTCATGGTCAATGGATCCCCTACCAAGTTCTTTGAATGCAAAAAAGGGGTAAGACAGGGATGCCCTCTGGCTCCCTATCTGTTCTTAATTGTTGCAGAAATGGTAACCAGGGCCACACTCAATATGGTAGCTACAAAAGAGATCCAGGGCCTCCAACTTCCACAAGGTATGGGAGACTTTGTCATCATGCAATATGTCGATGACACATTTGCATTCTGCGAGAATGATGGATCAAGTCTTCCTAATTTCCTAAGTATGCTACAACTCTTTGGGAGTGCTACGGTGTCCTCTGAATAAGAATAGAGCACCATTGTCATGCAAACCGATCGGGGATGAGTCGCATGGCATCAAAGTTTCTTGGACACAAATCTGCCACAAAACTTCTAGGGTTGCCTCACGGTCATCAATATGAATTTACGGACTATGGGACTCAATTGTAAACAGGATGAAGAGGAAGATACAGATGTACTCTAAATCTCTCTCTTTAGCAGGGCGTGTGGGTATAATTAACAGTGTGATTGCCAGCACACACATCTACTTTTCCTCGGTAATCATAGCTGATAAGGCATCATATAGGAAACTGGAAACTGCTATGAGGGAATACATCTGGCAGGGAGCAAGAATGGTCTCCTGGGATAATTTGACCTTGCCAAAGAAGGAAGGAGGATTAGGATGTAAAGACCTATTTTCCCAAGCTCAGGCTCTGGCTGCTAAAATAGTCTGGAGATCCCTGACTTCTGAAAGTCCATCACCTGCTCTCAAACTTGTGAAATACTGGTTAGGGACCACAACCATAGTAGGTGCCCCTTCTCTTCCTCATCAACTCCCGGACTCAGCATTTTACCAGATTAAACCCTCCCCTGGCACATCCAAAATTCTGAGACGTATTCTCTCAGCCTGGAATTTGGTCTCTCCATGCTTCCGAGCAAGGGAGTTGGACTCGGTCAATGACAGTCATGGTTTCTTCTGGCATCAGGATTTGGTAAATGAGGATGAAGGTTGTTTGGCCCTCAAGCACCCCCTCAAATACAAGGAGTGGTGCCTGGCTGGGCTACACACCATAGGCTCCCTCAGGAATAATGAGACTTGGAGAGAATGGGGGGAGCTAACTACTCGGTTAATACGATCTGAGAGACCAACAGAAAAATCTATTCCTTAGTCACCAGGCACCCCAGGGGTAATGATAACTGTCTTCATAATTGGATCTCTGATGGTAAGGGATATAAGGTCTCTGTGATTTATAGTTTGTTACTTGACAAGAGTCAACTCAAAGTTTGCAGAACATGGAATTGTCAACATAATACAGCTGTACAGATTATCAGACAGGGGTGGAAGCTTCAGTGTGCAAATAAGGTCATCTTCTTTAGATGGCTGCTACTTAATCAAAGCCTCAAAACCAATAGCTATAGGGCCCAATTTGACACTAACATATCTGGCATGTGCCCCTTAGGCTGTGGTCAGGTTGAAACGAGCCCCCACGTCTTCACCTGCCCTTGGTTAGCTCCATTCTGGCAATGGATTAGACCCCTGTTACAACAAGTTCCCACTGATGATGCCTCCTTGCTGCAGTTTCTCAACAATACATCATCCTTCAAGGGCACTCTCAAAACTCTAGCCTGTTGGGCTATTTGGAAACATAGGAACACAGTGGCCATTGAAGGACTGGCCCCGAGCCTAACTGAACTTAAAGCCTCTTTTCAGATCCTCCTAACTGAGGCAGCCATGGCACATAGGGCAAACAAGGGTCTAAAATATGATCATAAAATGGGATTCCCCAGGAACCTTCAATGGTTTCTTTCAATTTTTGCAATTCTATTTAATGATTTGGATATTGTTCTTGACAGAATTTCTGCTGAAACGACACTATCTTGAGGGGGACATGAGCGCTTAGTGGATCCGCCTTACAGCTCCACTTTCCAACCAAGAAGTCATTGATGCTCTGTTTTGGGTCAAGGCCTGAAGTTATCATTTGTATAACCTTTGAGAGGCTGGCGTGACGAAGACATCTGGAGGTTTAATCGGGGAAATCAAACCATACTTTCGGGCCAAAAAGAAAATCCATGAAGAGGCCCGTGACTCTGGATTATGCACCTCTTTGGATTCCCGGTTATGGTCCAAATGAGCTAGATGACATGATGTTCATCTACACAGATGAGGCCTTTGCAATTATATCACTGGAGGGAGTGCCGGATATACTGTAAACAGCCGATGGAACAGTAGTCTCTGTTTTGAGTAGATATGCTTCTGAACTTTAAGTTTAAAGTGCTTTCTATTTTGAACTCTGTTTAATGCCCTCCATGAAGGGTCTATGATAGCGAATAGCTATCCACTTTTTCCCAGGAGTAGTACTTCCTACTCAGGGTTTTTTGTATGATCATGTAATTTTCCTATACAGTAATACAATCTCTGCCGTTTCCTCAAAAAAAAAAAAAAAAATATATATATATCACAAAACTAGTCAAACAAAAGATGACTAAAAAGCTATGGCTAAATCCACCTACCAAGATGAACACCTATCGGCAGATTATGAATCCAAAGCTTACACAGGTTGTACATTTACAAATGCTTATCTCGATTAGCAAAAGGCATGGGCATAAGCACGTTAGGGTATACCCATTTCGAGACATTCTAAAGTACCTACCTAAAGTACTTTTAAAAATGGACTCTAGTCTCCCAAAACAAATTCAAACTTTAGTCGAGAATTTAATGCGGGTGACTGAATTCAATGGCCGCTCATTCAATACGTCTAGTTGGTAGCTACCTCGATCAAACTTCCCCCGCCCTTCACCTCAACGAGATCTCCTCTGGCATTCACTATCGATCAACACCATTGCAGAACTCTCTATTTTGTCTCCGGCAAAGGCATGATTTTCAAATCGACACACTTTATATGAGCATTTCCAACTCTCTGTCGGTCTTGTCTCCGCCACTAACGTTTCTGTCTCCGTTAAAGGTATGATGTTTAAATAACATACTTCCATAGCTTCTCATTTGTTGGTTCTCTAACCTTGATTGACTGGTGCAACAGAACTCTGCCGATTTTAGTTCGATTGTTTGTCCAAAGAAGACTAGGAGCTGTCAGAAGGACTTTAGGATCGTTTTCTTCTGGTAATTCCTCCTTAAAAATCGTGTCTCATTGAAGAGCATCGATGGATGTCATTCTAAACTTATTCTTAGATCACATAAAATCATATTGTAGTCCATTTCTATACAGATTTATAGTTTACCATTCTTATCCTTTTGACGTAAAATCCTAAAACCTCATCCTTCTTTGCCCAAGTTCTACCTAGTTCAAGCAGATAATAAGATTAATTGCTTGAAGAGACTATGTTAAGTCACACGGTAAGATGAGATGAAATTATGGAAAGTTACATTACATGGATTTTGTCCATTTCTCATCTTCAAAGCAATTGGTTAGGAAGCTTTCTCTATAAGTTTAGTTAGATTTTAAGGCTGAAGGGATCCAAGTGAGGATTCAGCAAACCTCATCGTTTATGATTGCGATGAACGGATTACTATAATACTATCTCAAATACAAATTATTGTATGGGCAGAATGAGAACTGCACAAGCTAGCTTTTAACAATTGTATAGAGGCTTCATTCAGTAGTATAGTCCTTTATGAAATATATTCAAATGCCAATACAACTTAGATCCCAGTAATTGGTATTTTGCAGATCTTAATAAAAGCACAAAAAGGCTTGTTATATGAGAATTTTGATTCTGACAATTTGCTTAATATTGTTTCAAGATCCACGTTGCAGCATGAAGAAAGTTCATGAAGTTACGATGTCTCCTCGACAACCCAAAAAAGCAAAAGTTTCATGTGTTACTCCAAAGAAAGCAAAATCTTGTGGTTTAGAGAAACTTTTAGTGACTTGTAAGGAAGAAGGCCGATTATGTAGTTCACAGGAAGCTGATCTTATTTCTATCAATGAAGTGAAAAACTGTTTGCAGCCAAAAATGATGATTAACACATGGGGCGCTGCTCCAAAAGATGGCAAACATGGGTTTAATATCTCCCGCCTTAAAAGGTCTTCAAAATTTGAATTCTTGCAGATTTATAAGAAGGTCTTCCATAAAGTAGAAGTGACCAAAGTCTTGATGTACATGGCGAGGTGTTATGCAGCATGGCAACATGGTATTAATGTTGATTGGAATAGTGTTGAAGAATTTGCACAAGATTGGGCTAGGAAGAGACATGGCGAAGGACCAAAACAAGAAGAAGATGAGCTACCAAAGAAGAAAGAAGATGCTTTGAGTGTGCCATCACATTATGCACTTGATTTCATAGAAGTGCTTGAAAAGCAATTGGGTATTTTGAAAACTAGTGCTGGAAATGAAGAGACTACTATTGAATATGAATATTGAATATGCAAAGGCAAATTCCAAGTATATTGAGGAGCAAGTTGTACATTTAAGATCTAAAATTGAAAAGGTAAAAGCTGAACTTGATATGAAAAAGAAAGAGCTTGAATTGCAGTGCAAGCTTGTGGAAAAACGGAACCTTGGGAACTCTAGATGGTGCATTGCGAAAGCTTCAATGCAATGAAGAGGATGCTGCAAAGAGGGAATTGGAGAATGGAGTGGAAAAGATGAGTTTGCAAGAAGTTGGAATGACTTATATGCTAAATGCTAGCTTAGAAAGTATTGCTGCCAATCAAGAGAATATAACAGAATTGGAAGATGAAGCAAGATTGAAGGAAGAAGCTTATATGAAAGAGAAGGCCATATTTGATGAAACAGCAAGTCGAACGAAAAGGATTCAATCTTTTCTTCATGCAATAAAAGAGGAAGGTTGCACATTTGTGATGCCAAATCTGATGCCTCCAATTCCTAAAGAGCATTTCGCTATAGTGAAGGTTGAAGTAGAAAGATGTGCATTTTGCGGATTTGGTTACAAGGATCTTCAATATGCAGCTTTGATATCTCCATGCATGCATTCATTTCACATTGCATGTGCAGTTCACGCATTCAAATTTTCGATCTATTGTTGCCTTTGCAATCAAGACGTTAGCAAAGATTGGCTTCGTAGCATTGGCGTGATGCCACTTACTACAGGTACGCTTATTTATGTCTCATTAATTATAATTAGGATCATTGATCCATGTCCTTTTGCAGCAATGTTTCTTGCCTTACTTATTATACCATAAGTGCTTAACTAGGTACTCAAAACTAGTATATACATATATAATTCTATCTGTTTGTGCACTTGGATGATGGGAGCAAAGGGTGTCGTTGAATGTTGCACACTTGGCTTAACATTGAGGCATGTATATGCATATTGTATACATGCATAAATTGATTGATATGATCAGCTAGCATAGTGTTGAGTATTTCTAGTACCTTAAAGTTTGGTTGGTAGTACCCTGAATCCCCAATTAGCTTCTTTATTCCTCAAGTATCTCAACTAGTACAAAAATGATTGCATAAGTACTTAATGTATCTTGTCTAGTATTCAAGTAGCTAAGTTTATTGAGATGCATATTTGAGTAATTTCTTAATACTTCAAATACACAGTTTTGTAGAATAAGTCTGTAAGTACTCTATGTTATCTTCTAGTAAAAATGAATACCTATTTTAGCAGAACTAACTGTTTGTATATTTCTGCTAGAATCAGTACATGTCTTACTAGGTTGATGCGCAGATGAGTACATATCATAGCATAACTACTCCTTGTATATTTCTGGTACAATGAGTACATGTCTTCATGCACAAATACTCAATTTACTAACACCTAATATGAGTACTAGTTAATTTTTTGAGGATTGCTTTGCATCTTGAATTTTGTCTTGAATTTTGTGACAGGGGATGATGTTGATGTTAAGGAAAGCTTGGCAATGGAAGTAGCAACTCCATCAAAGGAAAGGATTGCATGGGTTGTTGATTCGGAGGATGATTGGATGAACAAGCTAGAAAAGCAAGAGAAAGCATTGAGCAGCAAAGGCTCTTCGAAAAGCTCCAAGACTGCTTTGAGACCTTTAGATAATGTGGAAGATAAAGCTGGTAGTGTACAAGAGGAACTTATTAAATCCTATGGAAGTCCTATTTTACATTCTTTGAACATGTTGGAACACAAGAACCTTCAAGATGAATGCATAGAACCTGATAGTCTGGATATGCTAGAGCATAAACATGGGACCATACATGAAAGCATGGATTATGCCCAAACTTCTCCACTCAAAGAGCGAGATGAATATATAGAATTGTCCGAAGATTGCCAGGATACTCCAAAAGATTTGAATAAAATGGTTCAACCGTTATCTAGAAGCCCCAAGGCACTTGAGAAAGATATTCTGGGTGAAAAAAAACCTGCAGCAACTACAAAAGTAAAAAGAAGACTTGGTGTCAAAGGTGAATACATTCTCTCCCTTCTCTCTATACTTCCCATTCTTCTACCAGTATTTTATGATGGTGTTATTTTTAGAGTTTGATAAAGTGCAAGACGTTGAAATGGGTAAATCCAAACCAAGAATAGCCAGTTCCAAAGGACAAGATACAGGTGAGGCCAATAAGCATTTGACATCTATTGCCTATCGCTAAAAAGGTATGTTCCTTGGTAGGTGTTATTGGTTGCAGTAAATTGAACTTAGATGGGAGGTGCAAAGCCAAAGAAAACCAAACTTCACCAGAAAAGAAGAACCTTATGTAAGTCGGAATGCCATTGATGTTCTATTATTGCATAAATTATAAGTAAACTTTGGTTGAAGTCATATGTATTGGAATGAGGTTTAGAACTGGCCGGGAGTAATAGATACGTCTCTATTTTCAGTTTCTATTCAAGTCTCATTTATGAACTGCAGGACAATCCCCTCATTAAGATCACAAAGTAGGAAGCAAGGACTTGGATGCAGCCCTACCAAACAACCTACATCAGTAGCAAGGTACTTCATTTTTTTGTGTTCTAGTTTTCTGTGGCTATAATGACAGTCATGTGTAACATGTGTAACAGGATGCAAAAGAAGCTCCTAATAATGGATGTCAATAGAATCTTCGTAAAGAGGTTTGAACTAAATGAAAAACTACCAAGGCGACATCCACGCTCAGCTAGTTATCAGATTGGCAAATTCAATATCGTGGTAAGGCCATGCCACGTACAATTTGTGAAGGAATGTATGAAGCACTTTGCGGTGGCAATTTGGTCAACTATGTCCAAAGGAAACCTAACTACGATGCTTAATGAACTCTTTCCTCAAGATGTGCAAAGTAGATTTGAATTTATATGGGATCAAGAGCATTGCGAGGCTACTGATCTTGATCATCCATACATGCCAGGGAGAAAAATATTTCTCAAAGACATGCAAACAGTATGGTCAACAACATCCTACAATTCATCTAATAGTCTTTTGATGGACGATGCTGAGTACAAGTGTTTGAGGAATCCAAAGGGATCGTACATCATACCACGTTCATTTAGTCCACAGTCAGAAGCTGGAACTATCATGCACTTGACAGATGAATTGCTTCCCTACCTTCTAAAGGTTGCTAATGCCATAAATGTCTGTACACATGTGATGCGGACACCAATGACAAAGAGTTCTATGAAGGAGACAGCAGCTGTAAAGAAACTACTTCAAAATAGTGCACTACTTTGACATGGTTGTACATGTTAATTTAAACGGACCAGAGGGTATAGAAAAACAAAATGCATTACTGTGGTGCCATAATGCAAAACGCTTTTTTGAGGAAGAGTTTTTAAGTCATAAGTTTTGGAATAGAAGCTGCATGATCATGTATGGGATATTACATATGGTATTGAAATAGGAATTCAAGTTTTTGCAAATATACGTTTGATTCATGTACAGCGATAACAGAAAATATTATGTTTTTGTGGAAGCTAAGATAAGGTTGAGTTGGTACTTAAGAAATTCAGAGAAATGTTTTAAATGGATAAGGGTCACATACATATGCTCTGAACAATCAAACATGTGCTTTTACAGCGATACAAGCAGGTAATAGGTGCACATGGGTCATACTTGCATGTAGGCTTGTCAAAATTCAGTTACGTGCTGGTGTACAAGCTATTGTGGTGCCCTTAAATAAGATAATATCTATTCTAATTCATTGCTTGAAAGGCCTTATTGTTATTATTGTATGCTAGTGTACAACAGATATCAGAAATAGATAGATTATGGCATATTCCAGGTGATGTGCTTCCAAAATTATAGTGTATGCATTGAAACCAGCTATGTAACTTAGTTGTAAATGCAACTGTGGTGAGCAGTTTCGTGCTAGATAACACCCCAAATCCAATGCAGCGGATGTTGGTATCTTAATATTGGATAATTCAAGATTTAAAGCGACGGAAAGGTTTAAAGCTTTGCTACTGTCACTAATCACACTCGTAAAGGCAAGCATATTGCACATTCAACAGTTCTGAGAGCCCAATCTCAACACTTTGGGGAATTGAATCCCAACGTGTAAAAATGGTGGAGAAATCATACCTGTTTCTGGAATTGAACAACAGCCCAATACCTCAATTCATCAAACAAAGCCCAATACCTCAATTCATCAAACAAAATGAAATGTATGTGTGTGAAAACTTACTGCAAATTCTGATTTCAAAATCTGATGTCCTGCTAAATATGCCTTCTTGAACCTGCATATTCGAATTTGAACAAGTTTAAATCCAGCTTGCCTGAGCTATTGCTATAGGTTCTTGCCTGGGCAAACATTTAATGACAGATTACATTAATGACATAGCCACTCAATGCTCTATTGAGCAAAAGTAAGAATCTTGAGTGACATTATGGCAAATATAGACATAATGTAAAGTTAAAGTGATATTATAGCAGCAGAATAGTACTTTAGTTACAAAATGGCGTCATGCATGACTATGATTGCATAACCTCAAAATGGAGTCATGTTTGATTACATACCCTCAAAATGGTACACACATAGTATCATAAATTAAGGCCAGTTGAGTGAGCAGAAAATTAAAACAGTTCAATAGTACAAAATACAAGGATGGGTTAGACGAGCTTTTCCAAAATTTTGTCCTCGTCGGCTGCTCCAAGTAGGTAAACAGTCTTGTTGCCTTTAACCTTGTGACCTTGGGGCATGTCAACAATTATATGGACCACCTGCTCAGCATAAACAATTGCATCAGAGGCCATCTCCACCAAAGATATAACTTGTTGTCCCTGAAGGTGCTTTTCGATTTCCCTTATATCTCGTGAAATATTTCCCTTCGAGCACCTCTTCACCCTTAAAAAATGAATTGCCATGTGTATCTATCATATCCTTCTCAAGCACGTGCTTGGGCATGGAGCATAGCACAAGCCAAAATATGTCATCATCTTCATTATCAACAGGGGCTTCAACTGCAAATATGCCACCGACGTCTATAATATCAACAAGAGGTGTGTTTTCGTCAACTTCATTACACTCAATATGCTCACGAAGCTTGTAACTATCTCTTCCATGTTTAGGCTCCAGTATATGTGCAGACCAGCCACCTATTTGTTCCAAATTTTCACATTTAGAAATGTCACCATACATGCAGAAAGTACAAAAGCAGGCAAATTGTCTGGTTACAATCTTAGTTGGATCTTCCTTATTGATCCCATGGATACTATGAATTTTCCTTGTGCCATCCACCCTTTTACACTCCCAAGCCTCTGAACGATTGACATCAGCAACTTTCACTTCCCAAAAGTATCTTGCCACATCTCTTGAATGACTCGGAAATGTTGCTGCTGCACTTGTAGAAAAGTTATCTGTAAGCCACCTGGTACAATCATGAGCATTGGGCTTAATCTCACTGTTCACTTTCAATTCCTCTCTTGCCATCTTATCCTTCACCTTGGCTCCTTGGCCGTCATGTTCTCCCTTACCATGACCTGACCCAAAGAAGCTCCATTCCATTGGAATTCCTGTCATATTGAAATAGCGAGCAACAAAATAAATTGGACGACGTGCTTTGAAATGTGCTGCAGCTCCGTCAGACCATACCCAATGTTCATTCATCTCAAATCCTTGTTCTTGAACCCATTTATAGTGTAACATTAAACAATGTTGCACGAACGCAGTGTCATGGTCTTTGTCATCTGAAATATAAAAATGGGTCTCCTTAATTGGTTCACTAGACGCTGTTTCACGTCTATATGTGATGTGGACAAATATCGTAACTTGTTCATTATTGAAATAACCACTTTGAATCTCATTTTGTGGCTTGAACGTGTAGTTCTCAGCGAAGTCAACTATTGAAACAATGACTCCAGGCGAGAAATTCTTCACACACTCCCTAAATTGCTTGTCTTCCCAACGTGCAGTGAAGTTGTGACTGAAAAGTCTTGAACATGTCGGTAGAAGAAACTTACTAACTCTCCTGGTGGCGTTGCTTTCTTGACAAGTTTCTTCCTAGACTTCGGATGGCCATCTTCATCGTTTCCAATTTTCACATCCTCGTAAGTATCCCATTCTAGAAGTGGACTGGTTTTATCTAATTCCTTGGGACAAAATTTGATTTTCTTAGCTCCACAATTAGAACAGGTTCCAAGTAAGCAACTTTGTTTGTGCCATTCAGTCTCTCCCTCTTTTGGGCACACAGCCATCTCCCAAATCTCGTGTAGCCTTGAAAATGTTTTATGGGCTGCATTGCAACTTTGCATTCCCTCTTTCCAATTACAAATATCACAATAACATTTACAATCTTTATGAATCATGGAATTTGTCCTCATTGCATTCAAGGACATTCTTAATAGGTCCAATTGAACATGGCGCACGCAACAACAAGTATTCCGCTCCTTCAATTTCTTCACATAAAAGGGCTTCCATTTCTCAAACAATCTTTGCCCAACCTCAAGATCAGGATATGCTTCCTTGAATTTCAAGTAAGCTTCAGCCTGTAACAAAATTCAAAAGCCAACACAAGTAGCATTTCAATTGCCATATGCTAAGAAACAAAGGTACTCAATAAATCTAGAAATGCCCTGCTTATTCAATTGCAGTATTCTGACTGTTTCTGCACCAGCAACTAAAAAGACATGCAGGTTCAATTTAGTAAATAGTACAAAGGAATAGCTAATGATGTTCACTACGACTAAAGTAAGATAGATACATAAATCGTTTACGATCTCAATCTATTGGTTTACATTCTATCTCTGATTCATACCAGAATTTTCTTCTCGCTGATTTTACCTTGTATACCACCCCATGCATTATTGCCAATAAACAACAGGCCACCTCCTCTACTTTGGTCTGTTATAGTAATTTAAGAAGTATTTTGTGTATTTAGCCATTTAAAATAACCCAGCAAGTACCTCATGTAATTTGACCCTTTTAAAGTATAAGAAGTATCTTGTGTACTTAACCTTTTAAAGTAATCCAGCAAGTACCTCGTGTAGCTTGAGCCTTTTAAGTAATCCAGGAGGTACCTTATGTACTTTGAGACTTTCAAAGTATCCAAGAAGTACATCATGTATTTTCAGCCTTTTAATGTAATTTAGTAAGTGCCTCGTGTACTTTGACCCTTCCAAAGTAAATCATGGCCCCAAAGTACTCTCAAGCTTCCAAACAGTACTTATGAACCTTTGACGTACATGCTAGATAATATTCTGAAAAATGAGGTGTTCATCTAAAAGATGCATACTAGGCAGTACTGCAGTAATTTCTATCTTGACCACTATAAGTGCCTCTATTCGCAGCAACTAAAGGCTTCATGCAAACGAGCCTAGAACTCAAAGGATTTTATCTGCCGCTAACATAAACTAGGAGTGTCTTATGAGCTAAAATAACAATGCTAGGCATCAGTGCTAAGCTAAACTACAAATAGCACTTTGGAACTAAATTGAAGATGTATTAGTCACTGCTACCAATGGTTGGGCTAACAAGCATCACATGCATGAGCTCACAAGCAAACATAAAATCAAGGGTGAGAAAGGTTTTGCTTACTTGTGAGACTTCAAGATAATGTGTTGGATGCATGATGACATTGTCTTTTCCTCTTCCAAGCTTTTTCCTACGCATATCCTTTCTATTTGGTGAAACTCTAGTGTTCTCCTTCCAAAATCGTTCAATGCAATCTACGACTTCTTTTGACAACATATTACTGCGTGGCAGCCTTGATCCATTAGCCCAAAGTCCCATCTGCATCTCAATTTTCTTTTTTCTTTCAAATGCCGGCTTCATATTTCTTTTATTAATGCCTAGTAATTTTGCCGTAGATCTTGCCTTTGTCCTCCTATTTGATGGCACATCTGACCCTGATACCACCATGGCTAAAACAACATTTTTTGCTGCAAGTTGGTCGTGACTATGGCTACCCTTTACTGCTTGAAGGGAGCTTCTCAAATTGCTCATCACTTGTAAGAGACTTTCACCTCCAAGGATAACCTCAGGGTTATATGCTTTCGTCATTAGTGGATGACGAACAAATTTACTCAGAATCTCTTGCTGGATCTCCTTATCCAAATGACCTGCTTGTTGTTGAAAATTCTGCACTAAGCTTTGTACTAGGCGGTTTACATACCTTTGCTTACTTGGGCCTTCTTTACTTGGGCCTTTCATATCACCACTTCACAAGATGAGTAATAAGATTGTCCTTCACCGGTTAAATCAACCTTGCCATTTCTTATTCCAAACCTAGTGCTAATAAAAGAATTCGTAACATGAAAAATAGTCATGATTAAGATAGAAAAAGCAGATAGTCTGATAAAAGTAAAAGCCAATCCAATCCTTGATTTGCTTATGCTTGGAAGACATGTTATGGTTTCACAAGTTTACTAATTATATACATGAAATTACAAATAAGCCAGAAACTACCTTGTTCTTATTCCCTCAGTTTTGCCTTTGTTCCTGCTTTTTGGAGAGCCAGAAAGAAGGGCTCAACCTTGTCTTGGCAATTGCAAAAATCGTTCACCTTGTTCTTCGTTTGTAAACTTTAGAAAGAGCACTACTCTTGGATACCAGCCCAGTCCCTAAAATATCAGCAAGACAAAATAATGAAAATATACTAATACGGACACAGTATGCAATCTAAAATGATGATGTTGTTTTAGAAAGCATGTGGATGATTGTGCCAAAGAGGAAACTAAATTACAAAGGAAATGTTTGCCATGTACCATTATAGTGGCAGATGCATGTACTACAGAAGTCTTGCAACACCTTAAATTAACCCTCAAAATCCACCATTTGACTGCAAGTATATAAAATATTTCTAGACTGCCCTACTGAAGCTTTTTGCTACTAAGAATAAAGATCGTCAAAGTTTGAACTAGCTTATTCAGAGGCCAGCTTACCTCGATATATCAAAACCATCTGTGATTGAGTAGTGACAATGAAGATCCTGTTTGTCTAATTTTGCCCTCAGAAGCTTCGTCACACTGCTCCCCTCTTCTGATAGATTATTCCTTTCTATGCTAAGGTTCATAGGACGATTCATAATCCATATTCAAAACTAGTGCATAGTGACAGTTAACATCATCCATCGCCTATTTTCTCGCCAAACTGTGGAGATCGATTGAGCTCCTCAATCCTGGTCTATGAATCTCTATCTGCGTTCGAATTCGAGTTTACCCGCCAATCCCGACTGGAACAATTAATTCTTTGACTAGTCTACAGTAAATTCAAACCCACGAAAAAGTACCCCCCCTCGAATAGATTTTTGGGTAGTTTTATAGTAGCTATTCGATAAAATTATGGGTACACCCTAACGTGCTTATGCCCGCATACTATATGTCGGATGCGTCTCAGCTCGCATAGACTGGGTATTGAAGTAGGAAGGTGGAAGAAAATCCCTCGAGAGCTGCACACATGTAAGGTATATGGTACTGGAGATGTTGAAGACGAAGATCATGTACTGATACACTGTCCTGCATATGCGATGATCAGAGCCAGATATGGTATCGAAGCAAAAACTTTAACACAACTATTTGCTTTAAATGCCAATGCAATTGGATCTTTTATCATAGAAGTAGTGCAATATATAGAGACATATAAAGATCTTTTTCAGATTCTTAGATGAACATGAGAGTGAAGCTGATTGGAGAGAGGAGTCTGTGGAAGCCCGTGATATGGACTTCCCAGAATACATGTTGTAACTATTAAGTCACACACACGACGCACACACACACACACACACACACACACACACACACACACACACACACACACACACACACACACACACACACACACACACACACACACACACACACACACACACACACACACACACACACACACATCATTGCACATCTCGTTCGTCCATTGATCTCCTTTCTCTGGTAAGATGCATCTGCCCTCTTGCTTTTCGTTATTTTAGGGGTTTTTTGTAAATTTCTCCATTTCTTGAGTTGGGGCTCCTCTTCATGAATGTGGGTCACTCCTTTTCCATTATATCCTCCATTCAAGAATGTGCTATATTAATCGTCACGCTTTCCGCCTCTTTGCTAAGTTAATCATTCTTCCTCCCTTTAGTTCTCGTGTTGAAGAGCATTATAGCATCGTGTTCCGTCACGTCAATGTATTTAATGTACCCAGTCAGGGTGCTCTATAGGGAGCAACGGGGCCACACAATCCTCAGCCAATACATTGTATAGCTCGGTCTGAGCGTAGTCGTGATAGTCTCAGGGGTCTATCACCAAATATGAAGACTATCAAAGGATAATAAGTCCGAAAATTGATTTACAAAAGCATTTTAGAGAGACAAAATCAACATGAAAGAAGCTAGGCACGGACCTCTTATTTGTATCAAGAATCTGAAGAGAAGTGATCAATGGGAGTTGCAATGGATGCACAGAGAAAAAAATCACCGGCAATATCGTCAACTCTTACAGATTACACAAACCCCGCCATGAACAAAAGCCAAGGAGTGAAACCTTTGCAGTGGACCAAGAAACTTTGTAGTATTACTATCTACTATCTGCCAGATCCACAAGAATAGAAGTCGGGTTGAGAAGACGAGACTAGTATGAAAAACACAGAAATTAGGCTTTCGTATCAAATTTACCTTCGAAGGCCACCAAAGGTTCAAATATTGAGGGAATGACCAGATTGTGACACGTTAGGTTAGAAACAGAATCGATTTCACATGGAATAGCGAAGTCTTGCCTAAAGAGACAGGAATAAAAGGATAGAATCTTTCTATAATGTTTATATATTTTTAGAGTATAATAATATTGAGTTTGACATTCATTACTTAAAAGAAGCGCTCATATCCTTCACAATTCTCCAACTTCATGATGTCATATGGCTCCATGTTGGCATGGTTTTAGATGTTGCCACAATCACCTTCCACCATCGAAAACATATTACAGTACTATTGGTGGCATGTTCATATACTTAGGAGTGCTGGTTTTGTTTCTTCGATTTTTCATCCATTCACATTTTACATAGAAATAGTATTTGTCTTCTAGCATGTATTAAATAACTCTATTGATGCTATATGCAATCCTTGTAGCAAAAGGATCTAGCCTACCCAAGGAGAAAAGAGTAATAAGTATGGCATGTTACAGTGGTTGCATTGCATATATGACGCACTTGAGGAATAAATACATAGAGATAGATAGAAGCTTTTAAGATATGTTGAGACCACTCAAAAGCTATGGAGTTTAGCTGAATTCACAAATATGGATATTGATGTCGAGTATAAAAGGGTATCTAGGAAAGAGAGAAAGGAGGAAAGCCATTTTTAATATCCACAAGGCAATCCTTATAGCAAAAGGGGCAAAATGGCAATGAAGGAGTTGCAAATGGACACATGCAACTCTTTGTAGCATAACGGTTCCAAGGACAAAAGAATGACAAGCATGGGACATTATAGTGGTTGACATGACATATGTAACGCTATACTTCTGCCTCCTTTGATGGCTTGTCTCTTTTCCTTGATTTCACAGTCACCCTCGAAAATGGCAGCTTCAACATCCATGGTCTTGATCGGATCATAGATGACCAACGTTCTGTTGCCATAACTGGTGGCACTGGTATGTACGAATTTGCTATTGGAGTGGTCAAAATCACAACCTTCTCTGCTGTCGGACCCAACTTCATCTTGCTTTATCAAGCTCGTATGATTAAGTTGCCTTGATATGCATGACATTTCAAGTGAATAAATTTGTGGTGTTGCTAAAAATACCATCTATCTATCTATAAAAGTATATGAGTTACTTATTTTGTGTTATTTTGCTTTGTGATCTTGTTCTTTTCACATTGGGGACAATCGACTATGTTTAAAACTGCAAATCCTAATTAATATTTCTTTGAAATCATAGTAGAGCTAATTATAAGTTGAATTCATGTCATTTTCTAAAGATTATTCCACCAACTCCATGATGGCACAAATCTGTTCCACTGTCACCATACTGCTATAAAGAAGGCATTTAACTAATAAAGCAATCAAAAGTATAAAGGAAATTCTTGGTATATTAGCTTGGTAATATGATTTATTTGTAAATGCTACTTACTTGGTTTATACTTGTTAATATTGGCTTTCTTCCATGATATTTCGATGGTTTATGTCTAGCTTTCCATTTGGTTTTCTCAATGTAGAGGGGGAGGCAGAGGAAGAGGAGGAACTTTAACATAAACTGAAGATCTAGTTAAATTAAAATGAATAACAACCATTGACATTAAATAAGTACCCTTGACCCCTATTATTTTGGTGCATAGAAGGCGTCCCGATGGCTGGCTCGGACCATGAAATGGAAATTTAGAGCGATTTGAGGCCGTAACCCTGAAAGTACACAAGCAGTATATGTGCCGGTACATATTATTATTTTCGCAATGGTTGGACTAGTTCCCTTCGTATCTATATATGCTTGTTAATATGATCGTCCCATGATTTAGTAGTGTATTTGATTGGACGTACTAATATGTACATCTAGAGTACGCACACGCTCATATTTTTTGTGAGACTTTCCAATGGTTACAACCAGGAACTTGTTATTTTTCAATATATGTTGCTATCGCAACAAAGGATTGCCCTTGCAAGCAAGTTAACACAAGTTCATTTTTTATAAAGACTTGGGCACCAAAATTCGAGAGATGGCATTCATGTTAAGTTACCATGTGCTAAAAATTTCACTGAGCAAATCTATATCCTTATGAAGCAATCTATGCAAAAGATAACAGTACTGCTCATATAATTTAGGAGGACGTGGTACTGTTGATTATATCTTGAAAATCGAGGAAAAAAGTGTGTACTGAATTAACAACCAAGAATGAACGAAATGAGATAGGGTAAATGATTTGGAAGAGGAGTAAAGAGAAAAGAGAAAAGAGAAAAGAGAAAAGAGAAAAGAGAAAAGAGAAAAGAGAAAAAGAAAGGAGAAAGGAGAAAGAAGAAAGAAGAAAGAAGAAAGAAGAAAGAAGAAAGAAGAAAGAAGAAAGAAGAAAGAAGAAAGAAGAAAGAAGAAAGAAGAAAGAAGAAAGAAGAAAGAAGAAAGAAAGGAGAAAGGAGAAAGGAGAAAGGAGAAAGAATAGAATAGAATAGAATAGAATAGAATAGAATAGAATAGAATAGAATAGAAAGAAGAAAGAAGAAAGAAGAAAGAAGAAAGAAGAAAGAAGAAAGAAGAAAGAAGAAAGAAGAAAGAAAGGAGAAAGGAGAAAGGAGAAAGGAAAAACCAAAAGAGAAACATAGTATTTTCTGCTCTACACAAAGAACTACAGATGTACACGTTATGTATAGCAAATCGGTTATAAATCTGAACATACTGATATCTGCTCAGAATCCAGGCTTTTAAAGTGACTATAAGAAACAATATCATAAGGAATGCCCTACATTATTGCAATCTAAAAGTTGATTGAGTTGATAAATTAAGAGAGAAAATTGGAAAATAAGGCAACAGCTTATTACCAAAATAGAGAAAATTTGAATTGTGTTTGAGACATTTGTGATAGGAAATTGAAAGTGACAATTACATCTGCAAGAAATTGAATTCTAGATTGCATTTGAATGGGAACATTTTTGTTCATCGTTAACATTATTAAGTTATGTATGTTTGATGTATTAATTGGCATAGAAAGCTAGAAGAAACAAAGTCAATCTTTCACAGACCCTTCAATATACTTTCATGTTCCAAACAAGAGGTTCTGGACCTTCAAACTCTAGAACATCCCCGAGCTCAAGTCCGAAGGCAGTCTTATTTTAGCCCACTTATCACTCAGACAATTGGGGCTCCTCTTAGGCTTCACATCAAAACTAATTCCTCATGAACCATTAATGGTAAATGTCTCGCCCTTCTTTGGCATTCCTAAACATCACATTGCTCCAGCCTTTGGATATGATATAAAAAAATAAAATAACTTAAATAATGCAAACGAAAAGAAGTAATATTTGAGTCCAGTTTAACAGTCCTAGATTATAATTTTGCCTCAGAAGCTTGCAACAATCTCAACCATCCGAATCTCATATGAGCAAGAAATCCAAATTAAAGATGCTAAAGCATATTCTAAAACCTCAAAGTCCATCCCTAGGTTTGCTCTGCAGGAAACCCAAAAAAGAAAACCAATAAAGTGGGAACAGTAGCTTTCATTTTTAAATCATTTTATCGTGCTAAATTTGAGCTAGATGCTATGGTGTTCTGTATTTAACCGAATATACAAGTGCCTTGACAGGCCAAGATGCAAATTAAACGACCATCAAGCAAATTCTTTCATAAGTAGATGGAAATGCTCTAATATGTTCAAACATTATCTATTCCCTTGGCAACAACGAACTCATCTCCATATCTAAATACCATTGCTGCACCACACATCTTATCCCATATCCTATCCCCACTGAATGCATTTTTGTTGGTTCTAAAGATCTACAACTGAGCTAATTCCATACACACTCCTCATAGCAGCATGCTACTTTCCACATGCCGAGAGCAACTTCTATCACACTCATTTGGATGTGGATCGATTGGAGCCCTATGTCGATCTATATGATGACATACAGCAGCACAAACAATTGGGCAGGGTTATGTTGCTTGGCGACTTTAATGCACGCACAGGAGCCGAGCAGGTTCCAAAATTTGATCCCCTGGCAGAGGACGTCTTGCAGTTGAACCCCGCAGAGGTGGCTTGGTCAAGGATATCGGATAGCGACCATATTTCGCGCTATGGCAGGCAGTTGTTGTTGCTAGGTAGTATCTTTGACCTGGTTATTTGTAATGGGCTGGCACAATGGCCATCTTCCAGTTGCTACACTTGTAGACAGGAGAACCAAGGAGGCGGTTCCAGTGTGGTGGATTATCTGCTGGTTGAGGAACGAGATCTGCACCTGGTTACTCATTTTTCCATCGGGACAGACACTCGGGACGAGGAAGTAGATTCGGACCACCGGCCTTTGTTCATGCATCTCCATTGGGAGGCTTCCCGTGCACCTGCTGCTTCAACACACCGGGTGCCCCAGCTGCGCCTGGACTATGACCATGCAGGAACCTATGCCCAGCTGCTTGAGCACGATCTGGCGGGACTGCTGCAACTCCCCACACTTCAAGAGCAATCTGCTGAGCTGACTCGCCTGCTTCTGGCGGCTGCTGAAAGATGCTTTGGGAGAGGCCGTTCACGGCGAACCACAGGCACTACCACCTTTCCCCGCAACAAATGGTTTGATGATGAGTGTCGGGAGCTCAAACGCACACTCCAGCAAGTCACTGATCCCATCTCCCGCCCACAGGCCATCAGTCAATACCGCTCCTTTCTCAAGAACAAGAAGGCCAGATACCTTGCAGAGCATCAGCAACAGATGTTTGGTCTCCTGAACCGGCACCCCAGGACATTCTGGAGAAGGGTCTTGAGCAAGCCTGCACAACACACAGGGACACATCACCTCGGAGCAATGGGTACAGTACTTGCAACAGCTGTATGACCCGCTCGGGGGCCGGGCACCAGTCCCTCCACATATAGGCATGGCTCTGGTTATCACACTCTTTCAACAAAGACAATGGCATATTTATGTCAGGACATATGGATGGAGAAAAAGCCATGTCTACTTCAAACAATAAGATAGGCCTTTGAGCATCAGAAGCTTTTGCTTCAGGCAACATCTCCGAGCCAGTCAAATGAGCTCTCTTTCTTAGTTTAGAGCTTTGGATCATCTGCAATACATAATCAAGGTATGAGGCTTCCATATTTATTCATATTCTAACTCTTATGTCTTGTAGGACTATTCGTTTTAGCTGCAACATACCCTCAATGTTTTTTGCTACTCTTTCCTTATGACCAGTGAACTTCTTGCACTTCCTCTCATTATTTTTCCACGAGGGCATGGTTTATTTTCTGTATATTGCTCCCCAAACAAATTTTTTGTTTGATCCTTTGTATGGGTGGTATTTATAATATTTTCTTTGACCCTGCATCAAATCCTAATCCTTTTCTTCTTTCAAATTTTGTTACAGGAAAATGGCAAGTGAAACCTACATATCAGTTTGGAGTTTGGGTTGTCCATTTCATTTCTTGAAGGTTTTTATATTGTAGAGATTGATGTGTTAAGTGAGTAGCACCCTTCCATATCAGTTTGGGTTGTCCATCATTTAATTTCTTGAAGGTTTTTATATTGTAGAGATTGATGTATTAAGTGAGTAGCACCCTTCCATATGATTCTTTGACATCAAATAGTGTTTTGCGGTAAGGGTTTCAAAAGTGGTGCGAAGAAGACCATGATAAAAGAATGGAATGATTATATTGTTCAGCGGCCTTTTTTTTGCGTGCATATAGAAAGGAAAAATTTGTTATTGAGGTGCCCTTTTTATATTCTCTCGCTAGCCTTTTTAGTTTCAAAATTTTAGTATTGCCCACCAATATACATCCGCTCTGAGAGATCCAAGCAAACACCAACGTAAATCTTAGATATGGTAGGCGGCAAATGATTTTGATCCTTTACATGGTAGACAACGCACATAGTTGGGCAATAAATTGCATTTTGTTGCCTTTGAAACTGGTGCATGCAAATGGTGTAACTTTTCCTTACTTCTACCTTTCCAGTTCTGTAGCAGTTGAGGTATACCCATATCACTTTTGAAGTCCTGCAAGACTATGTAAATGTTTTTCTGATGATGATATGCAGGTGACCTTTGTGGACATGTTTTTTCTACTTTTACTATACGCCTTTCGGTTCTCTACCATACGGTTTTTGAAATCCTACAAGATTATGTAGATGTTTTGTGATAATGCACAAGTGATCTTTGTGAACATGTTTTTCTTATACGCTTTTCGGTTCTCTAGCATACATGCCATTTTCTCCGATCTTGCAAGATTAGTAAATGTTGTTATAATACACATGTGATCTTTGTGGACAGGTTGTTTGGGTTAGAACATTTAGCAGGAGTTAAAGGACATACATATTTGTTGCTGTAACTATATGTATTTTCAAATGGGTTAATAAATCCACAAGCCATATATTGTACATGATATTCAAATCCGTAAGCCATATACTGTACATGATATTATTAATCATATCATCAACAAGAAGAATTAGATAACATGAACAAGCTTTAAGCAAACGACTATATTAAGTGAAACATAGCAAACCATACAAACATGCATGATGTTTTTAGCTAGATGATGATAATGAAACCTTTTAGCCACCAGTTGAGTTGTAGATGCATAATGTTCATGCAGATATACGCACATTAGTATTTACCTCATGCAAGTTTTTGATCGTTTAATAATTGTTTCCAACTCTAGCGCATCACTTTAAATAACACATCTTTCCTACTCGGCATCGTCAAAACTTGGTCTTTATATATTCACACATTTTATTAACTTTTGAGCTTATGCTCGACAAAGAGCCCAGCAACGCTGGGCACTTTTTCTAGTAATTACATAGTTACAAATTATTAAAATGGAAATGGCATGCAAACACATCCATCAACACACTAAATGCGAATCTGTGTTGGTGGAAAGAAGCATTTCTATTTTGAATATCTCCTTTTCTGTGATTCTTTCCCTTCAGCAGAGCTTTATATTGAAACATCTAAGGGTTGGCACAGTAGGTTTTGTCTCCTTCATCGGCTGCACCTATGATAGGTCAAAATGTTAGCCCCTCTTATACTACAAAGTGGTCAGACTTCCAAATTTAGAGCTAGATGGCTTAAAAAAAGGGGGTGAGACTGGAAACCAACAATAGTATGGAGTACCAATAATGTGTGCATGCTCCAGCCAGTACAAAGCCTGCACTATGACACCTCCCTGTTCAAAGATTACACATTAAAAAAAAGGAAACCAGAGCACAAACTTTGGGCATACCTTCAAGCTTTATGCCAACTGTTGCAATTTAGGCCTTCTAGAGAAGGTTCATCCACTGGCAAACCATTTTGCCTTGATGGCCCATGCCGTGCAAATAATGGATAGGTACTCCTACCAGGCCGGACATCCACCAGCTGACTTAGTCTCAACATATTAGGAATGGCAACAAGAAATGCCCATGTAAATTATGAAAGAAGTGGACATGATAACTAAGAAACTTGCAACAATAATGCTCACCTATTGCCACTGCAACGACATCTCCCTCAAAGATAGCATCATCCCGTAGATTATTCAACCTTTGCAACTCCCTTATACTCAAACTGCAGATACAGAAATGGTATACCTTCAATTCAAGGAGTCGTGTTCCAAATGGCCAATATCTTACATCTATGACAATTTTCTCATACCCATTCTCATAAGCAATGTCAGCAAGGGCTTAGACAACAAATGCCCCTTTGTGTCTATTGACTTATATTTGTCACTTGGATCCTAGAACTATATGAATAGAATAGAATAGGTTTTTAGCGTCCACGGAGACCAATTGACCTATGGGACCCAAACAAAGAGAGAGCAGCAAGCATATTACTGACAGGATTAAAAAACCCCCGCCCCGAAGGGTTTTCGAGGGAAAAACCTTAGCAGTAATAAGCATGCTGGCACACTGTACAATTGCATAGGATAGTTCAAGACCGCCCCGTAGGACACAATGGCGTCCAGTGCATCCATAACCTCACGGAGGTATGACCCCAACAAACCCCTTCGACGCCAGTAGTCAATAAGCGATGCAACGGTGGCGGGCACTAGTAGTCGAACATACCTCTCTCGGATATGGGCAAATCTTAGGGCAGTTACGGAGGGTATGACATTCATCCTCAATCGCACCGGTGGCAACACCGGCAAAAGCCTTTGCTCTCGTGCTTCCGGAGCCCAACGCCTGTTTCAATCGCGGCGATGTGCACCCGTCGCGAATGGAAGCTATAAGTCAAGCTTCTTCATGGCATTGGTGGGTGTACAAATCTTGGTGCGGGCCTCTTGTGAGCCTAGGATTGACTTCTTTGGCGATAGTGTGCCGCCTTAAGCGTCGCGTCGAGCCTCGCATCGAGCTTTGCGAAGGAAAGTAGCATCTAGGTACGGTTTAAGTGCCTTACGATCTTTCTTTGTCGACACGGGCGATCTGTTTTGCTGCCGCGCCCGGTGAGAACCACCGAGCTTGCTTGTCTTTCAATGAGGATTTCAGGCGTTGGGGACCCATCGCCGTGGCCAAAGCAAGATGGGGCAAGCGTGTATCAGCCATAGCGACCACCTTTTGGAAGTAAGCGATATGGCGTTCCAATGCAGACCGTTGAAGGGTAGAAAGCCTGTCTCTCTGGGTAGGATCAGTGCGGGCTGTGGACTTCACCCGGGGCCCGTGCCAAGAAGGCCTTCTGCACCTGCTCGAGGTCATTCCATGTGTTGAGGGAGATGACCGGACCCCACACTTCTGCCCCATACAACAGGACCGGCTCAACCAAGGCCCGAAACAAATGTGACTGGTGGCCCCAGACATACAACTCTGCCTTGTGGCTGTTGTTCTGCATGGCATATAGTGCTTTCCAACCCACCATGACCCGCAACCTGATAGCCGCATCCCAATGGGTGGTAGTTGAGAACTCAATCCCCAAGTACTTGTAGGTTGGAGCCACCTCTACCTCTTGCCCCTGGTAAGTGAAGGTGGGAAGCCTTGGCTGATGGGACGATGCAACTAGCAGCACCCTAGTTTTGGCCAAGTTCACTCGCATGCACAAGGCCTCTAAAAATTAACTTGCAGTCATAATCATGATAGAAACATGTATAAGGGTGGTTTTTAATACATGCAAGCCATAATGTCAATAAAAACTAGATGACTTTCAGGGTTTTCTAATATCACTACTAGTTTGATCATAGTTCTTATACTAATTCTATGTTTCTTAAAGATAGTACTGGTTTACGAGATGATTTTTAAGCATACATTATCAATATTATAATTAAAGATGATTTTACATACTAGTTATCACTGTCATATACATATTTTTAACCCAATTTTAATCCTCCCAAGTTTTTGTTATTAGTTCAAAAACCACGTTTGATTTTGAAAGTGCGTTATGGTTTTTGGCACATGCTTATTTACTATGCTTGTTAGCAGTCTACTATATTGATTTATGTTGTTGTTTTTTTTAATATACTTGTTTCAATCCTTAAAGCCGTTACGTTTTTTATGCATAATTTTTTACAATAACTAGTATTTCCAACTATTATATCTAATTGTGCACTACTTTTAGAGCATGATTCATATTTGTAATTATAAATTGCGTTATGTACATTGACTTATTTAGTGGTTGCATGGTGTGGTCTATGTTTTCTATCTTGTTTTCTACCTAAGTGTGCATTTGTACTTCTTTCTTGCCAATGTATTCTGAGTGGTATACTATTCAGTATCCATACAATATGCACATTTTGTCTGAAAGAGGATTTGGATTATTTAAAATGTTTATCATGCATGCTTTAGGTATTCCCTTGTATATTTACAGTGGTGAGGAGCTCTAGAGGTATGGTGTAGAGCATCATTGTCAAGGGTTCTCTTATAGAAACAATGACAAATCCTTCAGCTACTAATAATGTATCATTCTAGCTAAAGTTGAGGGTATAACTCACTTGTGATAAGGGATATTAATGTCCTAATGTAAAACTCTAAATAATGTCAAGCATGTTCCTAACACTTTTATTCCTTACAATAAACAATGTTCAATTTTAGATGTATGGATATGGAAATAATGTGGTAAATCAATGATACATTTCTCCATCCTCATTTCCATCTAACCTTATTTTAGAAGCCCGTACCACTTAGCCAAGCTGAAATTTTAAAATTTCAAGAAAGTACAAGATCCTTTTTTAATCCATTGTTAATCTTAGCAGTTCTTATTTATCCTCTCGGATCCAGTTAGACCGCCAAGAAATCATCTGCCTCCCATGATTTTTTTTTTTAACATTGTTTCACTCGACCAATTGATAACGACCTATATTTTAGCCAGCACAAGTTTCAACATTTATATGATATTTCTCACGAAATCACTAGTCCAAATAGTCATGAGTGTTCATTCATCAAAAAAATTTCATTGTGTCAAATATTCATGATGGTGCATCATGAATATATTAACTCTGTCAAACCATTAGAAATACAAGCAATTCAATGTAGTGGCGACAACTCACAAGTTTTTTTTTCAAACATGAGAAATATGAGCCGTTTAATATAGTGGCGACACAATTGACATTCAAGAACATTATTGATGAAGCAATGGTAACAAGTATTGAAATTCAATGTCATTCAAACGGTAGCTCATCTCCCAAGGAACATCTCCGAAGAGAGAAAAAATGGCCATCCACCGCAAGGATGTGTCAAACCTTAAATTTTCCCCTTTTTCAGCGTAGGGGCACGAGGGGAAATGAAGTGTTCATCCAGGTTAAGCTACTCTAGCAAGCTTCGAATGTGGTTTTAAATTTGCACATGAATTTGTAGCATCCAATTTACTCTAAGGACCAGGGGGGGCATTTGTTCTCCTCCTCTTCGAACCCTAGATGAAACCCTGTAAGCAAGCTTTCGGGCACTTCAGAGCTAGGGAGAGCTGCCAAAACCTAAGCCCTACATATTTCGTAGGGTTTACGTATTGGGGCACCAATACTGTTCCATATGCTAATCCCACCGTTCAAGCGGAATGTGGTTTTGAGTTCGCGCATGAGTCCGTAGCATCCAATTTACTCTAATGACCAACTAATATGACCAATGAGCAATCCGAGCTTTTGATGGATCTTCTACTCCGCAAACATGTGTCATAGGGTAATTCTATCCTTCTAGATGCAATCACGCAATCGAACCATTGTTCTGTACCTTACAGCATGCCCAATCACACGATGTCTAGCTTGTTACGAGGCATCGCGACGGGGCAAGTATGGAACCCGGTGCCAGGGGAGGAGGAGGAGGAGGAGGAAGAAGAGAATATTCCTTTTGAATCTTCGTATCGTTGAAATTGTGATGGAAAAACTATGCAAGAATACAAAAATACAAGTTGGACAACTACATCTTGTTGTACACATGTTGTCATTTGACTTTAAATGCTTTTTGAAAGCTTGTCTCTAAGGGATACCATTTGGTAAATGAGCAAGTTGAAAAATAACCATGTACAAGGTTTGGTACGGTCGTTAATATTATGTATGGCGGCATGGAATGTGGGAAGCGGATTCGGGGGCCCCGCTGACCGGCGGGAGCCGGGAGCTGGTCTGGAATCCGCGACCCACTTCCAGGCCGCCACAACATGGCAACTGGGAGGTCTGCTTGATTCTTACCTGCAGGTGACCGCTTGAGCGGAATTGCTGTGCCGCTTTCCATTCCGAAGGTGGAATCGTCGACCCAGTTGCCATGTTGTTTGCTATAGGACAAAAAATGATGGTAGAGAAACAAATACCTATAGCCTACTTGTTATTTTTGTGAAGATATTTCTTAGCATAGAAAAAACGGAACTATTGCAATGTTGGTGCATGGTGCCGATGGCATCAAAACACTTCATGTAGTTTAAACAATGTACATTTGGAGCACCCCCTTAAGGATTTTTCATGTAGTTTAAACAATGTACATTTGGAGCACCCCCTTAAGGATTTTTCTTGTAAGCAATATCCCCTTATGATTTTTCTCGTTAAGGAGTTTTCTATGAAGAAAATATCGTGGCACAGAAATTATAACCGAAGCATTTGGGGCTTTTGGCTTTGGCGCCGGGGCTTTTGGCTTTGGCGCCTAAACGGTCGCCTATGCTCGATCTTGCATCTTTGATGTGTCGGAACACTATGGTTCGTGGCTATACAGCCAGATGGTTTATGCACGAGAGATAAGTCGGGTGCTCACGAAAAAAAGGATTAGAAGGCATTGGATATGCCCAAAAATAAGCCCGATGAGCATTGGTCTACTTCAAGAATCGGTACTCTGAGAATCAGGTATTTCAAAATAGCTTTAATTTGCCCTGAGTTGTATAAAGCTTTGAATACATAGTTTCTACCTGCAAAAATGGCCTGAGCTTGTTGCTTGTAAAAAGGGCTTGTGCATGTTGCCTTAATCGAAATGCAAAGGAGGCATTTGCAAAATCGTTTTTGCAAAAGAGGCATTTATAAAATCGTTTTATGTGCTCAACAGATGTACTTGGCCTCATCTTTGTATATAGATTTCAAGGCGCGAGATTGTTATTTGGGTTTTCTCTACTCTTTGTTGGCGCCTAAACGGCCTGCAGCATTACATTTGTTCCTTAGCAAAAAATACAAGGATCAAGTGCAGGATCATAATATGGGTGTTTGGATCTTTGTGTTTTGAACTGTTGGCATCATTGGGATTTAGTAGCTAGTTCTACAATGTCTAGAGAGATCTTCCAACAAAGAAATTTGAAAAATACTATTATGCAAGGACCAAATGGTGATGATTCAAAACAAAATGCTGTGATAGATGAGCTTCCAAACAGGTTTGCTCATTTATATTTTTATGTATTGCTTGTGAATCTAATTCAAAGAAATAGACTGCTTTGTTGCTTATAGAAAACTGTGGTCTCTGTCTAATGCAGCAAATCTAAAGCCATCAAGTGCTGCTAGGCTTGGCATCATAGCCACCTTAAATTTGGATCTATCAAATTAGTTCCCAGGTAAATTTCAGATTCTCTTACACCTCATTTATTTAAGAGTTGTACTACTTGCCTTCTGCTTCAACTTTTCAAGCTAATTTTATTTGTTTCAGAGCACTTCGTGTTATCCCTGGTATTGTTGGTGCTGCTTCTATCCTGCTTGGATTAGGGACACTTGTAAGATCTAAGAAAGCAGAACCAGTTGGAGACCAATAAGGTAGCTAAGTAATATATCAGATTTATAACTGTGTTGTAAAAATAAACTTGTTTGTATGGTATTAGCTTTCTCACTAGAGCATGATATTTGAACCAAAGCTTTCTGCAGATGGGAGAAAGCACCCTTTTGTATGGCTCACTAAGTGGATTGAATAAAGAATGTTCTTTTGGGTTCTTATTTTGGCTGTAAATATCATGGGCATTGCAAATCATTCTTATAGTCAATATTGTTTATGCTATTTCAACTGTTTTAGGGTTTGTCTGCTGGTCTGCTGAGGCAAGCAACATACATGACTGCGAGACTTGGATCATTTAGGTAACATTATTAATATTGATTTTTTATTGACATACTTAAAGCATGGACTCAATTTTCATGAGGCATCTAGCGTTTTGAATAATTAGCTTTCTAAGGAATTTAAAGCAGAAACACTTTGCACGAATATATCAAGTCTGCTCATAGCTGACAGATAAGCTGCTTTTAATGTATAGCCGAGCATTTGGCAGTTAGAAATGTTTTTGGAGTAACAGAAAATTGTGGAACTCCTTGCAGGCTCTTGACAGCTAAGGCCACTGCAGCAAATGATGGCAAACCACTGCCTTTGTACCAGAAGGCAATTTGTGGTCTGACAGCTGGAGCAATTGGTGCTAGTGTTGGAAGCCCAGCGGATTTAGCGCTTATCCCTGTTCCGTGCATTAGTTGGCTCTGCGCATGTTTGCATTAGTTGGCTCTGCGCGTGTTTGCATTGCATCATGTTATTTGTCAATGCAGGATCTCCTTAAATTGGAGAGAATGAAGGTTGAATTCATTGATAAAATGGGCAAGAGTTGCAGGGACCATTGAGCGAACTGTTCTTCAGCAGAAATTATGGGCAGGGAAGAAATGTAAGGACAAGATGGTTAGTTGTAACCTTGGTTTAGTTGCAACCATTGCTAAGAAGTTTCAAGGAAATGGGTTGTCAAATCAAGATCTTCTTCAGGTTGGCTTTCCTCTTCGTTTCTTAATCAAACTTGTTTATCTAAAAAGCTTTTTGATTGATAAAAGATTATGACCCCAATACTATCATTTGCATCATGTTAGTTTCTATGGCGTAGAATGCTTTAATTTTAGAAATCACGCCTTGCTTTGTCTGATATGGTCCACGGAAGGACATCGAACTAATTAAGCATATGATTGTTTCTACCTATGCAGTTAATGGCTTGAGTTTATGAATTGGTCAAAGCCAATTTGGTCTCTTGACAGACCTATTGGTGATGGCACTACAGCCTTTACGGTAAGCTTGTATTCTGCTTGATTCAACTGCTATTAAACAGATGCTGATAGCCTTAACATTGCAGGAGATACTTGCAGATGAGACTACTGAGAAAGTTACCAGTGCATTGTGGCTAAAAGAAGATGTGGACAAAGTTTTGCATACTTTAAAACCACAGGAGCGAGAGACTATACGGCATCGATTTGGTCTGGCTGGTGGCAGGTCTAAGACTCTTGAAGAAGTGGGTTACATGTACAATGTGACTAGAAATCGCATACGACAAATTGAAAACAATGCAATGCGCAAATTAAGACAATCAAAACAAACTAATTGTCTGCGCTATCACGTGTTCCTAACTACTAGGCGAAGGACCTCAATGTAGTTTGATAACAAAATTCAATGGAAAAAAAAATTGAGCATCTTGGTCTTCTGCACTCTTCCCTTTTGTAATCAAAATACTAAATTTGGATTAAAAAAAAGGAAAAATAGAATAAAAATGCTCAAAACCATATGCTGAAATATACCAATTAATTAGGAGATATCACAATTTAGAACCATGTAAAAAAATCATGAACCCTCAAATTTTATTACGCTAATACATGAAGGTTGAATACTATGGTCTTTTATCGTATTACCAAACTTGCCACGTGAAGCACAGTAAGGCTGATATCATGAAAAAAAAACACACTAGTTTTTCACATTATCGTGGAAGCAAAATCATACTGGTATATCTAAACCAAGCATAGTTTTATTGATAATTAGTCACTATAAAATACCATAATAATTATACACTAAAATAACAAAGACGATTAATCGTTGTAAGATATCATACTAATTACGCGCGTAAATTTACAATGTCAATAAACCAAGGATAATAGATATGATCAAATATCATTCCGATAAATGTGATAAATTAAGTAGTAGCACATATCATATATTCAAGTTGTCACAAAAACTAGCTATAAATTATCATCTTTCAATACCATGTGAAGAAACACTATTCGTATGTCATGTTACTAAACTGCATTGATGAACTATATGGTATAACTAGACATGATTTGTAAACTTTTTGGCCCACATACCGGTATTGATTTTAGGAGGAGGTTTTTACTACAAAATCATTAGAAAAAGATCATACTAATTCAATTTTGGGGGCCTTGTGATGCCAGTGAATTGGCAAAAAGTGTCAAGAGCATCCAGGTGACGCTGCATGTCCTCTGGAGTGTAGGCCATGAGGTTGACATCGTCAGCATATATGAGTTGCCGGATTGTGTGATGCATGAGATGCGCCCGCACCTCCATGCTCGAGAGAGCCAATCTTCCAACCGATCAATGTATAGGCCAAAGAGTGTGGGGAGAGGGGCAACCCCGACGACTCCAATGCTACCGATTACGGTTGTGCGCTGATGTGATCTGGCCCGAGCATGCCTCAGATGACCTATATCTTGCATTACGCAAGTCCGGGGGTTCCCTACCGCCGCATACCGTCCCCGAGCTTGTTGCGGGAATCGTGGTCGAACGCTTTTGCAAAATCAACGAAACAACAAGCGAGTTCTCACGGTGATTCTCGCTATCCTCAATCAATGTGCGCAGAGTGAAGATATGATCAATGGTGGAATGTCCGGGCCGGAAACCTGCCGTGTAAGAGCTTCGCACCTCCGTTTCCTCTCGCCCATATTGTCGGCCCGCCGCTCAAGGATGCCGACCAACGATTTTGCAAAAGAGAGTGACCATAATAGTACGGTAGTTGGTCGGGCATTGAGGGTCCCCTCGCTTTGTAGATGGGCACTACTCGCTAGTGGTCCATTGCGTAGGGAAACCTTCTCGCCAATGCTTTATTGAACAATGCCGTGAGGGCGAGGCACCGGTGGAGGCCCAAACCCATTTTTTGAAGTTACGCACGCATGCCATCTAAATCACGCCTTCCCATTAGCTAGACGCTGTAGGCCCATGATAACATCCCCTTCTGTGGCGTCCTAGCTTGAGCTCTTGTTGATGAAAGCACCCAAGTATCCAGCACCAGCTGCAGCAGAGTCCGCAGGAAAGAACCCAGGCTCGCGTCTTTTGCCATCTCCATTGTAAGTATTAGTAATCGTCGTTGTAACTATTGCTGATAAAGTATGTCTGCATTGCAAGTCATTTAATGGGCCGATGATTTGATATGAAACAGCTTCACAAATGAATTTTTGCATTCAGCTGCATTTGGCATCTCAGGCACTGCAGATTGGTTTAATGCGCAATCACCTGTCTGCAAAGAAATGTCCTTTACTTCAGAGTCATACAGTGGATTGACAAAGTCTTCATGTCAGATTTCAACAAACTTCTTCAATGGACATTGGTGATTTTGCTTCTCCCGTTATTAGGAACCTGTTTGACAACTTAGCCCCATTCAACTGGGCAATCAAGCTCCCAAGTTGCATTTCAGGATCAGAAACCAACTCAGTCATTATTCTTGCGCTTTGAAGCTGTTCTTCAGTTCAGTGAGCTTGCTCGTGTTTATCTTTGTAATGGTTCAAGCTCTTCTTGATGCCTTAGAGCAAGAAGTTTCAACATATGTGATGGATCTTCTATTAAATTGTCAGCACTAACCTCTATTCCATCATCAACAGTAATAGAAGAAATGTTCTTGGTTGCATCTGAAACCGCTATAGGCGAAGCGCCATGCTTGTTGCCTTGCAAAGAGCTAGATAGAGTCCCAACAATTATTGCTTGTTCATTAGCAGTCCCTGTGGATGGAGTCTTAACAACTTCTGCTTGTCCATTAGCTGTGCATGCAGAAGCTTCAAGAAATGCATTTAAGTAAATGTTATCTACATGTGACTAATTGACTAAAAACAGAAACACCAGTTCCTATGCAGTCATGGCAAGTGCACGCTTGCATGGAATAGTCATGCACAAGAAGTCCTTCCCATATTTGCATACTGTTTTTGGATGTAGAATTTCGTTTAGCTTCCATTAATTCATTGAAGGAATAAGTTCCAGTGCTATCTCCAGAGGAGGATAAACAATATTGAGACTCCACAGATAAACAAGTTAACTCTTCTTTGTTAATCAAGAGCAAAATTTGGAGGCAGACCAGGCCTGTTATGCTTAATAGGCAAGACAGATAAAACAAAGATTCTAGAGATTCCAAACTTCATGCTTAACACATAAAAATCACTTGATAGTGGGCTTGTCAAGAGGTGTGGAAGAAACTAATGAGGAAATATTATTAAAGCCTTTAGAAGATCCTTCATTTGAGTAAATGTGTAGCTGGATGATATTAATTGAAGGGAATGGAAGCAAGAACCTTCTAAAGTATTCTGTAACTGATATCATTGAGGTAATTAGACATGAATCTTCCGAGCATTTTGACAAATGTAACTGGCATGTGAAACGATTCTAAAAACAGAGAAGGCAATGCATATCGTCTTGAGATAGTCTTGCAGAGTCATGGCTGCGGGAAACAAAAAAAAAGGGAGAATGAAAAATGAAACCCTGCCTAAACACCAATCTACTACAGCATCAATATTGGCATTAGCACCTCACCTGCACTTTCATGCTTGCTCTGCTTCAACTTAGCAAGCTCCACTTGGGTCTGCACAAACAGTTAGCATGAGTGTTACGTCAATATTGCCTTGTTGCAGAAATACAGACATAGCATCCAGCATCTTCCTACATGTAGCCAATAGCACAGCTGAATAGAACACCTAAGAAGGAATCGAGTCTTGCCAAAGATTTAAGGAATCACATGCATGCATCCTATGGTCTTGCTCAAGATTAGAAGAATTTCCACTTGGGTCTGCACAAACAATTAACATGAGCATTACGTCAATAATCCCTTGTTGCAGAAATAGAGACATAGCATCTAGCATCTTCCTACATGTAGCCAATAGCACGGTTATCCTAAATAGATCAATATCATGCCAGCAAAAAAATAGAGCCAGTCAAGGCAAAGCTTATAATGAGCTTTAGAGAGCTTATCTTTGTTAATCAAGCACAAAATTTGGAGGCAGACCAGGTTAACACATAAGGATCACTTGATAGTGGGCTTGTCAAGAGGTGTGGAAGAAACTAATGAGGAAATATTATTAAAGCCTTTAGAAGATCCTTCATTTGAGTAAATGTGTAGCTGGATGATATTAATTGAAGGGAATGGAAGCAAGAACCTTCTAAAGTATTCTGTAACTGATATCATTGAGGTAATTAGGCATGTATGTTCCGAGCATTTTGAAAAATGTAACTGGCATGTGAAACGATGGCATTCACAGAATCCTTAGTTCAGCTTTTTTGTCCTTACTATCCAATGGTAACTTCTATCCAATGCTTTTAAATTTACCTAAATGTGCTTATCTGCATCTTCAAAATCTTATATCTTACGGGAAAACATTTCCATCAACCCCAAATTCTAACGAAAAAATGACTTGCTTGGAAGACCTACCGAATATTTGTTTAATCACTGCAACTATGCTTGAACATGCAATTTGGCATGCGCAATTACGTCTCCCAAGGTTCTGCATTCCTTCCAGAGAGCCTGTGCAACAAAAATAGAGTACAAATGAGAAGAAGAAAATGATTGAATCCGGAAATTAAACTTCACGTAATCTAGAGTTATGCAATTTTTAGCAACAAACCGGATTAGATCTAAAACCTAAAGCTTCATTGCAGTCTAAAAAAGAAGCAATCGTGGATAGAAGAGAGAAATCAGTTGCAATGTATATAGAGAAGCGGCATGTCTAGAATTTGTTTGCACTGAAAAGAAACACAGAGGAAAAGAAGCAAGTTGAATTCATTACAAACAGCTGGAAGCAGGTATTCACCACAAATAGCATAGATATAGGTATTCTGGCTCATATAGATATAGATATAGCGATTGATGTCGAGGCGGGAGCCTCATCTGTAGATTTGGTTCGACAGGGCAGGGCATTCACGTCGTTCTGACATGCATTAACCTAGTGAGCTAGTGTGGACAAAATAATAACTAATTATTTAACGGCTTAGAATGAAAGTTTTCATACAACAAAATCAACGGCCGAGATGCTATGCACACACTACATTTTGCTTTTATTACTATATATAGATAGATGGTGGTTAAAAGCTTGAACAATTGTAGACACTAGACATGAACAATTGTAGTTACTTAGGTTTGTATAAATTGGTTACTTTTGATATGATATGTCTTATGCGGTGTGTTTATTTGCACCAAATAATATATTGCAAATTGGTCTGTATACATTATTGCCAAAAACGCGTATGGAATGAATTGCATATGGAAACAAGGTACAATTAAAAGAAATTTCAATAAGAGGATTTATATTTATAAATCATATATAAAGGGGAAGGGGGTAATGTTGCCAGAAAGGGGTATGAACATTGGTTGTGAGGAAATGAGTATGAGAAAATGGGTATTAAATTAAAGGGATATTAAACTATTAAGATCACAAACAGGGGATGGTTGAGAAGAGCGGTATGAATGGAGTAAGGAATATTAAACTACAAAATCATAAATGAGGAATTGTTGAGAAAAGTGGTATGAACATTAGTTGCAAGAAATGGGGTTCGAATATTGCATATGTCGAAATAAGGTACATGAAGAAATTTTCAAGTAGGAGACATTAAACTACAACAATCACAAAGGGGTAGGAACATTACTTGTGGGAAAAGGGGTATGAACATTGCATATGCAATGGGGGATATAAAAAAAGAAAAAAATCAAATAAGGGGATATTAATCTACAAAATCACGAAGGGGGGATTATGGCCAAATGCCCTATTTCTTAAAATCATGCCCATTCCACGAAAAGGGGGCCTTGAGGATTTTTTTACGCGGAATTTTAAGGAGGATATGGGCATCGTTTTTTATGTGGTTTCTTTTGTAGGTAAAAAGTTCTATATATTAGCACAACAATTTCAAATCGTACTTTCCTCTTGATGTTTGTTAAGGTTGCAACAATGTGCCTTTTGTGTTGAAAAGTGAATCTCCTTATAGACTATTGTATTTAACGCATTAGAGCATTTTTTGTGCATTTGTTTGGGTTACTATATCTACAAAACCATTACTTGAAACATCACTTGAAGCATTTGCTATGAACGTTACCCCTTGATTAAGATTCGGCTCATGAACTACAAAATTTTTGGAAATTGGTTGAACTTTCCCCACATTTGCTACCCTTGTTTGAGAAATATTCGCCAAAATTTTTACATCTCCTAAGTCTAGAAAAAAATTAGACACAACACTATCAGGGGTTGTGATACATTAGAGGATCCGCATAAAACAGATCAACAAATGAAGAACCTAATGATAAGAAATACAATGCCAGAGCAGTTGCAATAGCATCTACGACACTATATTTGTATAAAGATGAATTTTGAGATTTGAGAATAATTTCATGGGTCCAGCAAGGCCGCCACCAATTCATGTCACAGGCGTTATGGCTTGGTCTAGACTCTAGATAATCTTGCGGCTCCCATGTCTTCTTGGGTCCACTTCAACCATTAAGAATTTGTATGTATTAATCAGAAACGAAATAAGACTTTATTAACGTCCAAGGACCAAAAGTTTACAATGTCTTCATCTACAATAGGGAAATTTCATCTAAATTGGACAACATTGGCTTCATTAACCTCTAGGAAAGACTGCACTAGCCTATGAGACAGAATGTATTTCATCCACAGTTAGAAATAATAGCAATGCGATATAAGCCAATTGACTTTTGCATTTTTATGTCCAGATTATATGCCCAAAGTAAATTGAGATAGTGTTAGACAATCTGTTTGAGAAGCCATGATTAATCTTGAGTTTATATGAACCAATAACATTTCCCCCCCAGATCCTATAAAGAGACAGAACAGTAATACATTTCTTTTTAGTTCTTAAGCCAATTTGGTTTCTGCTTCATTTTAAGAACAATCCAAAACAATCCTCCTGCCATTTCAAACCCAGTCACCCCGATCCATACATAGCCTTGGCTTAACTGATTAACAGAATTTAAGGTTGAGGCTACTATATCTATTTTAAAGTATATCTTAAGCGCATTTGAACAATTTTCAATAATACAAAATACTAAATACGTTGACAAGGGCGTTACAAAAATTTATGAAAACTCAAGGTATGTCGTGTTTATGAAAACTCAAGGGTATGTCGTGAAATGGTATTTTGTAAATCTATTCTATTCTACGATATTTTTTGACATGGTAGGATTATGGTGAAAAAAAATCGACGTCTCCTTTCTTCAAGCCAGTTTCTTTCTTTTGCTGCACTCATGGTCGCTCTGTGGAGATCGGCAATGGCTCTAACGATGGCTGCATGCAGGGAAACGGGGGCTAGCCAGCTGATTGCTGGCCCTAGAAAGATTCTAAGAAGTTGTCTTGCACGATTCAGGTACCTGTTTTCCATTCCTGCATTCTGATGCATTAGGAAAAAATTGGATACAATGAGCCCTGTTAATCTGAGGAACTGCATAAGTCTGGTAGTCCAATGCTCTTGCAGTGACTTCGACGACCCATTTTTTTTTAATTGGTAATCTGGGATTGCTTTTGAGATGGACTATAGCTTTAAGCTGTCTAACAAGCACTCAGAAACATTTTTGCTGCTCAGGTCACGGTTGTTCATTTGCGATGTTCTTTGAATAGGTCCCAACAAGAACAACCTCTCGCCTCTCAGTTTCAAGCACGACAACAACCGAACTTTGGTTATTACAGAAAATGGTGAGTTAATTGCTTTTTACTAGAAAATTATGGTGCTATTTAAGGTGATAGTCAGTTCTAAAGTCTTGACATCTTTATGCCATGTTTTCAGATGTTAGAGATCCGTGTGCAAGTAATGGGTGGTTTGATTGGTGGCATATCAATTATGTGAGGGATTATCTTTTTACATTAGCCAGTGCCATCAGATAACATAATAAACAATAAAGTTTTTGCTTTTTGTTTTCTTCAACATAAAGATTGGACAGGGAAGGAACAGATGTGAAAGCATATTTTGCATGGTCTCTACTTGATAATTGGGAACGGAACCTTGGCTACACGATGTCCCTATCATGATGCTTCACATAATAGGGACATCGGTTCGGTTGCTTAATAGAACTTAAGATCCATATTATAGGTTCTAAGCTATTTACTCTTAAAGACCTACATGTTTATTGGATCCCGGATTATTATGAGTTATACTACTGTGCCTTTGATTTCCGTTATCTTCCAACATGAAAGGCAATCAAAATCATTTCAGGCATATGACTTGGCAAGAAACACTTGCGCAGAATAGTATTTAATGTTTTCAACCAGGAAAAAGTTGTTCATGTAGCGATCGTAAGATAAAAAATTGTAGCTAGGAATTTTCTAGTCAATTGATGTTTAATTCTGCTGTATAAATGTGTAGATATGCTGATACAAGTGGAGAAAGAAAAGATGTGTATGAGTTTGTAAGTAGTTCCTGTGAGCAATTTTTGTCAATGTACTTATAGGTTCCGCTTGTTGTAAAATTCAGCGTAAGGCTGCAGGGAACTTCAAGGAGACAAAGTGTACTGTGGATGTTTTTACCTCGCAGTTGAGAATGCGTATAATTAAGGATGCACTCTAGTGGAAGTTTGATGGGTGACATGGCTGAGGCTGGAACTGGATATTATGTACTGGCAGCATGAATAAGGACGGTGGCCCATCATGGCAGTGTACGTTAGAGAATCTACAATCAGGCTTGAAAGGGTATCCAACTTTAGGGTATACTTTGGTATCTTCTTGCACAGGCAAGGACAGGTGTGCCTTTCTTCGTACTGTTCGCTTTCTCTTTGAAATTGCCAAGCTATATATGCGGAAAAAACAGCTTTGAACGTAAGATTTCCATCTACTTTTCGTTAAGCTAGTTGTTATAGGAACCATTATGTCATGCCATTCATGAAGCAATCAAACCAGCATGATTATACAGTTTCTGTAATGACTATTGGTCCAAAGATTTGTATCATCTGTCTGCATTGCTTTCGTGCTTTTCTGCATTTGCAGAGTATTCACATCCCCCAACACTATTTTCCTGCTAGAAAATCATTAGAACCTGATCTGATAGTGAGGATGGGTTGGGTATTTGAAGCACCATGCTTGGCCCAGTCCTGGCAATTTTACAACATGGCGCTTTTTCTCACGGCGAAGCTCTCGATGGCTGCATAAAGACTCAAGGTTATAGGTCTGTTCTTTCAATTTATATTTGTTATACAGTTGTAGTTTTCCGTTTGATGCCTATACGCTGTTCAAACTATCTCCTATAAATTTTTAAAATGGTCAGTACTATACGACACAGAATCTGTTTTCCAAAAGGCTACATGCACTGTATATTCATGCATACATGAAAGGTAATAAGATTTATGCTTTTAGAGGCTGGCAACTCTACTATGTCTAGCTTCACCTGTGACAACTTCAAATTAAGGCTGCTACGCAGCTGAATGATGCCTAAATGTCACGTGCATGTGATGGATTGCTCATGGCTGAACACCATACAGTACAACTTTATCTGCAAAATGCGGATGATCCTCCAGTCAAAGTGCACGAAATGCTGTGCAAATATTCCATGACAGATATGATGGACAATAACAATATGCTTGCACCGGAGCCTACACATGGCGTACATCACCCTCCCATTGTGAAGGAGCATACCCCAATGAGCTGTAATAGGGCAGCATTCTCTGTGCCTCTCTGTATGCCACCCTTCCCATTTACTTAAACCCTTTGTGGCAGCCCTTCGCCAACCTCAGTTGTGATTGGATTGCGAGCATGGAGGGGATTACCTCACAGATGAGATGACCTGGCAAGAATTTTGCAAGCCCCCATGCCAAAGCAGCAAACGGACCAGCTGATTGAGCTACTAGGTACTGCAGCAGAAAGATGTTTTAGGAGAATCCACCCACGAAGGATCTTAGAGAAAGATGTTTTAGGAGAATCCACCTACGAAGGATCTCAGAGATCACGACCTTCCCATATAACTGGTGGTTTGATGCTGAATGTAAGGAACACAAACGCAGGCTCACCAGATCGTGGATCCAGCTATGCGTCCAGAAGCCACAACACATTATTGTGCTTTCAAGGCAAAGAAAGTACGGTACATCGCAAAGCATCAAGGAAAAATGTTCTACCTATTGAACAGTCATCCCATAATCTTTTGGCACAGGGTGCTTCGAAAGACTGTCCAACCTGTAGGGCACATCATTGTTGGTTGGACAGTAGGAGCAGTACTTGTAGCAGCTCTATGATCCTTCGAGGACACGAACAGCCTACCCCGCAGAATGGTCCGATGTTAGAACTCACAGAGGATGATGTCCACCATAGCCTACAGCGTATGGCCAATGAGAGAGCATCAAACCTAGATGGTATACAAGCAGAATTGTTCAAGTGGGCGCACCCGCCTATAGTACTGGTCCTCACCACCATGTTCAGCAGGGCGCTACATGAAGGTTTTCCCCGACAATGGACCACAAGCAAGGTTGTTCCCATTTACAAGGCTGGAGATCCACACTGTCCAGCCAACTACTAGACAATCATGGTCAGTTCAGTGTTTGCAAAGTTGCTAATCGGCATTCTCGAGCAGCTGTTGACTAGATGGGCAGAAGCAACAGCTGTGCGGGCCCTCACACAAGCAGGCTTTAGATCCCGACACTCAACCATTAACTATATCTTCACGTTGAGGACCTTGGTTGAAGACAACAGGAACCGCCGGCAGCACCTGTATTTTTGCTTCGTTGACTTCGCGAAGGCTGCTTTTAAATCACATGCTGATGCACTCCCTACCTTATCAGGTAACGATTGATTGTTCAGGCAATAATTGATTTGTAAGCTTTGAACCACCGTACTTTGAGGCAACTTTCTGCACCACATAGGACAGGAAACATAAACATGAATATGAAGCATCAAGAGCATCCAACAGCTTCAACAGCTTCAATAATATTTGATTTTAAGATGAAGACTAGCTTAAGGCATTTTCACAAAGCTTTTGATTGAAATTGTCACTCTTACGAAGCCTAATAATAAGATTAATAAATCAACTACAGAGTTAGGTGTGGAACTTTTGAGTTTATAAGTTTTACAAAAAGCTTATGACAAGGGACAAAGAAAATGCTCTAGAATATTCCTCTTATTAATGTGTTTTAGATCAGCACATAAATCAAAATTTGTTACATTCCCCTACAGATACAGAATTTACATTATGAATGACTTCCAGCAACATCCGGAGATGGCTGCATGTAGCTCTATGGATCAACATGACATTAAAACACACTCAATTCAATTGAATTCGATTCATTAATAAGTTGAGGTTATTAATGAATAGTCAAAGAGCAGAGGGAATGAGATGCATGCAACACATGAGAATGCGATACTGTGTCTGCCCTCTCATTGAGGGGAACTACTTCCTTGCAAGTCGTCACCCTGTGTTGTATAATGCGCTATATCCTAATCGTTAATTCATTCCACCCATGCCCCCTCGATTGCCTGCACCGGCAAGCAAATGTGACCAATGATGATTCTTAATTGGGTTGTGTGGGATTGCGTTAGGCAAGGCGCCTGACACATGTACATGTGTGGGTATCTGCTGGATCTGCCATAGCTCTGGATCATAAATCTAACTGCAGAGCAGTCGGAACAACAATGACCCTATTGCATTGCATCATAAAGCACCTATATTTTGCATCATAAGCTTTTGGGAATTATGCCTAAGTAGCATGCTATAAAACTGTAATATGTCTATGACAATGATTTACATTGCGATTTTGGCCTTAATAGGTGGTACCTTCAGGTGGTGACCAAGTTCGAAAAGAAAGCAATTGCGTGTTTCATGCTTGAAATCCATATGCTTAGATTAGAAACATATCCCACAATAGTAACTGTAGTTGTTTAATATAAATTTGACTAGTGGCAAATGAAATAAAAAAGATGAGTATTAGCAGGAGAAAGATCCATGACTGATGTATGTCTTAATATTAATTAACGATTTTGAAAATTGAAATCTTCACGATTTTTAAAGATATTCAGTTCATAGCAAGTTGTTTATTTTACAGAATGCAATGTGTCAAATGTGTTCTATACATACATCCACACAAATTTGTTGTACTTCATAACAGTTTATTCTCTTTTCCAGGAAAAGAGCGAGGCATTGACTGTGGAACAAGAGATTTTGATGGATACAGTCTTTATTCTTCACAAGGCAGGTATATTGTTGTATGGAATTCTAGAAAGATCATGAGGTGTATTGTTGTATGGAATTTTAGGAAGCTCATGACAGTGTAGAATAACAGTATAAATCATTGTTTGTTGTATAGAAATTTCTTTTAACATGTTTATTTTCTTTTCTTTTCTTGTTGGCCAGTTTATCCGAAGTCCTATTAGCTCTGGAGTATCTCCATATGCTGGGAGTTATATACAGGGATTTAAAACTAGAAAATGTTGCTAGAGAGGATGATCAAGAATGCAAGCTACACTTGTGATGTTGAGAGTCTTTCTGTATGCAAGAGGCGTTGCTTGCCCCTTCCCATCATTTCAGATATGCAGATGTGATTATGAAATCTTGAAAGTGTGTAGGTACGTGGAAAAGTTTATTCTGTATTAGGAGTTGTAGTTTGTAGTTTTGAAAAAATTTCTAGAGTGCCATGCGACAGTCCTTAGCAGATGAAGTTTTTGTTAGCGAAGCTGCCTATATCAAGGCAGCGTGCCTTTATAAAAAGGCAACGAGAGCTCCTTATAGCTTTCACCCTTTTCCATGTGTGGACCTTTATGGTGCCTATATATTGTAACATATATTATACAATAAACGTGTCTTCTTTTGTGGTGCATTCCTCTCTCAGTTATGTTTTTCTTAGTAAACTAGTAAATTCAACATGGTATTAGAGCTTGCATCTGGTTCTAGAGCGGTTGTGAATTTTCGAGGGCTCACTGGGACGAAAACTTTGTATGTTTTTTCTGGAGCTGGATATCCAGCCTGGAAGATCAAGATGGAGCTCGTCCTGCAAAGCGAAAAGCTTTTTGGAATTGTGACTAGAAATAATCTTCTTCCGGTGCAGCCGGTTGATGCAATTACCGGTAATCTTGTTCAGAACGGTGCTGCATATGATGCTTGGATTAAGGATGTGGACGACTGAAATGAAAAAGATCAAACAGCTCGAGCATTGATTCTCTATGCACTCAAAGAATCTATTTTAATGGATGCTAAGGATTTTGTTACATCTAGTGAAGTATAGAAGTATTTGGAAAAACTTATATGAAGAAGACTATGCATGAAGTGCTTAGTCTCTGCAAGGATCTTACATCATTGCAGTATTGTTTGAATGATTCGTTTGACGAACATGTGGATAAATTTAAAGCGCTTCTAGAAGCACTGTTTGCAGCTGGTGCTAGTATTCCGCATGATCAACATGTTGTCTATTTTCTGGAATCCATGCCGGAAGAGCTTCAGACTCTTACGACTGTGCTTGCCAATAAAAAATCTATGACATTAGATCGCGCTTGTGAATCACTAAAAGATGGGGTTTGAAAGTTGCACAGGCAAGCTCTACATGAAGATCAGGCTTTAATTGTTGATAGTAAGAAACGAGGTCGAGAAGCTGAAAAGGCGGCCTTTGTTACTGATACAAATGCTACTCGCAGTCGCAGTAGAAGCTGGCATCGTGGAGGTGATACACAGCAATTGGCTAGACTTGAGCAACCTAAGTCAGAGACTGTTTGTGCCTATTGCAAAAAGACGAATCACATTGAAAGCGAATGTCATTATAAACGCTTTGTTAATGAGCATAAAGCTTTACTCCAGGCAATCCGAGATGAGCCTCATATTTCAGATGAACATGCAAGTGTTGCATGTGATGAAGCTTCTGAAGCCGGTTTTTCTACAGGAGCTATTATTTCCATGATTATTGATTATGGTGCAACACAGCACATGACTTTTCATACGCATTGGTTGAGGAATTATCGCTCGCTTCAACTTAGGAAACGTGTTTCTTGGTGATAACACAACTCATGAGGTTAAAGGCATTGGAGATATTCTTGTTGATACTTCCAGTGGTGTGCAAGTCTTGTGTGGTGTCTTACATATGTCTGGTTTACGCCGGAACCTTATTTCTGTGTCTAGGCTTGTTGATCTTGGTCTATCCATACAGTTTGATAGACGATTATGTAGCTTCATCCAAAATGGATGTGTACTTGGAGTTGCCCAGAGACAAGGTCGATTGTACGAGCTTAAATTGACTGATCATTTTGTGAATCTTATGACTGCCAGTGGAGATGAATCAAGTACACTGTGGCATTGTCGTTTTTCACATGTCGACTTCCAATATTTATTGAATATGGCCTCTGATAGAACTGTGGATGGTGTATCATTGAGTAGCACTGCATCAATGGGTGTATGTGAGGCGTGTGCTGTTGGGAAGCAACATCGCCGTCCTTTCAATGAGAAAGGAAAACGTGCAACACAGCTTTTGGAGCTTGTGCATGCTGGTATATGTGGCCCATGTGCTTTGGGTGGTGCACGATATTTCATCTTGTTTGTGGTGATTTTTCCCATAGAGTTTTTGTATATTTTATCTCTACGAAGTCTCAGGTCTTCACCAAATTCCAAGTGTTTAAGAATATGGTGGAGACTCAAATTGGTAAAGTGATCAAGAGATTACGTACTGACAATAGTGGGGAATTCACGTCTGCTCAATTCAAGTGTTTTGTGAAGAGCATGGTATAGCTTGTGAGCCTATCATCACTGATTCCCCTCAGCAAAATGGTATTGTTGAGTATCAAGAATTTTCGATAATCAATGTTGTTCGATGTATGCTTATTCATGCTGGCTTGGATGTGTCATTTTGGGCAGAAGCTGTGGCTACTGCTGTTTATGTGCAAAATCGAGCAGTAACTTCTTCTTTGAAAAGCGTAACTCCTTTGCAATTATGGACAGGAGTCAAACCAAACGTTCAAAATTTGCGAGTTAAAAATGGTTGTCTCGCCTATGTTCATACTTCAAAAGAGAAGAGAAAGAAGCTTGATTCAGTTGGCCTCAAAGCCATCTTCATAGGCTATGCTGTGGAGGCACAGGGATACCGATTTTATGATATTACTACGCGAAGAATCATTACTAGTCGTGATGCAGTGTTTGATGAGTCTATTATGGCTGACATGGTCACTCATCGTCATGACTATAATGTTGTTCTTAGCGATTTTGAGATACTTGATAGCCTAATTCCTAATGTGGATATTGGGTCTTTACATCCAAAAGTGGAAGATGTTGAGGCGTTTGTTGGAAAAGGATAGTTGCGAGTGCATCTTAGAAGTTTAAGACAAACTTCTAGAGATTGGTATGCCAAAGTGAACTCTTATTTTTCTGATGGATTTCTAAGTTTTACAGATTCCAATTTGTATATAAGATGCTCTCAAGAATATTTTATGGTGATTGCGCTTTATGTGGGTGACATTATTTTGGTAATCAAGAGAAGATTCTATTCTGCATTTAGGTTTATTATCAAATCACAGGGATATATATTAGAAAATTGTAGCACTCGGATTTTTTCCTTTGTGCCCACCAAAGGTTTTCTTCACCCGAGTGCGAGACCAAATTTGCAGGTGGGGAGATTATATATGAGTTGTGAGTTTGGACACGATATTTTCTATATCTTATTTGGTGAAAGACTAAAGTCGCAGGTGGGGTGTTAGCGAAGCTGCCCATATTAAGGCAGCGTGCCTTTATAAAAAGGCAACGAGAGCTCCTTATAGCTTTCACCTTTTTCCATGTGTGGACCTTTGTGGTGCCTATATATTGTAACATATATTATACAATAAACGTGTCTTCTTTTGTGGTGCATTCCTCTCTCAGTTGTGTTTTTCTTAGTAAACTAGTAAATTCAACAGTTTTTACATGGGTAAGCTTGTCTTTCTCTATGCTTTTGCTTATGATCTTCTTATTGAAAATGTTACACAGATTTGTACAGTTTGTTGCTCTCAAATTGTTGTTTCTTCATGTTGAGTGTTTTGTTTTAGTCTTGGCAATACAAGTCAAAGTTTTCACCATGTGTATTATCTTAATGTATGGGGATCGAAGCAAGAGAACTCAAAGAGTTGGAGCCCACAATTGGTTTTCATGTTCAAAAGTGTCATGGTCAGTATGGTTCATGGCCTGTGTGTGGCTTACAGTCCTTCCTTCCTTTTCTGTTTTTTGTAGAATAATGTTGACATGACACATGCTCTCCTGTTTAACTTATCGTTGTGTTACATAATAGAGTTGTAACCACATGATCTTCCAGCCTGTAGCCTGTTGTGTTACATAATAGAGTTGTATGGTTGCTTCTTATGAAAAGGTATTTTAACACAGTTTTTGACATCAGGGCAAACAAGGGAATTGTACATCTACATGCAATGTATCAAAAATTGAACTTGAAGTTAACGATGACTATTCGTCTTAAAATCTAATTCTTATTAGTCATTGGGTATTCATCATAGGCAGCCATTATTTTGAGGTAATTTCTAGGGCCTTTCTGCTCCAAGCAAGTCATGCAAAGCTACAAAAATATAGAGGATACACCTGAGTTCTAGAGATGAGTTTTTCACAGGCTTGCGTATGCATTTTTCTAAACTATTCAATGGAAATTATATACATTGTAATCTATTTGTATTCAATACATATATTCAAACTGTTACATTCCGCAGCATCAATCTTAGTCTAAAAATGTATTGAAATTTATGCACATGCATGTTGCTTCACTTGCATATGAATAGAATCAAACATGAAAGAACTTTGACAAATCCAAGGGTGCCCTCTAGAATGAGCCTGACTTGCATGCAGAGATAAGATGGTCTTTGAATGCATGCAGATGGAAGTTGGGAACTGGTTATTTTAGTTTAATGCAACAATCTTGCCAAATTGATGTTGCTTGAGTTAAATTAAGCGAAAACGGAGTCCTGATTTTCTGCTATGCTATTCCTATCAGCTTGATGTGTTGGTTTCAGAGGCATCCTCAAATTTTACATTGTATGAGTAAATGTTTCCCTCTTCCATAGATGCAAATTGCCGGTAAAGTTTGCTCACCAAAGACAAAGTTCAAGTTCATAAAATTGGTGCAAATTGCCGGTAAAGTTCAAAACTTCAGTACATACTTCTTGTTTCTTGTTTGGAATCTAGAGACGCAATCCATGAAAACTCCCGCTGTTGTGAACAAATTGGAGAACGGAGTATAGCCGTTTGTGCTGGGCGACTATGAAGATGGATTACGTGGCAAAATGACGTGTCCAGTTTGGATATCAATTAGGTGTGATACGTGTGATACCAAGAGGACGACCAAATTTTTAATTTTTTTTTGAGTTTTCCGGGTGACCAAAAATGCCACGTATTTTTTGGGTTCGGGCAAATTATTCCGTATAAAGATGATAAAGTTTTTCGGACAAGGGCGCGAAACTTTATGGCGATACTAATGGTTCAGATTTGGTGTTAGAGCCCACGTTAAAAGTGCTCTTCGTCTTCGTCTTCTATAGCAACTAGCGATGGCGGCCCGTGTTTTCGTAGAAGAATTGAGGCTAAGGAAATTCGGAATCGGTAGCAGAGAAGACAGTCCAGTAGCCCACAAATTCCACGAAACCATTAGAAACTTGAGCGAAGGATTCCACGAAGCTATCAGAAACCTCAGCGAAAACTTGTATCAAAAGGACATACACTTTCTCTTAGAAATTCTACAGGTAGCGAACAGATTTAACAGCGTTTGCATTTGTTGTTGAATAAGTTTTTACTGTAACTGTTGCGATGCAGAATGTGGAGGATAACTCGTATCCAAAAAGGGTTTCTCCATCGCTGGAGATCATTCTGACAGACAAGGATGTAACAGAAACTGGAGCGTCAGGGACGTTGCTATTCTTCAACAATGAGGTGGGTTTCTCGGAAAAAAATATCGAGGCACTCTGCAGTATTGGGCGATCCACCAAGAAGGGCAACAAGGCAGAGGGATATATTGGAGAGAAAGGTAATTGAATCGTCAAAATTTTTCAATCTTATTCATGTTATGAAGAATGGGTTGCTCATTGGCTGTTTAATTTTTGCAGGGATCGGATTCAAGAGCGTTTTCTTAGTATCTGGGCGCCCACATATCATAAGCAATGGGTTTAGGATCCGGTTTCACGACGAGCCGGATAACGAAGCTGGATTGGGCTATGTGGTGCCGGAATGGACCGAAAAGCCCACAGATCAAGACCTGGCTCTGCTGTATGGCAGCAGAAAGGTGCCCTCTACAGTGGTGGTGCTGCCGCTACGGGACGGAAAACTCGAAAATGTGGCGAAGCAACTGGCTCAGATTTCGCCCGAGAGCCTGCTCTTCCTTTCCAAGCTTTCTAGACTCTGTATCCGAGACGATCTCCAGGCCAAAAGTACTGCCCTCTCTAGAACAGTGGAGGCAGCAGACGGCCACACAGGGAACCCTAAATCTTTCACCGCACTTCTGCGCGTAGAAAGCTGTGGGCGTGCCACAGAAACCTCTTATTACATGTCTGTTCAGAAATTTAGTGTGCCCCATTCGAGCAAAATTGCAAGCAGATATGGAGTTGATGAATGGACCATTACACTTGCTTTTCCGTTCGAAGATGGTGTGTTGCCTTCACAGAATGGACACACATATGGAAATATTTTTTCGTTTCTGCCGACTGAAGTGCAAAGCCAGTTTCCATTCCTCATAAATGCGGATTTTATCTTAACTTCTTCCAGGGAAGCCATAGTATATGAGAATGTATGGAATCAAGGAATCCTTAACCTTATTCCTGAGGCTTTCTGTGATGCTTTTGAGAATCTTTTAAAAATCGATGCATTTGGAGGTCAGTCTACCATTGGAACCGCTCCTTTGTACCGATACATACCCGCTTCCAGAGCTTGCCCAAGCCCAAGTCTGGAAAAAGTGCGCTTGGAGATCTTAAAAAATCTTAAGTGGAAGGAAATCGTGCTCTGTGATTCAGAGTTCCTTGAGGAAAATAATATACACTTTTGTAGGGCTTCAGATGCAAGAACTGTAATCAGAACCTTCAGAGACATTTTGAAGCAGGCTATTAGCAACAATATACAAAGCCCGCTAGTTGGTGGGAGGCTCAAATTCGTGAACCAATTTGTTCAGGAACATCAAACAAGTGCTCTCTCTGCGCTTGACGTTCGGCCCATGGTCGTGACAGAATACATTGATCTGATGCCGCCCTGGTGGATTCAAAGTTTGCCTGATGCATTGTACGCAAAGCTTCTGTTCTTCATAGCATTTGATCTTGATATATGCAACAGGAACAACATGGCCTGCAAATCATTCAAGTTTCTGAAATACAAGGACCATTCAACTGAAGAGATCAAGTACGCAAGCATTCTAGATAGGAAAAGTGCTGCAAATGAGCCAATCTGTTTGTCCAGCGGTGATCAAAAGTCCTCATGGTTATCTATTTGGGCAGATGTGCTATCTCCATGGATTACTTTTCATGTAATGGCAAAGAGAGTCTTGTTTGTGTTAAATGATCAAAGTTATAGCAGGCTGATCGACTGGTTAACTCGTAATCTGAACGTGATATCTATTACACCAGAGTCATTTGCTGAGAAATTAATCAGTGTTGCTGTGCAGAATCGTTCTCCAAAACTTGCTTTGATATGCATGCATTTCTTCTTTGACATGGAGCAGAAGGGCTTGCCACTAAATGATTCACTCAAAGGTAAGATCCCTCTTCTAGATTGTTTGGGATCTTTGCAGTCACCAACAAGTTATGAGAAAATATTCCTCCCGCCATCTCTTAGTCAGTGGCCACTTCTAATGAAGCCTGCGACATGGGCTGATGTTGTAACCAAGTTGTCTGATCATTACTTGGAAGAGCAGTGTACAATGGTTGATCTTAGTGGTGTGGATAAGAAGAAGAGCTTCAGATCATTTCTGGAAAGGAAGTTAGATGCCATCGATGTTTTGCAACTCCACCCGTTAAATCAGAGTTTCCCCACCGAAGGACTGGCAAGAAAAGAGGGCGCCATGCTCTTCCTTGAGTGGATCAAGAACGTTTTAAAGAACCAAGGGTACCTACCAAGAGAATTTTCCAAAAGCGTTGCTTCTAATAGTTGTTGGGTGCGCACTGACCATGGGCCTAGAAGCCCAACTCAGTCATTTCTTTTAGTCGAAGAGATCCAAAAGTTCTTCATAGGCGGAGATCTTCCTTTTATTGACACAGAATACTATGGACGTCTTTCCCACAGACATGAGTGGGAAGCCATTGGAGTGCCCCTTCTAGAGAAGAATGTTATATGGCTGCTGTAGAGCATTTTCAGTTTCTAATGACAAGCCCTGCAAGTGAAATGAGTGCAGACAAAGCCACACGCTTTTACACATATTTTAGTAGCTTCAAACAACGTCCGAACTTGAAGAATTTACTTCCTACTATTTGGATTCCTAGAACTGGTGCAAGCTCTAGTCCATCCTGGGCTGCAGCAGAGAAATGTCTGATTTCTGATGAGGATGCGTTATTTGAAACAAAGTATTCAATACTAGGAACACTCTATAACAGCAAGAGAATTACAAGTTTCTTTCATAATATGCTTGGAGTGCCTTTGAAACCAGGATTTGAGCATTTCAGTGAGTTGTGGTTGGATTGGACTAAAGAGGCCAGAAACATCAACTATTGGGAGTGTCTTAAGACATGGACTGTGCTGGCTGCAGAAAAAAATGTTAAGTTCAGAGAGGGTCCCATTTGGAGCAAATTCTTGAATGAGGCTTCCGTACCATCCACTTTTATGGGTAAGAAAGAAACCATAACACTCCTGCATCCGTCGAAGACCCTTGTTCCAGATGATTTGGAGATGGAGCATCTCTTTCAAGCTTCTTCTTGTCCACCTCCAATGGCATGGTATCCAAGGTCTCAGGTCTGCAAACTGAGTACCCTCTTTTCGATATATAATTCTATGGGTGCTCAAAATCTGTCAGAGTGTGTAAAAACTGAAACGGACATGAGCGCAATTTCTACCTCTAAGGATATTTTCTCTGATAGTCTATGGCCTATACAGCCTTTGGTCTCTCCTGAGCTTTTCAAGCTCGTAATGGGCGTTGTTTCAAAAGAATTGTCAGAGCATGAGCGGAAAAAGGTTCTTCTTCCTTTGCTCACTGCAAAAGAGATGGTTATGAATGAGGGGCTCAAGCTTACACATTCCCTGTGCCTAGGGGAGCAGACTTTCACAACATCATCCGAGGTTCTGGTGTTCTGGTTAAGAAGCAGTAATATTATCTACCACGTGGAGAGATGCCAGCTCAAGGATGCAGTAAGTCGGTTGAGGTTTAATCAGCAATTGTGTAAGGCAATATCGCATGGGCTTTTATCTGAGAGAAGGGAAATGGCTGAAGACCTTCAGCAGAGACTGTCTATTGCAACTTTGTGTGACCTTGATAGTAGTGTTGTGGATTTTATGCTCAGGAACATGAATATCCCAGTTTCTGAAGATGATATGAGCTTCATTCAAAGTAAAACGCTTGAAGATGTGCTTTCGATAAAGTTGGAGCAGGACAGTGCAAGTTCTATTCCTCTGGAAACTTTAAGAAAAAGATGCAATGGTTCAGATGAGGACGAAGTGGCAGTGAGCAAAACAGTAGAGAAACTCCACATTGGAAGTTCTTCAACATCGCTAGAACCTCTAGTAACACAGCTTAATATTTCAGATAGACCAGTGACCCCAGCTTTGATTACTTCCATGATGGGAGGGATTGGCTTGGTAAAGCAACAAAAGGGAAATGATGGCATTCCTTCCAGAACAGGATCAAATTCAGGAAACGGTACAAACATGTTGGAAAAGGAAAAATTTCCACTTGAACTGCTCCATGAGGTAAGGAGTGCATTACTAGGAGAAGGAAACAAAATCCTAATTGAAATAGACGTGTCAGTGGAGCCAGCGCTTGGCTGGTATAAAGCCCAGCTTCTAAGTGTTAGGCACTTTTTGGGTTATCCACCAGAGCCTGGATCTTTGAAGAGGGGGATGAGAGTGATGGATTTACAAGGGGACACTTTTGATCTCGACAAATACTTGTTTCTGGCATTTGCGCATCCAATGGTCAGCAGCAATGTCCAATTTGGCACAATACATGAACGTTTTGTTACATTGGGGCATGCTTGCTTGAACATGTGGATCACTTATGAGCTTCTTAACAAGCATCCTGAGAAAAACATGAGGGCCATTGTTGCGAAAAGAGATAAGATGATGAGCAGAGTTTTTTGCAGCGAGTTTCTGCGCACTAGCCATTTGAACATGTGCATTGTTGGGACAGATTCTTGTGATGATCCTAAGATTCTTCACGATGTCTTTATGGCTATAATGGGCGTTGGCTATCTGTGTTATGAATGTGGTTTCGATGAAGTCCGACGTCTTTACTTGGAGGTGTTTGTAGAATCCTTGGAGGCTGCTTGTGAGGCCACCCATTGATCCTCTCTTTTTGAGTAAACTATCTTGACATTTTCAGTCCTATGTTTTTACATCTTTTTCATCTTGACACACATAAATCACATGCCAACCAGAGTGAAAGCTGAGCCATTGTTGAATGCGCCATCTGAACAACACATTTGCATTTGTGTATAGTCTACAATACACCAATGCAAGAAAATAATAAAGTAAATATGCATATCTATGATCACATCCTTAATGGCCTGGGATTAGTGTAGGACCACAACAACTGCCCTGTTTGGCTTGATGCTACCGGAGCATCTACTCCACACATTTTGATCAAATTATAAGTAGAAAAATTTATTAGGTGTAGGATTAAGAGAGAAAAACTCGATAAAAAAAGCGTGAAAATATTTTTACCCCGGTTATTGTGATTCCATCGCAAGATATTCTTTCCTGCAGAATCACAGACCCTCCCGGAACGGGATCCGTTCCGGAGGCCCCGTTATTCGTACCTGCAACGTCAGGTGTACCTTCTGATGGATCCCAGCCATCCGTCTGTAGGGTCCATCCTGGCCGTCCGTTTTATACCTTCCGGCGGAATCACATCTGCCAAATACCACCGGACGGAATCACCGCTCTGTTATTCCATGCGACGGAATCACCATCCAAAATATTCCAGTAAAAATTCAAATTTTCTTGACGTCTGTCATTGGGAGGTTTTGCTCAGAGCTGCTGCGGCTATGGCGGCGGCTATGGCGGAAGTAAGGAGGGCCTGGAGTTGAGGAAATGCGCTGGGCGAAAGGTAAAAGACCTTGAGCTTGGGGAATCGCCTGGAAACGGTGCTTGGGGGAGCACATACAGCGGCAATAAACGCATTTGGGTACCATTTTTTCTCTTGTTTTCTTGTTTTCCAGGCAGAAGGCGGGTGCGGCTATGGCAAATAACAGGCTGGGGTTAGAACAAACTTGTTTTCTGTGGTTAGAAACAGTGGTGGCAAATGTTTGGATGGATTCACGTAATTCTTGATATAATGAAGCTTAATGAGCGCTGGATGGAACATGAGAGATAGGATTAATGCAGCTTACAGGCTCATTGTATTTGCACATGCAAAGAAGCTGCAAATATGGCCGATTGTTTTCCAGTTACAAGCATGGCCGATTGTGTGAAGCAGAGAGGCTGCAAGCATGGCCATGGCCGGGAGGATGTTTGAAGCAAGGAAGACAGTGTATTATGCCGTACAGGGCAGCGATGGCGGAGAGGAGATTTGAAGCAGGACAGCTATGCTTATAGCCAGAATAAATCCGTTGAGGTTTTTATTCGGCGGTTAAGCTTGCATATAGAAGTGCTGGTCAGGGATTCTAAGCATTTTCTTGCTTCAATCTGAGGCTTTCCATCTGATCCTGGGCCATCGCCATTATTCTTCACCGCATCTAGACCCTACTGCACAAAATCATAGGAGGACAATTCAAATCCAATGGCATACAACTTTTCAACAGTTTGTGATCGTTTCCAAGCCTCCCTACTGTAATCCAAGCCAGCCCATAAAATATTCAAATGGCAGAAGCTGTTCCCACTTGGCAGGTTGTTTCCCTTCTCGCTGATGATCTACACCTGGTCGCATGACCGCATAAGAGCAAAAAGACTGTGGATTTCTGGCCCACAGAGCCCTGGCCATGGCGATAATGCCAGTTCAATTTGCTGGACAGGGCAGTATAGTGGCAACCAGGGGCAGAAATCCGCCTCCCTGTGCATGGATTCCCAACAAACCAAACAAAAATTAGAGCCAGACAATATTTTATGGTAAGAAGGGGGTTTCTATTCTATTTCTTGCTTTACAACGGGCTTATTTCTTGCTCTTGCTTTGAAGCAGCCCATGGCATTGCCGATATTGGCAAGGGGTTCAAATCCCCAACAGAAAAATTTTGGGCAGTGCATAGCATAACAATGGACATGCACAAACAAAATGGAACAGCCAATCTTTTTTTTTTTTGCACCATTCATGATCTTCAAGTAAGGTAGCTTAGCTTAAACCATCCTCAACCATTTTTTATAGAATCAGGCATAAACTTCTGCTGGGATTGAACCATCTGGCCCACGGAATAGTGCGGTTTGATACCGTCGGGTGGAATGCATTCGTGGTGATTCCATCTCGAAGAATCTTACGTTTGTGATTCCACCGGGCAGAATCGCATGGTTGTGATTCCATCTGGCGGAGTAGCAATGTTGTGATTCTGTCTGGTGGGATACGTAAGTGGTGATTCCATCTCACGGAATCAGACGTTCGTGATTCCATCTGGCGGAATAGCAAGGTTGTGATTCCGTCTGGCGGAATAACACGATTGTGATTCCGTCTCGCGGAATAAATAATACGGTTGTGATTCCGTCTGGTGGAATACATGAGTGGTGATTCCATCTTGAAGAATCGTAAATTGGTGATTCCATCTGGCGGAATAGCAAAGTTGTGATTCCGCCGGAAGGTATAAATGATCTGAAAGCGACCCTGTCAGGTACGGATAACGGGGGCTCTGGTACGGATAACGGGGTCTCCGGCCTGGTGATTCCGCGGGATGGAATTTTTTGCGATGGAATCACAATAACCGGGGTAAAAATATTTTGTTCCATAAAAAAAGGTCACAAAATCCCTACAAGTGTCCAAATTTTTGTACAGCCAACTGAAGAAGGTCCTTCGTAATCCCGGCCGTAGTTAAAGGTACGACTCTAACATGAGCACTAAACTTTACCCCACCATTTATCAGTTTAGAGCCAATTGACCCAACTACTTTTTTAAAATTTTGAACACGAATTCTAATTAATTTGTTAGACAACTCTCAATTCAAGTCTAAGAGGTTCTCCCATGTCCACTTTCTATTCTATAGGACTTTAAATTTGTCAATCAATTTCATTGTCTTGTGTATTCTCGAATTTGGGCAGCCATAACTATTACTCTACACAAGATTGACTAGGAACGTGCCCGGCGGGCATTAGCTGAGGGCGGGTAGGCATAGTGGATTTTGTAGGTGGAAGAAAAAATGATGGAGACTTGTCAAGTCTATAGGTAGATTGGAGTGTGAAGATGTGAGGGTATTTTCATTCAAAGTAAAACGCTTGAAGACGTGCCTTCGATAAAGCTGGAGGAGGACAGTGCAAGTTCTATTCCTCTGGAAACTTTAAGAAAAAGATGCAATGGTTCAGATGAGGACGAAGTGGCAGTGAGCAAAACAGTAGAACCTCTGGTAACACATCTTCATATTTCAGATAGACCAGTGACCCCAACTTTGATTACTTCCATGATGGGAGGGACTGCCTTGGTAAAGCAACAAAAGGGAAATGATGGCATTCCTTCCAGAACAGGATCAAATTCAGTAAACGATACAAACATGTTGGAAAAGGAAAAATTTTGACTTGAACTGCTCCATGAGTAAGGAGTGCATACTGCTCCATGAGGTAAGGAGTGCATTACTGCTCCATGAGGTAAGGAGTGCATTACGAGGAGAAGGAAAAAAAAATCCTACACCACAAATCCAATGCACCAATAGCCATCAAGTATTCTTTTCCATCTCGAGTAAACATCTTCAAATATATACCCTCACATGTTCTTTAACTAATGCGATTGTCACTACATAATAGTGTATTCAGCAATAATGATCTTCAAATATATATCTGCGAATGTTCTTCAACTAATGCGATTCTCACTATAATAATGTACTTCTAGATTTCCACCCTTGGTCTCACCCATGCACCTGCAAATCTACAACATATAAACGTCCTGCACCAATGTCCAACTAGGTCTTGAGAAAAGGGTAATTTTGGACCCCTTGAATTTGAAAAAGTTTCACTTTACTTGCAGACTTTCTCTTTTGCAATTTTTAGTTGGAGCTCTTGATGTGAGGAATATTCCATTTTATATGCCGAGAGTGAGATCCAAATTATATTTCCTTAGCGAATCTATGGGAATCTCATGAAAATCTTTGAGAATCTCGAGGAATCCAAGGGAATCTTCATAAAATCTTTGAGAATATAAGGGAATCTAGGGGAACCTTTATAAATTTTGAATGAATTTAGGAGAATCTACATAGAGTCGTGAGGAATGTAAATGTATGAGCATCTTGGAATAGTCTTTGACTGCCACCTCGAAACACCCCAAGCATCCCCTACCCACTACATGCTTTTGAAGGGCAACCCTAACTACGAAGACTAGCCTAGCCTAACTTTCTTCAATGCTCCCATTTTTGTTAGAGGAATCGAAATTTTCAAAACCTTGCATTTATTTACATCCTTTATGAGTCAAATCTATACCATTTTTCAATTATATGTCTTTTAACCCATGTATTACATGCCCATATGAGATGGTGAATCTAATGTAACATGTTAAAAAGATCCTTGAGAGACTTTAAAATATTACGATTCAAGAAAAGAGGCAATAGCAATAAATGCCCTACTGTGATCTATTTAGTGGGGATTTTAATGGAGATACGCTTTATATATTTGTTCTGCAATCAATGAAAGCTAGGGTAAAAGTATAAGACTTGATGGCTTTACAGGACCAATGCCATCAATCCGAGCCATTGGATCAAGATTCTCGAATGGGTGAGCATGCATCTCTCCCATGCATGCATCCATTGCATGCATTTTCTAAGGCTCTGGTTCGTTTGGGATCGCTATTTCTTGCAGGTTCTTCATCGACTTCTCATCGGCGTTTTCTTCTCTCTCAGCAGTTCCCTTGACTCCCACCCACCCTCCCTTAATGTGTATATTATTGTAAATGTTGTTTTTTGTCGCGTGGCACGCGTGACCAGCCCCTCGCTTTTTCGAGGTGTAAATATTGTTTTTTGTCACATGGCACGCGTGACCAGCCCCTCGCTTTTCGAGGTTTTTTCTCTATTGTTTTTTCTGTTGGTGATGTACAGGTCCAGGAGTGATGCGCGACTTCGGTATTCTCTGTGGGGCATGGGTTTTTTTTTTTTTGTGGGAATGTTTAGCAGCCCTGCGTTGTCCAAGCCCCTTGCCGAGATTTTATCGCTAGGGTTTTTCCTCGAAAACCCGAAAGGGCAGGGTTTTTTAATCCCGGTGATAAGCTCTCGGTAGGTACACTAACCAACATCTGTAGCACACAATTTTATTTGGGGTCCAGGTGTTATAACTGGATATTCCCTATGTTTTTCATTTTTTGGGTAGCCTGCGATATGCAGCTACCCACTCTATACCATTAGAAAAACTGCTGAGATGAATGAAAAGCCTAGCTAGGGATTTAGTGATTCTGAAATGGGACGATGTATCACTAGTTTGGAGAATGACATCCTCCTTGGCAATGTAGAATCGAAGAAAACTACCAATTCCGGCAATTTTAAAGTTTCCAAAGGAGGATCAAGATTAATGGAAACAAGCTTTTAGATGGCACTTTCCACGACATTGGATCATTCTTATTCTATGGCAACAGAAGTTCTAATAAACAACGACATTGGATCATCCTTATTCTATGGTAGAAGAAGTTTTAATAAACAATGGCGAGCTTCTGACTGCTAGAAGTTCTAATAAACAATAATGAGCTTCATTGAATGGCTATTAGGCAAGGGATTTAGCTTAAAACTTCATGAATTTGGCCTAGATGCATACTCCCCTTTGTGCAACAAGACAATTGAAATAGTTGAGAAGACAAGATGTGCATCAAAAGACACTAATAATTCACCATGCGATGACTCTATGCTAGCAACCTATGAAATTGTATGCCAATGTTGATAGATCCAACTTCCACTATGATATTGACTTCTTCTAACTTAATTCTTGACACTTGATTTTAGAAAGCATCAAAGTCAAGCTATCAAACTCGACTTTGCTAGATAAGTTTTGCATATATTGGAGTTGTTTGGCGCGAAGCTCATAAGTGATTCTCAATTGGGACCATGTCTCAAACATGGTCCCATTCAACAATATTACGAATGTTGTTGTGGAGTCGAAGAGAATTGCAGATTCCAACAAATTTGAAGTTTGCAACATGATTGAATCATTCTTATTCTATAAATGAAGAAGTTCTAATAAACAACAATGAACTTTTGACTGCAAGAATTTCTAATAGACAATGGTGAGCTTCATTGAGTGGCCATCAGGCAAGGGATTTAGCTTAAGATTTCATGACTTTTGACTAGATGCACACTCCCGTTTGTGCGACAGGACAATTGACAAGGTAAAATCCCAAACAAGATGTGCATTAAAGACACTAATACTTCACTATGTGATGATAATAAGGTAGTGGATTATGATACTTGAATTCCACTGGAACAAACAATTTTTTGGATTTACGTATAGTTATATGTTAGGAGAAAAACTACGAAATATGAAACTACATGGCAATGCTAACATAAAAGCAAAATAGGCATACCTTGCTAACTTGAAGTCTTCTCTTTATAAGAAGCTTCAGCATCATTTGCAATGACGGTGTTATGAAACGCCTTTTTCCCTCTAAAAGGCCAATTATGATTCTGCACTCTTGTTTATATATGGACCATTCTTTCGTTCTAATTAAAAAAAGGAAACTTGTCAACACGTTAAATCTCAAGAAGTATTAAGCTTATGGACATGAATGAATCCACGCCCGGTAGCTAGGAGAACAATACCAGACAAATTGGCATTTAGAGCAACGCTTCAAATTCTCCAACTTCTTAAAACATCTATTGCACCATTTACCCTTCGACCCCCTATTTACCACATATACATATGGCTCTTCCTTTAAGACAATGTGACCTATGAAGAATTGTTTCTAGCATAAGCAACCGAGGGATGAAACAAGAAATAGATTTTAACATGAGATACATCGACATAGGTTGACCACAGGAACCTAGAGTTAAGCCAATTAAGAAGTACAACAGAAAGATGCAAATGTGGATCATGCATCTCTTGCATGCATTGCATGCATTTTCTGGGGCTCTGGTTCGTTTGGGAATCACTATTTCTTGCAGATTCTTCATCGACTTCTCATCGGCGTTTTCTCCTCAGCAGTTCCCTTGAATTCCATCCACTCTCACTTAATGTGTATATTATTGTAAATGTTTGTTTTTGTCGCGTGGCACGTGTGACCAGCCCCTCGCTTTTTCGAGGTTGTTTTTTGTCGCGTGGCATGCATGACCAGCCCCTCGCTTTTCGAGGTTGTTGTTTTCTTATCTTTGTGTTCTAGTTTATTGATGTGTAGGTACAGAGGGATGCGCGACTCCATCTTCTTCAAGCTTCGTGGGTTTCTTTGTGGGAGTGTTTTTTTGCAGCCTTACGTTATGTCTAAGCCACTTGCCGATGGCTTATCACCAGGGTTTTTCCTCAAAAACCCGAAAGGGCGGGGTTTTTTAATCCCCGTGATAAGCTTTCGGTAGGTACACATAACCGACATCTGTAGAATTGTTTTGGGGTCCAGATGATATAATTGGATATTCCGTATTTTTTTTCATTGTGGGTAGTTTGCAAATATGCAGCTACCCACTCTCAACCATTGTAGAAATCAACTGAGATGAATGAAAAGTCTGGCTAGGGAGCTTTTGTCTGTTTTCATGTGAGCCATTATTCGAGAGTTTAATTATTACTATAAAATACAGCTGCTCAAGCCCAAGTTCACTTTCAGGTGGGATGAGAATTAATTTGACTCCTAAAATATTGTCACAGCTCCAAAGGAACTTAGAGCAATCATATCCGGAAAGAGATGGTCGAGAAAACAGTTATCTGTAGATATCCCTCCTCCATTCGATTTATTCATAATTATAGTTTCTTATTGAATGTAGGCTCATTTGCTTATTTTATAATTCGTTTGTAGCGCGATCATTGACTGAAATAGTGTTATCCCAAGAAACCAGGATTCCAAAGCAATGATTTCATTTGATTTGATATAAGTTGGAATAGACTGTCCAAAACAACAAAGAAGAACCTGGAGAGAAATGTGATGCAAGAATAAGGCAGCGGCCTTTCTTTGCAGATACCAACGCTCGCAGAGAAATAGAAGCAAGAAAGTTTTCAAGCTCTTCCGCCATGGTTAGCCATGCTTGCTCTCAGCGCCATCTTATTACCTCGAGATTTCTTTCAAATGTTTGAACTTATACTTGCTATATATGTAATATGTCTTCTGATTTTGGGAGGAACATTGGTTGCTTAACAACATCATTACTAACAATATCTAAATGTAAATAAAGTGTTTCTTTCATTCGGGTGGGGTTTATGTGATGTTTGTAGTGTGCCACCTTTACCTGTTCCAGAGCATGGCGGTCCCAGAGCTTCCCCAGGAAACAAGAGCCCAAGTACCCTCTCAGCCTATCCAGGCCGGCGTCTGTGTGCACCTGGACGCACCTATGTGCGTCTACATTCCAACGTGCCAGCCACTAGGCTCTCTTGTCCTTCCAACAAGCCCTGAGTCGTTGCGGGCTCATCGCCACAGCGTAAGCCAAGTGCGGGATCCGAGTGTCGCCCATGTTGGCCACCTTCTAGAAATAGACAATGTGCCTATCGAGGGCCGCATGCTGCAAGGGCATGAATCCTGTCTCCTGCAACAAGATCTGATATGGAACTGAGGGCTTGACGCCAAGTGCCCGCGTCAAAAATGCCTTCTGGACCTGCTCTAAGTCGTTCCAAGTCGCCAAAGACACCACTGGGCCCCACACCTCGACCCCATACAAAAGAACTGGCTCGACCAGTGCCCGAAACAAATGTGACTGGTGGCCCCAGTCATACAGCTCTGCCCTGTGACTATTGTTTTGCATTGCGTACAGCGCCTTCCAACCTGCGGTCACCCGAAGGCGAATGGATGCATCCCAATACATTGAGGACGGGAATTCCACCCCCAGGTACTTGTAGCTGGGTGTGACCTCTACCATCTGCCCCTGGTAAGTGAGCGCCGGAGGTGCCGGATGACGTGAGGAGGATATGAGGACCACCTTAGTCTTGGCCAGGTTGACCCGCATGTCCGTCGCCTGGCAGAATGTGTCCAGGGCATCTAGGTGTGCCTGCATTCCCTCTGGTGTATGGGCCAAGAGGTCCACATCATCCGCATAGATGAGCTGCCGGATGACCTGGTGCAAGAGCTGTATACCGTCCCCCCCCATTGGCAGCTAGCCAGGCTTCCAACTGGTCAATGTAAAGTCCAAAGAGTGTGGGTGAGAGAGGACAACCTTGCCTAACCCCAATGCTACTGGCAAATGACTGTCCTTCCGGTTGCATGCGGCCTGTGCAGCTCTCGTACAGTCTGTACACTGCGTTCTGCAGGTCCATAGGGAGCCCCAAATGGTGCAATCTCGCCCACAACTTTTCCCGGGGGACTGTGTCGAAAGCCTTTGCAAAGTCCACAAAACAGCAATACAGGTCCTCCCGACGGTTCATGCTGTCCTCGACCAGGGTCCTGAGTGTGAAGATGTGATCAATGGTCGAATGTCGGGGTCGAAAGCCTGCCTGGGTAAGTGCCCTGACTTCCGCTGCCTCTACCATCTGGTTACCTGCTGTTCGAGAATGCTCGCGCACAGCTTGGCAAATACCGAGCTGACCATGATGGTTCGGTAATTGGCTGGACAGTGTGGGTCCCCTGCCTTGTAGATCGGAACAACCCTACTTGTGGTCCATGACTGGGGAAAACCCTCTTCCAGCGCCCTGTTGAACAGTGCAGCCAGGACGGGCACCATGGGCTGTCCTGCCCACTTGAGCAACTCCGCTTGCAGGCCATCCAAGTCTGCCGCCTTCCCATTAGCCAGGCATTGCAGCCCCTCTTCGACATCTTCTTCTGTGATCACCAGCGGAAGGGCCACATACTTCCATGATATATATGTATTTCAACATTGTCCATCTTAAGTAGATTTGACTCATTTAGACATGTTCAGTTCTCCTTGAAGCTGACATGATAGCTCTCAACAATCCATTTGTGGTTCTAATTGTTGGTCTTTCTTGCAATCTGATTTTGTTCTAGGAATATTTGGTGAAAGCATGTAGGGTCTTAAGCAGTTTACTAAATCATGATGGCTTTGCAGGCTGATAATTAAACATTTTGGAGAGACTGAGATGGCATTAGACTGTTTTGAAAACATGTGAAATCATGATATCCAACTGAATCATAAAGCATTCACTAGTGCTCTTTCTGCATTCTATCATCCGGGCCGAGAGTAGAGGCTATATATTAGTTTGGACCCATGTGCAAACATCATCCAATGGACACCAAATTAGTTGCATGATTGGCCCCTTGGGCCAACTTTCCATTGTACCTATATGATCGATATCCTAGGCCATGGACATGTTTACACCAGGCAATTGCTTTGGTCTTAGGAGGTTTGTTGTGCTTGCATTATGAATGGTTTGTGTCATATTTAAAGGTCTGAAGGGGACTTGAACCCACTACCTCTCAAGTGGTAGCTGTGCATCCTAACCAAAAAAGCCACGATGATTTAGATGAAACCAAATCACATGCTCCAAACCTCACATTTAAGGGTCTGAACGGGACTTGAATGCATAGCCACCACTCCAGAGGTAGTGAGTCCTAACTGAAAAGGCCACGATGATTTAGATGAAACCAAATCACACGCTCGAGACCTGATAGTTAATCGTCACACTATCCTCACCTCAAGGCCTCCCTCCTTGAAGGCTTGCAACCAAGGGAATTGGGGACGGACCGAACTCGATCTGCAAGGGATTGAAACCGAGGAGTGTGACGACAACCATCTGGACCCCCAACCCTATTACGGGTTGCCCACACCACTAGGGCATGAGTTATCCAAATCATACTGTCACATTTAAGGGTCTGAACGGGACTTGAACCCACTACCTCTGGAGTAAAAAGGCCACGATGATTTGGATGAAACCAAATCACACGCTCCAGACCTGATAGTTAATCGTCACAGTTTGCCAATTTCATCAATGGTTCTTGAGTCATTTTCCACCATAGACCAATGCAGGTTCCGATGCATTCTCCCATAACATTGAAACATGCTATCACAAAAGCCTCACATGTATTCAAAAGCATAAGCTGCTCACATTTTCGACTTTGGAAGTACTCATGCTTCAAAATAGGAGGTAATGTCAGACATCACTCTCACAACACCCTCTTAATGTGAGAAGTGCACCAATTTTTGGTGCATAATATGTCAAAGAATAGGGCATACACCATTACTTCCAAAATTCAAGGAATCCAGATCATCGTAATCAAGCAGCTCCAGTCAACTCAAATCTGTCATATCAATTGGCTACCGACTAGATCGATCCTGAGATCAACAAATCCTGGAGTAGAACATTGGGTTTGCCACCATTGTGAAACAAGACGATATGTAATAAATCTAAGCAAGAAGTAAAAAATTTATAGGCCTATTGCTAACAGCACTACAAGAGACACCGGGCTCTCATGAAGCCACAAATGTTGTGACGCTCCCAGAATCTATATGATGCTCCCATCGTACAAATACGGGAATTCCCCTCCCATGGCGACCACATCACCATGATAAGGGCCTCCGTCATACTCGGACCACTTGGGATGGCCAAGTGTCTGGGCGAGGAACACGGAGGTGTCATTCGTCCCACGTCCTCTATGGGAAATCCTATACAGCGGAAGCATACATGCACGTTAGCATACAACAATCATGCTAAAATAATATATCACCACGAAGGGTGGCCCATCCATCATCATCATCAACGAAAAGACAGTACAACCATAATAACATGAGCTAACACCATGATAGGCTGCAACATGCTATGACGTGCTTGTAGCCCTCCAGAGACGCAATCCCAAGGAATCACCCTACGGGACTACTCCGGGTTACATCTCCCCGGTCCGATGAGGCAGGTCAGAGAGGCGTCCCCTCCCCGAGCATGACGGATCCCTGGGTGTGCTAGAGAACACATGCCACATCAGTGATCCCCCCATCCGTACCCGACTTACTCCCCTAAATCTAAAGGCCAGCTCACCTGGTCGTTCGAGTCCAGGGCATCCATATAGGCACGTCTCCTGCGACCCAGGGAGTGTTAGACCTATAACCGGCCCACATACAGTGACCGACTATAGGCCTAGCACACTGTAGGAGTCCTGTAGCCGCATTAGGCAGGACCCCACCCCCGATTCACCATCATACTCGTTATTTGGTGCTGAACCACATCATAGCATCCTCAGCCAGATTGGCCCTTGTGCACAGACTGCAATTATTGGGTTTTAAGGGGTCTAGCTAGAAGCATCTCTAGTTCTAAGAGGCTTTCAGGTCTCTACCCTTTCCTTAATTCCCAATTCACGGAGGGAGCGGAAAGAAAGAATATAAACACTATTTAAGTATCCATCAACATCCAAAACAACATAAGAAAGAGAGTTTAACCATTCCATCTACTCAAAGAAGTGTTAGCAGAGCTAGAAGCTATCTAGGGACTAACCAGTGTCTTGGCTGGAGCCATTATCACGAAAAGTCTCCATACTTTGGGGTCTGTTGGAAAAAACTTGGCAAAAACTGGTAGCTACTGCTCCTCCTCTTCCCAATTCGAATTTGGGCAAAAATGGGGGTAGGACCCCTATTTCACCACCCAAAATAGCAAGTCCCACTTGGCCAATCGAGTGGGCCAGGTGGCACTCTCCTATTGGTCACACTTAACTAATCCTAATTAGCAGCATAATTAGGTTAATCATGCTAATATAATCCATAATTATCCCTTAATTTTATTAGCATAGCTAATGAAATCCATTTTAGGTGAACTCCATTTGACCCAAAGGGCCTAATTGCATGTGGGTGACATGTCATGGTATGCGTACGTATACCGTATAAATACCTGGAACGTCACATTCTCCCCCCCTTGGATTAATGTTGTCCTCAACATTAGAGTTAATGGAGATTGAATGTATAAAAGGTAACTCTTACTTATTAAAGTGAACAGAAGGTTACATATCCAGGTGATAGGACAGAAGTCCTTTAACAAAGACAAGTAGTAACAACAGTAATAACTTAAGAGTGCACTCATAACACAAAATTTCAAATACAAGAGTTGGCCTCCAGGCTGAGCCTAGGATCTTCTGCAAAATTAGTATGCCCTACTGGTCTGCAGAAGTAAAATACATTAGCATTTACAAAATAATTTAAGTAATGTGGTTGACGGGACCACCCCCTTAAAATGAATGAAAATATGAATGCAAGAATCCTATCATGCCTAAGGCTGGCATATCGTCGTGACATAAGGAATGGCAATATTTCTATTATAGCGTAGTCGAATGCGTCGTATCATGAATGCCTATATGCCCAGTTTCCCACATAAGATGCATGTACCCAACTCCTACAATGATCCCTGTCGGATCTCGCTCATATGATCCCTGTCGGACCGATAACACTATACTTACCGTTAGGGTTGGAGATGATCGCATCTTGAATGGTTCGGCCCTGGCATTCTTTCATAAAGTCCGGGTAAGTTATCTAAATCCGCTTTAAGAACCCATGTTGCGTCTTCTGTGGGTAAGTGTTTCCACTTAACCAAGTAGTGCAAAATTTGAATTCGGCGGGTTTGCTTATATGCGCGATCAAGGAGGGCCTCAGGCACAATCTCCAACCGATCCTCAGTCATCTCGAGAAGTGTTGGCGTGTCAAGAACTACATGGAAGACTTACATGGAAAACTTTATGGATCTTCAAATGTGCGGGTAAATCCAATCGGTAGGCTTGAGAATCTATCCTTTCGGTTATGTAAAAAGGCCTCCCTATCTAGGTGCAAGCTTCTTACAATTGCCGATCTTAAGTTTGGCTTGTTTCACCTTAATCTTTAGCCAAACCGAATCAGTGACCCGGAATTCTCGTGGTGTTCGATGTCGATCGGCAAGACTCTTTTGCCGAGCTCTTGCAGCTAACAAATATGCTCTCTTCTTCCACAAGTGCCTGCATATCCGTAAGCAGCTGCTGAGAGACTTCCACCTTGGAGACTAGATTATGCCACATGTCTAGAGTAAGGCATTGATAGCTGTAATTTATTATGAAAGGAGACATCCTCGAGGAAACCTGTCTAGTGCTGTTATAGGCAAACTCCACCAAATGGATATAATCTGCCCATTGAGATTGCTTGTTCCAGACATAGTTACATAGCAAAGCTTCGACTATGCGATTGGTACGCTCTGTTTGGCCATCTGTCTGCGGATGATAAGTTGTGCTCATGGCAAGCTTAGTTTGAATAGTGCTAAAAAGATCTTTCCAAAATGCACTAATAAACTTAGGATCCCGGTCTGATATAATGGTACGGGGCATCCATGTAGGCGAAATACCTCCTTGGTAAACAACAAGGCGGTATCCAATGCAGTGTCCGTGGTACGGCATGGCAAAAAGTGTGCCATCTTAGAAAGTTTGTCGACCACCACCATTAAGGCATCAAACCCTCTTAAGGTGCGCAGAAGTCCCACGATAAAATCCATGGTAATAACTTCCCATTTTGTATTGGGGACATCTAGGGGTTGCAGTGCCCCTGCAATACGCAGCTGCTCAGCCTTTGTTTGCTGACAGATCTGACATTGCTTAATGTACCTGGCAATGTGCTTCTTCATTCCTGGCAGAAATAGCTGGAGCAGATTTTGAAATATGTCTTCATAAATTCTGCGTGCCCCGCTATAGGACTATTATGTGTGTCATGGAGAATGAGCTTGCGAACTCATGATGTCTCGGGAACACATAACTTATCCTTATAATAAAGGAGGTCAGCTTCCTTTTTATAATGGCGGAAAGCCTCCCTTTTCTTGTCCGTTCTGGCTTCCTTAGATACACTTTGCCATATTTCATGGAACTCTGGGTCTATGGGAAGAGCCTATTGTATCTGCTTCCCAAACTCACTGGAGAGTGTGGATATAGCATTACAATACGTTCGAGTGACCAATAGATGTCTAGAAAGCAAGTCAGCAACAACATTATACTTGCTCGACTTATAGATGACCTCAAAATCACTCTCTTCAAGAAATTCCATCATCGTCTTTGCCTCAAGTTGAGGCAAAGACGATGAGCAGTGTCCAACTGGAATCGTCTCCCCAGTAAATAGTGCCTCCTAATGCGCAAGGCATGCACAGCAAGTAATTCTTGGTCATGCATGGGGTATCGCTGTTCTGCATCAGTCATCTTCCTAGAATCATACTCAATGACCCGACCTTCTTGCATTAACACTCCACCGGTAGCTATCTTACTAGCATCAGTGGCAACCCACTTATCCTTCTAAGGGCCGGGCAAGGTGAGAACTGGGGCCGTCGTCAATGTATCCTTCAACGACTGGAATCCGGCTTGGACTTTGTCTTTCCAATGTGCCATTCAATCCCTAACCTTTTCATGCTTGGTTAGGTCCATTAAGGGCGCACGAGCTTGGCAAAGTCTTTAACAAACTTACGGTAATAACCAGCCAAGCCTTAGAAGCTGCGAACCTCAGACACATTGGTTGGAATTGGCCAATCCTTTACTGCTTTAATCTTAGCTGGATCCTTGGCTATTCCTTCTGTAGACACAATATGTCCCAGGTAATCAACCTTGGTGGTTGCAAACCGACACTTGGAGAACTTGGCATATAGTTGGTGGCATCTCAATTTCTGTAAGGCCAATCGAAGATGCCGCTCATGGTCCTCTAAGGTCTTACTATATATGAGGATATCATCAAAGAATATGATGACAAAATCATCAAGATATTCACGGAAGACATCATTCATCAGTCTCATGAAGGCGACTGGGGCATTAGTCAGGCCAAAAGGCATCATAGTGAACTCATAATGCCCATAGCGTGTCCAAAAAGCAGACTTGTGAATGTCATCCTCCTTAATTCGTACCTGGGGATATCCCGATCAAAGGTCAATCTTTGTAAAGTACTTAGCCCCTTGCAACTGATCCATTAGATCATCAGCACGCATCAAAGCATACCGATTCTTAATAGTATGCTTATTCAGTTGGTAGTAATCAATACACATTCTCAAAGTGCTATCCTTCTTCTTGACAAAGAGTATCAGTAGCCCCAAAAGGTGAGACACTAGGTCAAATGAAGCCTAATTTGAGGAGCTCTTGCAATTGCTTCTTAAGCTCTATTAATTCAGGAATACTCATTCGATATGGAGCCTTGCTAGTGGGCTTGATGCCTGGGCCCAAGGCAATTTCATACTCCATGCCTCTAAAAGGTGGCAATCGATGAATTTCTTCGAGGAAAAGGTCATGGTATTCCCGAAGAACAACGGCTATTGCCGGAGGCAAGGTATGAAGAACTTCGTCTTGTTTGGACTTGGCTTCTACTGAAGTAAGTCGAATCATTAGAGATTTTTTGAGATCATAAAAGGGCCTTCTAAGAACTGCTGACTAAGCTATATGAACTACCAATCAGAAAACAGAACTGTTAATCCAGTCAGCAAAACAGTTATAACTAACTCACTGGATCACATTTTCTAGCATAAGTATTGATAGAAGAGTCCAAATGAGCTCTTGTTTGGTGCAATAGATAGATTTCATTGAGATCTTTCTAATCTTAGGTGGTTTGCATATCTTTTAGCCCAGTGAGGATAGTAAAAAATGGTAAAAACCATATTTTTTGGAGTTTTGACAATCATAAGTGGTTAAAATATGTGCAAAGCACCTAAGATTGGAAAGATCTCAACGAGATCTATCCATTGCACTAAACGAGAGCTCATTTGGACTTTTCTATCAATAGTTATGCTAGAAAACGTGATCCAGTGAGTTAGTTATAACAGTTTTGCTGACTGGACCCGTCAGACTCTGATTTCTGATTGGTAGTTCATTTATCTTCATTTGGCTTAGTTGGCATGTTTTGAAGGCCCTTTTTTAATCTCAAAAAAACCCTAATGCATGCCAATAATCTGATTGATAGTCCTATGCAGTTGGCGTAATGAGATACATTGCATAATGAGAACAGCCGGTTTACCTGCTATGGTCACTCGGGTTCCATTGGCTGCGTTGAAGGTAACTTCTCGCTTTTCACAATCAATGTTGGCCTTGGCAGCAGCCAGGAACTCTATCCCCACCATGAGATCATAGCGACCAATATCCATTATCTCCACTCCTAGAGCAACAGGTGCTCCTGGCAACTGAATATTCAAATTGATGCGTCGACCCCGTATGTGACGTATAGCGCCACTGGCCAACGTAACTGGACGTGGCTTGGATTTCAAGAGGGTAAGATGCAAAGCTTCTGCCATCCTAAGGGAAGTAAAGTTGTGCGTGCTGTCGGTGTCCATAAGGATAATGAAAGGCTTACAGTCTACTTGGCCAACCGTGGAAATGACAGAAGGCTGATGATCGGCTTGGCCCGTTTCAATAGCAGCATAAATGTGAGACTCACCTTGTATATAGCAGGCGCGTCGCTGTCTGCAATTGGCAAAGATGGACGATTGGGTTTCTCGTGAGGCCATTGTAGCCTAGAGGTTCGAATCCTCTGACCCAAAGAGGAAGTTTTCTTTCCTTCCTTATTTGATTTTTTGTTTCTGTGTCTCTGTCTTATCATTCTGGCCCAGCGGTTTTTGAGTCTTAACGGTAGCAACAGAGGATTTGGGATTCCACTCCCCGCACTTTAAAATCCATGGAATTCCGAGAAAATACATAGTTAGCGAGATTTTCACAGTTGGGGGGCCATGAGTGGGCTATATATTTCTATCCTGATGGAAAAAAGACCGAAGACTCTTTATGTGTATCTGCATTCAATACACTTTGAAGCGAGGGCACAGATATGAGGGCTTTATTTTAATCAACCCTTTTAGATCAGACTAAGAAGGGAAGGCATAAGGTGCATAGCCATTTCAGTAGTTCTCTTGAAGCAGGGCCTCCAATGCTGCAGCATGACGGCAGTATGTGATATGTCTTGTATAAATGCATGCGTTTGAAACAATGGTCTTGTAAAAATTGTATGTTTATTATGGTAATGCTCTTTTCAGACCATATGTCCATTAGAGACTATAGGAAATGTCATCATTTTTTAGGGCAAAATGTTAATAGTACAATGCTAGGAATATTCCATTCACTATAAACCCACATAATGTAATGACAAAAGACTTGGCTAATATTGATATTGATCCATAACGTGACACGGTCAGCCCACACCAATTCTTGTAGAGCCATAACGTTTTCTGTTAGCAACCACTTCCGCTTCAAATCTGTACCTGCTCAACAGCTCCACCGGATTAGACCTAATCTTGCAGGTCATGAGAATAAACTCTAAAAATCTTATATGATATATTCATTATTTTTATCAAATAGTAAACGTCAATAAAAACTTATTTGCATGTTTTAGGAGCGTATTGGCAAAGATGGACGATTAGGTTTCTGGTGAGGCCATTGTAGCCTAGAGGTTCAAATCCTCTGATCCAAAGAGGAAGATTTCTTTCCTTCCTTATTTGTTTTTTTGTTTCCGTGTCTCTGTCTTGTCATTCTAGCCCAACGGTTTTAGTGTGTTAACAGTAGCAACAGAAATGATTTAGAATCCCACTCCCTGCACGTTAAAATCCATGGCTATTCCGAGAAAATACATAGCTAGCGAGATATTCACAGTTGGGGGGCCATGAGTGGGCTATATATTTCTATTCTGATGGAAAAGAGACAGAAGACTTTTTATGTGTATCTGCGTTCAACATACTTTTGAGTGAGGGTACAGATGTGAGGGCTTTGTTTGAATCAACCCTTTTAGATCAGACTGGGAAGGGAAGGCATAAGGTGCATAGCCATTTCAGTAGTTCTCTTGAAGCCGGGCCTCTAACGCTGCAACATGACCGTAGTATGTGATACGTGTCACCGTCCGGACGCCGCTTACAAGTGCTTAAAATCGGTGTGTTTTAAACACGACGTGCGTGATTGAAGTAATGACATGTAGGGTGCGCGCCCGTCAAATGACAGGCTGAGAGAATCATGAACATGTTTGGTGCCAGAAACATGAATGCCTGTAGCCCGCCATATTCCTGGATGGCGGGCTAACCCATCTTGAATTCAAGCAAAATGGAGGGACTAATTGTTTCCAAGAATTGCCTGAACCGAAATTCAACAATTTGCCCTCACCAATTTTGCAACACACAGAAATCCGGGATAGATGAAACCCAATTCCTCTCCCCGTTCAATTTACAGAGCCATTGATGCAGCAAGGAAGAGAGATCAGAGGCAGAGATTGTATGCAAAGAAGGTAGCAATGAAGAAGAATTCCCCTTCTAAAGATTCGCCTTCAAAGAAGAATAAGAAATTGAGACTGAGTGACCGCAGAATAAGAGAAATTTCAGGAGAAATTTATGAAGTATTCAACCAAATTAGTACAAATGTTGATGACAATGACAAAGGCCGCATCATTGACAGCCTTCTTTGGAGGGCAAGGGATTTACCAATTTCTTCTATAAAGAAATCTAAGCAGGTTACTATGGCCGAGCAAATGGTGAAGAATTTGAAGGAAACAATGCAAGAACATAAGTTTGAGAGGAATCATGACATGCTTCAGGCAAGGAAGTCCACCCCGATAATGGCAAAGAAGCAGGTACAAATGGTGTCAAGCCATTGAATCAAGCGTAGTGGCAGATTGCTTCCAAGATCCCCGAAAAACAATTTCAAATGCTTTTCAAAGAAGGGTGCAAGCTAACAAAGGGGAAGGACCTTGGTCAATGTTCAGGAGGAGGAAGCGGATGGATAGCATGTTAGATCACAATAGAGAAGCTGTTATCAAGTTCTGGACAGAAAATACAAGAGTTTCTCCATACAAGAAAGACGTGAGGAAGTATGTATCAGAGACAGGAATAAAGATGGAACATCCAATTCACCTTCTTGAAGTCAGCCAAGTAAGTATTCATCCTATATTGTAGGGTTCATTATATGTAGCATTTATTTGGCATTCACACGATTTCCCTGCAGTTGCAATTCTACCTCAGGTTTAGAGAGGAGAATCCTCATATCAAAATTGCATTGCAGACTTTTGAGAGGTTGAAACCGAGTTTTGTAAGGAGGATGCGTGAGAGGCATACATGCTGTTGCATTTACCACTTGAAATTTGAATACATCATGCAAGGATTGAACAGCCTGAGAAAATCGGGTGGAGTTCATGACAATTGCAACTGCCACTGTGAGATTTGTGGCCCTGGCCCAGAATGTGCAGCCAAGGAGCATACAATCAAGTGTACCAGTGATTTATGGAGACAAGTGGTCTGCAGCAAAGGTGATGATGAGGAGTGGTTTGAACATAACTGCTTGATGTTGGCGTGTAAAAAATGTGGGTTGGATAGAATTAGAAAATGTCCACAGGAAATGGATGGCACGGGTTCAGTACTAGTTACTTGGAAGACATTTGAAAAGCAACCTGTGGACCAGGACAGAGAATTCAGGGATCCAAGAAAAGCTTTGAGGTACAAACCTGTCTTGAGATTAGTACAGAAGGAGAGAAGTCCCAAAGAATTTCAAGAGGAAGTGAAGAAGGTAATATCAGATTTTGTTCCACACAATTACATAGCACATCATGGAATAAATTACTACTCCTATATTTTAGTGTAGCCAAAATAGGTTTAGCTAAACTACCTTCAAATTGGGGCTAGAAGTTTCTAACACTTGGCTAAACTAAATGGTTTTTCTTCATCACACTTTCTTGCTTTTGGCTAAACTTTCACAAAATGGAAAGGCAAATATTAGCCATCACGCGATAGTAATTTGAAAAAATCCAAGCATTTTGGCAAAGACATTGAATTTATTGTAAATACATAAATCAAGACACAAACATACATGAGCATGTTTAAAAACCTAAAAAAATGGGACTACATTGTTCCTTTTCCTCTAATGCTTCAACTTTGTACTTGGAACAAGAAAGAAAGTGGAAAAAAGAAAGAAAAATATAAACCCTATTTGAAATTTCTTAAAGTTAGTACATACATTGGTGTTGGATTTCGAGCTAATCTATCCATTTTTTCAAGCCCACTCTATCTTAGGTTAAGCTAATCGATGCCCTGATGGATATGTCTGGAGGTAAAGGTTTGGCTATTCAACCTACAAACTCACTTGGGCGGCAAAAAAATTGGGCTAAAATTTTCTTTTTTTTGGGCATTTTTTTCATTTACTTTAGCCGTTTTTCTTGGCAAAACTGCTACAAAATAGCCATTTGGCTAACCTTAGCCGTTGTTTTATTCCATGTAGCACATTGGCAGGCCAATCAGTTTAAACAGTGTGTGTCATCATTTCCAGAAGATACAATTGTATCTGTTATTGACTTTGCAGAAAATTACAGCATCAAGATCCAGAATGAGCCCCAGTCAATGCACTGGCATACAGACCAAGTTTCTATACTTGTTCACATAACATATAGGCATGACAAAAGTGCTGATATTCCTGTTCCTGTGCAGACAGAAGAAGACTGTCCAAAGAAGAGAAAAAAGAACAGAAGGTTGGAGCAGATCAGGAATAGACTCAACAATGGTAGGAAGATCATAAAAGAGACTCACTTTTACATTTCTGATGATAAAGTGCATGACTCATTATTTGTGGAACACTGCCTACAAAAGCATGTTGCATGGCTTAAGGAACAGGAAATAGAGTATGAGAAGCATTGGTTTTGGAGTGATGGCTGCTCATCACAATTCAAGTCAGGAAAACCTTTTTTTTTCTTAGGCAGGTACTTCACAATCAATGACAAGGAAATAGTGTGGAACTACTTTGCCACTGCTCATGGTAAAGGTGAACATGATGGTGCAGGTGCTGTTATCAAAAGGCTGCTAAGTAAGGAACAACTCAAACCCAATGGTGTGCAACTGAGGCATGCTAAAGATATTGTAAAATTTATGTGTACATATTTCAGATCTACCAGTCGATGAAACATATGAGATCAAAAGATATTTTTGGGAAATTGAACCTGCTGTTGTGGCAAACATGGAAGAATATGAAATTGAAACACTCAAAGGCACAAAGAAGATTCATTGTATCAGATCGGACACATGCCGCCAGGACTAGACCAAACAGGCTTGCTCATAGATGCCTGTCATGTTTCTGCTCGTTTTGCATGGATCATAATTGGGACTCCTGCATCAATACAGGTAGATTTGGAAAGTGGGAGGTAACTGACTTAAAACCAGGAGTTGAGAAGAAAAAGGAGACTCTTGAACAAGCCAATGAATGGATCAGTAATTTGGTAGAGGTAGGTGACAATTTTGGCAATTGAATCTTTGAGGTAGACAATTAGGAGGGTGTGGACTTCTACATCCTCAAGTGCCTGAGAACCCAAATGCACACTTGAAGATTCATACAAAGATGGATGGGGGCAAAAATTTGGAGTGCATGAGGTTATCTTAAGTGGATTGTATTATCAATTCTTGGGTAATTTCAAGTATATGTTGCTCACTAAACAACCCGAAGCCTCCGTGCACAGCCATGTGGTAAGATATCCTAAAATTGATATGGAAAAAATAGAAGGCACAGACATGTACAGAATTTCACAGGAGACCCATGAAAAAATTATGGCCAGTCTCCCAATAACAATGTAATTGTTTGACACTTAACGAAATTGATGTTATTCTTTTCAAGTGATTTGTTGTTCCAGCACCTAAGCATGTAAGCACATATTTTTATATATATTAACAATAGTGAGGATGCACAAGGGTGGTGTGCATGGACACGTACTTCGAAATGAAGATTGAATTGTTGTTTATAAGAATGTAGATTTGTGACATTGGAATAAGGTTCAATTATTTATTTTGGTACCATCACTATCCCAACATTCTTGGCAAAATTATATTGTCAAGGCATTTCCTCGATGTGACATGTGTCAATTCGACTGGCCATACGAAATATTTAAGCCTGGTTACGAATTAATTGTTCTGGCGCGTGTGAGGTTTATCGTACACTGACGCGCCTAAGCACAGGACTTAAGCAGTAGGCGCCCACAAGCTCACGCTCCGCCTACAAGCTCACGCTCCGCCAATTCCTCCGCCCGCCAATTCCTTTGCACTCCGCACTCCGCATTCTGCATTCCGCATGAAGCGAGGAAGATCAGAGGAGCCGGAGGTCACCTCGAAGAGGCGCTTACTAAGCGTCGAAGAGGTGTTCCCTCCACTCTTCCCGCCTCTGCCGGAAATTCTTGCTGCCTCCCACTCTGCTGCCCACTCTGCTGCCTCCTCTCCTGCCCACTCTACTGCCTCCCAGTTTGAGGAGGAGTCTGATTCCGATTCCTCATCTTCTGATTCCTATGAGGAATCAGAAAATGAGGAATCGGAAATGAATTCGCAGGAATATATCACCGCTGTGATGCAGGGATGGATAGGCGAATCAGAAGAAGAGGACGAGTCCGAGGAAGAAGAGGAAGAGGAAGAGGAAGAGGAAGACGAGGAAGCCGACTTGGAGGAGTTCAGGGCGGTCCTTAAAGGTACATGCATTTTCATTTGTTTTCTGTTTTCAATTTTTCGTTTGTTTAATCTTCGTTTGTTTAATTTTTCGTTTGTTTCATTTGTTGCAGATGGAGAATGAAGATGCAGAAGCAGATGAAGATGAAGAAGACACCCCCCCTTGATGAAGAAGACAACCCCCTTTGAAGAAGACACCCCTTTGAAGAAGACACCGGCCTCGTATTTAAATTTTGTAAAAATTTTGTATATTTCTCTTTTTGTACACCGGCCTAAGGGCCTTTTTTTATAAAAAATCTTCAAACTTTTTGTAACTTTGTTTTCGTCTTTGTTTCATTGAGATCTCTTCTTCTTCATCTATGAAATGTTATTTTTGTCTATCTATCAAATTTATGAAGTTAAATTCTGTGCGGTCCATTCAGATTCTCGCTTGAAGATGTAAAGGTGCTCTAGCTCTTTCATTAGTTTCAAACACTAAGCATTTTAATCGGTTTCGATTTCCCGGTGCCGGTGAGTAAGCCTTTGGAACACACGAAAGCACTTATGCAATAAACAACTACCTTTAAAGCGGTTATATGGCTTAACAATAAGCACTTTGCACCTTAAGCGCATGACAAGTAAGCACATGATGACATTAAGCAACTACATAAAAGTATCATCCTTGCGCATGACAATAAGCAAGATATCGCCATTAAGACTCATACCGGACTAGCACTTGCGCAATTTTTTTTTTTTAAGCACTTGATAAGTTTTAAGCATCCCTTTCGGTCGGCATTGAAGTATATATAAACAATATAGCAAAACTTATAGACAAGTCTGCATTGAACTACATAAACAATATAGCAAAAACATTCTTAAATTAAGATAAAGATGGTACATGAAAAGTGTAGGATTCCTTGGCCTAAATAAATGACAAACAGGTTAATAATCATGGAGAATGACAAGCGTCATCACCATAAACCTTCTCCAATTCCTCCTTCACAAACCTCGCAGAATCAAGAATTGTTTTCCGAGAGAAAGTCTTTCCAAGCATAGCTTCATAATCTTTCTACCGTCTTAGGCCAAGGCTTGTATCTATGTGTATTCTTCACCAGTAACTTCATTTCTTCCTCAGTCTTGGCCTGCAGTATTTCTTCTATCTTTGGGGTGAGTACTGGTAGCACTTCATCATGGACATCCATCTTGAATGCAGGTACCCGCAGAAATTTCCAGGGACTGCTAAGGTAAGACTTGTATAATGAATCATCAAGAAGCAAAGTCTTACCCGAGAATCTTGGGTATGACTCATATATTTTCCCAAGTGGCTTCATCATGACTGGACAGCCAGGTTTGTTAGGGTGGTGAAAACCGGGTGCGCACACATTTTTCCTGTCCCCATACAAATTGAAATCTGTCCCTCAAATCTGGACATAGTACTTGCAGCACATCTTCCACATTGGAGAGTTGCATTGATGACCATATACCAACACAACACTTCTGTAACAAAGTCTTCAAGAAGAACACTGCTTCTGGTCTGAATATCACTTTCTTTCTGCTAGTGTATGTCATTGTCAATCCTGCTTCCAAGCGTATGTGTTCATTTGCACCAAATGTTTTTACCAACACACCATTTAAATCCAAGACAATGAGTTTATCTTTGGCTGGCAAATCAATATTTAGTACGTTGGAACATCCTGAATACCTACACAACAGGAATTACTACATGAATAAATAGATGAAGATGAAAATGAAAAATGGGTTGAATGTGGAAACCTTTCTGTATCAACAGCAGGATTCTCTGACCTAACAGAATCAACTGGTAATCCTACAGTGAATGCAACAAAAGAAAATCAATAATATTCAATGTTTTAAGCAACACTAAGTTGTGGCCTTCTTGGCCAACAATGCCCATACCCCCTTTCCAGGGTTAGTAATGGCAGCAATCACTTGTTGAAGATCAGGCTCACCTGAAACTTGAGGGCCTCGATTACGCATTTTCTTGAGAACACACTTCGCCGATATGTGTGGTGTCATGATTGAGGCTGCTTCACGCATCTTTTGCATAGCTACTTCTTGTTCTCTTTCTTGTAGCTTTGAACAACTTCTTTGCTATCCTCCAGCTTACCCCTCTTTGTTCTTCTGCCCTTTCCCTTCTGCAAATATACACCCAAGTTGCCCTCATCCGATGGAATTACTCCCTCAACTTCCTTAGGTGCTTCAGTGTGTACAATCGGGTCTGTTGTTTTTTCCACAACCGGTCTTTGTGTTTACAACCGGGTCTTTGTGTTTACAATCGGTCTTTGTGTTTACGACTTCTTCTATAGCTTCTTGACTGGTGGTGGTGGTTCTGTTTGTTGCATTCAAATCGGTCACAATTGATGTACTCCTATAGGACTTTTTGGGGTGTTGTGCATCTTCAAATGGCACCATTGTCCTTCTTTGAACCCTCAGCGGTGAGACCTCAATTGCGTGACCGGATTAACACATCCTTTTTGGTGTACTATTTGAAGCACACCGCAACATGGCCAAAACCTAGCTCGTCAAATACACCCCTCGGCACATTTTCGGGCAACCATGAATACATTGTCCTCCTCTCAACAATGAACAACAAGCTATGCTAAACTTAACCTGTAAGCTTTACTGAATTCCAGACCACATGCCGAACATGTATAAAATGGATCTTCCACTAGCAACTTATCTCGTATAATAGTAGAGATGCTAAATGTTGTAGGAGTATCCATTTTCAGCTTCCACAAATTGTTTATGTAGAAATGCAGAAGTCTCTGTTCTTCTTCGAGAACTTTTAACTCCTCCTCAAGTTTGAGTTTACGTTTGACCTGCTCATTGCGGATGTAGGGTTCATTGCTTTTTGTACCTTGTTCACGTGCCAAGTTTCCATCCGGACGATCGCTCCAAATCTTTAATTTCGCCTCCAACTCACATGTTGGATTAAGCTTGAACTCCTCTGTTTTTTGTAGCCAAATCATTTGTGGCTTTGTCTTAAAACCTGTTTTCGACCTCTTCCAACATCATTTTCTGTAATTCAGAGGCTTTCTCATTGCCTTTCAGCTCACTTCCTACTGCTTCCAGATTCTTTGTGATAAGTAAAACTGATTTTCCAATCTCCTGTACTGCATTCTCTAAGGTTTTTATGTTTTCATCACATGCACTGATCTCATTTGATCCAGCTCCCACCTTTGGCTTTGCCTTCATTTCAGTTTTCCTAACATGTGCTACAACATCTGCCTCTGTTTTTACTTGTCTATTGTTGTGGTATCTTTGACATTGCACAGCAAATGCAGCCCAGTTTACTTTGTGTTCCTCGGTGCAAGTATTGATCTAGTGCAATTTTCAAACGCAAAAGCAAAGGGCCGGTTGCTTTCTTACTTCTTTGTTGTGACAATTCTTGTAGATTTTTCGGCAGAGTGTTTCCAACTTCTCTTGAAGATGCTCCTTTGCACAGTGCCATTTTATCTTTCCCTTGTTCAACTTCTTTGTCCAAACAGAATCCCAATCTCGATCCGTGACATTATTTTCCAACCAAGCTTCTTCCTCATGGGGCTTCACCCCCGAATTGCACAGACCTCTGATGCTGTGAAAATCATCCGCGCTCCATGCCTCCATCATCAACAGTGAAACACTGATCTGAGTTTTCGCGCCCAGGGGAAAAGGAGGGAGAAGGGCGTGACGGGCTTCGACGTCCGCGAGTTTCAGCACTTAAAGTGCTTAAACGCTTCGCCAAAAGTTGTACCCCACTAGCGATTTTACACCCACCATGGTCTTGTAAAGATTGTATGTTTATTATGGCAATGCTCTTTTCAGACCATATGTCCATTAGAGACCATAGGAAATGTCGTCAATTTTTTGGGCAAAATGTTAATAGTACAATGCTAGGAATATTCCATTCACCATAAACCCACATAATGTAATGAGAAAAGACATGGCTAATATTGATATTGATCCACAATGTAACACGGTCATCCCACACCAATTCTTGCAGAGCCATAAATTTTTCTATTAGCAACCACTTCCGCTTCCACCCTAAAAGTCTTATATGATATAATCATTATTTTTATCAAATAGTAAACGTCAATAAAAACTTATTTGTATGTTTAAGGAGCTTATTGGCAAAGATGGCCGATTGGTTTCTGGTGAGGCCATTGTAGCCTAGAGGTTCGAAACCTCCGACCCAAAGAGGAAGATTTCTTTCCTTCCTTATTTGTTTTTTTGTTTCTGTGTCTCAGTCTTGTCATTCTGGCCCAATGGTTTTAGCGTGTTAAGTGAGCATGAGAAATGATTTGGGATTCCACTCCAGATAGCTATTAGGAAAATACATAGCTAGCTAGATATTCACAGTTGGGGGGCCATGAGTGGGCTATATATTTCTATCCTGATGGAAAAGAGACCAAAGACTCTTTATGTGTATCTGTGTTCAACACACTTTTGAGTGAGGGTACAGATGTAAGGGCTTTGTTTGAATCAACCCTTTTAGATCAGACTGGGAAGGGAAGGGATAAAGTGCATAGCCATTTCAGTGGTTCTCTTGAAACAGGGCCTCCAACGCTGCAACATGACGGCAGTATGTGATACATCTTGTATAAATGCATGAGTTTGAGACCATACTCTTGTAAAAAGTGTATGTTTATTATGGCAATGCTCTTTTCAAACCATATATCCAATAGAGAGTATAGGAAATGCCATGTCATTTTTTTTGGGCAAAATGTTAATAGTAGAATGCCAGGAATATTTCGTTCACCACAAACCCACATAGACAAAAGACTTGGCTAATGTTGATATTGATCCACAACGTAACACGGTCATCCCACACCAGTTCCTATATAAAATAATACCAGGAATATTCTGTTCATCGATGGCTCACAAGTAAGGTAACATTGAAAAAAAAAAACCATCTTATATTATAACTAGAAAAAGTGCCCAGCGTTGCTGGGCTTTTGTCAGGTTTAAACTAAATAATTAATATAAAAAAAAGGTTTTTGACGTTGGGTATTATGTTCTTTAAGCAATGGTTTTGCTTGGTTTTTAAAGCAATAATGTTATTTTCATAAGATGTCATATGTCCTTGTTCAAGTATTCAAAGATATTGCTAAATTTATAATGCATAGTACCTACATGTCCGTGTTTAGGAAAGGAGTATATCATTTCAACAAACTCTTATAACACCTTAACTAAGATGCATGCCCTACATAACTATAAAATATTCCAAGGGCTTGGTAGGAAGCTGTCAAAGTATTCACTTACAAAACCTTTTTCGTCAAGATTACTGCAATGTCCATACACCTAGTGGTTTGGCTATGGTGTATGGAAAGTGGCTAATAGCCTCTGCTTTTTGTGCATTCATGGACCACAAACATGGAAAATTTTTACTCATTCATTTGAATTGTGATGGCAAAGCCCAGGACCATGGTCCCATGTGAAACAACATGGACAATGCTACGGTTCTATTGCGATAGCAATAGAACCATCATTCCTTGGATGGGGACGCCCCAGTATCACGCCCTCCTATTTATAGACCGGTTTTCCCCCTTGGTTGCCTATCGGCATTCTCTTGAGCTTTGCCTTCTTTTCTTTAGCGCCTCTACCTACCTTTCAAAGCGCACCAGCCAAGGCCATCCACGCTTGGGACCATCCAGGGACATCCACGCCAAGACGAACTTCTGGTGGCTGCCTCTGTTCTCATCTGCGTCCCACATCCGGATCCTGCACAAGGTACGCCTGTTGGTTTGTGTTGGGTTAATCTCTCCTGTTTTTGCTTGGATCCATGTGCCACGCTAGGCTCGATGGATGCCTCAACTCAGTGGTTTCAACAGCGGTATTGGTTAGTTTTCTCCCTTCGTTTTTTGTCTGTTCATTTGCGAGCTGTGTATGCTTTTGGTTCCGTCCTGCTGCTTTCTCTGCCTGCTGCCTCAGCCCGTTTTCCTGTTGTTTTCCTGTTCCAATCCCGCTTTCTTGCTGTTTTCCTGTTCGCTCCACAGCCCGTTGGGCGGAATCGGCCGGTTTGCCATCTGCCAGATTGATTGGCAGTATGGCAGCTGCCGGATATACCCTCTGTCCAGCAACGATCGGCTCTGAACCAGGTTTGCTTGGAAGGTGAGTTGCTTGCCTTGGCAGTTTTTTCCCGTCCTCCTTTAGTCTTTCCTTATCCATGTCGGCCGATCCTATCTGTCTGGGTTTTTTGGTTCGTGGGATCTTTTTGCGCAGATATGGCTCGGATTTTTCAGCTCTGCCCATTTGCTCTGGGTCTTACCACGTCTTGAGCCCCTGTTATTTTGATTCCGGAGTTCCTATGGGCTGCCACCGTCCAGCTCCGGGCCTGCCGTGGCCATCGCTTCCACCTCCTCTTTCAAGAGAGGGATACCGGGTTCGGTTCCCCATTTTGCTGGGAATACCCAGTTCGGGTTTCCCTGGGATTTTTGTGCACCTTTGGGGGTTGCACGTTTGCTTTTAATTCCCTTGCATTCTTTTTGTCTTTTCCTCATTTTCGATTGTTTTTTCCTTTGGGGTTGCACGTTGCTTTTAATTCCCTTGCATTCTTTTTGTCTTTTCCTCATTTTCGATTGTTTTTTCTTTTGGGGGTTGCACGTTGCTTTTAATTCCCTTGCATTCTTTTTGTCTTTTCCTCTTTTTCGATTGTTTTTTCCTGCTCCCTCGGGTTTGTTTTTTCGTTGGGTTTTTGTGTTCCGCATTGGGGTATCCGATCGTGTTGTTCATATAGTTGTTGCCAGCTCTGTGTCTTGGCCTCGTCTTATGGTTGTATGGTTTTTCGTTGTTAGTTGTAGGTGTTTTTGTTTTTTGTTGCTTCCTCGTGCATAAGATTGAACTTGCGTCCCCATGGGTATATTTATTTGTTTCTGCCCTACAAGTTGGGACCTTTTGCTTACACTAAGTCGTTTTATGGAGGTCATTTTCTAGTTCCCCTTCGTCCCCGCCGTTTCGTTCCTTCCGTGTTTCATTGGTAATCTAGTTATAGCATTTTCTTCGCTTATCTCTTTGTTTGAAATTTATCTCTCTTGCCCTCATTGTTTTCATATCATCTTGTTTTTGGCATTTTTTCCATTTAGATTGGTCCCTTTAGATTGTCATTAGGATATTCGTTATGTTTGTTTGGAAGGTTCTTACTCTGTGTCCCATTAATCATATAGCTTTTGTACGCATTTTTGATCTATTTAGCATATTTGCGCATATGGTCCAGTTGCACATTATGGTTTGCGTGCTTTTGGTCCGTCTTGCTTACCTGCTATATTTGGTTTTGGAGGTTTTTGGATGCTATGGTGCATATGTACATGCAAGCATTATCCTGTATTATTTCTTTATGTTTTTCGGTGTTTTTCCTTGTCTATGTTTTCGTTTTAGGTTTGTAGCTTGTTTCTGGTTCTCTTTTATTATTTTTCTATTTCTTCCTTTTCCTCCAATTTAATCCTGTTAACTCATGTGCATCATGCCCTTTCTGCTTTTGCGCCCCCCTCCTTATGTCTTGGTAATCTATTTTATTTTTGGTTATGTTCTAATGCTTGCAACTTGTTGTTTCTAGACATCTCACATTATGGCATATCTGGGCTCTCCCAGCACATCTCAGGCTTCCTTACGAGCCCGACGGGCCAAGAGGGTTGCGGTCGACCTTTGCCCAAATCTACCCCACCCGTCCAAGCGAGCACGCCCTTCTTTGGGGTCTCTATTGCATCGATGGGCCCACTATGCGATTATTTCTTTGTTTACGTTGAACCCGATCCCGCCGACCAATCCCCACGTTAGATGCACAAGCATGCCTTCCCATTCTGGCTCAGCCGGTCCATCTCGGGTTGTCTCTTCTGTTTCTTTTGCTCCGGTTCCTCCCCGGTTTTTTTCTCGGCTTCAAAGAGGTCCTTCCATTCCATTTTGAGCCATTCCTTGCCGACGGCGGGCTCCTCTATTCCTTCTCCATCTTTGGACATGGTGCCTCTGCTTCTGAGACCCTCCGATTCTGGATGGTACGGTCAATGAGAGCCGCCGGTCCTCACCCCGCCGATGCTTACGTGCATGGCGGATTGAGGTGCTTCGCCAGGAGGTTCGAGAACGGGCGTCTCGGTCTGTTCCCAACTTTAAGAGGGAGTCGTCACGCCACCAGTATGAGTTCCTTTGTGCCACGGAGTCGAGATTTCGGGAGCTTCATGCTCGTTTGACCGCTTTGTCTCCTCGGGTGCCCGAGACGATTCTTCAGATTATTGAGGAAGGTAAGGCTGCCACTCTACAGAGAATGAAGTTCTTGATTATTGCTGATCGCGAGGGCTATGATGTCGCTTTGGATTTTGATGACCATGCGGGCCCCGCCTTATCTGCCGATGATTCCAGGAAATTGAAGTTAGCTCGGCAAATGCATCGCGATCGGCGCCCCTCTGCTTCAAGACCCTCTGCTCCCTCCACTGGCTCTTCCTTCTCTGCTGCGCCTCCATCCCAGTTCTCTTCATCTCGATCCGGTTCTCGTCCTTTCTGCACTTTTTGTGGTCGGCTTGGCCATCGAATTGAATCCTGCCATGCTCGTGTTAATGCCGGATCTCCTAACGCCCCCTCGCCGCAGATTGATTCCACCTCCGGGGTCCTCCGGTGCCGGCCCCGACTCCATTTTTTCCCCGTCCCGGCCCATGATTTATGCCTCCCTCTGATTTCCGCCTCAGATGTTCCGTTAAAGCAATACTATTACATATGGAATTTATTAAGATGATTTTTGGTGCTTATGACTCGTCCCTTTCTTTATTAGCTCACGTTTTGTTGTTTGATTTTCAATTTTTGTTCTAGCATGTTGGGATGGTATCCAATTGAGAGCTGGGGTGGTGTTAGAGTTTTATTTTCCTATGGGGTGTGCTCGTATGCGGGTTGGGTTGTTTGTGCTTAGCCCTGAAGGTGTTTTCTAGTCTTCGCTCAACTTTCTCCTTTGGTTTACGGTTGCATGTAGGTTTATTCTGTGTATGCGAGCCTTGGAGGTATGAGCTTGGTTGGGTTAACTCGACGTGCAAAATATATAATGTTGCAGGGTCCCGTTGCCTTCTTGGTTTGATGATTTCCTTGGTTATTTGGTTGGTTACTTACAGTTTGTGCCCTCTTTTCAGAATGTGCTCCATTTACCTCGGTCATCCCTCATCTTGGCATCGACCCCTCCCCAGCTGATGACTTGGCTTCGGCTACTATAGTCTTGAATCGCCTCCATGCGGCCCTTCCTTTCTGGCAATCCATTTGCTCCTCACAGCAGGTTTTGAATTGGATACAATTTGGTTATCGCCTTCCTTGGTCATCCACGTATCCGCCTGATGCTTTCTGCGCTCCAAACCACTTTCGTCTTTATGCGCCCCATCGTGACTTTGCGGCTCTGGCGTGGCCGATCTCCTAGCGTCTGGTGCCGCATCCCCGATCACCTCCGTCCCTTCTTACGTTTCCCCTTGGGGTCGTCCGTCGAAAGGCCTAAACAAATTCCGTCTCATCTTGGATCTGCGCTATCTAAACTCTTTCTTGACCATCCCTCTTTTTCGGTATGAGTCCCTCGTTTTGTTGTCACATCTGTGTCTACCCAGCGACTTTCTCTTTCTTTGTCGACACGAAATCCGGTTATCATCATATCACAATCTGGCCTTCTCATCGCACTTTCTTGGGTTTTGAGCTTAATGGCCAGTTCTATGTCTTTAATGTCCTCCCCTTTGGTCTAGCTTCAGCCCCTTTTGTCTTTACCAAATTAGTCAGACAGTTAGTTCGGTTTTGGCGAGGTCAGGGCGTCCGTTGCTTACCCTATGTCGATGATATTTTATTCTTGTGCCAAACATGTCACGAGGCTCTACAGATCCAGCGTCATTTCTGATTTACAGCGGGCCGGTTTTCTCTTAGCTTGGAAGAAGTGTCGGTTTCGTCTCTCACATTGCACAATATTCTTAGGTTTCATAGTGGACGCTCATGAGGGCTTCTTTCGTATATCCCGGGCTAAGAAGGAACGGGTCCTGTCTCTGTGTTCTAGTTTGTTGTCTTCCCAAGTGGTCACTCCTCGCCTGATTGCCCGTTTTCTTGGCTTTATCCAATCCCTGCGCTTGGTCCTGGGTCATCTTTGTGCTGCCTTGTCTTGTGGCCTCCATTTTGATCTACGCCAGGCCGACCTTTGGGATACTCCCCTTCTTCTATCTCCCCTTGCAAAACAGGAGATCCAGCTTTGGCAGACCCTTATTTGTCAGTTTGACAGAGCCCCATTGTGGCCACCTGCTGTGGTCAGTTCTACCTTGGGTTTTGATGCCAGTGATGAGGGATGGGGTGGTTGGCTTTCACGTCCGGGTTCTGAGCTTCTCTCTTTTTCTGGAGATTTCTCGGCAGACGCCCGCCTCCAATCTTCTACTTGGCGTGAACTCTTTGCTCTTTTTCAGATCTTGCAGCAGTGTGTTTCGTTGTTGTCGACTCTGTGTGATAGCTTCGTGGGGACAATCGAATGTGTTCTTTTATTCTGAGAATGGCGGTTCGCGATCCCCGTGCTTCATTTTTTCTTCTTTGGAAGTACTAATTTTACGCTATCGGCATCATATTGATTGGAGCGGTTTGGGTTCCACGCTTGGAGAATGAGTGGGCTGACTATCTTTCCAAAATTCGGGCCTTTGATGAATTTTCTCTTTCCCCCTCAGTCTTTTGCCTCTTGGATGAGCGGTGGGGGCCACATCATGTTGACCGTTTTGCTAGCCCTTCTAACGCCCTCCTGCCAGTTTTCAACACCAAAGATTTTTATCCTCATCGGATCGCACCTAACGCTTTTTCTTATGGTGGCGTCACGTTTAACAACTCTTGCTTTCCTCCACCTTCCTTGGTTCACGAGGTTTTGCATCATGCTTTCGTATTTTGCGGGCCGCCTCACACTACTTGTTTTCTCTTGGCCCTCGCCCCTTGGTGGCCTTTGCTCTTTGTTGACTCCTCCACTTGGCAATCTTTTGTTCGGGGCGGTTTTCTTTCACGAATTCTCCCATGCCTTACTACCATCACCTTCTTCCCGCATTGCAGGTGTCCGTCGTCATGCGGCACTATTCGCCTTGCGTTGTGATTTTTCTGATACTTAATATTGTCTCTTCTCACATCCTTCTTTAGTCTCGCGTATTTTAGAAAGTTTGTTCATTATCAGAAGGTTGTTTCTCATTTCTTTGATAGTGTCGGGATCGGTTTCTGAGTTGTTGGTCAGTTTGGGGATAGCTTGGAGTAGTCCATGGTGTTAGTTTTCTTTGGTTGGTTGATGTTAACACTTGCTTATTCCCTTGTTCCAGATATTTTACCTTTTTATGACGGCCCCTCGCTGCCCTTCTTCGCCTCGGCTGTAGCTTCTGTTCTCCAGTCTCGCGCACCCTCGACTTTGCTCAGTTATTCTTCCGCCTGGCTTCAATTCCGTCGTTGGTGTCACTCTCAGCAGCTTACGTCTTTACCTGCCTCCTCTTTGCATGTTGCTGCGTTCTTCTCCTCTCTAATATCTACCCATCGTAGTCCTACTTCTATAGGGGTCGCGTCTGCCGCAATTGCCTTTTTTCATAGCTTGGTCAACTTCCCATCGCCTTGTTCAGCCCCTCTTCCTGCGTTGGTCCGCCAAGCCGCCCCTCGTACCCACTCTTCTTCACGGCGACGTTTACCTCTGACTGCGTCTCACGTTCGCCAAATCATCTCCCTACTCGCCCCCTCACAAGCCGATTGGCGCAGCCTCATGAAAGCTTGCCTGGTCACTATCTGCTTTGCTGGTTTTCTCCGAATTTCTGAAGCACTGCACTTGAATTGGCGCGACTTGTCCTTTTTTCCCGACTATGTCCAGTTGCACATCCGTAGGTCTAAGTGCGACCAGTCCGCCGCTGGCCAGGAGGTCCTCATAGCCCGCACGTTTTCCCCCTTCTGCCCTGTCATGTTACTGCAGCGATTATTGTCCGTCTGCTGTTTTCGCACCTCCGACCCACCTGAGGGAGGCCCTCTTTTTCGCGCATCCTTGTCCTCCACACGGCCTTTGTCATATGCTGCTGCCCGTTCGTGGTGGTTTGAGTCCCTGCGTCTTATCGGTTTGGAGCCTCGGGATTTTGGCACCCATGCAGGCCGTAGGGGCGGTGCTACCACAGTTGCTGCTACGTCTGTCCCTTCTGACATTGTCCGCTCTCATGGGCGTTGGCGCTCTGCTGCTTCCCACTCGCGCTACATTCTACCCGACATTCAGGAGCGCCTCACTGTATCCCGCCATCTTGGTCTTTGAGGTAGGTTCCTCTTCTATCGGCCACTTATGTGTAGATCAGGACCCATCCTAGGAATGCTACGGTTCTATTGCGATAGCAATAGAACCGTCATTCCTTGGATGGGGACGCCCCAGTATCACGCCCTCCTATTTATAGACCGGTTTTCCCCCTTGGTTGCCTATCGGCATTCTCTTGAGCTTTGCCTTCTTTTCTTTAGCGCCTCTACCTACCTTCCCGCCCTTCCCCCCCTCTCTTTGTGTGCTTCTCGAATGATGTGGGGTTCGCTGGCTCTGGTTCGGTTGAGTTTCTTGGGTTGGTTGGCAGTAAATTGTTCATGTTTGTTATTCCAGTCCATGTTGACGTTCCTCTTTTTCTTTTGGTCAAGTGGCCATCTACAATTTCTGTCTTCTTTCTCCACCTCTCAGGTTGCTTTACTGCCTCTGGCATCCTCCATGTTTTTCGTTGTCTGAGGTTCTTGGCAAGTTTGTATGTTCTTATGGTTCATTGTTCTCAGCGTGGCACTGTAGCCTCTGAGGCATCCTCCAATTTTTATCTCTCAGCGTGGCAATGTAGCCTCTGAGGCAGCACTAATCGAATATTTTTCTCCGCGATGGTCATTCCGCGGACGATTCTCGATTGATCGGCTGTTTTTCCCCTTTTCAGCGTGGCCTTGGTGCCTCTGGATTGATTGGACATTTGATACATTAATGCGCAAGGCGCCTAACTCCTTGACGGGTTTTTCCTTCATCTTTGCCTTTGCAGGTTGATTCTGAGGTCTCTTGGTGATCGATGTGCACGGGATCGCGCAAGGACGGAGCTTGCATCCCGAGGAGAAGCAAGCACCAGTTTTCTCTTCCTTGTAAAACCGAGCGGCGGATGAAAGATCTTTGTTCGTCTTGTATGTCCTAGTTTCTTCGTGCTCTCGATGATTGTCTAGTTTCGGAGCATTTAAATTTCAAGTTCGTTCAAAGTTCTACCCCAGTAGGGGAATCAATTTGTACAATTTCACAAAGCTCAATGAGAATACCACTTCACTTATGTGTAGATCAGGACCCAACATGGACAATTTGCTTTATATTAATTATTTGCAATCCATAACCCCAGGTGGCTTTTTAACAGCTTTATTTCCATATGCAACTTCCATCCATAACCCCAGGTGGCTTTTTAACAGCTTTATTTCCATATGCAACTTCCATCTATACAGTCTCCTTTTATCAATCTTCAACATAGTTAACAAAGCTGGAAATAATAACTTATTACCAGATAATACTGGCAGGGCACATGCACACGTACTAATCCTTGAGTTGATTCTATTTTCCACCGTGATACAATATAAACAACTTTTCTGCTCATCAGAAGAGCTTGGCAAAAACCTATTTTACAGCAAAATCTTTATCACCTTGTTTAACACTTAATTATGAAGAACATGATTTTAATCAGCCAGCACCTCCTTACGCGAGAAGGACCTGCTAAAGCCTGAGTAAGAATGCTTCTGGGAATGTTCCATCCTTTTCTTTATTTTCGTTCTTGGAGAAGATAGAAGTGATCTCTCATTTTTCATCCTGCAGCATTTGTTGTGCAAAATGTGATCCATTATAATGATTTGCATTTTCGCCATGATTGACAGTATCCACCAGATCTGGGTCAGAGCAGACGTTTGAACTCCAGTACAAAAGACCAAAATGAAGAACAGCTAGGGCACATAGACAAATACATAAAGTAACATAAACAGTAAGACTTCATCTAGACATGCAAAGAAGATGAAACAATAGAATCGAGGTTGAAAAGGACTTACCACTCTGCTTTCTTTTGCTCAAGCACAAACAATCTAGATAGTACTTCCTCATAATATGCACGCAATAATGTTATTTTCAGATTGCACAAATGATGCATTAGGAAACAATCATAGAATCATGATAGATCTATCATATATAATTGCAAATTAGAGCAACTCTGAATAGTGATTTCTGATGCCACATATCGTAGCACATTATGGAACTTCCTATTACTCATGTGTGTCTGAGAAAAGAAGGAGCTTCGCTGCGCATAATCAGAAACAGGCGGCTCGCCATCCATCCATCTCAAGTATGATATTAGATGACTTGAGATTAAAGCAGAACTCAATTCAAAGGTCTTTTTCCCCTAGCCCTCTGATTACACACCAATTGAAATACCTATTGTCATCATGTGCAGTTTGAGGCTGTTTTTGCACTGACAAAACCAGAACAGTCCATGAGATCAGGCCTCGCTCGTCTGTTCTATCAAATGCATGGTGTGTATCTTTAATACTTTCACATTTTACATACATGCCAATAAGTGCATTCCCAGATTCAATTCCAAGTTTATTCCTGATTTTTGCAGATGACTATGGACGTACTTGCCCCAACATAGACATTTTATGGTAGCACAAACACTGAGGACAGTGACATATGTGCAAATTAGGATAGGACGATGACAAATTGTTGGTTTATGGACGATTGTCATGGTCCATGAACTAAGTAAAAAATACAACACATTAGCAAATTAAACTTATTGTGTGACTGAACACAAACCTTAAGGAGTGAAAATGTTGGTCGATAGGATATTTCACTGTAAAAGCACTATCAGATGCTTGCTTTAATTAGAAAATAATGGAAATGTCCCATGCACATCATGGCCATCATTCAAAATAGCTTCATGATGCATGTCAATTCTCATGTGTTTCCTCTATAGATATCACCTTCTGCTCAATTAAAAAGAAACATATTCATTGCAGCCAAGTTTTATGAAGCTTTTAGCATATTCTAACATGTAAAAAAAAGGATGAAATGTGATCCAGACTTTGATAGAATATTTGAAGAACGGCTGCAGATAAAGTAGGCTTTTCAGATCAAGGCTCCATTATGTCAACATTATTGTTGCTACATCAAGTTAATTCCCGGATATATATGATCTTAATGCTTTTTGTTGATGTCTGTAGTATTTTAGAACAAACTCGCTTAATTTATGAGAGGCCAATTTGTCTGAAACAATTCCATATACACAAGAACGTGATGGCAGGCGTTAACCAATGAAGACATATAAAAATTAAAAAGCACACAGATATGGGCTTCAATTGCCTTTTTAAGAAGCAGAATGCAAAGTGAGAGAACTAATACCTTGTGGAACTCAGACAATGCGCATTTGAACCAGCAACCTGGTGTGTGCCACTTAAGCCGCTGCCAACTGCAATTTCCAATCAAACACTTCCAATCAACATATCCTAGATCCTGCAAAAGTGAAACAAACTGTGAAAGGTTTTCCTGTGCAAATTGTGCACTTAAAATTTTTTTCGTCAAAGCCAATCCGTCTATGCCCTGCCTTTCCATTTCGCACCAATTTATAATGCCATTGCCTATAGAAGCAACACCTAGAACGGAAGTCTTCCTACAATCGAAGGAACCCTAACGAAATTACTTTTTCGAAATTGTGGTAGAAGCTCTGGAATTGGAAAACAGAAGCAAGAAGCTAGAAACCGATGCCACTGATAACTCGTAATGGTATGATCTGCAACTCCGTTCATAATTTTCAGATATAATCGACTCTGCCCTCAACAACCTGGCCAAAAGAAAATGATTCATCTGGGATCTGGGAAAGCTTTCCTTCAACTCAAATCCAAAGGGCAACCGCTTTTCAAAAATGTTTCGCAGCAAAGGAATCGAACTGATTCTGAAGCATGCTAAGGTCATTGCTGGCTATACAAGCTAATGCATTCAATGACGAAGGCGGAGCAAAACGTTCTCTCTAACTGCTTTAGCCACACGATTGTGGCCGTTCAATAGAAGCCCTATAATTGAAGTATCACGATGAAAATAGCTCTAAACATCTCGACCATCCATTAAATCCAACGGTTAAAAATGGAAATTGATGACATACACTCAAAATCCCTTTAGTATAAAGAAAGATGTTATACCGTAATTCTTGGATTGGATCAAGCCCTAATTTGAATGGCCGAGATCATCCAGGTGCATCCAAAGGCTGGGGTTTCTTGCACAACTTCCTACCACCATGATTGGTCTTATGGGGAAAGGATAAAGGAAAAAAGGAAAAAGGAAAGGAGAGGAGGAAAGAGAGAATGTGAAGGGGCAAAAAGGCACGGGAAAAGGGAAAAAAGAGAAAGAGAAAGGGGTGGGGATAAGAGAAGAGAAAAATGCATGGAAAAAGGGAAAAGGAAAGAAAAAATCAAAAGGGAGGGGGGAAGAGAACCTGAGAAAAGGACATGAGGAAAGGGGAAGAGGTAAAGGGGAAAAGGGAAGGGGAAATGGCATAGGAAAAAGGGAAGGAGTGAGAAAAAAGGTGCAAAATGGGTAAAGGAAGGCAACAAAAAGAGCAAGGGAAAAGAAAAGGGAAAAGGAGAATGGGAAAGAGGAGAAAAAGGGAAAGGGTGAGGAAAGAAGAAAAGGGAAGGAAAAAATGGCATGGGAAAGGAAAAGAGAGAGGGAAATGGAAGAGAAAAAGGGCACTGAGAAAATGAAAAAGAGTGAAAGGTTAGAAAAATGAGCAAAAAGGTAGGGAAAAGGGGAAAAAGGAAAAGGGTGGGGAGAAGGGAAGGGAAAAGGGGCATGGAAAAAGGGAAAGTGAAAGGAGAAAGAAAAAGGGAGGGGCAAAGGAGGAAATAGAACCTGGGAAAAGGGCATTAGAAAAAGGGAAGAGGGAAATGACAAAAGGGAAGGGGATTTAAAGGGCACGAGAAAAAAAGGGAAGAGGAAAAGGGCAAAGAAAGGGAAAAAGAGAAGCAAAAAAAAACATGGAAAAGAGAAAAGGGAAAGGGTGGGGGGAAAGAGGAAACGGGCATGGAAAAAAAGGAAAGAGAACAAATGTGGGAAGGGCATGGAAAAAGGAAAGGAAGGGAAAAAGGGTGAAGGAAAGGGAAAAAGGGCATGTGTAAAAGAGGAAGAGGGAAACGATCGGGAAAGGAGGAAAACGGAAAGGAAAAAGTCCATCAAGAAAAGAAAAAAAGATTGGGAAAAGGAAAAGAGGGAAAGGGTCAAAAAAGATGGAAAAGGAGGGGGGAAAGGGAAACATGAGAAGGGTGAGGATCAAGGGATTGAAAAAGAGGGAAGAGGAAGGGGAAAATGGCACGGGAAAAAAGGGAAGAGGGAAAGGGTGAGGAAAGGGGAAAAAGAGCATGGTAAAAGGAAAAGAAAAAAAGCAAAAGAGGAAGAGGGTGGGGAAAGGAGGAAAAGGGAAGAGGGTGGGGAAGGAGGAAAAGGGGCACATGAAAAGAGGTAGAGAAAAGGGAATGGAAAGAGGCATAAGGAAAGAGAAAATGAAAAAGACGGGGGAAAGGAAAGGGAAAAAGGGTACTGGGAAAAGCGAAAGGGTGGAGAAAGAATGAAAGTGGAAGGGAAAGGAAAGGAAAAAGGAAAAGGAAGGCGGAAAGGGGGGAAGGGAAGGGAAGGGAAGGGAAACAAGCACGAGGTAAAATGGAGAAAGCACAATTTCATTAAAATGAGAAATTTCGTGATTCCAATTAGGAACGAAAATCCTTTTTAGTCAAATTTATGCCAATTTTTTGAGCAATTATGGCGCCATTTAAAAAAAATATGCATCTAAAGTGCCATTTATTGGCGCCATTAAAAATTCTAGCATTGCATAAAATGAAGCTGGAGAAACATAACATCACAAAAATAGTTAAAAATTCAATTCATAGATTTGCATATTAAAAATTTGCCAAAACAGGGCAAGGACTCTAAGAGGCAGCACCAGTATACAAAAGTATTAGTGTACAATTTACATTATTTTCATACAAAATTCAGGGTTCCTCATCAGAACAGGCTCCACAATAGGATCGGGGTTCAGGTATGGCGGGGCCATGGCTAGAAGAAGCAACCATAGGATCTCCCGAGAAAGCTCTCAAGCCGCGGTATAAAGAAATTGGGATCATCAAGAATGTCCATATTGAATTGTGTATTCTTGATCACATCATAGTCCACATCGGGTGGAGCCGGGCATCTCCGGATTTGGTGGATCTGACTTCTTCAACTACGCTAGGTGGTCTCTCATCACGAGAATGCCGCGATGTAGGATTCGATGAGGGCGGTCAAGCCTATCAAGAATCCCCTTTAGGCACTCATGCTTAAGCGGGTCACTTTCGAATACAATGCAAAATCTCTTATTCAAGAATGAAGCCCCGCCAAAAGAACCACGGGAAAAGTAATCAAACACCCCTGTTCTGGCGGTACCATTTTTCGCACGAGGTAACGAGCATGTAGCAGGACCCGGCTGGTTTCTCATAATTATGTCCCCCGGCAAGCCTTGCCTACCAGACTGAATCTGGCACAGTAAGAGCTTCCCGACCATAGCCTCGGTCTCCCGTCTTCGTCTTCTTCGTTAGGGCATGTGAAGGCGGTGGCGGTTCTTGAGGATGATCGTTGAAGGGGAACTTGAGGTCAATAAACCCGACGGGGAGGACCTTGATGGCCTGAATCTTTGTGGCATACACTAGTGAATGGGCCTCCCGAACTCCCTGGGGGAGGCGGATTCTTGTATTCGCCCTCATACATGCCAATATAAACTCCGGATCACGGAATCGAGATCATCCAATCTGAGATGAAATCAAAAAGTTGTGCTCCGCCTTGCAAAGACTACTATCCAAAAGAATCGGTGTGTGGTGTTCTTTACAATTTGTATTAAAGAAATTTGTTAGTGTGGTTTTGTCCCACATTGGAAATATGCCTCTAGTGTCGGGGCAATCAAGGATACCGGGTGCAGAGTGCAAACAACTTGTCCCTTTGGTCGTACGTTAGTTCAACCGAACGGAAGTCTTCAAGATCCTCTCTCTTCAAGGCAAACATTGCGTATGAATCTTGCCAAGGCGGTGGCACGTTACGAAAATGCCTTCCTTGCCCACTCCGGTTTCAACCCACTTACTATGCAAGGTGGCCATGGAAATCAGGGTCGGTATCCTCGAAGCCCTAAAGACCTTTGCGATCTTGAGATCGATGAAGGACTTGAACTTCCTCGGAAAATTATCCTTCACGTATGCAAAAATCTCCTTCTTCAAGAAAGATATGGATCTTAGTGTCTTTGCCCTTGCCTTGAAGAATTGCTTACCTGTATAATCACTAGTGACCTTGACGAAGGTCTTCCCATCCAGCACTTCCTGGAACAGAACCCGACAGTCTTCGTAGTCCATACCCCTCATGCACCTCAGGTAGGTCTGACTGAAGTAGTCAGATTCTTTTGCCCGATTCTGTGTAATAGTTTGTCCCTTGTTGTCTTTTAGCTTGCAAGATTTCCACAAGTTCCATAGGGACACGAATAACTGAAAAATATCCTCTGGCATGAAGACCCACTGGTTGAAATCTTTAGGATGCTTACCACGCATGGTAACTTCAGCCAGAGCCAGATAACGCTGGAAACAACAAGAAGTTAGACTTGAACATTTAATGAGCAAATGGCGCCGTGGCGCCATTTGGTGAGGAAATGGCGCCGTGGCGCCGTTTGGTGAGGAAATGGCGCCGTGGCGCCGTTTGGTGAACAAATGGCGCCACGGCGCCATTTCATAATCTTGCAGAAAATTAAAACATGTACCTTGTATGGTTACGGCGAGATTGCCCGCGTCCCGATGGATCAGGCTTCCCGCATAGAGCATATTGCTGCCGCAGGTGGGTTATGTTATCAATGAATGGCTCTTTGAAAATAGTCTTCGCAGTGATATCATTGACTTCACAACTGAGCTGCAGGCATTCCTGTTCGTTGACTGTGCCAGACAACACTCGGCAATTCCGTTGAAGATAAATCTTTGACATTTGCTCTTGGGACTTTGGTGTGCCGAGTCTTCTACATACAAGTTGAGCAGCCATAACTGAATGATTACCATTCACTATATAATAGTGCATCCCCATGAGGTCATCCTCGGTTTTCCAAGGGACCAGTTTGTTTGTGAGGGGATTGAATGGAATCACATCAGCGGGAGTGAAGACTGGATGTGGGTCTCTCTGAAAGGACTCCACCAAAGTTTTGACGTGCTCCATATTCCTTGGTCTAGATGTCAGATTTGCTGGTCCTTGATATAATTTGAACACGTCTATTTTTTTAATGAATGTGACACCGAGAGGAAAACGGATGCGGTGATCGTAAAATTTTTTGGTGTATTTCTCTGCCGTCTTTTCCTCTTGACCTTTCCACTAGAAGATTTGCGGGCACCTCTAGCAAGTCTTTGAGCTATTCTTAATGTGAGCTTCTTTGGCTCTAGCTTCTTAATGGGGACCCTTTTGGCCGGTGTGTCCGCAGGATCCTCGCTATGCCTTGGGCTCGGAGGTTCACCACCACTTCTAGGACTTCCAGCAGGACTTGGAGTCCGAGGCGCTCTCCTTTGTTTTTTTGGTGTCCTCTCCTTCTCAAGGGTCTCCCTACTGTCGTCTTCTTTTTCCCATCCGTTTCCTCTGTCTCCACTTCCTTTCCCTCCGTTTCTGTGGTCGCCTTTCCTTCCTTCCGCCCCTTGCCTTCCCTATCCTTTTCTTTCCTTGCCCTTTTCTTTTCCTTCTTTTCCCTCTTTTCTTTATCTTCCTTCTCTTTCTTTTCCTTCTCTTCCTTTTCCTTCTCTTCCTTTTCCTTCTCTTCCTTTTCTTTAGATTGTTTCTTTTCCTTCTTTTCCATATCTGGATCTTTGTGATCCTTTCTCTTAACTTTCCTCTTGCCCGCCGCCTTTCCTTCCTCCGGTTCTGGACATCCTCGATAGAAGATGAGGAGTCTTTGTCTACTTGCAGTGTATCCCTAGGTTGTCTTGTCTTCTTCTTGCTCCTTTGTTTTTTAGCCAGGCCGTGTCCACAATGGCGGGTAGTTTCTGCTGGGCTATTGCCTTGACAACGAATGAAGGCGAGTTTTTCGACTCGTTCATCCGATTGCGAAGAATCATAAAGCCCCTCAAGATTTCTTGTGGACCTTTGATGTCAGCTTCTTCAAAATTTGTTGTCGACGGGCAAATATGACTTTGCTTCTTCGCCGAACCCGGCTACATTTGCAATGCTAGCGAGACATTCTGATGGGATCATAAAACTTCCAGTCCACATAGTACACAATTATTCTCTGCTTCAAAGTATCTTCGCAGACCCCGGATCCAATCCTCGCGACCAAGCTCTTGGCAACCAACTTCATTTGGACCAAGATACGGCTGGTAAATGCGGTACCATTTTACGTGTTCCGTCTCCCTTATAAGGAGGCAGAGCTCTCTTCTGATCTCCTTTAGAGCCTGTAGTAAAAGAGAGGGGCTCACCCGCATTACTTCCATGCACCAGTACCTCTCTATCAAACATCATAATGCAGTCGGATTGAAATTGTGTTTCCGCACGTAAGATAGCTGCAACAAAGAGGCATCAGCAACAAAGAGGCATCAGTAAATGGTTTGAACAAGCAGGCAGACAATAGGTTGTGGTTGGCAAATGGCGCCGTGGCGCCATTTGTATCAGTCCAGTGCATAAGCACGGAGGCTGATCGTATGCCTATCCCTGCGTTTGGTCGAAGAGGCCTCCACCCAGTCCAAACCACTCCCCATCGCAATATTCGAGGAAGATGGTTCGAAGGAGAGTGGATCGGATCGGGTGGTGGAAACCGCGACCGTAGGAGATACCACAAATGAACAAGCTGCATGAACCGGATGACTAGGCAAACAACAAGTTCCCAATGTATGCTAATAGACATCAAATGGCGCCATGGCGCCATTTGCCAACAACAAGGCCCTATGGTAAGCTAATACACATCAAATGGCGCCATGGCGCCATTTGCCAACAACAAGTCCCAAATGTATGCTAATACACATCAAATGGCGCCATGGCGCCATTTGCCAACAACAAGACCCTATGGTAAGCTACCAGGCATCCTAAAGTAAGCTAAGACTCCTAAAGTGCACTCAATCATCCAAATGGCGCCATGGCGCCATTTGTCAACTATAAGACCCTAAAGTGGTTACCAGGCATCTAAATAGCGCGGTGGCGCCATTTAGCCCAAACAAACAATGCAAGTAGACGACATACCTGTCCCTTGAGGTAAGCTAGCTTCTGTCTCCACATTTTGTTGAGCTCCAGAATTGTCCATTTCCATTTCGCGCGCCTTGAATTTGGTCCGAAAACCGGTGTGTATCTAGATGTGTTGAGGCTACCGAATCAGCGGGGAAATGGCGCCGTAAATCACCAAAAAAAAGGATGAAAAAGGGTTGCTTTAGTATTTGGCGCCAGGGCGCCTAGCGGCTAGGTTACGGGCGCCGGGCGCTAAGGTCGGAGGCGGAGCTGGAATCGAAAACGAATAAATTAATGAGAAGCTTCAGAAAAACAGCGCCAACTAGGGGCCCATCGCTGTCCAGCGCCCATGCCGGGCGGCCCAGCGCCCATGCCCGCCCCCCACGCCCGCCCGTGCCGTCGGCGTCCAAATTCGCCCATGCCCGCCCAGCCGCCCACTCCCGCCCATGCCCGTGGCGGTCCAGGCGCCCATGCCCGCCACAATTCGAATTTTGAAATTTAATATTTCCGGGCCTAAACGCAGCTTCCCAAATTTGAACATAAAATTCAAAATTCCGCCCGCCCTTAATTAACATAAAAGTCAAAATTCCTTACCAGAGATATTGAAATTTGATCGCCACCGCCCAAATTTGAATCGTCCCGGCTTTTGAAAATTGTACTTTGCCTTTAAAGCTCCCTCTTTTGCCGCCCGTTCTCCCACTTAATCACGACCATGCCACGGCCCAGGCGTTTTGATCACCGCGGTTCGGTAGCTTCGAATCCGCTGTTCGTCTAAATTTGCGCTCGCTAAGCATAAAGGCGCTTCTTTTCTCGTAGCCTAGGTAGAAACTTTGCAAGGCGCATGCGTGCTGTCAGGCGCTTTCTTCTTCGCGCTCACAGAAATCCCAGGTGATTCTTGGCGCTTTCTTCTTGGCGAATCCTCCTTCTTCTTCTCGAATCTTTCTTGGCGCTTTCTTCTTGGCGCTCTTCTTGGCGCATTCTTCTGCCAATATATCTGCTGGGATCAGCTTCATTTTCCTGTTCTATCTACTGCTCCAGGACATACCACTATGGATCTATCTAATATCAAGTAAGTCCCTTGTTTTACGGTATAAATTACGTTCTATTGCTGCCATGTGTATAGAGTGTTCAAATGCTGACATTAATGCTGCTAGGACACAGAACCTTGGTTTCAATTGCAAAGTTGGCATGGGGTGCCCATGTCATGCATGCCTGCTCTTATTGACACATATACAACAATGGGAGCAAGAATGCATAACATAGGCACCTCGTGTAGATTTTGTGATGGAGTTAAGCCATTTGGTGGAAATGGTGTTGGATCAAATGGCGCCATGGCGCCATTTGGTCGAAATGGTGTTTGGATCAAATGGCGCTTTTGGTCGAAATGGTGTTTGGATCAAATGGCGCCATAGCGCCATTTGATCCAAATTCACACCTATGGCACATTCATAGGTGTGAATTTGGATCAAATGGCGCTATGGTGCCATTTGATCCAAACACCATTTCGACCAAATGGCGCCATGGCGCCATTTGATCCAAGTGTTCACCGTTACACCAAATGGCGCCATGGCGCCATTTAGCTCCAAATTTGGACCAAAATTTATACTTTTGTACTAAATAGCGCCATTTTCGTTTATTTTTTGCTTATTTTTCCTCTATTTCATATGTTCTGAAAAGTATCGCCTTGCTTGATTGAAACATGTTTAATTTTCCCCTGTACAACCTATTTGTCGGAGGGACAATTGTTGCCCGGGGACATATTTTGAATAGAACCACTCTTCATGGGAAGGAAATAGATCCTTCAAATGTAGCAATTGAGGTCACGGAGTCCGTGATCCCATCGACAGAGCTTCCAGTCCCCTGCGGAGGGGCAGATAACATTGGTGAAGCAGTAGGCACATTCATTCAGTGGCCTAAGAGGGATGTAAAACCAAATGAGTGGCCCTCAAGTGAAGATACGTCTTCGAGATCCCTCAATTTGCCCTCTTCACAAGAGGATTCATCTAGTAGTCCATCTGTCAGTAGCCCGCCGGACATCAGTTTCACTGCTCACTGTGGTGAACCAAGCAACACAGCAACAAATGAAGAAGACGAGATAGTAGAGGAGATTGGAGGTCATGAGAATCTAGCTGCCCGTCTTGGTCTCAGGTTGTTTAAGCCTGAAGATGAGCGATCTACTACTCGGAAACAGATCTACTAGGTTTGCCATGCTACATTCTTCACTCCTGCACCGGATCTAAATATTCGGAGGCGAATATAGTCTTTAGTGATCCTCAGGATGCTATAGACGATGAGTTCTTGGGTGTATCAAAGGTCGGGCTTTCAGTGGGTAACATAATAGATCCAACGGGAAACCAAAATATCAGGTCATGTCATGCTTGTCTTTGAGAGGCCTATAGCTAATGATCTAGTAACTTTGGGAGACCCATCTTTGTTTTGCTTCATGATGGTAGGACAGTTTCACAACATTTACAAGCTCTTGCTGCTCTCGAACATGATGATTTAGAAGTTGAGTGCTTGGAAGCTGATGTCGAGAAGCAATTCAAGAGGAAAAGGAAATATACATATGTGAAGAGGGTCAGGAGGGAACCAAAGGGGGATGGCAAGGAGGAGAGGATGTGCGCTTCCAAGGCAATTAAGAGTGATCTAAAATCAACATCTTTTGCAAGGACTAATGTGTCAAAAAGCGAGCCGGCAGCAAGTATGTGCCTTAAGAAAAGAATTTTATTCTCAATCAAGCGATTGTGGATTACGCTTTTATTTTTGATGTGTTGAGTGTAACTTATACAAGTGGCAAATGGAGGTCGGAGGCGAAAGTAGTGGTGCGTGGAGTGGAGTCTTTGTCACACCGCATGGCGCGTGGCTTTAGGAGTTGCTCGATCCACGTTTTATAGTTGGAGGAAGAGGTTCGAAGTTAGGTGGAAAACGGGTGAGCATGGTAATCTGTGCTCTAAGAAGCCTAGATCTGTGACACTAGCTACAGAAAGTGTGCTTGATACCTTCATTAGTGAGAATGCAGAGAGCATTCCACATAGAAGCAAAAAAGGAAAGGATGATATAAGGGAGAATGTTCGCAAACTTCCTTCCATCCTTAATAAGAAGAGCATACATAAGGAGGTGGGCGCCGTGGTGGAAGAATTGACAGGAAAGAGTGTAACCTTGCCCTCTTTTTACAATATTTGGAAGAAAGAGTTTCCAGACGTCAGCATAGCAAAAAATACAGCATTCTCCAAGTGTAACATATGTGTAGTCATCAAGCAGAAATTGGAAAGAACAAAAGATATAAGGGAGAGGCGCAACCTTTCAATTCAACGGCGGGCACATATGTTGGAACAACGTTCCTGTAGGAGTCAATATTGGCATTGGCGTGCATTATCACATCGTTCGCCAGAAAGTCACCTCTGCATAATACATGATAAGATGGATCAGGTCAAAACACTCACACCAAGAAGTCACCATCTCGCAAAGTCTGTTTGGAGAGGAGATCGCTTGAAGAGCAAATTTTGCGGGAGCATTGACACATGGTCATGGTGGACGGGCTTATGGCCATTTCTCTCTTGATCTTTGGAAGGATGACTCAAACTTTCATGTTGGATCACTTTCTAGGATCCTACACTATCTTGAGTTGCCGGAAGAAGACAAGTGTGGTGATTTGTGTGGAAGCAGAACTACAGATTGCAAATTGATGCAAGCCCTAAAAGATACTCGACCACTGCAACATAAGCTAGTGCAGACACAAGAGAAGATGCCTTCATCTTCTAGTGCCAACTTAGAAGGCTTCAATCCTCTTCCTCGAAATCTCTACTTACAGTTGGATAATGCATCGGGTCAAAATAAAAATAGATATGTGTTCTCCTACCTCTCTTATTTGACATGGCTTAAGGTATTCGATGAGATTCAGGTTGGCTTCATGATGGTTGGGCACACTCATGACGATATTGATGCATTGTTTGGGAACTTTTCGACATTAATGAGTTCATCGGATGCTCTAACTTTGCCTGAGTTGCTTTACTTGTTTAGCAAGTGCAATGCAAAGTCTCCTGTTCCATATTTTGTGGATGAAGTTCCAGATTGGAAAGGCTTTGTCAAGGGATATATCCCTGATAAGGGCCAACGTCTAACAGGCCATACCGAGCCATTGCTATTCCGATTTAAAATGGATGGGAAATGGCCCATTATGCAATATAAGATGCGGCCAACCCATAAAGAGTGGATTCCAGAAAATGGAATAAGAATGTGGAAGGAGGATGAAAATGGTGAGCCAACGTTACCAACAGGGGTGCCTAAAAATATCCCTCCAAGGAAGACATTGAAAGATCTCCCTGGCCTGGCAGACAGCATCAGCAAGTACATAGCATTATGGAATTCCTTCTGCAAAAATCAAGAAGATAGTGTGTTTGCACGACAGTACAAAGCAACTATGGATTACTGGAACGAGATTCTTTTGTGTTTGGAAGATGTATCTCCAGGACGACCTCAAAATGATAACTTTTGGTTGCGTACAAGGCAAGAACCTCTACAAGCTGCATTTACTCCAGAGGTCGATGAAGCCGCTGTGCTTGTAAGACCTTTGCCTACATATTGTGGGCCAGCAGATGGGCGTCCAGTGTTGCCTATGGATGAGTTCGATCCTCATGCACATGTTACGAAAGGTATGTTTGTTTTAGTCCGACCTGGAGACGATGAAACTCCAACGTGGTTGGGCTTTGAGGAAAGAAGATGCCATCCTAGATCCGAGTCTACCAATTATGGTCACATTTATGTATCATGGTAGATGCACATTGGTCGTGACTATCAAAAGTTGCTTAACTAAGCGTTGGCGACCCAATCCATCAGATCCATCAAGGTATGAGAAGTTAGATGCCATACATTATGCATGGGATGCAAATGGCAAAAGACCGAAGACTGTTCAGATTCCAAAATACATTGTTGACATGTGGGGGGACATAGCAGGGTAAAAGCATGAAAGGGGTGTCGCATTACATCGTCTTGAATTGAAGGACTAATTTGTGCTTTTTGGGGTACATTTTAGATGTACATCAAGATACTATGGTTTGTCGTTTTGTGTCAGATATGCAATGATTGCAAGATCATCCCTGACATTCCCCCCGAAATTCTTGGTTAACCACCGAACCACCGAACCAAATTGAATGGATCCGTCCCCTCCTTTCCGAAATTCCCCCCCTTTCACGGGAAGAACACCGAAGGAATTCCGAAGCAAACACATGTCAATCTGTTCATGGAGGGTGAGAATTCCAATGGAAGTGATGGTTCTAAGCGCAAGTATGCCGACATTGGGCGTTGTTATGCCACAAATCAAATAAAGAAAGCGTGTTGACAGTGTCGGTGGATTGCATCCTCGATTCTTTGGCAAACGCTTCGTCGGATCAAAGATTAGTTTTTGTGATCGTTTGTTGCAAGATGACAGCTTTTTTCATTTTCGAAACTGTGAATTGGAAATCCTTAGAAGTTATTGTTATGAAATCAATGATCAGAAACTTGAAAGATGGACTTCAAGAAGTAAAAGTGCCGCTAATAGCAAAGATAAATTGGTACGCAAAACATTCTTTGTTATCAATGATTGTTGGAAAAAAGGAGATATAAACAAGAATGTTTCTTAAAATTGCTAAAGATACAGCCAAGAAATTTATCCAAAGCTGCAGCAAGAAGGAAGATAATGTCATTAAGTGGAGCAAATGTATGGGCTTTGGCGGGGAAGGATGCCAAGATCAAATAGAATCGATGATTCAATCAAATGTCGGGTTCGTGAATTTTGGCTTGACAATACCAAAGTTTCACCAAAGGTTAGAGATGTCATGAAGAGGAGAACACAAGCAATACAATACCTTGATATCTCACGAGGTTTGCTCTTGTAATTGAATCAATTCAGTCTTGGAGTTTATGTTTTCTTCCAAAATTCTTTCATGACATTCTAGTACATTTCGTACATTCTAGTACATTCGTACATTCTAGTTCATTCGAAGTGACCGTTAATGAATACACATGGTTCTCATGAAATGTATTGCATTTTACATTGTTTACATAGTAGCGTAAATCTTGCGGTGATGTGCTATTAGGTACTTTTAGATGTACATCCATTACTTGATTACATGTCCATGCAGTTGCATTTACATGTACTTGAATATCAAAATTACATCATTCTACATTTTAGTGTACTTTCGTGTAATGAAGCCAAACAAATCGTAGACATATGTACATTAGTTGTACTAATATTGTAACATTAATGTGATGTACTAATATTGGAACATTAATTAGATGTACATTGGATGTACATTGGATGTACATTGGATGTACATTGGATGTTGGATGGAACTGGTTGGTACATTAGATGTACTTGTTGTACATTAGATGTACATTAGATGTACAAAGAATGCATCGATTGGAACTGTTGGATGGACATTTTATGTACATAGAACATACATTAATTGTACAATAGTATAGTTCAATACTCTTTTGGCATCCGGTTGCCGACATCATTTTGCTAACATGGTCTTTAATGCTTTTGTTATTGTACCGAGCTTTATCATCAGTTTGTATATCGGAATCCCCGATACCAAAATTCGCCCGACGGTTCGAGTATCCGAAACCTGATTGCATAAGGAAATTGAAGGAGAGAAACACATATTGTTGTGTCAAACATGAGCAAGCGGATCTGTCTTAAAGGCCTTCAATGATATGAGGAGATCCCTACATGTTAATTGCTTGCACTTATGGGCTGTAGTGTCATGCATCCCAGCCAAAACAATGGAGTATGTCAAGCAAACAAGAAAACTTTTGATAATGTTAGTATCTTGTGGAGGTCAGCGGTTTTAGAAATATGTGACGGATGAATGGCATAAACTAAAATGCATCAAAGGCGAATGTGATGAATGTGGAGTGAAGAAATTAGACATCTGTCCAAACGAGGAAGATGGAATTCAGAATGTGGACTGGCAAGTATATGCATATGTCAATGAGCCATCCAAAAAAGGTACATCCAGAAGGCTTAGATTAGTTGATCAGAATGACAAAGCATCTGTTTTGTTAAAGAACATGAAAAATCAGCTTGCTAAGTTTACAGATCATAACTTTACAGCACACTGGCAGAGCAAACAGTTTAAAAGATGTGTTGAGAAACTCCCGGATAATAGTGTGTTGTCTGTTGTTGACTTTGCAGAGAACTACACATTGAAACCAGGGACGAAGTGCAATCCGAGCATTGGAATCTGATCAAATTAGTATTTTGGTCCATATTTCAATGATGAAAATAGAAGGTAAGCTTAAAAAAAACAGTGCATTTCTATGTTTCAGATGACAGGAAGCATGACACTCATTTTGTGCAACATGGTTTTAAATTACATTTGGGGTGGCTTAAGAATAATGGAGGTGGACACATAAACCTTCATTATGTGTGGTCGGATGGTTGTGCATCTCAATTCAAATCTGCACGTGCATGGTATGGAATCTGTAGATACCATGTTGAAAATAAAATTCGAGTGATATGGAATTTCTTTGGATCTGGCCATGGGAAAGGCACACATGATGGCGAGGCTGGTATAGCAAAGTTGTGGCTTGAGAGCGAGCAGAGAAAACAAAATGGCATGCCAGTGGCAAAAAGTAAACTTGGCTTGTGCGCTTTTTAAGGGCCAAGGAATCGGATTGTGAAAGGGTGTTTTGGGAGGTTGGAAAAACAGATGTGAACAGGCAGCAAGCATTCAATTGCAAGACTTTACCTGGTACTCAGCAGATACATTCTGTGTCAACTATAAACCCAGCAGATCCAACAAAGTTGCTATGCAGACCACTCTCGTGCTTTTGTGATGCTTGCATTAACTTCAATTGGTTGAATTGTGAGAACATTAAACATTGTGGAGAATGGTCTCTAAAAAGTTTGGAGCCCACAGATCATATTGCCTCTCGTGTTGAAGCTGAAAATGATGTGGAAGTTTTGTATGCAGAGGACGAGGCTGGTTTAGATGACACTGTAGCTGTTTCAGATGTATTTGTGTCTTTTGCAGCACCAGACAATGTGGAAGGTGTTTCATACTATGTTCTCATGTGCACCAGGGAAAAGCATGCATTGGAAGAAGATTCAATTGATGACTATGGAAATGAATACTCTGCTGGCACTAGTGTCATTGAAGGACAATATTATGAACTAATCCGGTGCTGCCACAATAAGTATAAACTGCTTTCCTACTAAGAATGTTTTGGTACCGCAGAATCTGTGATTGGGGTTGAATCCCATTCAAGAAAGTAAAAACACAAGTGAAGGGGCAAGCACAGCATTTCACTTGCCAGATGAAGTCCATGAGACATTGTTATCACAACTTCCAGCAATTGTAGATGACATGGACTAAGTCAGATCTGTAGTACTTTCCTGAAATATTGTAATACTTTGTTATAAGAACTGAAGAACTGGACTACTTCAGAAGTGCATTATGTACATCAATGTACATAAGATGTACAACAGATGTACATCTTATGTACATCTGTTGTACATTCCAGAAATCTTATAAAAATTTGTTAAGTGTAAGTTGATTAGAATTGAACACAAGAAAGTTGAATTGCATAAACACTAAAATGGTTTCAGTCATGGCAAAGATAAGAAATGGACAGGTTTTCATGTACAAATGGTTGATTTATTTATATTGTGGACATAAATATAACACACCCAAAAATGAGCATGGCTCATAATTCATGACCAAGCTTCAAAATGTCAGTAGGAGCCTGATATCTTATGACTATTGCATCATGTCTTCCAGCCCGCCGAGAGGCTGAAGAGATATCCTCTAAAGCAGTAGTCCATGCGGTTTCTATAGCACGTGCCACTGGCAAACCTTTCCATCCTACATAGCCTGCATCTTCCAGGACACGTGCCTTCCCCCAAGGGTTGTGCAACAAGTGATTTGCTGCCAATATACCTTTCATGGTTGCTCGTTCCTCATAATTTTCAATTTGCTCAACCTTTTCCCAAAGTTCAGGAACAACAGTATAGAGGCGATAATCGGTCCCCAACCCTATGTACTTGCAGCTTGTGTTGGTTTGTATTACCTCTGGGTGCAGCAGAACTCTATCTCTTAGTTTCTTAATAGTCTTTTGTGTTTCAGTCCATTCATCTACAAAGCAAATGAAGATCACTTAATTATGTATACACACTCATAATTGTACCAATAAGAAAGACAGTAAGAATAGAGTACTCAAGTGCAATGAACAAAAACTTTGATACATATATTCATAACATTTGAATTTGTACATCAGTCAAAGTCTGTACCAACAATGGGCCAGTCGAGAGGCCAATAACATGATGGCAGTTTCTCCATTCCTTGCTCCGTATATTGACTAAATTTAGGCAGCAGAGCACCCAAGTTCTTTGCCATAGTTTGCCAAACCAAAATCTGTTCCACTATACGATATGCCATCCGGCTGCATTAGTCATTGGATGCTCTTTCACATAAACTATACCATCTTCGCCATTTTGAATCCATTAAGCCATGGAATGAGCTCCATGACAAGCAATCTGTCACTAGCTAATATCGATTGTCCAAGAGAAAGGACATATGTAGCTTCCTACAGGATTCAAAGTGGATTTGTATCTTTTCCGTCGTCGATCAGAACTGTATGTCCATAGTACTCTGGGTACTCTTTCCATACCACAGCTAATGGTTTCACAAACAACCCCTTTTGAGGTTCAGTAGGGTGTTTGTGTGGCAGAGGTCCAACAACTGCTCCCCGGTCGTAAACAAACTTGACTTTATGGAAAAAGCATCACAAATATGTTCCACAATTGGTTGAAGATTTTTAGAAGTGAGTGAAGACCAGATGGCAACATCAAACCCTTCTCTTACAAATGCTAACGATGATGCTAACCACGGCCTGCAAAAAAACCTTTTTTCTATATTAAATTGAAGCTCATCTTTCGGATGGATCTTTGGTATATTGAGTTAATATTTTCATTCTTGTGCACACTCTTGCCCAACCACAGAATTTAAGTCAAAGATACTTGAGCTTTCTCCCTGAATTAGATGATTCATTGCCATCAGCAAGAAAACACTTGAGATTCACAATTTATAATTACATTTCGGACACACAATTGAGAAAACACATTGATAATTACACGATTGTTATTTGCACAGTGTAAGTGAGACAAATAAATTAATTTTTTCATTACTTATTGAGTACAAAGAAGCTCGGAGCATGGCTCATACAAAACCGTAATTTACAAACAAGTCAAAGGGACTATCTACCTGCGGTAGGAACAACTGCTTGTATATTCATCTCGCCTTCTACAATTAATGCCTCCATTAGATGATCCCTCCGTGACTTGGCATAGGCATCGAGTGAACCAACTGGGTGTCATCATCATGGTGCACAAGTATTAGAGGACTATACCAACAAATAACTAATAGGAAAATAACATGTTCTACTTACAAAAATGGAGCTTGGTTTGTGCATCAACCACCACGGCATCTATGAATTTGTGCATGTAAGCCACAATGTACATGCAAGGGTTCTTTGGTACTAGTTTCGGCATTTTAGGACGAGAACACAGGAGCATCAAAGTTCTTCCTACCATGGCTTAAGCTGTTGGATCCGAGCATCATGTTATTGATCACAAGCTTATGAAACCTGCAAAATTGCAATGTGAGAATAAATCAAGCATAAGAAATTGCAATATCAGAATAATCAAATCATAAAAACAAAACAGAAACTCATACTTACTTACGGACCACTTTAGCATCGGGTACATAGCCTTTGACAGAGAGAGGATCTCAGATACTTGGGCTAGCTATAGATGGAAAAGAGCTTTTCATTGGACCAGCAAGCACAAGTATTGCCAATGCCACATTTGGGCCTTGCAATTGGAACAAATATGTATTGGCATCTTGCAATCAAAATGCCATCCAGCCCTTCCTTTATGTTAGTGTTACGTGCATCCGCCCCTCTGTTCTTGAGGGAATTCACAAAATTCTGGAAGGTGTCCGGTCGAACCGTAAAAAACTTGTGTTTCCAATCAGATGGAAGACTGCTACAAAGGTACCTGCACACAAATCCAGATTACATATTAATACATAAGATGAGTGACTTAGGGAATGAAATAACATAAATATGTTGAAATGCTAGCCTACCTCCCATAGACATCTACTATCTTAGAGGTCAAGTCCAAACTTCAGTGAGAACTCGTCAACATCACTTTGAAAGATAGAGGGTGCGGGCTTAGGAGAGGACAAGTCCCTATAAGGAGTGAATGGAACCAACCTTTTCGGTCGGTTCACTAAAACGTACATAAGGAAACAACGGCATTAGCAAAAGAATATATCTATTGTAATCAATTGTATATTACTCACCTTGTAAATTCATCACTTGTTTCAGATCTTCTGAGGACTGCTGCACCTTATTTGTTATCACATCAATATTTGCTTGTAGATCCTCTTCCTCTTCCGGTTCCGACTCAGAAGGATCAGGATCAGCTTCCTTCACGGCCTGTGATCGTGTCCTATGTACAAAAAAAATGTGGTTAATTACCATAAATCTGAGATGTTTAACAAAATTAGTTCATCTTGGACATACCTCTTTCTAGGTGGTGGTGGCACTTTTTTGCCTGGAGATTTTCTTTTCGGAGGACATTTTTTTTCTTCTGGAGATTTTGCCTGTTTTTTTCCTTTTGGAGTGCCATCACCAGCATTCTTTTGCCTCCTCTTTGGAGTGGACTCAACTACCAACTCAGCTTCCTCTTCCCCGGTATCTCACGGGTTAAAATCTGGATCTCAGGTCCTTTGTAGCTTCTTACGTAACAGTCCAGAACTGGGACTGCCGCAGATGATCGAGAGGCGTGGTTTGAATCTTTCTTAGCTTCTCCAATTACTAATTTAGCACTTGGTGATGAAAGATTTTTGTTGCGGCTTGATCATTGAAGGCTCTGCGACCGACCTAGCTTTCTCAAGTGCCATCCTCTCAATTTCCTCAACTTCACTTTGCCATGTTCGAAAGGTGCAGCATTGCTGCATTGTTCTATTACCGCAATCGAAAATGTCATTGGTGATCTGGAGTTGGAAGGTAGAGGGTCTACTGATTCGGGTCCCGCTTATTATGCTCGGTAAAATGTAAAGAGAGTCGATGCAGATGGCTCAAGAACATCGACCATTAAAGCCTACGGGATAGGGAACCTCATCATTTCATCGCAAACAAACAAATGATCTAAATTTCAATAGACATAAAAGAACATGAAAAAGAACTAATGAGAAATATATGGTACATCCTCGCCAAGCATGTACATTTCATGTACATAGAATGTACCAAATGTAAGTAACTACATTTAACTATAGCCAAATGTACATGTACATGTTCCTCAATGTACATAAAGGTACATCAATGTACCCAGATGTACAATCGATGTGCGGATGTACCCTGTATATCGGTTAGGGAATGTAGATCTATGCCAAAAAAAAAGCACATATATGTAAAAATGCACATACTTATGAATCCATCTACGGATGCACTCTAAAGATAAATGCATGTACATCTATTTGCGGATGTAGACTCCATTAGAGACATGTACAACCGATACAACCGCAAAGTCCAAGCTCAAAAATAAAAGCATCAATAAACAAGCAAATATATGCCTATGTACCTCGCTTACATGGATGTACACTAAAAGTTATACATGTACAAGGAATAGCAATGTAATCGAAAGCCATACATGTAGAACTATGCGATTACAATAACAAATATGAATGAAGAGAAATATAAGTTTAAATTAGTTGAGAGCAATGCATACCTTTCACAAAGAGGGAAACCAAGCTGAATTGAATGCCCTCATCCCGGATGCAACCTTTTATGCAATTCGTCTTTCATGGACCAGATAACACAAGCGTAAGAGGCAATAAGCATCTCTCGCATGGAGCTAGCAGCAAGAAAACCGTTTTGCCAAAGCCTTGGCCACAACAGTACATGAACCTAATGTGATGAACTGCTCTATAGAAGTAGCTCCTACGGGGTAGGGCCTCGGGTGAGAACAATAGGTCCCGCTCTCCCCATGAAATCCAAAATCTGTGAATGCCTTTCCCTGAACCAATTCAATGCAATTAAGTTTTTCCTTTGCTTGTTCAATTGAGATTTCATGCCTTTCAATGTCTTTAGTTGCTTCTCGCAAAACCAATTTCTAGCTTAGAAGAGTGTTGTTCTTTATCATGTCTACTCATAACCAAGTCTTCCAACTTGTACTTCAACACCAGAACATAACAAAGCATTTCAGCGGGGATCCCGGGACAATTTGTCAAATTCCTGTTTTGTCTCATCTATTTTTCGGGCCGGTCTGCTGCAGATCTTTGGATAGCATATCCTTTCTACCCTCAATCCGGCTGATGACCTTCAATGCATCCCTCCTTTTTTTCTTCCATTGCTTCTACTTCATTCAATAGGTTAGTTTTCTCCTCCAACCCATGCTTAAGTAAGCGCTTTATTGTGTCAACATCCGATCTAGAATAAGCCGTGGCTCTAATATTCTGGCTGCAATACGATGTCGTCCTGTTTGATAGTTGAGGATTTACCTGTTGTAGGGTCCTCGTAACGCCCGAATCGAGGGTTTTGGCAAGATCTTTGGCGGTCCTAGCCACGTCCATCCAATCAACAAGCCGTCCCTTCAAGTGAAGAGCAAATGCTCGGCAAAATAGGTTGAAATATAATGGTTTGTAAACCTGTTTCTTGCCATAAACCAATTCATAATATTTAAAAAATCATCTTTCCATGCGTTCGGATTCTCCCTTCCTTGAATCCTCGCTCTGCTTTTTGGAGCTTCACCCCATACCTCGCTCATAACCATCTCTAGGTTGGGTATGTGGGCCTCTGCATGTTTCTCACGGAGGTCTTTGGCTTGGATCACCTCGGAACCCAAACGTAAACTCCTTGGAGGTAAAATTCCACCGCGGAAGCACCGGCATCTTGCTTGGCTGTGGTGATGAGCAAGCACTCATCATGGGGGCGCTTTTGGGGCCATAGCTAGATGAAGAATTCGTGATCGGAATCCAAGCAGAGAAGGCAGGGGCGGGATAGTGAACGAGAGGCAAACCAAGAAAGAATTTGGGAAAGAATTTCAAAATCCGATAATTGCGGGTTCAGAGTAGTGGATAGCCATTAATCATGGCAGTTACTAGCTGGTCATGATGACAGTTATTCCAAAAATGTGCATTCGATACATATGTATATGTACAAAAAGGGCTACATTTATAGACACCCTTTCATGCTTTTACCCAGCATTAGCTAAAAGCTCTCAATCTCAGTCATGTTCTCGATAATCATGTATGTAATTTCTTTTGCTATAATACTTAAGCATTTTGGACAATTAATACGTTGTCGATACATCCTAATTTATGCTTATACTAACATCCTTACATCTATTATAATAGGTGTTTAATACACATCATTACATCTGATGCACACATTATTGATGGCATACATATAATTTAGATGCACATATTATTGATGGCATTATAGAGTCGATGATTCACTCATCATCAATCCTCGCTATTGTGATCGATTCACTCGTAGGCATGGCGCCAGGAACCCAAAGAAGATGGATCACAACACGAGTAAGGGGGCAATCACACTCACGACCTTACGCTTTGGATTGTAAGTAAGGATCCAAATTTTAACACCTTTATGTATGCAGCGATTAATATCATTGTAGCTCATGGAGCAAAGAATGGTCTCAAACTGATCATCATAAATATTATAAGCCATGATGGGAGATGAATGACTTACCGAATGGAGCTGCTTTTATAGTCGTTATAGAATTATTGGTATAATACTTCAAGCATTATTGGTATTATCGTTGAGCATTATTGGTATTATACGTCAGCATTATTGGTATTATACTTCAACATTATTGGTATTATACTTCAACATTATTGGATTAGTAGCTATAAATTCTTTTTACCTTGTTTTCACTTCTCACTTTTCATCCTTGCTTCTTGCTCCTTGATCTTCCTTGTTCCTTGATCTTCTTGCTACTTGATCTTCCTTGTTCCTTGATCTTCTTGCTACTTGATCTTCCTTGTTCATTGCTTCCGGCTACTTGATCTTGATCCTTGTTCCTTGCTACTTCATTCCGTGCTCCTTCCTACTTGATCTTGTTCCTTGCTCTTGATCTTGCTACTGCTACTTGATCTTGATCCTTGTTCCTTGCTACTTCATTCCCGTGCTCCTTCCTACTTGATCTTGTTCCTTGCTCTTGATCTTGCTATTTGATCTTGTTCCTTGCTACTTGATCTTGATCCTTGCTTCTTGCTCCTTGATCTTCCTTGTTCCTTGATCTTCTTGCTACTTGATCTTCCTTGTTCATTGCATCTTGCTACTTGATCTTGATCCTTGTTCCTTGCTACTTCATTCCCGTGCTCCCTCGCTACTTGATCTTGTTGCTTGCTCTTGAACTTGCTACTTGCTCGCCTCCGTGTTCCTTGCTCCGTCGGTGATCCTTGCTTGCTTTTGCAAATGATTGGACCCAATCCTCCTCGGGCTACCGGGCATTCTCAGGCGGCCTGGAATGGATGAGCTATGGGACCATTTCTTGGAGTGGAGGTTGCGCCACGGGGCCCCACCAAGGAGCTTACAATGGAGTTGATCAACTTCATTCGGAGGCGATTTGATTGTGGTCATGAGCCACTGATGGAAATTAATCCATCCTGAATGTTATAGGAGACTTGCAATGATGGGGGAATGCTTGAACCCCCTCCTTATCCGGATGAGATGCTACAAACAATTGAGGCCTCTTCTTCGTCTTTGGATATTTAGCACACTCTCCGGATGCATACATATCGAAGTTCATTCATGAAATTTGTAAGGGACGGATGTATGGCCTTATTAGGGTGTACTACAATGAGTACAACGGTTTTGTGGAGTTGGGTCCGCTCTTCTTCCGTGAGTATTATCCCGTGGAATTACTTTTTCTAATGACTAGGTACCCCATATGGTGGGAAGAATCAAGATGGGATGAGCGTGAGCTCTTGACTCCTAACCCGTCGTGGGTTAGATTCCATGCAGCGAAGGGAAAGGGAAGGGGAAGGGTTAGGAACCCGGGGAAGGTTACTAGGGACATACATAGTTCATACTTTGGTCTCTATTGTGTTTGGAAGTTGGTATATGATACCGTGTTATTATGTTCTCTAAATATTCATGTATGTATGATACAGATGCATCGCACGTGTATAGAACCCTGCATAAGGTCTATGATATTGGTGGTACCGCACACGTGTATACAACCCCTGCATAAGGTCTATACAACCCCCATAATAAAAAAATTCCAGTTTACTAAAAATTTTCCCATTATAATGAAATTGTGCTTGAGAGGGAAATGGGAAAAGAGAAACGGAAATGGGCAAGTGATAAAGAGGAAGAGGATGGGGAAAGGAAGAAAATGGGCACATGAAAAGGCGAGGAAAAGAGAACGAAAAAAGTGCATGGGAAAAGGGAAAGTGAAAAGGAAGGGGAAAAATGGGAAGGGCGGCGAAAGGATGAAAAGGGAAGGGGAAAAATTCGTCAGAAAAAAGGAAGGGAAAAAGAGCAAGGGGAAAGGAACGGGAAGAGAATAGAATAGAATAGAAGAGAAGGGAGAAGGGGGTAAAAAAAGAGAAAAAAAAAAGACATGCAGGGGAAAAATGAGAAAAAAAGAGAAAAGGAAAAAGGAAAATGTGTAGAAAAACGAGAAATGCGGGATAGAGCAAAAGACAAAGGGAAGAGAAAGGGTGTCGAATGCACAAAAACCTCTTAAAGCTCAGCAATGGTGAGCCTGGTTTCTATTATATTAGATTTATGAAAAGGAGTCTGAACTGAATAGGTTTTCGTCCACACAAATTCTCAACTTATGCCCAGCAACGCTGGGCACCATTACTTGTAAACACACATAATGTAATGACAAAAGATGTATTGCTACAACATAATACGGTCATCCCACATGGTCACCTTATATAAGACCACAAAAATAAGACCATGGTCATCCCACATGATCACCTTATATAAGACCATGGTCACCTTATATAAGACCACGGTCATGGTGAAATCTTATAGTATTTTGCGAATCTTGTTATACAGTATAGCAAATTTTGTACTTGCATACCCTACAAACGAGGAACTTTACGTACAGTGTAGATTAAGGAATAAGGGATGAATATGCCTATCCAACAGCTCTCGCTGCCCTGAGTCACCCCCCATGTGAATATGCACCCAAACCAAAGGGGGTTTAAGGGGGATTTTAATTTAAATGTGTTGGACCCAATGGTTGTGTTAATTAATGTCAATGGTAGTTATGTGTTGGTTGTTAATGTCAATGGTTGTTATGTATTGGTTGTTATGTGTTGGGGATTTAATTTTTATATGTTCGATGTTAATAGTTTGTGTTGCAAAAAAAAAAAAATTGGCCCCTTCGGGGCCTTAGAGACGTCCCCCCCGGTGTGACAAAAATTTTAGAATTCAAACCAGAAAAAAACTAGAATTCATTTGAGGCTTTCATCGCCTGTAGCTTTTGAATTTCATCACAATAAAACAAATAGAACATAAGTAAAAGTTACCATAAAGATAGAGCGGATTGATCCCATTATTCTGAAAGTCATAAAGTTTGCAACACCCATACACAAACATTTTTCAACTGGAATTTAACAGCAGCCTTTGACCTCCATGGATTCTTGTGGCGAGAAACCAAAGTGGGAAACTTTTCTGCTTGTTAGCACAAGGATCTAGAAGCCTTGGAATTTGCTTAATAACTGCCTCAAAATCTAAAAATGCATGGTAATTTTTCGCAATCTTCATTCGGAATGAGCCATAAAACAATATCCAATAGCGCAATCCTGTATTAATCAGCTGGTAGGATGTGAAAGCCTACCAAACCCGGCCGAAAAATTGCTGTTGTAGCATAGATAACTTAACCAAACATATCCATATCATACACTATCAAAAAGATCTCGGAGAGAGCTTTCCAACGCAATAAAAATCATCTCAAACAGAGCTCTAGATCAAAAGTTATGATAAGAAATGTGTTGCCGGTGGGGAAACTGCACTACATGCGCCCTTCAAGCCCTTCATGTGCCCATTATGCACCACACACACAAAAAGAGGGCTTTTGTTGTGAGCCATTGGTTGTTGACCATTATGCACCACACGCACAAAAAGAGTGTTTTTGTTGTGAGCCATTGGTTGTTGACCATTATGCAGTGTAGTACCGTACTTCCGTACGTACAGAAGTTTTTTACGTTTTTTACGTACGATACCTCTTAACGTACTCCCAGAAATTTAACGTACCTAAAAAAATTTCGGTACGTTAAAAGTTCAGAGGCGGTGCGACGCACTGCACCTTTAAAAACGTCACGGCACCTTAAAAAAAACCTTGAAAAAAACTTAAAAACCTTTAAAAACGTAAAAAACCTTTAAAAACGCGTCTGCATCCCCAAAAAAAAAACGTAGCGTGCTTCAAAAAAAAAAAAAAAAAAAAAAAAAAAATTTGATCGCAGAATTCATAAAACCATTCCGTACGTACTGTACGTCCAGTCCGGTACGGTAAGTACCTAGAAGGTACCGTACGCGTACGTAACCTACACTGCCATTATGCACCACACGCACAAAAAAAGGGCTTTTGTTGTGAGCCATTGGTTGTTGACCATTGAAAAAAAAAGGCTAAAATCAATGGCTCAGAAATGGTGCACTCTAGATGTACGCATTAGTACATTCATTTGAATACATCACGAAATCATAGGAAAACCTTAGTGAAAAGCGTACAAAAACACAAAGAAAATCCCCTGTTATTATGCTACATATTTATGGCAATGCTCTTTTCAGACCATATGTCTAATAGAGACCTTAAGAAATGTCATGTCATTTCTTTGGGTACTTCATTTTTCATCTCAGAAGGAGACCATAGGAAATTTCATGCCATGTCATTTTTTTGGCGATACGAAATGTCATATTATGCCAGAAATATTCCGTTCACTATAAACCCACATAATGTAGTGACAAAAGACTTGGCTAATATTGATATTGCTCCACAACGTAACACGGTCAAACAAAGCCAGGAATATGCCGTTCATCGATGGCTCACAGATAAGGCAACGTTTAAAAAAAAAACAAAAACATTAACCCACATAATGTAATGACAAAAGACGTGGCTACAACGTAACACGGTCACCTTATATAAGACCACGGTCACGGTGAAGTAGGAGAAGATGGCGAAGATGGCGAAGCTGTGCCTTGCCGAAATGGAGTGATGTTTCAGAGAACCTTAAGACAAGAGACAAGCTCTTTGCATCCAGAAAATTGCAAATGTGTAAAAGTTTTGTACAATATAGCAAGGGTCTCTCTTTGAAGCGTCAACACAATAATAAGGTGCTCCAAAGACAAGAATTTCCAAATGCGTGGAACCCAGTTCGTACTGTGTTTCTGAGCTAATCATGAGGAAAAAGAAAGAAGAGATCCATCGCACCCTAAATGGAAAAAACCCCAAAACACAGAGAGAGACTTACTCTGCACTAGCCATAACATATCTCCCACAAGAATAAATGGGCATTCACAAGGCATATAAAAAGCTCAATTTCAAAATTTCTGATGTTCTTCTGGACATTCGATAAAATTGGAACCATGCGAGAGAAAATTAGCATGGCTCTAGCATAAGGATGACACGTATAAATCAAGAAATGGTCCAAATTTTTTTCCCACGGCTCCGATTGTTCTTTTGCTAAAATTCGATGCTTTTTTTGGCAAAATGGCAAAGTCTCATTTATAGCATGCCCACCATTTTTCAATTGTTCTTTGGCTTCCCACCCTTTATACCTTTTGACACCAAGCTAACAACAAAAAGTGAGGAAGATTATAAGTTGTAGTTAGCGTGGCCATGCATCCGTATGCCATTTTCATTTCTTTCTATTCTTTGATGAAAGATAGAAAACTGTTCTAGTTTTCTCTTTTAAACAAGTTGTTTTCACAACAAAGGGTTACCCTCTATACCAAAGTGCTGAAACAAAATAAAGCTATAATGCTGAGGGTTCTTACTGTTGTTACATTTATGGATACGTTCAAAATGCGCAAGCGTTCATTGCAGTATAATGTTCTGAAAATGTCCAAGAGAAAGCTAGCATTCATTGCCGTATAATGTTCTGAAAATGTCCAAGAGAAAGCTACAGTTCCTGAGGATTTTTTTTTTCTAGTAATTCAAGAGCACGTAGCACCACAAAGGCAATTGATGGGGAGGCAAATCAATAAAAAAGTTGTCAGAACTGGAGGTCTGTATTCTTATTGTAGTGTATCTCACAAAGTCTCATAAAATTGTTTCATTGAGCCTTCCAACCTAAATGAATGCTTAGGATGGATCCCCATTACGAAAAAACCTAGTTTCTAGATCTTTGTCACAGACCTCCAGATCAAGATCATTTTCATTGAACATAGGCGCTCCGAGCTCTCGAATGGAGCAAGAAGCAAAATTATGATCACAGAACTTGCTACAAGACAAAAAGCTATGACAGAAACAGGCTACAAGACAGAGAGCTTTGACTAAACTGCAAACTCATGTATATTCCGCTTTGAGGGTCAAGATTGTGGAAGATGTTCATTTCCAAGGCTGAAATATATCCCAAGCAACTACTTCCGTTCCAAATCTGCACCTGCTCAACAGCTCCACCGGATTAGACCTGATCTTGTTGGTCATGAGAATAAACTCTAAAAACCTTATATGATATAGTCATTATTTTTATCAAATAGTAAACTTCAATAAAAACTTATTTGCATGTTTGAGGAGCGTATTGGCAAAGATGGACGATTGGGTTTCTGGTGAGGCCATTGTAGCCTAGAGGTTCGAATCCATTGTAGCCTAGAGGTTCAAATCTTTCCTTCCTTATTTGTTTTTTTTTGTTTCCGTGTCTCTGTCTTGTCATTCTAGCCCAACGGTTTTAGTGTGTTAATGGTAGCAACACAAATGATTTGGGATCCTACTCCCCGCACTTTAAAATCCATGGCTATTCCGGGAAAATACATAGCTAGCGAGATATTCACAGTTGGGGGGCCATGAGTGGGCTATACATTTCTATCCTGATGTTTGAATCAACCCTTTTATTTCAGACTAGGAAGTGAAGGCATAAGGTGCATAGCCATTTCAGTAGTTCTCTTGAAGCCGGGCCTCTAACGCTGCAACATGACGGTAGTATGTGATACCTCTTGTATAAATGCATGAGTTTGAGACCATGATCTTGTAAAAAGTGCATACTTATTATGGCAATGCTCTTAAAAATCTATCTTATCTTATATAAGATAGTGCCAAGAATATTCTGTTCATCGATGGCCCGCAGGTAAGGTAACGTTGAAAAAAAAAACCATAAACCCACATAATGTAATGACAAAAGATGTGGCTACAATGTAACACAGTCATCCCACACGGTCACCTTATATAAGACCACGGAAATAAGACCATGGTCATCCCACACGATCACTTTATATAAGACCACGGTCACCTTATGTAAGACTACGATCACGGCGAAGCAAGAGAAGATGGCGAAGATAGCGAAGCAGGATCTTGTAAAAATTGTATGTTTATTATGACAATGCTCTTTTCAGAGCATATGTCCAATAGAGACCATAGGAAATGTCGTGTCATTTTTCTGGGTACTTCATTTTTCATCTCAGAAGGAGACCATAGGAAATTTCATGTCATGTCATTTTTTTGGTGATACGAAATGTCATATTATGCCAGGAATATTCCGTTCACCATAAACCCACATAACTTGGCTAATATATTGATCCACAACGTAACACGGTCAAACAATGCCAGGAATATGTCGTTCCTCGATGGCTCACAGGTAAGGTAACGTTAAAAAAAAACATTAACCCACATAATATAATGACAAAAGACGTGGCTACAATGTAACACGGTCATTCCACACGGTCACCTTATATAAGACCACGGTCATGGTGAAGCAGGAGAAGATGGCGAAGCTGGGCCTTGCCGCAACGGAGTGATGTTTCAGAGAACCTTAAGACAAGGGACAAGCTCTTTGCATTCAGAAAATTACAGATGGGTAAAAGCTTTGTACAATATAGCAAGGGTCTCTCTTTGAAGCGTCAGCACAATAATAAGGTGCTCCAAAAATAAAAATCCTCAAACGCGTTGGAACCCAGTCCCTGTGTTTCTTAGCTAATTACGAGGAAAAAGAAAGAAGAGATCCGGGCACCCTAAATGAAAAAAACCCTAAAACACAGAGAGACTTACTCTGTACTAGCCATAACATATCTCCCACAAAGAATAAATGGGCATTCACAAGGCATAAAAAAGCTCAATTTCAAAATTTCTGATGTTCTTTTGGGCATCCGATAAAATTGGGAGAATATTAGCATGGCTCCTGCGCAAGAATGACACGTATAAATCAATAAATGGTCCAAATTTTTTTCCCACAGCTCCGATTGTTCCTTTGCTAAAATTCAATATCTTTTTTGGCAAATAAGTTTTTATTGACATTTACTATTTGATAAAAATAATGACTATATCATATAAGATTTTTCGCAAACCATTAACCTTCACACTTATAATTAAATTCCCCATGAAAACCCCCTTTGGTTTGGGTGCATATTCATACGGAGGGTGACGTAGGGCAGCGAAAGCCCCTAAAATTATGTTTCACATGTACAAAATGAACACCATATAGTACATTACCTCAAATCTTATAGTATTTTGCAAATATTCGTATACAATATGGCAAATTTTGTACATGCATACCCCACAAACGAGAAACTTTATGCACAGTGTAGATCAAGGAATAAAGGGTGCATATACCTATCCAACAGCTCTCGATGCCCGGAGTCACCCCCCGTGTGAATATGCACCCAAACCAAAGAGGGTTTTCATGGGGAATTTAATTATAAGTGTGAAGGTTAATGGTTTGTGAAAAATCTTATATGATATAGTCATTATTTTTATCAAATAGTAAACGTCAATAAAAACTTATTTGCATGTTTTAGGAGCGTATTGGCAAAGCTGGACGATTGGGTTTCTAGTGAGGCCATTGTAGCCTAGAGGTTCGAATCCTCCGATCCAAAGAGGAAGATTTATTTCCTTCCTTATTTGTTTTTTTGTTTCCGCATCTCTGTCTTGTCATTCTAGCCCAACGGTTTTAGTGTGTTAATGGTAGCAACATTAATGATTTGGGATCCTACTCCCCGCACTTTAAAATCCATGGCTATTCCGGGAAAATACATAGCTAGCGAGATATTCACAGTTGGGGGGCCATGAGTGGGCTATACATTTCTATCCTGATGTTTGAATCAACCCTTTTATTTCAGACTGGGAAGTGAAGGCATAAGGTGCATAGCCATTTCAGTAGTTCTCTTGAAGCCGGGCCTCTAACGCTGCAACATGACGGTAGTATGTGATACCTCTTGTATAAATGCATGAGTTTGAGACCATGATCTTGTAAAAAGTGCATACTTATTATGGCAATGCTCTTTTTAGACCATATATCCATTAGAGACCATAGGAAATGCCATGTCATTTTTTTTGGGCAAAATGTTAATAGTACAATGCCAAGAATATTTCGTTCACCATAAACCCACAAAGACAAAAGACTTGGCTAATATTAATGTAACACGGTCATCCCACACCAGTTCCTATATAAGATAGTGCCAAGAATATTCTGTTCATCGATGGCCTAGGTAAGGTAACGTTGAAAAAAAAAACCATAAACCCACATAATGTAATGACAAAAGATGTGGCTACAATGTAACACAGTCATCCCACACGGTCACCTTATATAAGACCACGGAAATAAGACCATGGTCATCCCACACGATCACTTTATATAAGACCACGGTCACCTTATGTAAGACTACGATCACGGCGAAGCAAGAGAAGATGGCGAAGATAGCGAAGCAGGATCTTGTAAAAATTGTATATTTATTATAACAATGCTCTTTTCAGACCATATGTCCAATAGAGACCATAGGAAATGTCGTGTCATTTTTCTGGGTACTTCATTTTTCATCTCAGAAGGAGACCATAGGAAATTTTATGTCATGTCATTTTTTTGGTGATACGAAATGTCATATTATGCCAGGAATATTCCGTTCACCATAAACCCACATAATATAGTGACAAAAGAGTTGGCTAATATATTGATCCACAACGTAACATGGTCAAACAATGCCAGGAATACGTCGTTCCTCGATGGCTCACAGGTAAGGTAACGTTAAAAAAAAACATTAACCCACATAATATAATGACAAAAGACGTGGCTACAATGTAACACGGTCATTCCACACGGTCACCTTATATAAGACCACGGTCATGGTGAAGCAGGAGAAGATGGCGAAGCTGGGCCTTGCCGCAACGGACTGATGTTTCAGAGAACCTTAAGACAAGAGACAAGCTCTTTGCATTCAGAAAATTGCAGATGGGTAAAAGCTTTGTACAATATAGCAAGGGTCTCTCGTTGTTAGTAGCATTGGGGTGCGCCAAGGCTGCCCTCTATCCCCGACGCTCTTCGGCTTGTACATTGACCGGCTAGAAGAATGGCTAGGCCGAGAAGTAACGGGAGGCGCCGGTTGATGCACCACATAATCCGGCAACTCATATATGCCGATGATGTTGGCTTTCGCTGCGCATATACCCGGAAGAGGACATGCAACGCCACCGGATGCTTTGGACACTTTACGCCAATTCACCGACATGAGAGTTAACTTGGCCAAGACAAAGGGTGTCGGGCTGGTCCCATCATCTCGGCACCGCGTCTTCCCTCATTCACTTACCAGGGCGGGTAGTGGAGGTGGCACGATCTTATAAGTATTTGGGCATTGAGTTTTCTACTACCACACACGGGATGCATCCATCGTTACGGGTCACCGCAGTCGGAAAGCCCCAGATGCAATGCAAAACAACAAATCCACAAGGCGCGGTTTGTATGCATGGGGTCACCAGCACACTTGTTCAGTGGCCTTGGTTGAACCGGTCCTCCTCTATGGGGCAGAAGTGTGGGGGCGGTGATATCCCTCACCACTTGGAACGATCTAGAGCAGGTACAGAAAGCTTTCTTAGCCCCTTTGAGGAGTGAAATCCACGGTCCCCATATCAGATCTTGCTCCAAGAGACGGGCTTCCTTCCATTCTGAGGGTCTTATTTGGAACGTCACATTATTTACTTCGAAGGTGGTGGCTATGGATGAAGCCCGGCTGCCCAACCTTGCTTTGGCAAAGTGGCGATGGGCCCGCGAGCGACTCAAAGCATCTTTGGAAAGACAAGCAAGCCCGGTGGTTTCGCTATGGAATGTGCGAGGCACACGGATGTGGACCGGTGCATACACCGAAGGAACGTCTGCCTTGAAGTAAGCATTTGGATGCTTGCTTCATGGCCAAGCTTTGGGATGCAGAGGCCCCTGTCACATGTCAAGGTGGCAAATTATCGACAGCGGAGTTAATCCCATGCTCACGAGGGGCCCACACCACTACTGCGCACCCATCTACCCGTGAAAAGCGCAGGGTGATTGCTTCCATTCGCGACAGTGCATACCACCTCCGCATTGAGACAGGGGAGATGGATTCGGAGCCGCGTGAGGACGAGTCCGTCAGTCTTTGTCAACGTCAGGCGCCATTGAGGATGAAAGTCACGCCCTCCGTGCCTGTCCGTGACGAGCATATCGGGCCTCGGTATGCTCGGTTAGTTGTGCCCCATCGGGCCTTGCATGAGCTCTTGAGAGCGACCTCTGTAGGCTTGTTGGGATCGTACCTCAGGGAGGTAATGGGATACGGACTTCAGTTATGCCCCCCCGTCCGACATTAACCTCGGTTTGTACTTGTGATTATGTATATAACTGTGCAGTATGTCAGCATCCTTATTGCTACTAAGGTTTTTCCCCCGAAAACCCTTTGGAGCGGGGGTTTTTTAATCCTGGTAGTAATACGTCTGCTGCTCTCTCTCTTTGTACTTGGGTCCCATAGGCCAGTTGGTCTCCGTGGACGATAAAATCATATTCTATTCTATATTCTATTCTATTCTTTGAAGCGTCAGCACAATAATAAGGTGCTCCAAAGATAAAAATCCCCAAACGCGTTGGAACCTAGTCCCTGTGTTTCTGAGCTAGTTATGAGGAAAAAGAAAGAAGAGATCCGGGCACCCTAAATGAAAAAAACCCTAAAACACAGAGAGACTTACTCTGTACTAGCACAAAGAATAAATGGGCATTCACAAGGCATATAAAAAGCTCAATTTCAAAATTTCTGATGTTCTTTTGGACATCCGATAAAATTGGAACGACATGGAGAATATTAGCATGGCTCCTGCGCAAGAATGACACGTATAAATCAATAAATGGTTCAAATTTTTTTCCCACAGCTCCGATTGTTCCTTTGCTAAAATTCGATGCCTTTTTTTGGCAAATAAGTTTTTATTGACATTTACTATTTGATAAAAATAATGACTATATCATATAAGATTTTTCGCAAACCATTAACCTTCACACTTATAATTAAATTCCCCATGAAAACCCCCTCTGGTTTGGTGCATATTCATACGGGGGGTGACGTAGGGCAGCGAAAGCCCCTAAAATTATGTTTCACATGTACAAAATGAACACCATATAGTACATTACCTCAAATCTTATAGTATTTTGCAAATCTTCGTATACAGTATGGAAAATTTTGTACATGCATACCCCACAAACGAGAAACTTTATGCACGATGTAGATCAAGGAATAAAGGGTGCATATGCCTATCCAACAGCTCTCGATGCCCAGAGTCACCCCCCGTGTGAATATGCACCCAAACCAAAGAGGGTTTTCATGGGGAATTTAATTATAAGTGTGAAGGTTAATGGTTTGTGAAAAATCTTATATGATATAGTCATTATTTTTATCAAATAGTAAACGTCAATAAAAACTTATTTGCATGTTTTAGGAGCGTATTGGCAAAGATGGACGATTGGGTTTCTAGTGAGGCCATTGTAGCCTAGAGGTTCGAATCCTCCGATCCAAAGAGGAAGATTTCTTTCCTTCCTTATTTGTTTTTTTGTTTCCGCATCTCTGTCTTGTCATTCTAGCCCAACGGTTTTAGTGTGTTAATGGTAGCAACAGAAATGATTTGGGATCCCACTCCCTGCACTTTAAAATATACATAGCTAGCGAGATATTCACAGTTGGGGGGCCATGAGTGGGCTATATATTTCTATCCTGATGGAAAAGAGACCGAAGACTCTTTATGTGTATCTGCGTTCAACACACTTTTGAGCGAGGGTACAGATGTGAGGGCTTTGTTTGAATCAACCCTTTTAGATCAGACTGGGAAGGGAAGGGATAAGGTGCATAGCCATTTGAGTAGTTCTCTTGAAACAGGGCCTTCAATGCTGCAACATGACAGCAGTATGTGATACGTCTTGTATAAATGCATGAGTTTGAGACCATAGTCTTGTAAAAAATGTATGTTTATTATGGCAATGCTCTTTTCAAACCATATATCCAATAGAGACTATAGGAAATGCCATGTCATTTTTTTGGGCAAAATGTTAATAGTATAATGCCAGGAATATTTCGTTCACCATAAACCCACATAGACAAAAGACTTGGCTAATATTGATATTGATCCACAACGTAACACGGTCATCCCACACCAGTTCCTATATAAAATAATACCAGGAATATTCTGTTCATCGATGGCTTGCAGGTAAGGTAACGCTGAAAAAAAAAAACCATAAACCCACATAATGTAATGACAAAAGATGTTGCTACAACATAAGACGGTCATCCCACATGGTCACCTTATATAAGACCACAAAAATAAGACCATGGTCATCCCACACGATCACCTTATATAAGACCACGGTCACCTTATATAAGACCACGGTCACGGTGAAGCAGGAGAAGATGGTGAAGATGGCGAAGCAGGATCTTGTAAAAATTGTATGTTTATTATGGCAATGCTCTTTTCAGACCATATGTCCAATAGAGACCTTAAGAAATGTCATGTCATTTCTTTGGGTACTTCATTTTTCATCTCAGAACGAGACCATAGGAAATTTAATGCCATGTCATTTTTTGGCGATACGAAATGTCATATTATGCCAAAAATATTCCGTTCACTATAAACCCACATAATGTAGTGACAAAAGACTTGGCTAATATTGATACTGATCCACAACGTAACACGGTCAAACAAAGCTAGGAATATGCCGTTCATTGATGGCTCACAGATCAGGCAACGTTTAAAAAAAAACATTAACCCATATAATGTAATGATAAAAGGCATGGCTACAACCTAACATTATATAAGACCACGGTCACGGTGAAGCAGGAGAAGATGGTGAAGTTGTGCCTTGCCGCAATGGAGTGATGTTTCAGAGAATCTTAAGACAAGAGACAAGCTCTTTGCATCCAGAAAATTGTAGATGCGTAAAAGCTTTGTACAATATAGCAAGGGTCTCTCTTTGAAGCGTCAGCACAATAATAAGGTGCTCCAAAGACAAGAATCCCCAAATGCGTTAGAACCCAGTTCGTACTGTGTTTTTGAGCTAATCGTGAGGAAAAAGAAAGAAGAGATCCATCGCACCCTAAATGAAACAAGGTGCTACGCACGGAGGGTTGCCCTCCATGGCCGGAGGGTGAAGTGGCTTAAATCATACTTGGAAGTCATGTTTTTATAATCAATCAAAATTGACTTCCACATATTGTGTGAATCGTCCTTCATACTTGGAAGTCATGTTTTTATAATCAATCAAAATTGACTTCCACATATTGTGTGAATCGTCCTTGAACCTGCTTAACATTGCCTGTTGGTTGTCGGATATCTAGCCTAGGAACTTAGCACCATGGCCATCTGCCTGAATTACCTTAAGCACACAACGAATTCTTCGTCCCATATAGCTCCATAGGAGCTCGCCATTTACCCTCGGTGAGGGATTTAATGTATCCATTTACCATCCTGGGAAGAATATATTTAAGGTCTCATAAATCTGGCATGAAACAATTGGTGCATAACACTATGTTGATGCTGCCTAAAAATCTTCGAGACCTGAGCATCGGATACACAGCAAATAACCTATTTGCCGCAAAGACTTTGGTTCGAAGCTAAGTTTTTGCTACGTCAAAAAACATTCCATAAAAGAATACCGCACGCCATGCAATGACGTTTTAGGTATTTAGATAAAGCATTAAAAAACAGAATCCTTCCTAAATAAATTACATAAGAGTAGAACGACTCAAAAAGGTTAAAACACTTTAAGGTCGTGTAAGGTTTCAGGATAAGTAGCAAGCACATATAAGGAGCTCCAGAAGGTATTCTAATCGCACGAGCACTAGCTAAAGAGAAAGCACACAGGTAACCAACTAAAGATGCTACTTTCCTTTTCTCGTACATGATTAAGCCAGTAAAACAAGGAAGATGCAAGACAATTAAGACATACTTAAACGCATGCTTAAATAATTTGCTCTGTTGATGGTTAACCTGTTTGCCATTAGTTGGTATGTTTACCAAGGTTGTACCAAGAACACATAAAAAATGCCCAAACTACAAAACACTGATGTTAGCATCAGTGGCACAAATGGTAACCTCTGTTTAAATATTAGTGGGTGCAAAAACTGTCCATAGATTTCAATTATAATCAGGGAGATCATATACGCATCTGCGCATCTTCCAAAAAACCTTGGTGTCTCTTTTGTGTCATTTGTAGATATTTCTGCCTGAGTCTCCCTTTTCTGGGCTGCATCTAAGAACTTGGACTCGAAGTGATTCACAAAACCAATGCGTAACAAGACAAAATGGAGGATTACTAAGAGTACCTTGATAGGATATTCTTGTGCATTGTATAGCAGAGGAAAAAAGTGAATAATACGACACTGCACAAAATGATGAAAGTTAGCTACTCCTGCAGGTTGTCATTCCATAAATGATTAAAATAGCTAGCAGGAAGAAAGAACTGCTTCGCATGTGGATAAGAATTTAAACTTGGGCAATGTATGAACACTACAGCAAAACAATATAAACAGGGAATAGACGCTTTCATCAGGGTTTCTTACCAGTTGAAAGCAAGATGTAATTAGATGCATTATGAATTGAATCGGCTGCAAATAAGCTGAATACGCATATGTGACCCAATGTACTACTTTCTCCCTTGATGGGTATTTCCATATTCTGTATAAGCATGGGCACATTGCAAGCAGCACGAGAACCATAGTAGCTACAGGGGTGACTTATAAATCAGTTCTTTAGTCGGCATTTTACAGAACTCAAGGAATTACACAAACAAACTAACCAAGGAAACCACCTGAGGTAATACAGCAAAAGGTGTCAGGTCTCCAACAAGACCACCAGTCTTTCCAGCGTTTTGTATGTTGATATTCATGCCCAGCTTCCGAAATATAATTGACATAACTTTGTCAGTAGTGTTGTAAAGTGCCCATATATTTGGCGCCCAATAGGCATGGCATAAACCCCTTCCAAATGGAAAGAGCCAACTGATAACTTGAGCTATCTGCCCATGAGAGAAAGTATGCCTATATGCATCAGATGTCAATACATAAGCTTTTACCTACCCATGAGAGAAAGTATGCCTATATGCATCAGATGTCAATACATAAGCTTTTACCTAAGTATAAACTATAGCCCATTTCCAGCACAATACCATTGTAAGCACTTGTTATGATATGTTCATAATTGATTGAATTTCTCTTCTTGCTATCATGTATCAATGGAAAGAAATAGGGCTAAAACGGAGCTTACCTGCCCATACATGAAGAAAGGACCAAAGGCCAGGGCAATTATAAAGCTTACAGATAAAGCCAAATTCACAAATTTTCTCACTTTCTGAGCTCCAGTACAATAATGCCGCAGGAAGTAAACAAAGTAAACTGGTCCGAAGTGTCACTGGCGTTGCCACCCACACATACTCCAATCATTGTAAGCTGTGGCTCCCTATTTTTTGTGTGCCTTCAAGTTGTATTGATTGGTCTGCTACCAAATTTAAGCAAGCGAGCATTATTAACCATTTCTACATTAAAATCTGTGATGGATAAACCTTGAAACATTTCCAAAATGTTTTGCTCCAGTCACGACCAGACCAGGGTAGCTATACTGTTCCGCCCTACAAAAAAGACCAAGCGCACAAAGTTAACACAGCCCTAGCACACGACATACCTTTCTCCTTTTTTTTGCTTCATGCAAAAATATGGCAAAGCTTTTTTCTGGTAGAGTCCACAGCCTTATTGTCTTGTCAATGCCACTTGTTGCCAAAATTCTAGCATGTGGCTAGGGTTCTAAATAATTTACAACTTGACTATCACCCATCATAAAAGATTGTAATTCTGCACCCCTTATGTTCCATATGAATATGTGTCCATTTCTGTGGCCGTTTTGTATACTTCTGACTCTATTTTGATATCATTTACATCTGATGCTGTTACAGGCTTAGAATCAAGCCCAACAGCTTTATCAAACAAATAAATAAGGTCATCATTGTATGAAATGAGAAGTTTCTCCTGCTGAGAGTAAGCTACGAGTGTAGTATGGACCTGGAAAGCTTCAATAAGATGAGCAGCTGTAATCAGATCCATATGATAACCTTCTAACCCAGAGGTACCCAATCTACGAATATCATATACTCTGACATACTCAACAGATCCCCAACAGCAAAATAATTTGGATTCCTTAAGTTGATAACAATGGCATTTAATCGTATTATTGGTACCTTCTACATTTTGTATTACCTTCAAACCCATAGCAACTGAAAAGTTTCGTGCTCCTTCCTTCCCTAAGATCAAACTGTCAACATCCAGAAGAGAGAATAAGCAAATCTTTTATATAAATATAGAAGTTGTTGAATCTCTATCTTTAAACTGCACATTGCCTTACACAAACATTTCAACAAGTAGAACACCTTTTAGGAGTTTAGCCCTTTGTGGCCATCACTATCTGGACACTTTACAGAAGCAAATGTCAAGAACACTATAAAGCCCACTCCGACTATTAACACTTCTTGCAAAACCTAATAGCAGAAAATGGCTAAAGTAACAAATGATTTCAGATATGAGGAATCTAGACGCATTATATTGGTAATTAAGACCCGCGCTAAAACATGTTGTTTCTTGCTTTAACATACGAAGAACTAATGCTTCAATCACATCTAACCACATGAAATTCAATTAATAAACCAACAGGGTTGTTATGGCATCCCTTTCCAAACTAGGCATCCAAATTCTATGTAAAATGCGCAATCAATAGTAGAAAGAGCTTACATTTGACGGGATGCTCCAAACAAGAGAGCTGCATAATCAAATGGACTCTATATGCGCCCACAATTCAGTGCAAACAAATTGCCAGTGCCTCGCCATAGCCGGAAGCAACATTTACAGAATAAAGACAAACTCCGCCATGCTATACCATGTTCTTCAGCAATTTGGCTTATATCAATAAGCACCTTGTCCTGCTTCAATTTCATTTTCCAATGCAGGAATATTTTCCACTGTGGTATCACTTCTTTAATTACTGCTTTCCTTCTATAGTAAAAAGCAAATTCCTTCTCTTCTGGGATGCACGTGTAGTAAAGCCTGGAATCTCACACCTAATCATGCTTTTGTTCAAATCATTCTTTGAATCTTCAGATGAGCTGGTAAAGTTAACAGGATATCTGAGCAAATTACTACAACCAAAACAAGGTGCATAAAGGAAAGAAAGTTTTTGCCAGCTTTTAGAAACATGCATGCATTACGCCAATTCCCTCTCAGCTCAAATAACAATTAATCTATTCGGCCTTGCATAAGTTTATGAAATCAAGCACCCATTCATGCCCAAAACCATTAAACAACATAATAGGTTCTTGCCTACAAACTCAATCCTTGTGATAATGAACTACAGCACTTACCATTCTCCCCAACGTTCAGGAGGAGAGCAAAGCTTCTTTTCCATCCTGCCAGCCATTTCGCGGATCAACTGCTGCTGTAAATTTTTGTTGCCCTTCATCACGATATGAGCATACTTAGTTTCCTCCTCCAAAAACTTTCGAACCTCTGGATCCTCGGCATTACTCAACCAATAGTAAGGATCATCCCAGGTGACGCCTTACCTTGTGCGCAGGTCTGATCAGATTGGAGCTTCGATCTGCCTCGCCGGTTACCCGGTTCAAGCATCCGTGATCCAGAACGCCCTTGACCGCCAGTTTACACAGAACAGCAGGTTTTTAGCAGTCATCAGCATATCCTAGGTATATTCTAGCATATACCTAGGATATGCCACAAACCCCACATAAACAAGGGTTTGCCCCCCTTAGGGGCAACCCAAAAAACCCTAAAACACAGAGAGACTTACTCTGCACTAGCCATAACATATCTCCCACAGGAATAAATGGGCATTCACAAGGCATATAAAAAGCTCAATTTCAAAAATTCTGATGTTCTGGACATCCGATAAAATTGGAACGATACGGAGAAAATGAGCATGGCTCCTGCGCAACGATGACACGTATAAATCAAGAAATGGTCCAAATTTTTTTCCCACAGTTCCGATTGTTCTTTTGCTAAAATTTGATGCTTTTTTTGGCAAACGGCAAAGTCTTGTTTATAGCATGCCCACCATTTTTCAATTGTTCTTTGGCTTCCCATCCTTTATACCTTTTGACACCAAGCTAACAACAAAAAGTGAGGAAGATTAGAAGTTGTAGTTAGCGTGGCCATGCATCCGTATGCCATTTTCATTTCTTTCTATTCTTTGATGAAAGATAGAAAAAGGACAAGTCGCTTCATTTCTCTTTTAAACAAGTCGCTTTTGCAACAAAGGGTTGCCCTCTATACCAAAGTGTTGAAACCAAATAAAGCTATAATGCTGAGGGTTCTTACTGTTGTTACTGTCATGATTTATGGGTACGTTCAAAATGCGCAAGCGTTCATTGCAGTATAATGTTCTAAAAATGTCCAAGAGAAAGCTATCATTCATTGCCGTATAACGTTCTGAAAACATCCAAGAGAAAGCTACAGTTCCTGAGGAAATTATTTTTTCTACTAATTTAAGAGCACGTAGCACCATAGGCAAATCAATAAAAAAGTTGTCAGGACTGGAGGTCTGTATTCTTATTGTAGCGTATCTCTCAAAGTCTCATAAAATTGTGGCAGGGCGGGGCTGCGACTGCCGGCGTTCAGGTTGACCAGGTGACCCCGATTGACGTCTTGCAGGTTGTTGGGCTTGCGATGCTTGGTGTGTCATGTCTGCGGCTTACGTTCTCTCGAAGTCCGGAGCTCGGCTCTTGCAAGGCTTGGTCTGTCTTGCCATCTCCAGCGTGCGGTGCCGCCATTGTTCTGCGCCTGCGCACGGAGGCCCCTTGCCTTTGCTGGGCAGCGGCGGTCCGGACTGCTTTGCATTTCGGTCCGTGCCAAATCCTTCTCGAAGAGCGCTTCGATCTTGCCTCGTTCACCTCAAGGTGGCGCAACCTCGTCTTTGCGGCGGTAGCCTCCTCAACTTCAATTGGGTGTGGCTGTCGCGGCGCCGTGCCATGGCATTGGCCTCATCAACCTCGATCGCGCTGAGATGTGATTACAAGTGTCTCGCTCTGCCCGGTCCTCATCTGTCTCGCGGCGTCGGGGTATCCATGCGCTTGCATGTAATGCTGCGACACTTTGCGGTCTTCTTTGTCTCTTAGAGTGCACCAAGCGGATGCTGTCGTCCAGCCAGTGTGCTTGGGTCTCCAACTCAGTGATCTGTTGTTTCGCTATCACCAACTGTCTGCGCAACACATGGGATGTTGCAGACTCCATCTCTGTCTCCAGGCCCGCAATGCGGGCACTGTTAAGAAGTGCAAGACGGCAATTGGTGAAGGTGTTAAAAAGTCTAGAAAAATGAAGAACACAAAAAAGAAGCTTGAACAGATAGAGAAGATAGAGGAATTCAGCTATTTGGAGCAAAAGAATAGGGCGAAGTCCACAAAAGTGAAGATGATGGAGGAATTCAGCTATTTGGAGCAACAGAAAGGTATGTTTTCAAACCATATATCCAATAGAGACTATAGGAAATGCCATGTCATTTTTTTGGGAAAAATGTTAATAGTATAATGCCAGGAATATTTCGTTCACCATAAACCCACATAGACAAAAGACTTGGCTAATATTGATATTGATCCACAACGTAACACGGTCATCCCACACCAGTTCCTATATAAAATAATACCAGAAATATTACGTTTTATCGATGGAAACTGTAAGGTAGGTAAAAAAAAAAAAAAAAAAAACCATAAACCCACATAATGTAATCACAAAAGATGTTGCTACAACATAAGACGGTCATCCCACATGGTCAATGCCTACACTTGATCACTGCGCTTGTGCCGGGGCGGTGGTGGTGGACGAGGAAGTAGACTCCGACCATCAGCCCCTGTTCTTGCAGATAGATTGGCAGGCCAACCGAGCACCCATTGCCCCAACACCCCATGTACCACGGTTGCGTCTGGACTATGATCATGCGGCAGTCTATGCGAGGATGCTTGAGCATGAGCTGCCGGGAGGCCGCAACTCCCCACACTTCAACAATAGGCGGCCCGGTGAACCAGCTCCCGAGGGTAGGGGATGATGCTTTGGGAGAGGCCGCTCGACGATCCACGGGGCTGCAACCACCTTCCCCACAATCACCGGGTTCGATGGCTAATGTCGGGAGCCAAAAGCGAGGGCTCCGCCAAGTCTTTGGACCCCACCATTAGCCCCCGAGGCCGTCCCGTCAATACCGCTCCTTCCTCAAGACCAAGAAAGCCGTGTACCTTATGCGAGACACCGGCAACAGATGTTTGGTCTTCTAGACCGCCACCCTAGGGCCTTCGGAGAAAGGTCTTGAGTAAGCCCTCGCCCACCAGGGAAATATTACCGGAACAATGGGTGAGATACTTGCGGCGGTATTTGTATGACCCAATGGGAAGCGGGCACCGGTACCATGAGCAGAGCCTAGTAATCGGGTCATTCTTGAAGGGGATGTCATAATGGGCCTGCAGCGCCCTCGCTAATGGGAAGGCGGCCAGATTTGGATGGTATGCGTGCGAAGCTTCTCAAGTGGGCGGGCCCCCAATGGTGCGGTTCTCACAAACTCTTCTTCAACGGGGCATTGCAAGAAGGCTTCCCCACACTTTGGACTACCGGTAGAGTTGTGCCCATATACAAAGCGAGGGGACCCCCACGGTGAGCCCAACTATCGTACCATTATGGTCGGTTTCGTCTTTGCCAAGTTGCTTTAGGGATTCTTGAGCGCGATTGACACTTTGGGCGAGAGGATGGAGAAGTCGCGGGCTCTCACGCAGACGGGGGCTTCCGCCCCGGCATTCTACTATTGACCATATCTTCACTCTGCGAACACTCATAGATGATAGCCGAATCGGCGCTTGAGAATGCATCTTGTTGCTTTGTGGATTTCGCAAAGGTTGTGGGACAGATTGAGGCGCCTAGGGACCCCGTTGACTTGCGAGAATGCTATATCTACGGACTATAACGAGGCTTGCTCCGGCCGCGTCTCACCGCTTGTCGGGAGCCCGTTGTTAGTAGCATTGGGGTGCGCCCGGGGCTGCCCTCTATCCCCGGCAGCTCTTCGGCTTGTACATTGACCGGCTAGAAGAATGGCTAGCTTGCGACGGGGCCTTTCGGTTGATGCACCACATAATCCGGCAACTCATATATCGATGATGTTGACCTGCCGCATATACCCCCGAGGACATGCAACGCCACCGGATGCTTTGGACACTTTACGCCAATTCAGCGACATGAGAGTTAACTTGGCCAAGACAAGGATCTTTGCTGGTCCCATCATCCCAAGCACCCACGCCTTCCCTCATTCACTTACCAGTAAAGGTAGTGGAGGTGGCTCGATCTTATAAGTATTTGGGCATTGAGTTTTCTACTACCACACATTGGGATGCATCCATCAGGTTACGGGTCACCGCAGTTGGAAAGCCACAGATGCAATGCAAAACAACAATCACAAAGGCGGTAGTCGTATGCATGGGGTCACCGGGCACACTTGTTGAGTGGCCTTGGTTGAACCGGGTCCTCCTCTATGGGGCAGAAGTGTGGGGGCAGTGATATCCCTCACCACTTGGAACGATCTAGAGCAGTACGTAAGGCCTTCTTGGCGGGCACCGGGAGTGAAATCCACGGTCCCATATCGAGATCTTGCTCCGGGGAGACAAGCTTCCTTCCATTACGTAAGGGGCATACTGGAACGTCACATTATTTACTTCCGAGAAGGTGGTGGCTATGGATGAAGCCCGGCTGCCCAACCTTGCTTTGGCGGTGGCGATGGGCCCCTTGGCGACTCAAAAGCCGGGCTGGAAAGACAAGCAAGCGCAGGTGGTTCGCTATGGAATGTGCAGGCACACGATGTGGACCCGGTGCATACACCGGAAGGAACGCTACGCCTTGAAGCAAGATTTGGATGCTTGCTTCATGGCCAAGCTTTGGGATGCGAGAGGCCCCCGTCACATGTCAAGGTGGCAAATTATCGGACAGCGAGGTTAATCCCATGCTCACGAGGGCCCACACCACTACTGCGCACCCATTTACCCATGAAAAAGCGGGGGTGATTGCTTCCATTAAGACAGTGCACACCACCTCCGCATTGAGGCGGGGAGATGGATTCGAGGAGCTGCGTGAGGACAGAGTCCGGCCGTCTGCCGTCGGCCAACAGGCCATTGAGGATGAAAGTCATGCCCTCCAGGCCCTGTCCGGTGACGAGCATATCCGGGCTCGGTATGCTCGGTTAGTTGTGCCCCATCAGGCCTTGCATGAGCTATCGAAAGCACGGCCTCCAGGGCTTGTTGGGATCGTACCTGGAGGGAGGTAATGGATACGCGGACTTCGGTTATGCCCCCCGTCCGACATTAACCTCTTTTGTACTTGTGATTATGTATATAAGCGTGCAAGTATGTCAACATCCTTATTGCTACTAAGGTTTTTCCCAAAACCCTTCGAGGCGGGGTTTTTAATCCCGTAGTAAATCGCTTCTTTGCTCTCTCTTTGTACTTGGGTCCCATAGGCCAGTTGGTCTCCGTGGACGATAAAATCATATTCTATTCTATTCTATTCTATTCTTATATAAGACCACAAAAGTAAGACCATGGTCATCCCACACGATCACCTTATATAAGACCACGGTCACGGTGAAGCAGAAGAAGATGTGAAGATGGCGAAGCAGGATCTTGTAAAAATTGTATGTTTATTATGGCAATGCCCCACAAACGAGGATCGTTATGTATGGTCCAGATCAAGGAATAAATGGCAAATATGCCCATCCGACAGCTCTCGGTGCCCGGAGTAACCCCCCGTGTGAATATGCACCCAAACCAAAGGGGGTTTTAGGGGGATTTTAATTTAATTGCGTTGGATAATGGTTTGTGTTGATAATGCTAATGGTAGTTACGTGTTGGTTGTTATATTAAAAAAAATTTTGGGCCCTTCGGGCCCTAATTAAAGTAAACATAGGTAAACTTATGTGTTTTGGTTACTACACTAATATCATGCACTTGAACAATTATTTCCTTGTAGATTGTTATCACATCCGAAGAGATCCATATTAATTTAATATACTAGTAGAGTCTCCAAACTAACATATTTGTAAACCATGCACTTGAACAATTATATTAAACTTGAGAATTCACCATGTCATTGTGTCGAATGGAATGGAATATGTTATGTTAACATATAATATAACAAAGCAACTGTCTATACAATAACCTCTCCAACTTGTTTCCTCATCAAAAACCTCTCTAGCTTGTTCCAAAGCAATAAATGTGCCAATGTATTATCTAATTGTCCACAAGCATTTCAACTTTTGTTTTTCTGAAGATGCACGCATTTTCCTGAAGATGAGCAATGCTGTTGTATCAGTAAGAGGGCATCTAATCCATACCCAACCTACACCATGTTCCACAAGCATGCTTCAAATATGTTTGCATGTAAGGCAAATGAGATATCCATGTAAATTGGACAAAAATCATAAATGTTTTCAATCCTTGTATAACTAGAGCAAACATGTAAATTCAAATATGTAAGAACTTTAGATGCAGACTTAATCCGCCTAAAGCAGAGACTTACATCCAAAACTGCCGGGTTCAGAGCTTACTCTGCTATTGCACAACCTGCAAAGGCTTCAGCTTCCTAACCTGGTTTGTTGTAGACTGCCATTTGCAGAAGAGGATTTGCCCTTTGAAGAGCTTGGATCCTTGGCCTTGTGCATTTGATCAGGAGAAGCATGGCCAATCTGTGCTACAACAGCATCTGTATGTGGATAGTTCTCTGTACCAAATAGACCCCACCTGATGATGCTTGCAGAAGAGGGCAAGGCACGTAGGTTCTAAATCATCAGAATTCCACCCGGCATAGCTTTTTAAAACAATAACAATGTATTTCATCAACAATGACATGGCTTACACCATTCAAGGTTGGATTTCCTAAAAGCCGCCTCAACAAAATCCCCATCGTACAGAAAAGCAAATCTGTATTTCTTCCTTTCATTCCTTCTAAACGTACTTGATAACCTATCTGCAAGTAATCAATCTTAGACAGAACAACAAAAGATGTTTATGAACATAAAAAAAACTCTTACCAATATAGCTTCCCCTCTTTCTGCAGCTACCCTTTCTGAAACAGAAATGATTGATATGCGCCTGGGCTGTGTACAGATTATTAATCATCAGAAATGTGTGGCTCTTATCTTCGTGAATCAACTGAATATAGGAGAGCTCTACCGAAGCAACAAGCTGGTATGGCAAATTGCATGCAGCAAGAAATAATCTCTTTCTTTATCAGTGATAAAAATGACCGTAAATGGAAATATGGCCTGCCTCTGTCAGAAAAGCGAAGAGGCCAAACGATTCTTTTTGAATTACGTGGGCAGCTCAGAAGACCTATAAGCAGTCGTTCAAAAAGAAAGGAGCAAAAAGCAAAGGAGCAAAACAGATCACCTCGCACTTTATTCTAGAATAAAAACACACTTTGCAGATTCGCCCTTCGATCCGACACCCAAATGGCCATTAACAAAATATGCTTAGGCATGGAAAACAAGGTGTAATCTGCCCTTATAAACTGCCGGATCAGAATTACTCTGTTTTGATTATAAAAAAACCCTTTCAAATTCGTTGTCAATCTACAGACATCAGGACCTGTCAAATCCAGAATTCTCCTATTCGCAGATCGGCGGAATGCACAGATGATTCTTCCCTGAAAATCTTCATTTTGGTTCCAACACATTACCCTAAAATGGGTTATCTCGAGCCTTGCATGTCAAGCAGAATGTGATACAATAAGAAAATACAATATAATAAAGAAAGTATATGATATATGGGTCTACCATTGATATAGGCATCAAAATTAGTTCAAGCGTATGCGCACTCTAGATATACTAATTAGTACGCCTCATTAAATACATCCATGAAATCATATAAAAACCTTAGGAAAAAAAGTACAAAAATACAAAAGAAACCCCCTGTTATTATGCTACATATTCAGACCATATGTCCAATAGAGACCTTAAGAAATGTCATGTCATTTCTTTCGGTACTTCATTTTTCATCTCAGAAGGAGACCATAGGAAATTTAATGCCATGTCATTTTTTTGGCGATACGAAATGTCATATTATGCCAAAAATATTCCGTTCACTATAAACCCACATAATGTAGTGACAAAAGACTTGGCTAATATTGATACTGATCCACAACGTAACACGGTCAAACAAAGCTAGGAATATGCCGTTCATTGATGGCTCACAGATCAGGCAATGTTTAAAAAAAACATTAACCCATATAATGTAATGATAAAAGGCGTGGCTACAACCTAACATTATATAAGACCACGGTCACGGTGAAGCAGGAGAAGATGGTGAAGTTGTGCCTTGCCGCAATGGAGTGGTGTTTCAGAGAATCTTAAGACAAGAGACAAGCTCTTTGCATCCAGAAAATTGTAGATGCGTAAAAGCTTTGTACAATATAGCAAGGGTCTCTCTTTGAAGCGTCAGCACAATAATAAGGTGCTCCAAAGACAAGAATCCCCAAATGCGTTGGAACCCAGTTCGTACTTTGTTTTTGAGCTAATCGTGAGGAAAAAGAAAGAAGAGATCCATCGCACCCTAAATGAAAAAAACCCTAAAACACAGAGAGGTTTACTCTGCACTAGCCATAACATATCTCCCACAAGAATAAATGGGCATTCACAAGGCATATAAAAAGCTCAATTTCAAAAATTCTGATGTTCTTCTGGACATCCGATAAAATTGGAACGATACGGAGAAAATTAGCATGGCTCCTGCGCAAGGATGACTCGTATAAATCAAGAAATGGTCCAAATTTTTTTCCCACAGCTCCGATTGTTCTTTTGCTAAAATTTGATGCTTTTTATGGCAAACGGCAAAGTCTTGTTTATAGCATGCCCACCATTTTTCAATTGTTTTTTGGCTTCCCATCCTTTATACCTTTTGACACCAAGCTAACAACAAAAAGTGAGGAAGATTAGAAGTTGTAGTTAGCGTGGCCATGCATCCATATGCCATTTTCATTTCTTTCTATTCTTTGATGAAAGATAGAAAAGGACAAGTCGCTTCATTTCTCTTTTAAACAAGTCGCTTTTGCAACAAAGGGTTGCCCTCTATACCAAAGTGTTGAAACCAAATAAAGCTATAATGCTGAGGGTTCTTACTGTTGTTACTGTCATGATTTATGGGTACGTTCAAAATGCGCAAGCGTTCATTGCAGTATAATGTTCTAAAACTGTCCAAGAGAAAGCTATCATTCATTGCCGTATAACGTTCTGAAAACATCCAAGAGAAAGCTACAGTTCCTGAGGAAATTATTTTTTCTACTAATTTAAGAGCACGTAGCACCATAGGCAAATCAATAAAAAAGTTGTCAGGACTGGAGGTCTGTATTCTTATTGTAGCGTATCTCTCAAAGTCTCATAAAATTGTGTCATTGAGCCTTCCAACTAAAACGAATGCCTAGGGTGAATCCCCATTACGAAAAAACCTAGTTTCTAGATCTTTGTCACAGGCCTCCAAATCAAGATCACTTTCATTGAAAATAGGCACTTTGAGCTCTCGAATGAGCAAGAAACAAAATCATGACGACGGAACTTGCTACAAGACAGGAAGCTATGACAGAAACAGGCTACAAGACAGAGAGCTTTGACTAAACTGCAAACTCATGTATATTCCGATTTGGGGGCCAAGATTGTGGGAGATGTTCATTTCCAAGGCTGAAATAGGTCCCGAGCTCTCTTCAGCCAGTGAAATGCGTGATATTATTAGAAGATATGGTTATTAGAAGATATTAGTGAAATGCGTGATATTATTAGAAGATATGGTTATTAGAAGATATTATTAGAAGATATGGTTGCAAAAAAAAAAAAATCCACTCGGTCATCGCACACGACACGGTCATCTCACGCGGTCAAGCCACGGTCATCCTACACGGTCATTCCACTCGGTCAGCCTATATAAGAACACGGTCAGCCAAAATGAAGAACACGGAAATGAAGATGGCAAAGCAGGGTGAAGCTCTTAAGAAGTGCAAGACGGCAAAGGGTGAAGGTGTTAAAAAGTCTAGAAAAATGAAGAACACAAAAAAGAAGCTTGAACAGATAGAGAAGATAGAGGAATTCAGCTATTTGAAACAAAAGAATCGGGCTAAGGTTGAGCTTCTCAATAAGTTGAAGAATATGGCGAAGTCCACAAAAGTGAAGATGATGGAGGAATTCAGCTATTTGGAGCAACAGAAAGGTATGTTGTTTTTTGAGGAAGAAGTTGCCATGTTGGATGACTTGTTGGCCCAAGAAAATTTCAATTCTCCATCACAAGAAGATGACTTGAAGCAAAAAAAAGGGGATATCTATGACTGGCAAAGTGTTGTAGGCTCTCAAACCCTTGAGGAATTGTTTGATGAAGACTTACCAAGACTAGAGGAACATGGAGATATGCTTGACTTTGTCAACGTCAAGAATCAAAAAAAGAAAAAGACGGGGATATCAATGAAGTAAATCGTTGTTGGCAAACATTGAGTTGCCAAGCCTTCAAGAATTGTTTGATGAAGACTTGCCTACGCTTTGTGAGGTAAGTCTAGAGGAACATAGGGACATGCTTGACGTGGTCAATGTCACTGACGAAGTAGATGGCTTGTTGTCAAAGATAGACTTGCGGTCCTTGAGGAATTGTTTGATGAAGACTTGCCAACAAGACTAGAGCAATCGGGAGCCTCATCACAAGAAAATGATCATGAAGACATGCTTGACTTGATTAATGTCTCGGTCAACAATAAGAAGCGAAAAGGAAGCAAGGGGATGATGATGAGACATGTTCTTTGGGATGAGTTTGATGGCGTGTTGGGACAAACAGAAGATAGGGATGACAAAAAAGCAACACAAGCAGTAGCATGTTGCTGGAATGAGTTTGATGCCATGTTGGCACAGGCAGAATTGCTAAACAAAGACAATCATATGTTTGATGGATGTGCAAAAGCGCGGGGGGTGATGATGAGACATATTTTTGGGATGAGTTTGATGGCGTGTTGGCACAAAGCAGTAAGATAGGGATGAGGAAGAAGCAACACAAGAAGTAGCATGTTGGTGGGATGAGTTTGATGCCATGTTGGCAAGGCGAATTGCTAAACAAAGACAATCATATGTTTGATGGACAGGGAATACTTGCGTAAACACCGCCACAACGGGTTGCATCCGGTGGGGTGAATTTGATGCCTTATTGGCGGGGAGGGCATTGTCGGGAAAAGTCCATGGTCAATGCATCATTTGCAATTAGAAGTCAACAAGCTATGACAAGCATGGCGGCTGTGTATCGTAACCAATGGCATCAACGGGGAGCAACAAGTGACAAAGAGCTCCAAGGATGAAAAGGCGTAAGACGATCATGCCCAAGTATGACCGCCCTCGGTGTTTCAAAGTAGTGACACCCGTTTCGACTATTTTGAGAATAAAAAGTAAACCAACCGAGGTATTACTGTAGGCACCGCTACGTAGACCGGACCGTCGGGCAAAACCGAGGCCATCTCAAGCTCGGCATCGCAATAAAAGGATCCGGGATGCCAATCGGCGCCGCAATAAAAGATCCAGGATGCCAATCATAACTTGGCTTCGTACACACTCGACCACTTGTATACGATTATTGAAGTTGCATGGTCTGTTGGTCATAACAGACTTGTACATTTATTACCTTGGATAGCTGCCATTTGAAAATACTTGTAAATAATCTGGCAGAATGTGCCTTTTGTAAATACTCAGCCGCTTGTATTGTTATCAAGACTGGCCATTTGTAATATTTATCACAATGTTGTCAACAGTTTTACATTCTTTAGTAGCTACAGCAATAATTGAGCTATTAGTGCTTGTGCTCTAGCTGTTAGTGCCTCATTACTAGTGGCGAGCGTGAAGTACTACGTTATTCTTTGCTTGTGTGCTAGCTGTGCAACCAACCAGCCATAATGCTCCTTTAACTACTTCTGTTACTGCTTGTGTGCTAGCTGTGCAACCAACCAGCCATATGCTCCTTTAACGTTAGTCGCGGACCAAGGGTTTTGGACTAGCAATTGCATAAAGACTCAAAAATGGTTTCTTAGATTTATGGAGGATCCTTGCCATGTCAGTTAGAAGTATTAAATGGATGGCTTGATCAATTTGACACTGCTAAAAAGATTTTGATTTTCAATTAACGAGTCATTATCAAGATTGAAGAGAAAGACATATGAGTCATGTTAAATCTGCAACTCTTGCATTTAGAAATAAGCCAGGATTGGGTAATAAGTTGCATTATGGTGTTTACAAACACCACAGTGCAGCACCTTTATCATACAGAGATGCGTTATTTGAGTAAATGAATCCAACTTGAAGATCAAGTTAACTGATAAATACATGCTAACATTGAACAGAAGTTTGTTGTTGTTGTTCACTGCTTTCTTTCCAGCATATTGCCTTGCCTTGTTGAAAAATGTTGTTTGTGCACTTTAAGAACATGGTTAATGTGCTTGAGAACAGTTTGCATGAGATTGTGGTTGTTCATTTTGTTAGATCTATAAGAACAACTATTTAATATCAGCTGTCATCAATAACTTCCATCAACAATTTGTTGCGCTGCAAGTATGATATCTAATTTTATAACAAAGACCTTTTGAAAGAACTAGTCAACATTTAAGTGTCTCTTTGAGTCTGATATGTGATTGTGATGCTGGCAGAACCACTGGTTCTGACACTAAAAATTTTGTTGAAAAAGATGGTGTCTGTCTGCACATCATTGCCGGCCAAGATATCTAATATGAACAGCATATTGTTATTCCATGCCTAGAACGTACATGACTTTGCAGATTATTTCATCTCAATCTCCATTCCTGTTGAGCTGGGAAAGCATCTTAAGGACTAAGAGATGGTCGCCCAGGAAGCACATTACTTGTGTATGCAATTATGGACCTATTTGCATCACTTTCGAACATCTAGATTGCCCCCAATTAACATCTACAAAACAGGCATTTTGCTCCGTAAATGATTTAATAACATAACAACATTTTGCACCTGTTATTCAAGGTATGTCTAATATGAACAGCATTTTGTTATTCCATCCTGTTACATCCTGTTGAGCCATTACATCCTGTTCGCCCCAGGAAGCCAGCCATTACTTGTTTACAAAAAACGCTTTCAGAAAGAGGGACAAGCATTCCGTGGATGCTGACGCAATTGTAGTCATAATATTATGCTTGTATCTTAAATCAACCTTAAAGTCAAACATCTTTTGCTCCAGCCTTTCAAGGCAAGCCAACATAAAAAAGAGCTAAAGAAAACGAGCCTTCCAAGATCTAGGAATATTTGAAGGCTCCAATGCCTTAACCCAGCCAAGGCTTTTCAGAACTGAACGAAGATGATCAAAATGCAGGAAGCTAAATCAAGTCCATGCATTGTAGATTACCATCATAAAAAGAGTCGTTTGGAAATTCACATAGAGATGTCAGCCATCGTTCCTGAGGGATTTCACCTTTACCATCAGGTTGCAAAGTCGACTCACATTCCCACTTGCATACACACAAAGCATCTTGTGTAAAAGTATCTTGCTCCGGAAAGGTAGATAGACAACAAATTCATGTTAAGCTCATTTTTGTCTCAAACATCTAGCCACAGTTGGGTCAGAAAATGATAAAGCTAAAGAAAACATGGAGGAAGGAACTCAAGCAAATTGTGAAGGAAAGAGGGCTGGGCTGTCAGAATGGGCTCATTTGCCATATTTGAAGATAACCTAAGACATGCATCTAAAATATAAATGAAGTAGAGTTTGACTGGTCTCATCCTGATGCTACAATTTATCCTCAGGTGTCCACACTTTGCATATGCACGAAGCACGTTAAGACCAAAGGTTCAGCATTAGAGTGACATCATTCTCAAAATGCAGGAATGCATAGATTTTCCTGCTGTAAAAAACTCTCACATATGCATCCATGCAAAAGGTGTATATAGATATTCATCAGAAAGATAGGAAGCAAATATAACATAGAAATCTTTATCTGATAAGAGATGCAGAGCTAGCCACTCCAAACAATCGTCAATGGTATTCACGTAACAGGTTAAACTGGGTGAATTATGGGCATAAGTAGCAAGGAAGGTGATGCACAAATAGCACTTCAGGCATTCAGTTTGATATAGATACTTCAGGTATTCAGTTTGATATAGATAGTATTCCCCTGGGTGTTTTGTTGTTTCATGTTGGACCTTCTTTGTGTAATATCAAGCTTTCTAAATGGTATTAAGCATACAGATTCATTCTCATACCCAGAAGTTCTCAGATTTCACAACTGCACGTTCTAACGATGCTTGTCCTAAGCAGTTCTAGATGGGATATTGGCACTATTGACTTAAACAATGCGACTATATAACACACAACAGAAAATGCTGGTCACAACAGAAAATGCTGGTCACAATGCTTCCAGATCAAATCTGTACTATTTCAATACATGATATTCTGAATAGCATCATTTTGTATATCTAATCAAAGGCATCCAGCCAAAGAAAAACAAGTCTCATTAACCTCAAATAAGAAATTTACCTGTGTGGAGTTCATTTGCAAGAACATCGAATCCTAGACTCTTATTTTACTAATGGCACATAGACGATGTTCTTATTTCATGATGATATTTAACCTTTTGAACGCCTCAATTGCCTAATTTAAAATGCAAGAGGATAAGTTTAATATCAAATGGTCAAGTAAATATTTAAATTTCTCGTATTCACCAATTAACTGGAGGCCTATGCACAAGCATTATTGCAAGAACATCAAGTCAAAGTACAAAATGGCACCGCTAGAAAAGCGCACCTGGAGAATATTCTTATCCGCCTGGGCTGGCATTCAACATTTCCTGTCTTTTGAACTCCTCAATTACCTAATTTAAATTCAATGTGGTAAGTTTAATATTAAGTCACTTAATATTAAACATTCATCAAATAATCGAATGACATTCCAAAAGTGATAGTGCTAGTATCTTTTCAGTTCCATAAACCTATCTAAACAAAAATCCACATCGATGAATACACTAATAATTGATCTATTGAAGCTAGAAATTTTCTACAACTTCTGGCCATAGAAAAAACCCATTCTGAAGATCTAGGGGCAGTGGACAATGTAGTTCTATTCTTAATGAAATTTGGGGAGAGATTGTGCACATAATTGTTGCTCATGGTTATGCTAAGAAATTCCTTAATTCTGGATGCTTTTCAAATATTTAAAAATGTCATTGCGTCAGGCTTTATGCCCTCAAAGAATGTGGAAAGAAGTGGAGGATGGACCCTTAATGCCAGTTTGAAATCCAAAGATGTTAGCACCCAAGAGCTCAGTGAGAGATCTTGGTCAGCTCCAAAGCAGTATCCATAAGCATATCATGCATTGGGTTGCAATAACAAGGGTACACCAAAGATGTCCACATATTCGGTAGAATTTACGTCGACAATTGAATATTGGATGGGGCTCTTAGAGCAACTAGATAACTTCCGCTTATGTTGGTCGGGTGGAAGGTTAAACCCATACCGGAATTCAAGCCATTCATGGATTTGAAGAAGGGCATGTTTAGAATGGCGTGCCCCGATGATGTCTTGTGTCCGACGTGGGTGGGTTGCTATCAAAGAGCCCCAAATAGATGATAAAAAGGACAATTTTGAGACTATCCAGGTGACTTGGTGGGAGCCTGTCCCTATGACGAACCAGTGTTCTCGACCAACCACGTAAATTGTTAGAAGAAGAGATGGAGGCCGACGGCTGCTAATGACCACATTGAGATAGAGACTATTGATTATGCTTGGAGTCCTTCCAATAAGAAGAAGCTACCAACATTGTCAATATTCTTGTGCTTGTTGCCAAAGCATATGCAGCACTCGCTGAGGATGTATGTTAGTATAAGAAAAATGTCATGGAAGCAAGGTTTTCATTAAAAATCTACAAATTCAGGTATTGTCCAAATTTAATGAAATTGTGCTTTATTATTATAATAACATAGATTGATAACAACCTACTTAGGAGTCGTAATTAAAGACCGTTTAGGGTCTTGGTCAGGTTCTGGATCACTTGCAAGACAGTCCTCAACGAAGACCCTTAAATCAAATAGGCAGATCCGGAGCAAGAGTGTCACACGGGATTTTGCAAATAACTAAGAATAAAAAAACTAATTGAGAATAGAAAACAAGAGAAACCTCAAAGACAAAAAAGGATCTCTTTAAGTGAGTAGGATAACATACAAAGGATCTCGCCTGAAATGCGGAGATGGAAACAAGAAGAAACATCTTAAGCCTATGCTTCTGACAATGGTCTTAGGCCCATAATGACAAAACTACTGTTTGAGGATAGTGGCTACCTACTCCCAAAATCTCTGCTGACATCTAAGAAATCTCCTTAATTGATGACTGTTAGATCATAAAGGTCGTGATTCATGCCGTGGACAACTCACGCTCTGGGTTCCAGGTAAGTAACGAATACCTTATATACATGTAATCTAGAGAACTTCGATTGGGATCGAATATTTACCTCAGATGAGATTACAGATGGTAACACATTGCATCCCAAAAATGCTTAATGTGCCTTGATTTTTAAATTATTCAAGAGAAAAAAATGGCTCCCTGTGAGATTGAAAAATAGAAGAGAACTTAGTGATATCAAAGAAAACAGGTAGGACGATCAAGCGGCGGTGGATATGGTGGCTAAAGACTACAAAGGGGGAGCAAACGGGTTGTTGATGCAAAGGACGAGAGCTCAGGTAATAGTAGAGGAGATGGGATGTGTGACCTCTCATTCTGCCAAACATGCTATCTTGTTGGAAGTGGCTAGGGAATGTATCAGTGATAATCCCCAACATGGTAGAACTTCTATCCGTCGGGATTGTTTGCTAATTGTAGGGGATTTTATCCTATCTAGTGTTAGGATAAGCTAACTAGTTTAGAAAGGGCTAGACTAGTTTGGTAGATTAATATTCTACCAACTCAGATTTGCCAATGACACTATCAACCAAGTATACAGGGAAAAACGGCCCATGTCATATGGTACACTGGAGTAACTCACAATGGTGTCATTCAGGCAAGGATTGAGCCATGCAACTCAATAGCGCTTACATTAGAACTCTACACTAAGAATACATGACATATACCATGCTAGACAAGAATTACTCACTGTTTTGGGTGAGCGCATCGTTCGGACAAGTCCATTGAGTTTTATAGGCAAGATGCGTCCGTAAAGCACCATTCTTTGCCAAAACAGCCCGACGCCACTTTATGGTTTTGTGAACATGCTTGCTGAGTACGACGCCTCACGAGACATCCACAAAAGACACTTAAGCAGATGTAAATTTTTGGTGCGGTGCAAATGTTGTTGAAAAATTGCAAAGAGGCAAAGTAGAATGTTCTACATGCTCAGATGCTCATGAACAAGCAATTCAGTCCAAGAATAGAAAGTCTCATAGGCAAGCCCCTCAATCTAAGAATAAAAAGTTTTTTGAAACTTTGCAAAAAGCCAAAAATAGAATATTTTGGAATCTTCCAGATGTTCATGGGTAGACACCTCAGTCTAAATATAGAAAGTTTTAAAACTTTGCGAACTCAGTCCAAGAATAGAAAGTTTTCAAAATATACAATGCTTTTGAAATGGTAGTAGGTGGGAGTAAGCTCCTCATGGGTAGTAGATATGACTTCTCAATAGGTGATTCTTTATAATTGATAGTATTGGATGTTGAGCCACATGGATGATGCTTTTCTTATGTGTGATGCTTTGGAATTTGCAGTAGGCGTGCAAACTCAGCCCAAGAATAGAAAGTTTTTAAAATATGCAATACTTTGGAAATAGTAGTAGGTGGGAGTAAGCTCCCCAATGGGTAGTAGGTATGACTCCTCAATAGGTGATTCCTTAGAATTAGTAGTACGTGGTAGTAAACTTCTCATAAATTGTCAAATGGATGTTCAGTGACATCGATATGGATGCTGACCTACATTGATGATGCTTTCCTCATGTGTGATGCTTTGGAATTGGCAGTAGGTGTGACTCAGCTTCTAATGGGTGCAATTTTGGAATTGGTAGTAGGTATGTATAAGCTCTACATGGGGGATACTTTGAAATTGTAGTAGGCACGAGTCAACTCCTCATGTGTGATGCTTTAGAATTGTCAGTAGGTGTGAGTCAGTTTCTAATGGGTGCAACTTTGGAATTGGCAATAGTTATGAGTAAGCTCCTAATGGACGATACTTTGGAATTGATAGGGTGTTGGTAGTAGATGTGTATAAGCTCTACATGGGTGATACTTTGAAATTGTAGCAGGTATGAGTCAGCTCCTCATGTGTGATACTTTCAAATTGGTAGTAGATGTGAGTCAACTCTTGATAGGTGATACTTTGGAATTGGCAGCAAGCTCCTTAGAGATTGACAAATGAATGTTGAGTACAGTAGGTGTGAGTCGGCTTATAATGGGTGAGACTTTGGAATTGATAGTAGGTGTGAGTAAGCTCCCAATGGGTGATACTTTGCAATTGGTAGTAGGTGTTGATAGTAGGTGTGTGTGATCGAGGCGAGGCCTCGGCCGAAAGGCCGAGGCCGAGCCAAGGAACAGCTTAAAGCCTGACACTACTAACATTATCCTTTCCAACTATGGTCTCTGCTTTGGTTGTAAGATCAACCCTGCAAAATCCAAGCTTACTGCTCATGAACAGATCTTGAGGGCTAACAGTGCTAACCAGCTGGGGTGCAACTTCAATTCTCCCAATGTTCCTTCTAAGATGCTTAATATCCCTTTTGCCATCAGATCCAATGAAGCTGATCTTTGGTCTGGAATTATTGAGACATTCATCACTAAGGTGGACAATCTAAGTTCTAAATATCTGTCTAAGCCAAGGAGAGCCATTTTGGCCAGTTCTGTCATTGCCTCTACTCATGTCTATTAGACCTCCCTTCTTCTTGCTCGCAAAAAAGTCTATATCAGACTCCAAAGTATCAGCAGATTTATTGCTTGTGGAAGCAACAAGAGATGTTGGACTCTAGTTCCATGGAAGAATGGTACAAGCCTAAGAGTTTGGGTGGTTTGAATATTGTCAATTCAACGTTGTAGTACGGTGTGTTTGTTTACATGGTAAGTTTGGCGGAGATTATTTTATGGTCAGGCATTGCCATTAGGAACCTATATAAATTTGTATTAAAATGTTAATGCAATAATGATTCTCAAAAGTAGAGCCATCTACCATCTCAAACCAAATTGTCATGTTGAAATAAGAGAATTATATACTTGCACATCGATGCTCATGGCAAAGATGTTTATTAATTGAAATAGAAGAAGTTATTTAAAGTAATATGAGTGCGTAACAACAAAGTTAGCGCAAAAGATCGAATTTGAATATACATTGAAGTTGTAATTATCTTCATGATTGAAGATCGATCTCTAACATCTTTAAACTCAAATTTTGCTAGACCCATTTCTATATGGGATTGTGCTAGGAATAAAGCATAAGACAGCTATCATAACATGTAAATCATATACTTTATTAATAATGCTTCCAAACATGTCATGGCATTATGTGGTAGTTCCAGTTTGTTATGCTATATTTTCCAAGCATGATTCATCCCATCCAAGTGGGATTTTTCTCAGCAAGTAGCCAAATAAAAACATCATAAATATAGCTCGGTCTAAATTTTTGAATGCCCAAAAGTTTGTAGTGATATGTACGTTAAAAATCACGTATTCACCTTTTACTCCAAATCTAAGCTATGATTAAATCTCCCTTGTAAAAGGGATATGGTTAAAAAAGATGCTTGTAGGAACCCTACATAAATAACTGACGTATTGTACTTTTCATTATTTCTAGTAGTTTGGATAAAATTTTGATATGGGAAACTTGAACGTAAAAATAGAGTGGGTCAGTTTCTGCCCTATCCGCCAATCTCTGTCAGCCATGTGGCAGGCTTTCTTTCTCGGAATTACTAATTCTTAATCTTGAATTTTCAGGAATCATTTATTAAGCGTGTGTTTTTCCAGTTCAAATTTCTTGATGAGACAGAAATCAAAAAATCCATTCCAGATATTCATCAGATTCGTAGATAGATTTGCACAGATAAAATTAATAAAATCATAACAGTTTCATTCATAAAACTATCAGGGAATTATATATACACAAGGTGGAGATAGAGACAATCCTTCTAAGGCCCACCTCTTACTTGGTAACTGTATTTCTTCATCCCAGTGCCCCTTTTTTCTTATTTGAGCTTCGGAAGTCCAAAAGCCCTCTCATTGTTGCTTGCTTTCTTGTAATATCCTGCATAAATTCATTTCGGTGTCAAATCTGAGCCGATCTATCCACTCTGCAAGCTCCATATCTCTCGTATTAGTAGATCCCAATAAATGCTCAGGCCATAGTAAATGCCGCAGTGGTAGATCTAGTTACGACCGTGACGCAGATCCCTCATGCTCTATTTTTTACCTCCATAGCCGTAAGCTTGCTTTGCTCCAAGAAACTCTCGTCCACGGGCAGCTTCAAGAACTTGTCCACAGGGCTGACAAGGGCCAAAAAACTCGTCCTAGCACTCTAGAAACCCTGATATATCAAAAATCGAAGCAATAAAAGCAAGAATAGCAAGAAAGCATGAAAAACCAACTATTTACCACAAAACTATGGAAAAACAGAGGATCTGCACCTATAAAGCTTCAAGAAACTCGAGAAATAGTAGCCATCAACTTAAAATGCTCCAAGAATGGCAAAAAAGAGTGGCGCTCCAATTGAAAACCGAATAGCCAAGATTCCACAGCCAAGCCGCTCCAAATGAAGTAAGAAACAAGCCGATCGGCCTAGCCAAACTCCTTGGCGTCAAAGCGACGCCATAGCTGGAGCCGTCAGGAAGAGAGAGAAAGAATAAACAGTAACTTTTTTTCAGAAATTGGCCTACCCTATTTTCATGTTACACCAATGTTTGTGCGTCGGGAATTCTGGCCAGAAAATTGGCCTCCGCGCTGACGCGCGTCGGCCCCAAATTTCTAGGCCAGCATTCCCTCCACACAAACATTCCTATATACATAATGTAACTTTGAGCTCTACATGATGTAGACAATGCAAATGAATAGAAGTATATAAAAGGAAGAGAATTCTAATGTTGTGAAGACTTTGAGTTGTAAGCATAAACTGATCAACTTGAATACAATAATCAATATATTCTTTTAGCAATCAATAAATTTTCACAAACATGTACCGTTCTCAATATAGCTACAAATATTTTCATCTTGCAAGACAAATTATATAGCCCTGAAAAGTGATTGTGTAAGATACACAGCCCCTACATAAATACAAATCATGCAAGGGCATATCTAGCAGTCAAGGCCTAAATACCATTTAAGTTCCATTGTTGAAAGTGTGGAATGAAGAAATCCTAGAAAAAAACTATGTAAGGATAGATTCTTCAGAAAGTGTTGGTCCTTTATAGATGATATTATATGACATGGTATTAACACACCAAAACAAGAAGTTTCTTTCCATTTTTTTCCTCCTCCGATAACATCATCTCTTCAATATCTTCATAAAAGCTTTATGCACTACAATGATACATGATAAAAGACATGACTAAAATGGTCAGCTGGACAAGGAGTATGTTTGCTATTGTGCAAATTATATTTTAATCAGGTGTGAACTATCAAACCCGCCCAAAACTTTGCTGTTTTGGTCTAGAAAACTTAACCAAATATGAGCATATCAAACATCATCAAAAAGTCCCAGAGAGAGCTTTCCAATGCAATCACACAAAACAGAGTTCGTATTAAATAGTTATAATAAAAAGCATATTACCATCAAATCTACACTTTGTAAAAAGGCATCCGGATTGAAAAGACAAAGGTATCTATTTTGATAGATCTGGGTCAAATCATATACCGATAGAATTCTCTACTTAAGCTTTCCAAGGAGCCCAATATCATCTGAATCTGACCTTTGTAGCTCAAGTTATGAGCACGAAAATAATTTTGACATTCTCTCTCTAATGCTTTTCTTCTTTATTTATTTTTAGTGACTTAGATATTATATATGGTTTGATAAAAAAGAACCTCTTATAAAAATTTTATTTTTGATTAAAAACTTTTGTTTCCCAACCAGAAATTTGTAAAAAACATCTGCAAACATAATCATTCAATTAAGTTACATTCACTATATAAGTATGAAGTTGAAACTGCTTGCCAATGTTGGTCAAAGGTTAGTTAAGGGGATTTCTTATTATGTAGGTGTGCAAATTTGCAAAAGCATATTTTATTCATGTCCTATCACATTGAGTAAATTGAAAATAGAAGTGTCATCAATATTCCTTATCTAGCTGCATTGCATGTTGCCATGATGATTCCTAACTGTTTCATATAGCATCAAAGGTAAATAGTTTTTTTTTTTTTTTTTTTTTTTTTTTTGGAAAGTAAGAGATGTTTTTTCCATTAATTAATAAAAGCCATACATATATCTGCTAAGAGAGAATAGAATAGAATAGAATAGGATTTTTACCGTCCATAGAGACCAATTGGCCTATGGGACCCAAACAGGAGGCGCAGCAAGCATATTACTGTCCGGATTAAAAAACCCCCTCCCACCCTCCCCTCTCCCCTCTTCAATTGTGTAACCGTAAAGAGGAGCTCAGAAGGTGAGGGCAGCCCGCCCAAAAGAAATGGGGCAGGTGTGGGGGGGCAGCAATTATTCTAGATCAATGGCCTTCCAATCCTTGGACTGGCTATGTCTAGATAATTTTAGAAGCATAACTTTACCACTAGCATTAGCATTATCTTATCTTATTCTTGGTAGCCTTTTAATATTTGGTTATTGTGTTTGGTGATGGGGCCTAGTCCCCAAGTTTTAGATGGGTTGTTGCCCTTGCATGTGTCGTCCCATAACCCGTTGGGTTCCCGTGGACATAAAAATTCATCTTATCTTATCTTATCCTAAAGGGTTGTTTGGGGGAGAGCAGATCCGTGAAGGGTATAAAAACCTCCTGTTATAGTCACATTTTAAGTTCAAAAAATTGTGACCAATATTGATAATATGAAACTTGAAAAATCATATTACAGGACTCACAACCATTCCTAAATCCAATGTTTTGTAGTAGTATCTCGATCCGCTTTATGTTCACCTGTGGCCATGGCTCATGCATTAAATTCTAGAAACATCAGTCATCCAATCATGGGTCATCTAATACCATGTCTACAAACTTACATTACATAATGCATGCTCACTTGTTTCCAATGTATCTATTGTAGCAATGTATTGAAGGAGAACTATATGTGCCATGCATTTTTAATGTCTTTGAAATTTTATTGCCTATTGCAGAATTTAGCTCAGCAAGGTAGTTTTGTCCTTCTTGCATTGCAACATTTGTTACCAAGATATATAGTACAAATCTTGACATGAAGTCCTAGCTCATTGTAATGCAGTCATGATTGCAGGGTCTTGTTGCACATAAAAGGGACCAATAAGTTGTACTATGCAGATTATACTTTGTTGGAGCGCTAGAAAGGCGTCAATCAATCATGCCACTCTCATCCTTGAACTTTCCTGCACATGTCAGCTGTGTGCATGACATGTTTCATTCATGTGTCATCTGTGAACATGGCTTGTGTTTAGCAATAGAGTTGTCACAATGATTTGAATGAAAATATATATGGTGACAGGCGTGCCATTTATGTTTCTGTTATACATTTGTCACATCAGCTATAAAGTAAAATCACCCATTACACTTTAATTGTGACTAAAGCCCATTGCATATTCTTTCCTTTCAAATCAGGTAATAAGGTAGGGAAATAGCAAATTCTATATATTCTATATATACTACAATTGGACTAAAATTTGATAATAAGGTAGTGAAATACCATTTACTACTACACATTGGACTAAAACTTTTGTTGGGTGCTGCAGAAACAAAATATGATTGTAGATATAGAATTCATAGAGCATAGCACAGGTGGCATCTGCCATCAATGCCCCTGGGAAATGAATCCATAGATTCACATAAATAAACCGCGGGAGATGCCTTTCAAAATTGAATCAATAGATTCACATGAATAAACCTACTAAATCTTTTCATTTGCCTTTCTTTAATTAGGACTCCAAGCCAAGCAAAAGTGTTATGTTTTTTAGGGTTGTGGACCTATGATAGGATATAAAACATGGGAAATTAAACCAATGGTTAGGACATGGACATTCAAGTTTCTGTCCTGCAAAACAACCTAGTTGGAACAGATAGTTAGAGAGGAAGTTAACAGTGTGCTAGCAATTGTTGGTGATCCCAGAAGAATAAGCCATTTCTAGAAATATCCTTTTCTCCCAGAGATAGTCTGATAGGAAATGATATATAAGCAAAGTAGATAATAATGGAAGAATGGGTGCAATAAATTACTTTTTTTGAAAATATTGAAATAAAATACTGTAGCAGCAGCTCCACAATCCAACGTTATTGTGCATTGTTGTTGGTGATACAGAGAAAGCTTTGAATGTCCTAAATTGTGACCTAAAACAAATGAGAAACAAAATTGTAAGGCTCAAAGAATAAAACATAAAGTCTTTTCAAAGGAATTGCAAATTTCTTAGTGGAATTAATAAACTTAATTCAACCCTGTAATAGAACTCCCAAACACTTTAAAGAGATTCCTCGCTTGGCACATCTCTCTTCTACAAAGTCTTCCAATAATATCAAATAGGGAAGTTTAAACCAATGGCTCTACACCTAACCTCTAGGACATGGGCATTCAAGTTCCTGTTCTGTAAAACCAATGCAGTTGAAAAGACAATTAGAAGCAAAGAGGCTGAGAGTAAGGTGGATCGGGACTTGTAGGAGAAATGAGATGGTTTGTTATTAATATTGATTTTACATTGCACAAATTTAAAACCTCATTTTAGGGATTTAATATCAACAAGGATGAGAAGATAGAGTTGTTTGTTCAGTTTTACCTGCCCTGTATCAAGTGCAAGGATTTTAAACTTGAGATAGTTTGCTTTGCGGACTCTACTAAGTTGTAGGCGAACTCTACTAAGTGGACGAAATCATCCCACTTAGATTGCTTGTTCCAAACAAAGCTTCTTAACATATCTTCGATGATCCTATTGGTTCGCTCTGTTTGACCATCTGTTTGCGGATGATATGCCGTGCTCATGGAGAGCTTCGTCTGGATGGTGGTGAATAGGTTCTGCCAAAAAGCACTCATGAATTTAGAGTCCCTATCCGAGATTATCTCCCTCGGCATGCCGTGGAGTCTAAAAATCTCCTTAGTAAATAGGACGGCAGTATCCAATGCTGTATCTGTTGTCCTGCACGGCACGAAGTGTGCCATCTTTGACAACTTATCGGCCACCACCATCAGGGCATCCTTGCCTCTTGCTGTTCTTGGGATCCCTGTAATGAAGTCCATGCTTATGACTTCCCACTTAGCATTTGGCACTGGCAACGGCTCCAAGGCTCCTGGGATTTGGAGTTGCTCCGCCTTTGTTTGCTGGTATATCTGGCACTCACGAATGTACCTTGCTATCTCCTTCTTCATGCCGGGCCAGAAGTAGCTGCTTCTAATCTTGAAGTACGTCTTCATAAACCCTGCATGCCCTGCTATGGGACTATTGTGTGTATCATGGAGGATTAGCTTCCTTACTCTTGAAGATTTGGTACACACAATTTGTTTTTATGGTATAGCAAGTTACCCTCTTTCTTATAGTGCCTGAACATCTCCCTTTCCTTATCGGTCCTGGCCTTCTTACAAAGACTTCCCCAAACTTCTTTAAAGTCGGGATCTGTTGGAAAGGCTTCTTCGATCTTCTTGCCATACTCACTTGTGAGCCTTGATATGGCATTACAATGTGTCCTCGTCAAAGCGCATCTGCAACTACGTTGAGCTTGCCTGGCTTATAAATTATCTCGAAGTCATATTCTTCGAGGAATTCCATCCATCTCCTTTGCCTCAAGTTGAGGAGTGGTTGTGTAAAAATGTATTGGAGGCTTTGATGATCCGTATCTAGCTGGAACCTTCTTCCCAACAGATAGTGCCTCCAAATTCTTAAAGCTCTTACTATAGCCAGAAGCTCGTGATCATGTGTCGGATAGCGCTGCTCTGCCTCATTCGAGTCATAGGCCACTACCCTTTCCTCCTGCATAAGGACTGCACCTGTTGCTATCCTGCTAGCGTCTGTCGCCACAAGCTTATCTTTGGCTGGATCTGGCAAGACTAGGACTGGCGCTGTTGTCAAAGCTTCTTTCAAGGTCTCTGTATGGGCCTTCTTTTGCCAACGACTTGCCCAATCCTTTATCTTTCCCACTTTGGTGAGGTCCGTTAATGGCGCTGCTACCTTAGCAAAGTTCTTGACGAACTTCCTATAATATCCTGCTAGGCCAAGGAAGCTTCTCACTTCATGGGTGTTCTTCGGTGGCGGCCAATCAATCACTGCTTCGATCTTCGCAGGGTCCGTGGAGATGCCTTCTGCTGTGATCACATGCCCTAAGTACTCCACTCTTTCTGTTGCGAAGTGGCACTTGGATAGCTTCGCAAAGAGTTGATGCCTTCTTAGCTTTTCAAGCATCTTTCTTAAGTGCTGGACATGCTCCTCTAGGGGCTTGCTGTAAACTAGAATATCATCAAAGAAGACTATGATGAAAGAGTCTAGGAATTCACGGAACACGTCATTCATTAGCCTCATGAAAGTTGCCGGAGCATTCGACAATCCGAACGACATCACCGTGAACTCGTAATGTCCATATCTTGTCCTGAAGGCAGACTTATGGATGTCTTCTTCTTTGATTCTTATCTGGTGATACCCTGATCTCAGGTCTATCTTGGAAAAGACTTTTGCTCCCTGCAACTGATCCACTAGATCACCAGATCTAGGCAAAGCATACTTGTTTTTGATGGTGTGCTTGTTCAATTGATGATAGTCAATGCACATCCTAAGGCTTCCATCCTTCTTCTTCACAAAAAGGATAGGCGCTCCAAAAGGAGAGACACTAGGTCTTATGAACCCTAGATCTAGCAATTCTTGCAGTTGCTTTTTCAATTCCATCAACTCTTGGGTGTAGGGGAGCCTTGTTTGTTGGCTTAGTCCCTGGCTCAAGTGCTATTTCACACTCGACTCCTCTGTAGGGTGGAAGCTGCTTAATCTCATCAGGAAACAAGTCATGGAATTCCTTCACCAACTTTGCTATAGGCTTTGGGAGCTTGCTCAATGTTTTGGCCTCTTTCTCTTCTTCTGTCTCTTGGTCGTCAACCTCAAGTTTAAGGAGATAGGCCACTTGCTCCTTCCTTATGCATTTACGTAACTTCTCACTAGACATGCATTGCATGATTGGGGTGACTTCTTTACCTGTTATCTCAATGATTTTGCCTTCTGGCATTGTTAAGGTCACCTTCCGCTTCCCACAATCAATGACGGCTCCTGCTGGTCCAAGATACTTCATGCCTATTATTAAATCATATTTGCCGATGTTCATCACTTCAGCTCCCAGTGCTACATTGATTCCTGGCAATCTACGTTGAAGTTGATCCTCTTCCCTGCTGTGTGTCGGACTGCTCCACTAGCCAAGGCAACTGGCCTAGGCTTGGACTTCAAAGGCTTCAGCTTCAACATCTGTACCATCCTTGGCGAAGCAAAGTTATGGGTGCTCCCTGTATCTATCAAGACTATGAAAGATTTTGCTTGGGCTTTCCCGGTTGTCGAGAGATATATTGACTTTCGGCGTTCTCAGTGTCAATGGCGGCAAAAATATGGCACTCACCCTGGATATAGTCTGGTGCATCGTCCTCATCAGCGTCCGTGGGTGTCTCCCATCTCATCTCCGCTAATGCCGCGTTCATCACCAAGGGGCAGTTGTTTGTCCTATGCCCTGGCTGGAAACACCTAAAGCACAGCTGCTTTTCTATGCACTCCTGCTTCTTCTCTTTGGGAATGGATTTCAAAAACTGTTTCACTGCCTTGGAGTAGTTGGAATCCCCTCCTTGCTCTTTGAAGGTCACCTGCTTTTTATCCTGCTTGCCAACTGCTTCTTATAGTTAGCGTTATATTGAGGTCTACTAGCTGCTGGGCTTGCCGCTCTTGGGCTATAGCCTCCTGTGCCCTTTCCCTTATCCTGGTAATACTGCTGCCTTGGTGCATGTTCTTGGGGTCCCGTTCCTTGCAGGCTGACTGCTTTGGATTCTGCTTCTGACACCATCCTAGGGTTTGTTGCTCTTACTAGCTTTCGAATCTTCTCGTTCAATCCTTTAATATAACCCTCTACTGCGTGCCTTTCACTCAACTTCGGCACATAGAGCCTTAGTCTCATGAATTCTTCCGTGTACTTCTGAACTGATTTATTGCCCTGCTACAACCTGTAAAACTATTGCATCATGTGACACTTGTATTCTCTTGGCACATAATGACGCTTGAATGCCTTAGCAAACTTCTTGAACCTGCAACTGTCCCTGCTTAGCCCATGTGCTTTGGCGTAGCCCTTCCACCAAATCCTGGCTGCTCCCTTCAGGTTGGCTGTAGCTACTCTGCCTTTGTCCTTGTCTTTCATGCTGTAGGCACTGCCATACTCTCTCATTTTGTCTAGCCATACCTCTACCTCCATCCTGGACCTGTTATTTCCCGAGAATTGTTCCAACTTTCTTGCTTTCCATACGTTACTGAGCACTGAGTCAACCTTCTTCTGATAGTCAGATTGTGTCCTGTCCCTATCGCGGTTTGGACCCTCCCGGCGGTCCTGCCTCTCTTCCTCCTGCTCTTCCGATCCAGAATCAGAGTCTGAACTAGAGTCGGAGGACCCCGTGCTAGGTGATCTCCTTCTCCGGCTTCTCTTCCTTGGCTGAGCTGTTCGGCCGGCTGGGGTTTCTGGCAGTTACACATTCTGGTCTTGTCCTCCTGTTGCTGCTCCTGCCAGCAATGCTCTTATCTCATGAATGTCCGTCTTAATCTGGGATAGCTCCTCTTCTAGTGTTGGTGCATCAAACTCTTGGTACAGATTTCTTGGCTGGAAACGCCTTGGTGGAGTGCGCTCTTGCTCACGTGGTCCTTGTTCCTCAACATTCCTAGGTGCTCTAGCTGTATCCACATTAGATTGAACTCTGATGATTAGTTTCTTGTTTGGGTTGTTGCACTGGTTTGTTTGATGATGCAATTGTGGGGGCAATTATGTGTCAAGAAAACATGACTAAGATCACTTGTTTATATTCATGGATATAATACTATTTATACATTCAAGATTTTAATCGTGGAAATTGAAAACATTTCTAATTCTATTCTTGAAATTTTTTCAAGTAATCCGGGTTGTCCTCCAAAAATTTCTTCACTTCGGCCGTGCCGATTGTTCGCCCTAGGTTCCTCAGGATATTTGTGGCCGTGCCTCCTTGAAGTGTGGTCACCAAGTCTTCGATCCTCCTCTCTGATGTGTAGGCCGCAGTAACTGCCAATCTGCCCTGCCGCCTATAGGGGACCGCAAAGTCGAAGATGCTCAATGCTATTGTTCTCTTGACGAGGATGACATGATCGATGTTTGGGGCCATACGAGCATGACTTCCGAATCCTGAGAGAGCAATGAGCATAAAGACTCCTTCTTCACCCCGTGGGCTAAATTGGCGGTGTATAAACCCTATCCTTCCATCTTTGAGCAAGGGGAGGTAGAACCTAAGGGCTTTGTCATGCCCTACCTCTTCACTGGATCTGAGTGCTGCTCTGTGTCTTCTGGAGTACTCATCAATCGGTACTTCCACCATCTCTCTGTAATCACGGTACATGGAAGCTGTCAGGTTGATGCTGCCTTCAGCTAGTTCGTGTGCTGATGCCGATGTGCTAGGTAGGAGCGCGAACGTTGATTTTCCTATGATCCCCAGCTCTTGAATTGCTAAGAACTCCTCTTTCGAGGGCAACTCCTGTTCAGCCATCATCTGCCTGATGCCGGTGTAGGCTTCAATATCCGTTGATGTCTGGCCGGTGTATGTCTGGGCTTCCCTTATGCTAATAGAAAAGTCTTGTGTTTCTCCCGTCGACGAAGTCGTCAAGGTCTGGGTCTTGCCGTAGGAGGTGCAGGAGTTCGTCTACTCTATAGCCCCTGTCTCGGCACTCTGGGAGGTTCTTGATGTCGTGGAGGCTTAAGTACGCCTCTCCTTGGATAATCACTGGGGTCAAGTTTGTTATCCCTTGCCCAAGTGGGGGGGCTGTTCTTGTGGCTCTCAGCCCTTCTTCGAAGCTTTGGAGCTGCTGCTCTGCTTGCTGCCTTTCTTGTACTAAGTCGATGTCTTCTGTGTCCGAGTCTCGTCCTTCCTCTTCTTCTTCCTCTGCCTCCTCGTATGCAAAGCGCATCTGCTCTTCTTCAGCTGCTGCCATGGCCATAGGTTCGATGTCTAAGGGCTGCACGAATGGTTCTCCTATCTGGGTTTGGGCTCGAAGAGATAGGAAAATAGCTGCGGCTGCGGTATAAGAAAATTATCTCCTCTTATTGACAGCTATGGACATATAGTTAGGCAAGCGGCTAGCCTTGTTTTCTAGGTACTTGTCTATATTGGGGATGTCTTGCAGAGCTGTCTTGAGGGCCATGCTTGGAGCAAAGTATCCTATGCAATGGGGAAGCGCCTTAGGGAGCTGGAAAATCGGCTTGGAGTGAGGAGCAAAGGTGTAGGATGCAAATGAGGATTGTGGTCTATTTATAGGCAAAACTCTAATTTTGGAAAATTTCAAAGTTGGGGAATCCCTATGATTCTAAGATATTGCTACGTTAGTCACAGGCTAATTATGTTGAAGAGTGCATTCTAAGAATCCTATTGCAACAAATTCCATCTAATTTGGAGAAAGTTAGGACAAATTAGGACAATTATGGTGTGACCACTCACAAAGTGCGCGAGGAGCAAATCCGAGAATGGCGGATTTGGTCTGGGCGCACTCCGTGAGGGATGGGCCTTGTTTGGGTCGAGGATGATGCCAAACATGCAAACTAAGGATGGAATCCTGCTCATCTCGTCGAGATAGGTCGGATTGTGTCCTTACTTTCTTCATTTGGACAAGTTTTGGCTTACTTTTGGGGTCGACCACTCACACAGTGCGCGAGGAGCAAATCTGAGAATAGCGGATTTGGTCTGGGCGCACTCTGTGAGGGATGGGGCTCAATTTGGGTTTGGATTGGCCAATTTCTACAATCTAAGGGTCAAATCGTACTAAACACAATGAGCTGAGTCGAATGGTGTCCTTACTTTCTACATTTGGACAAGTTTTGGCCAAGATCAGTGCTCGACCACTCACACAGTGCGCGAGGATCAAATCCGAGAATGGCGGATTTGGTCTGGGCGCACTCTGTGAGGGATGGGGCCAAAAACACTGAATTTTGCTCCAATTTTGTTGATTCCAAATGCAAAACTTAGTAATACACCCTAATTAAACATGATTTAACACATTAACATGGTAAAATCATAAATTTGTATTTACAAAAATTATTTACAACAGACTTAACAGTCTTCTTTCTTAATGTATCTGGCCAGCCTCATGTCCTTAGGCATGCATGTTACCCTTTTCGCGTGAAGTGCGCATGCTACCGAGTCTTCAAAGTGCTGGACAATCCTCTGCTCGGCTGCTTCCTGTAGCGCGAGTAACATGTCATCCGTCACTCGCTTGCTCTTGTCAAATTCCTGCAAAATTTCGCGAGTGAGTCTCGCGAAGGGGGCTCTCGGTATCAAAAGTCCATAGCTCCTCTGGAAATGCCTGATCTCCCGAGCAGCTCTGGCAAAATATGAGTCGGCCTTTCTCCTGATCGGCTTCCTCGGAGGTGCTGGTCTCTCTGGGGGTAGCTTCAAGGTGTTGTTCTTGGTAGGCCTGCCTCCTTCCACGTAGGTGACCTTGTGCTCCTCATAGTACTTTGAGTACTCCTCGTACATTTTCATGTACTGGGTATACTCTTTGAGTTTCTTCCTATACTCAAGCTCGTGCTTGAGTACGTAGGACTCTCGCGCAGGCCTCGGCTTCTTCTTGTCTGCTGCCGGATGCTTCGGGGATGACCACCTTGGGTACGAGGGTACCCCTGTTGTTGCCTCCTCCTCCTCGTTACCTGGGTTCGAGGGTCCTGAGCCTTTGGCTGGATTGGGGCGCCTTATCTCCTCATCTGACTCAGTGTCAGAGGAGGAGGGCAGCTTATCGGGCTCCTGCTCCCGAATGACGACTCCTTTGGCTGGGGTCGTCTTTAACTTCCGATGGGTTTCTTTAGGCAACTCGGGGGCTTTCCCCTTGTCTGCCTTCTTCTGCAGGCGCTCCTCCTTGCGCTTCCGGCGTTCTTCTTTCTTCTTTCTCCTCTCCTCCTTTTGTCTCCTGCGCTCTTTCTTCTTCTTCCAACGCTCCTCCTTGGTCTTCTTGACCTGTGTTTCTTCGTCCCCCCTTTTTCTCTTCCACTCCTTCTTGTCTAATCTCTTGAGCTCCCTCTCTAGCTCCCTCCTCAGCTCCTGCAGCTTCCTTATCTTCGTGGCCCGGCTCGCTCTGGCTCCCGGGCTCTTCTTGTGTGTTGGGCTGCTCCTCCTCATTGCCTTGGGGGCGCTCCTCCTCCTAGTGCTCTTGGGCCTCCTCTTGGGCGTCTGGGTTGGCCTCTGCACCCTGTCTCTGCCTGGCTCGCTCCTGAGCCTGTCTGGCCTTCTGTTGGGCCGCTAGCTCCTGGGCACTGACATGGCCCTCAGGCACTACGATAAGGGCTGTCTGTTTGGTTCGGCCCATGTTTTGATCAACGCAATCCGACTCCTGGCGCTTAAAAATCGTCTTCTGGGACGAGGAGCTATTTGCTGGAGGTGATGAGAGTAAATGAGGAACCCTAATTTTCTATTTATAGATAGAGGTAATTTAGGGTTTGGACCTGCAATTCCATATTAGGCCAATCTAGAAGGTATTAGTGTAGTTATGATGAATACATTAGGTTTATGTAGCCAAAAAGCATCCACCACTCACACAGTGCGCGAGGATCAATTCCGAGAATGGCGGATTTGTTCTGGGCGCATTCTGTGAGGGGTCACCTCTTTTTGGGTCCAATTTTCAATTTATAAAGAGTTTCTTAGTGATCTAACATGCAAAACTAGCTAAAGTCTAAGGGATAAGTCGAACTGCACTATCAGATTAGCTAAATTATGTATCTAACTAGGTCAACTTGGGTCCACCACTCACACAGTGCGCGGGGATCAAATCTGAGATTGGTGGATTTGGTCTAGGCGCACTCTGTGAGGGGTCACCTCTTTTTGGCCAAATTTGGTTGGGTTTTTGCTAAAACTTACTATAACTTAGCATTAACCTACTTACTGCACTAGAAATTGGAAATTTTTTTCCCAATTTTCGAGGTTCATGCTTGGATGGCTATTCCCAAGACTGGAAGTCTACTGTTAGTCCTAACAGGAAAATGGTCAGTGCTTGATCTTGGTGTACCAAGATCATGCTCTGATACCACTGTGATGTCCCCTACTTCTTATACGATACACACATCGTATCAGAAGATGGAGCATTCCCCCTGACAGCCAGACTGACAGGGGCGATCCACCTGACACCACTCCCAGTGGAATGAGCCAGCAAGGGAAGAGTGGATGTGTCATTCACCCGTCTCCCTTCGGGTCGACCTATCTGCGGAAGCGTGAATAAACATGAGCACATCATAACAATGTATCAATACAATCACCTCGAAAGATGAATACATCATAATCATCACATATATAACAACATCAACATGAACAACAGCAACAAGGGAGATCCTACCCAGGGCTCAGACTCAAGGGGGTTTGACTGACGGCTTGGGCCTCCAAAAGTCATTGCAGACAGAATTCATGGCAGTGGATTTGGCTGGCATAGGAATATAGCTGAGGGTAGTCCACACCATCCGCCCCTCCTGTGCACACTTTGCAGTGTAGGTTGAAAAGTATTGGGACCGGGCCGTAGCCTGCCGGGTACATAGCCAAGAGGGCTACTACTGGGTTGCATCTCCCCAGCCCCGATGAGGCAGAAGGAGAGTCACCTCTCCTCCAGGGGCATGCATGCCCATCACAGGTGGCTAGAGAGCCACTGCCCTTATTCGACTTAACCTCATGGAAGGCGACGCATCGCCCCAAACGTGTCGAGCTCATGCCTTTCCCACATGCAGTGGAAAGCCATTAAGCCTAGCTCACTAAGGTTCCTGGTAGGCTTTACACACCAGAGGAACTCTTCTGTGATGGGACAAGTCCCCCTTTTTCATCGGCCTAACCCCTCCACCCACAACCAGGCGGGCTCCTTGTGCACAGGCCGCAAGTAACTGGGAACTAGTAGGCTGCCTAGAATCATCTGCTACACAGGCTTTAGGCCTCTACCCCCCTTCCCAATACATGGAGGTCACAGAGTGAAATACCAACATCATCATAGAACTGAAATGAATAATATCATCTAATCTACCTACCTAAACATCCAAGGTTAGGTTCCTTTGTTAGGGCTTATGATCTCGAGATCTATAAGGCCTCTACGACTGGACTAACATGCTAAACTAGCTTATTGCCTAGCCAAAAGGCGGCTTTGCACAACAGAATGACTGATTACCTGGTCCTCGACCTGCTCCAGATCCTCCGAATGCATCCATGCCTCTGATCTTGCTGAAGATTGCTGCTACTCGACGATCTGTTGTGCAAAGGCGGCTTTACAGAGCCTGGCAATGCGAATTTGGTTCTTAGCTTGCTCGAAATGGCTCAAGAGAATCCCAAATGCGAAAGAAGGAAGGGAGCTCAAGGAAAACCCTAAATGCAAAGAGAAGAGAAGGTTTAGGGTTTAAGGGGAAGCCCTTATATAGAAACCCTTAGGGTTAGGTTAGACATTGGCCAAATGGGGTTTAGCCATTTGGCAATGGGGTCCATTGGGTTTATAATTGTGTATGTTTATTTAACATGCACAACATTCGAAGTTGCCCCCCTAGGTGCAACCTTTTACGGCCTCCAAGTACATGTCACCTGTGACACGTGGCAGTATAATATACGTATTTGGGGCGTATATTATGCTGGAACGTCACAGCAGCATGACGGTAGTATGTGATACATCTTGTATAAATGCATGAGTTTGAGACCATGGTCTTGTAAAGATTGTATGTTTATTATGGCAATGCTCTTTTCAGACCATATGTCCATTAGAGACCATAGAAAATGTCGTCATTTTTTTGGGCAAAATGTTAATAGTACAATGCTAGGAATATTCCATTCACCATAAACCCACATAATGTAATGAGAAAAGACTTGGCTAATATTGATATTGATCCACAATGTAACTCGGTCATCCCACACCAATTCTTGCAGAGCCATAAATTTTTCTATTAGCAACCACTTCTGCTTCAAATCTGCACTTGCTCAACAGCTCCACTGGACTTGGCCTGATCTTGCAGGTCATGAGAATAAACCCTTAAAGTCTTATATGATATAATCATTATTTTTATCAAATAGTAAACGTCAATAAAAACTTATTTGTATGTTTAAGGAGCTTATTGGCAAAGATGACCGATTGGTTTCTGGTGAGGCCATTGTAGCCTAGAGGTTCGAAACCTCCGACCCAAAGAGGAAGATTTCTTTCCTTCCTTATTTGTTTTTTTGTTTCTGTGTCTCTGTCTTGTCATTCTGGCCCAATGGTTTTAGCGTGTTAACAGTAGCAACAGAAATGATTTGGGATTCCACTCCCCGCATAGCTATTCCGGGAAAATACATAGCTAGCTAGATATTCACAGTTGGGGGGCCATGAGTGGGCTATATATTTCTATCCTGATGGAAAAGAGACCAAAGACTCTTTATGTGTATCTGTGTTCAACACACTTTTGAGTGAGGGTACAGATATAAGGGCTTTGTTTGAATCGACCCTTTTAGATCAGACTGGGAAGGGAAGGGATAAAGTGCATAGCCATTTCAGTGGTTCTCTTGAAACAGGGCCTCCAACGGTGCAACATGACGGCAGTATGTGATACATCTTGTATAAATGCATGAGTTTGAGACCATAGTCTTGTAAAAAGTGTATGTTTATTATGGCAATGCTCTTTTCAAACCATATATCCAATAGAGACTATAGGAAATGCCATGTCATTTTTTTTGGGCAAAATGTTAATAGTAGAATGCCAGGAATATTTCGTTCACCACAAACCCACATAGACAAAAGACTTGGCTAATGTTGATATTGATCCACAACGTAACACGGTCATCCCACACCAGTTCCTATATAAAATAATACCAGGAATATTCTGTTCATCGATGGCTCACAGGTAAGGTAACATTGAAAAAAAAAAACCATAAACCCACATAATGTAATGACAAAAGATGTTGCTACAACATAATACGGGCATCCCACATGGTCACCTTATATAAGACCACAAAAATAAGACCATGGTCATCCCACATGATCACCTTATATAAGACCATGGTCACCTTATATAAGACCACGGTCACGGTGAAGCAGGAGAAGATGGAGAAGCAGGATCTTGTAAAAATTGTATGTTTATTATGGCAATGCTCTTTTCAGACCATATGTCCAATAGAGACCTTAAGAAATGTCATGTCATTTCTTTGGGTACTTCATTTTTCATCTCAGAAGGAGACCATAGGAAATTTCATGCCATGTCATTTTTTTGGCGATATGAAATGTCATATTATGCCAGAAATATTCCGTTCAGACAAAAGACTTGGCTAATATTGATATTGATCCACAACGTAACACGGTCAAACAAAGCCAGGAATATGCCGTTCACCGATGGCTCACAGATAAGGCAACGTTTAAAAAAAAACAAAAACATTAACCCACATAATGTAATGACAAAAGACGTGGCTACAACGTAACACGGTCACCTTATATAAGACCACGGTCACGGTGAAGTAGGAGAAGATGGCGAAGATGGCGAAGCTGTGCCTTGCCGCAATGGAGTGATGTTTCAGAGAACCTTAAGACAAGAGACAAGCTCTTTGCATCCAGAAAATTGCAAATGTGTAAAAGTTTTGTACAATATAGCAAGGGTCTCTCGCCTGCTGCTCTCTCTCTTTGTACTTGGGTCCCATAGGCCAGTTGGTCTCCGTGGACGATAAAATCATATTCTATTCTATTCTATTCTATTCTTTGAAGCGTCAACACAATAATAAGGTGCTCCAAAGACAAGAATTTCCAAATGCGTTGGAATCCAGTTCTTACTGTGTTTCTGAGCTAATCATGAGGAAAAAGAAAGAAGAGATCCATCGCACCCTAAATGGAAAAAACCCTAAAACACAGAGAGAGACTTACTCTACACTAGCCATAACATATCTCCCACAAGAATAAATGGGCATTCACAAGGCATATAAAAAGCTCAATTTCAAAATTTCTGATGTTCTTCTGGACATTCGATAAAATTGGAACCATGCGGAGAAAATTAGCATGGCTCCTGCGCAAGGATGACACGTATAAATCAAGAAATGGTCCAAATTTTTTTCCCACGGCTCCGATTGTTCTTTTGCTAAAATTCGATGCTTTTTTTGGCAAAATGGCAAAGTCTCATTTATAGCATGCCCACCATTTTTCAATTGTTCTTTGGCTTCCCACCCTTTATACCTTTTGACACCAAGCTAACAACAAAAAGTGAGGAAGATTATAAGTTGTAGTTAGCATGGCCATGCATCCGTATGCCATTTTCATTTCTTTCTATTCTTTGATGAAAGATAGAAAACTGACCTAGTTTTCTCTTTTAAACAAGTTGTTTTCACAACAAAGGGTTACCCTCTATACCAAAGTGCTGAAACAAAATAAAGCTATAATGCTGAGGGTTCTTACTGTTGTTACTGACATGATTTATGGATACGTTCAAAATGCGCAAGCGTTCATTGCAGTATAATGTTCTGAAAATGTCCAAGAAAAAGCTAGCATTCATTGCCGTATAATGTTCTGAAAATGTCCAAGAGAAAGCTACAATTCCTGAGGATTTTTTTTTTCTAGTAATTCAAGAGCAGGTAGCACCACAGGGGCAATTGATGGGGAGGCAAATCAATAAAAAAGTTGTCAGAACTGGAGGTCTGTATTCTTATTGTAGTGTATTTCACAAAGTCTCATAAAATTGTTTCATTGAGCCTTCCAACCTAAATGAATGCTTAGGATGAATCCCCATTACGAAAAAACCTAGTTTCTAGATCTTTGTCACAGACCTCCAGATCAAGATCATTTTCATTGAACGTAGGCGCTCCGAGGTCTCGAATGGAGCAAGAAGCAAAATTATGACGACGGAACTTGCTACAAGACAGAAAGCTATGACAGAAACAGGCTACAAGACAGAGAGCTTTGGCTAAACTGCAAACTCATGTATATTCCGCTTTGAGGGTCAAGATTGTGGAAGATGTTCATTTCCAAGGCTGAAATATGTCCCAAGCAACTACTTCCGCTCCAAATCTGCACCTGCTCAACAGCTCCACCGGATTAGACCTGATCTTGTTGGTCATGAGAATAAACTCTAAAAATCTTATATGATATAGTCATTATTTTTATCAAATAGTAAACGTCAATAAAAACTTATTTGCATGTTTGAGGAGCGTATTGGAAAGACGATTGGGTTTCTGGTGAGGCCATTGTAGCCTAGAGGTTCGAATCCATTGTAGCCTAGAGGTTCAAATCTTTCCTTCCTTATTTTTTTTTTTTGTTTCCGTGTCTCTGTCTTGTCATTCTAGCCCAACGGTTTTAGTGTGTTAATGGTAGCAACATAAATGATTTGGGATCCTACTCCCCGCACTTTAAAATCCATGGCTATTCCGGGAAAATACATAGCTAGCGAGATACAGTTGGGGGGCCATGAGTGGGCTATACATTTCTATCCTGATGTTTGAATCAACCCTTTTATTTCAGACTGGGAAGTGAAGGCATAAGGTGCATAGCCATTTCAGTAGTTCTCTTGAAGCCGGGCCTCTAACGCTGCAACATGACGGTAGTATGTGATACCTCTTGTATAAATGCATGAGTTTGAGACCATGATCTTGTAAAAAGTGCATACTTATTATGGCAATGCTCTTTTTAGACCATATATCCATTAGAGACCATAGGAAATGCCATGTCATTTTTTTGGGCAAAATGTTAATAGTACAATGCCAGGAATATTTCGTTCACCATAAACCTACAAAGACAAAAGACTTGGCTAATATTGATATTGATCCACAACGTAACACGGTCATCCCACACCAGTTCCTATATAAGATAGTGCCAAGAATATTCTGTTCATTGATGGCCCGCTGGTAAGGTAACGTTGAAAAAAAAAAACCATAAACCCACATAATGTAATGACAAAAGATGTGGCTACAATGTAACACAGTCACCTTATATAAGACCACGGAAATAAGACCATGGTCATCCCACACGATCACTTTATATAAGACCACGGTCACCTTATGTAAGACTACGATTACGGCGAAGCAAGAGAAGATGGCGAAGATAGCGAAGCAGGATCTTGTAAAAATTGTATGTTTATTATGACAATGCTCTTTTCAGACCATATGTCCAATAGAGACCATAGGAAATGTCGTGTCATTTTTCTGGGTACTTCATTTTTCATCTCAGAAGGAGACCATAGGAAATTTCATGTCATGTCATTTTTTTGGTGATACGAAATGTCATATTATGCCAGGAATATTCCGTTCACCATAAACCCACATAATATAGTGACAAAAGAGTTGGCTAATATATTGATCCACAACGTAACACGGTCAAACAATGCCAGGAATATGTCGTTCCTCGATGGCTCACAGGTAAGGTAACGTTAAAAAAAAAGCATTAACCCACATAATATAATGACAAAAGACGTGGCTACAATGTAACACGGTCATTCCACACGGTCACCTTATATAAGACCACGGTCATGGTGAAGCAGGAGAAGATGGCGAAGCTGGGCCTTGCCGCAGCGGACTGATGTTTCAGAGAACCTTAAGACAAGAGACAAGCTCTTTGCATTCAGAAAATTGCAGATGGGTAAAAGCTTTGTACAATATAGCAAGGGTCTCTCTTTGAAGCGTCAGCACAATAATAAGGTGCTCCAAAGATGAAAATCCCCAAACGCGTTGGAACCCAGTCCCCGTGTTTCTGAGCTAATTATGAGGAAAAAGAAAGAAGAGATCCGGGCACCCTAAATGAAAAAAACCCTAAAACACAGAGAGACTTACTCTGTACTAGCCATAACATATCTCCCACAAAGAATAAATGGGCATTCACAAGGCATATAAAACGCTCAATTTCAAAATTTCTGATGTTCTTTTGGACATCTGATAAAATTGGAACGACACAGAGAATATTAGCATGGCTCCTGCGCAAGAATGACACGTATAAATCAATAAATGGTCCAAATTTTTTTCCCACAGCTCCGATTGTTCCTTTGCTAAAATTCGATGCCTTTTTTGGCAAATAAGTTTTTATTGACACTTACTATTTGAGAAAAATAATGACTATATCATATAAGATTTTTCGCAAACCATTAACCTTCACACTTATAATTAAATTCCCCATGAAAACCCCCTTTGGTTTGGGTGCATATTCATACGGGGGGTGACGTAGGGCAGCGAAAGCCCCTATAATTATGTTTCACATGTACAAAATGAACACCATATAGTACATTACCTCAAATCTTATAGTATTTTGCAAATCTTCGTATACAGTATGGTGCATACCCCACAAACGAGAAACTTTATGCACGGTGTAGATCAAGGAATAAAGGGTGCATATGCCTATCCAACAGCTCTCGATGCCCGGAGTCACCCCCCGTGTGAATATGCACCCAAACCAAAGAGGGTTTTCATGGGGAATTTAATTATAAGTGTGAAGGTTAATGGTTTGTGAAAAATCTTATATGATATAGTCATTATTTTTATCAAATAGTAAACGTCAATAAAAACTTATTTGCATGTTTTAGGAGCGTATTGGCAAAGATGGACGATTGGGTTTCTAGTGAGGCCATTGTAGCCTAGAGGTTCGAATCCTCCGATCCAAAGAGGAAGATTTCTTTCCTTCCTTATTTGTTTTTTTGTTTCCGCATCTCTGTCTTGTCATTCTAGCCCAACGGTTTTAGTGTGTTAACGGTAGCAACAGAAATGATTTGGGATCCCACTCCCTGCACTTTAAAATATACATAGCTAGCGAGATATTCACAGTTGGGGGGCCATGAGTGGGCTATATATTTCTATCCTGATGGAAAAGAGACCGAAGACTCTTTATGTGTATCTGTGTTCAACACACTTTTGAGCGAGGGTACAGATGTGAGGGCTTTGTTTGAATCAACCCTTTTAGATCAGACTGGGAAGGGAAGGGATAAGGTGCATAGCCATTTGAGTAGTTCTCTTGAAACAGGGCCTTCAATGCTGCAACATGACAGCAGTATGTGATACGTCTTGTATAAATGCATGAGTTTGAGACCATAGTCTTGTAAAAAATGTATGTATCGCTATAATCCTCGCATATTTGCAGTATACCCGCTCTACCTTTCAGCCATTGAGACTCTTGAGCACTGCTTCTTTGATTGTCCAGAGTGGTCCCAGCTACAAGGCTTGTTTAACAGTACATTGGACTGCCGATGCATCCTCTTGGCGTCCTATCCTAATGCATGGCCCTCAGCTAAACAGAGGGCATTCCATCTTGAATCTGGTTGGCTCCTATGGTCGATATGGGAGCGTCGCAAACACCACATCTTCCAAGGCATTTATTCATCTGCATATGGTGTTATTACCGTGGCCCAGAAAAAGATACTGACAGTCTATGACTGCTCCTCTCTTGATTCAAAAATGATGGAACGCACCTGGATTCAGTATCTTCGAATTGATTCTTATCGTTAGTCTCCCTTTCTGGAGTAAGCACATTGTGCTCCAGGCTCGTGCTCCTGTGGCATCTTTTTTGTGCTTACACAGTTAGATGAGACATGTAAATTTTGTACTTTTTATCTGATTAATAAAAATTTTGGCTTTCGTCCGTAAAAGGAAAAAAAAAAAGCAAAGCTACAATCATCCAGAGTATGTCAAGATCTTGTTTGATCATCTGGAATCAAATGTTGTGCCACCTCAGCTCAGAAGTAAAAATTTACCTTGATGCAACTAATAGAAAGAGGAGATCATTCTTTTAAATGCTTCTTCGCTAAGAGATCTGTGCCTAAAAGACAAAGCCATTAAGAAAAGGCATTCCCTCAATTTGCAAAATGGATCCAAATTTAATCTATCAAAAGAGAATATATCAGCTCACACTTATCTATGCAACGTGATTAAACTCTTTATCTCATGGTTAAATCATTAGAAACAAAAGATATCCAACTTGCAAGCATCTATAGTATTGTCAAGTGTTATAACAAAGATTGATTGTTTCCAACACCACCGAGAGATAAAGAAAATATGTTGTATGGAATGCTTGTCTTGCTCTGCTAGATACAACATGTAACCCAGCTAACAACTAGATATAGATTATAGACTGGGGAGGCATATGGATATTCTTGTGGGCAAACGCCTAAACATATAAAAGCATCATTATGATGCAGATATTACTTCTGCAGTGGGCAACATAGAAAATGCATTTTTCTGCATCATGCTAGTGCCTATGAAGGTACTTCCGGATGAGTAATCTATTCTAAACCTTGTCTAGGAGATCTACACCAAAGCACTCACCTTAAACCGACATCTTCCAGGCAATTTGGGATCCCTGGTAAATGGATATCTTTACAGGAAAACAACATGACATTGCATCATGTAGAGTTTCTAGAAATGGCGATAGGATTTCGAATCTGGCACATCAGGTAAGAAGCATTGTAACCACAATATTGCAAATTGTAAAAGAAAACTTTACCTTGAAGATCAATAATAATGACCTTTATACCAATTTCTGCAACGACTCTAGTCATATAAGTTGTTACTCCAGGGCACGTAGGGTTCACATAAGACTTGGTTCTTCTATCTCTGTTGTTGCGCAAATCCTTGGAGAGTAATTTAGCATATGTGCTCATTGCCATCTTTGAGATTGCAGACTCTGAAAATACTTCAGAATCAAGCAGCACATGCTATGCATTTTCAACCATGCAACCTCCTTCTCATTCTCCTTAGTTGAATCACATAATCATGTGCATAAGCTGCTATAATATTACCCGGGTAAATGCATATAAGGAATAAAATGTTGTTGCAAGTATAAAACATTTGAAAGTTGCAAGCAAATCAAATTGCAAGCTTAAATGAAGAAATAAGAATACAAATGCCCACCTTTTGTGGATCCTAGAGCTTTGTGCATTCATCCATCAAGTCAAGGGCATGACCACTGGCCCAAATATATTCTGTGACTGGTAGGAGTGGTTGATACACGTGAAGCATCCATATGTTTTCGAAAATGTCTAGTGACATCCAGCGACCAAAACGTACAGGAATCATCTTTAGTTGATGTCAATCTCTAGAAGAGCTTTGAAGATGCTGCCAAATCTCACAAAGAAATGTTCCATGGTTTTATGAGTGTGGAACATACCACAACTTGCCAATGCTCAGATAGATAGATGGTGAATTGCAACTCGGAAAGACATGCCTAAGAGAAATCGTGCCCCACAGAAATCATGCCAGTAAATGGAAAGTGGCATCCATGCCAGAGAAAGAACCGTGGCAATGATTATTTACCGCAGACTCAAATAAGACAGGAGTTTCTGCTGCCTGTAGCCAAACGAAGAGAGGAGTTTTCCTAGTCGTGGCTTGCATGAATTGTGGCCTGCATGCCGAGATGTTGAAAGGATAAACTCTCTCATCACATGTGGAAATCATAGTGAAACCAGATGCTCAATTTTTGGAGAACCGGAGACGTTTACCGACGACAAAACCTTCCACAACCTACCATGGGTGAAGATAAAGTTACCCCGATTTTGGTGATTCCACGACAGAGATATCCCTTCCGAGGAATCACCACCAAAAAATTCCATCCTGCGGAATCACTCGCCCAAATTGCGCAGTAACGCAATAACTGTGCATTTTGAGTGCAATTTTTTGCCCTTTTGAAAATGAATTCGAAGGCGATTGATCTGATTGGTTTGCATGGATGACCTCCTCTAATCCATCTCATATCGATCCACATAGAAGTGATCCGAATCGATTTAAAGCTCAATCGGTCGAGGTATTCAAGCTCAAAGATCTGAGCAAAAAAAATGGTTAAGGGGCAGATGCAGTCAGCATGACTGCGCAGTCACTGTGCGATTTTGGTGATTCCGCCGAAAGGGATATCTATGCTGCGGAATCACCAAAATCGGGTAACTTTATCTTTATCAGACAACCAAAAAATTCCAAATAGTTTTCCTCCAGATCAGTAAATCCAAATTTAAAAAATAGATATCTGACACACCACCAAAGCATACTTCAGAATTGGGTAATTGGAAATGAATAGTTGACGATGACCTCATCATATATGATTGAAGAATCAACCTTCCTCATATATCATGTCTTCTCATGAAAAACATTTTTGACAGAACAAATACATGTCAAACATTTACCGCTACAAATTATCGTCAAACATGAAATGTACACATTTGATTGTCTTTCTTCATTTGTATCTCTACACTTGGTAGAAATGAGGGGCAAGGTTTAGGGTCAAATTAACTAATAGCCAGCACTAATTTAAGGTTTAGGTTTTAGGACTAAGGGGTTTGAGGAATCTATGTGTTTAGGGTTTAAGGTTTTTAATGTTTACAAGTTTAAGTTTAAGATTCTTTTTTTATGTTTCAAGGTTTAAGGTCTAGGTTTTGTGGAGCTCAGAACTTCACACACTCACACTCACAACACCAAATTAGCCTTTCTATGACACTTTGAACCTATACTCTCTTGATACCCATTCTATATTACTACCTTAAGGCAAACCAATATATGCTCTAATTAGACTAAAAAGAGATCGTAGACTTGCCTCCTCTAGGTTTATAGCATTGTCCCTTTCTGGTTGTCATGGAAAATATTTCACATCGCGTTTCTCAAATTATCCAATGTCACAGTATTTTATTTATTTATTAGCAGACTTGCCTAACCTCCCCTACAACATTTTTTGGAATTCTAGCTTGTCCACATCCTCTGTCATGTCATCCTAAATTAAAACTATCCATTGATCTTTCAATTTTTGCATCATAGATAGGGCTAAGAAAATTATAAAAACCCATGAAAATTGCTTCCGTGCTTCTTCGAGGATTGGGGCAAGATGGAGAGATGCAACGTGCATTCATGAAATCTGCAGCTGAGGATGGTGCAGCTGAAGATGCATCCCCATTATGTCGATTTCCAAGTTTACCTTTGCTATGTGGCAGTCAGTGTAGGTTTAATGACATAGAATCATCTAAAAGAGTAATGCCTTGACCTTTATATCCTTGAATACAACTCCGCTTCAGCTTCTGGATATTCCTGATTTGCTTTAAATTCTAGTAATTCTCGGCAGCTTTCTTGTAGTGGTCAGATTCTCGGCAAATGTCAAGGTTGTGGTAGATACTGCGATCTGCAAGAACTCGGACTTTAATTCAACTGTGGCAATCAGTAGTGTGAAGTCAGGAAGTACCGGAATTTAGAACAGAACCTACACAGACAACACAATTGGTTTGACAACACAATGGCCTAGAAGTAAGTACTCATATCGTTTTCTTCCTACACGGTTGTGAAAGCCTAAATCTTCATTGCAACTTACTATCAGGTCTAAATCCTCTTATGGTTTTATGGAGCATGCAATATCTTATCTCTACAACTATTCTCTGAAGTAGCGAGCACTGTTGTGCATTTTTAGATCCAAATCCTCCTATGGTTTAATGGATATTCATACTTATCTGAGCAATTCATAGTTGATTGAAATCATCTAAGTCATTTTCTTACCTATGATTCAATGTACCTGTACACTTGTCAATTAATTTCCTTGAGTACCGTAACATATGCATTATCTTATTGCTCTCCTTTGGAGTTGTGAAAGCTTGAATCTTTGCTGCAACTTACTATTAGGTCCAAATCCTCTTATGATTTTATGGAGCATGCAGTATCTTATCTCTACAAGTATTATTTGATGTTGCAAAAGCCTGATTCTTCACTACTACTTTTTTTCAGATCCAAATTCTCTTTAATGAATATTCATACTTCTCTGAGCAATTCATAGTGATTGCAATCATTGAAGTCATTTTCTTACCTATGATTCAATATACTTGTAACAATTGTCAATTAATTTCCTTCGTTGCTGGATTAGTAGAGTGCTTGGACTGCTTATCTCTTAACTAGACTGTTTGGAGTAGATGATGTTCTAAGCATTCCATCATGGGCGATGGGCGATGGGCGATGTCAATAGGGATAAAGCGAGATCAGGTAAGTACATTCCTGGAGATTATAGATTGTAGGTTATATAAATACAGTAACTGTGCTCTCGGTAAGAGGAAGGTTTTGATCGTCGGGATACGAATATGTTCTTGGATTCATGTCTCAAAAAAAATAGGTGAAAACAAAAGAAGGTAATAGGTCAAACAGGGGGGGTACCACTATGATCCAAGTTTAAAGATTGAATAAAAAAAGTAAGTCGTAAACTCGCATGCACTGAAAGCATGGGCGAAAGGAGCTCGAGATTCCGGCATTCGGTGATTTCAAATTACAGATCCGTTAAAAAAAAAGGGGTGTGGGGGTATTTAAGTTATTTAATTTAATACATTAATTAAAGTTGGTAGAGAACCGAATTTACATAATTATCTGAATTACTAAAAACGGGAGATGTGGCAAATCCGGGGAGATCGTGAGAAAATATAAATCAAATTTAAAATGTAGGGAATTAACATCTACGATCGGTCCGAGGTGTCACCATAATCATCACAATCATTAGACCTAGAGGAAGGGAAGTAATGAAATATGGATTATGGATTAAAGGAGGACATAGTACGGGTGTCAGTGTAACAGGTAGTAGACAGGTGGCGGATACATGCATACGAAAATAAGAAGGACAGGATAAGACAAGACCGGCAATTAAGACAGCCGCGGGCGCAATAAAGAAGCGGGAATTTAGATAGATTTCATAACCCTAAAAGATATAACAAGGAGAAGGCGGAGTGTGAAGCTCCGCCTCCAAGTTTTCTTTATTCTCCGAGCTCCGACTTCAGTGCAGCGCTCGACCCGGCTCTCCGGCAGATCTCAGAATTAGAATGGATAAAGGGAAGAAGATCATCAGCGATGGCAATGGGGATAAGCAGCCAGCCAGGAAGTGCCCGAGATCGGGGGTTCCGGGCAATCTCACCGTGCCATGGAACCCAGACCTTGAAGATCTAAACCCGTGGTGCATCTGTGAGCCGGAATGCATATGCTTACACAAAGGTCTGGCATCACGCATTTCTTGTGGGCACGTCCATTGCTTGTTTTGTGATCGTATTCACCATGCACAGTCGATGAGAGATGCAGGTTATAACCTTGGTCTTCTAGGAGTGCTTGGAGTCTTAGCAGACAAGAACGATACAGTCCGACACCAAGACATGGACAGAGTGATGCAGTGCTTTAACAGGCTACAGATGCATGCAGCGATACAGAAGTCTTCCAGCTACCAGCATAATCTTATGATAGCCGACTACGGCAAGGTCTGCATATTCTGTTGTGAAAAAAATCCAGTGGATTTTATATGCCAGGCTTATATGCATAGAAATTTGGAAAAGGTCAAGAAGATAGGAGAGCCTTCAACAGAAAAGAAGCAGAAGAAGTAAATCCATGGAAGAAAGCAGCAAGGAAAAGACGGACAGAAGGGAAAAGTGGAAGGGGTTTGAGGTGGTTAGGATATAACATTAAGTTTTTGTTTTCTTATTGTTTTGTTTTTCTTTTGAATCAATCCTCTTTAGCTTATGTTTCATAGATGGTCTCTGTAAATTGCTTTCAAACCATATATCCAATAGAGACTATAGGAAATGCCATGTCATTTTTTTGGGCAAATAGTATAATGCCAGGAATATTTCGTTCACCATAAACCCACATAGACAAAAGACTTGGCTAATATTGATATTGATCCACAACGTAACACGGTCATCCCACACCAGTTCCTATATAAAATAATACCAGGAATATTCTGTTCATCGATGGCTTGCAGGTAAGATAACGCTGAAAAAAAAACCCATAAACCCACATAATGTAATGACAAAAGATGTTGCTACAACATAAGACGGTCATCCCACATGGTCACCTTATATAAGACCACAAAAATAAGACCATGGTCATCCCACACGATCACCTTATATAAGACCACGGTCACCTTATATAAGACCACGATCACGGCGAAGCAGGAGAAGATGGTGAAGATGGCGAAACAGGATCTTGTAAAAATTGTATGTTTATTTATTTTCAGACCATATGTCCAATAGAGACCTTAAGAAATGTCATGTCATTTCTTTCGGTACTTCATTTTTCATCTCAGAAGGAGACCATAGGAAATTTAATGCCGTGTCATTTTTTTGGCGATACGAAATGTCATATTATGCCAAAAATATTCCGTTCACTATAAACCCACATAATGTAGTGACAAAAGACTTGGCTAATATTGATACTGATCCACAACGTAACACGGTCAAACAAAGCTAGGAATATGCCGTTCATTGATGGCTCACAGATCAGGCAACGTTTAAAAAAAAACATTAACCCATATAATGTAATGATAAAAGGCGTGGCTACAACCTAACATTATATAAGACCACGGTCACGGTGAAGCAGGAGAAGATGGTGAAGTTGTGCCTTGCCGCAATGGAGTGATGTTTCAAAGAATCTTAAGACAAGAGACAAGCTCTTTGCTCCAGAAAATTGTAGATGCGTAAAAGCTTTGTACAATATAACAAGGGTCTCTCTTTGAAGCGTCAGCACAATAATAAGGTGCTCCAAAGACAAGAATCCCCAAATGCGTTGGAACCCAGTTCGTACTTTGTTTTTGAGCTAATCGTGAGGAAAAAGAAAGAAGAGATCCATCGCACCCTAGATGAAACAAACCCTAAAACACAGAGAGGCTTACTCTGCACTAGCCATAACATATCTCCCACAGGAATAAATGGGCATTCACAAGGCATATAAAAAGCTCAATTTCAAAAATTCTGATGTTCTTCTAGACATCCGATAAAATTGGAACAATACGGAGAAAATTAGCATGGCTCCTGCGCAAGGATGACACGTATAAATCAAGAAATGGTCCAAATTGTTTTCCCACAGCTCCGATTGTTCTTTTGCTAAAATTTGATGCTTTTTTTTGGCAAACGGCAAAGTCTTGTTTATAGCATGCCCACCATTTTTCAATTGTTCTTTGGCTTCCCATCCTTTATACCTTTTGACACCAAGCTAACAACAAAAAGTGAGGAAGATTAGAAGTTGTAGTTAGCGTGGCCATGCATCCGTATGCCATTTTCATTTCTTTCTATTCTTTGATGAAAGATAGAAAAAGGACAAGTCGCTTCATTTCTCTTTTAAACAAGTCGCTTTTGCAACAAAGGGTTGCCCTCTATACCAAAGTGTTGAAACCAAATAAAGCTATAATGCTGAGGGTTCTTACTGTTGTTACTGTCATGATTTATGGGTACGTTCAAAATGCGCAAGCGTTCATTGCAGTATAATGTTTTAAAAATGTCCAAGAGAAAGCTATCATTCATTGCCGTATAACGTTCTGAAAACATCCAAGAGAAAGCTACAGTTCCTGAGGAAATTATTTTTTCTACTAATTTAAGAGCACGTAGCACCATAGGCAAATCAATAAAAAAGTTGTCAGGTTTGGAGGTCTGTATTCTTATTGTAGCGTATCTCTCAAAGTCTCATAAAATTGTGTCATTGAGCCTTCCAACTAAAACGAATGCTTAGGGTGAATCCCCATTACGAAAAAACCTAGTTTCTAGATCTTTGTCACAGGCCTCCAAATCAAGATCATTTTCATTGAAAATAGGCACTTTGAGCTCTCGAATGAGCAAGAAACAAAATCATGACGACGGAACTTGCTACAAGACAGGAAGCTATGACATAAACAGGCTACAAGACATAGAGCTTTGACTAAACTGCAAACTCATGTATATTCCGATTTGGGGGCCAAGATTGTGGGAGATGTTCATTTCCAAGGCTGAAATAGGTCCCGAGCTCTCTTCAGCCAGTGAAATGCATGATATTATTAGAAGATATGGTTATTAGAAGATATTAGTGAAATGCGTGATATTATTAGAAGATATGGTTATTAGAAGATATTATTAGAAGATATGGTTGCAAAAAAAAAAAAATCCACTCGGTCATCGCACACGACACGGTCATCTCACGCGGTCAAGCCACGGTCATCCTACACGGTCATTCCACTCGGTCAGCCTATATAAGAACACGGTCAGCGCCAAAATGAAGAACACGGAAATGAAGATGGCAAAGCGGGGTGAAGCTCTTAAGAAGTGCAAGACGGCAAAGGGTGAAGGTGTTAAAAAGTCTAGAAAAATGAAGAACACAAAAAAGAAGCTTGAACAGATAGAGAAGATAGAGGAATTCAGCTATTTGAAACAAAAGAATCGGGCTAAGGTTGAGCTTCTCAATAAGTTGAAGAATATGGCGAAGTCCACAAAAGTGAAGATGATGGAGGAATTCAGCTATTTGGAGCAACAGAAAGGTATGTTGTTTTTTGAGGAAGAAGTTGCCATGTTGGATGACTTGTTGGCCCAAGAAAATTTCAATTCTCCATCACAAGAAGATGACTTGAAGCAAAAAAAAGGGGATATCTATGACTGGCAAAGTGTTGTAGGCTCTCAAACCCTTGAGGAATTGTTTGATGAAGACTTACCAAGACTAGAGGAACATGGAGATATGCTTGACTTTGTCAACGTCAAGAATCAAAAAGAAAAAGACGGGGATATCAATGAAGTAAATGCATTGTTGGCAAACATTGAGTTGCCAAGCCTTCAAGAATTGTTTGATGAAGACTTGCCTACGCTTTGTGAGGTAAGTCTAGAGGAACATAGGGACATGCTTGACGTGGTCAATGTCACTGACGAAGTAGATGGCTTGTTGTCAAAGATAGACTTGCCAGTCCTTGAGGAATTGTTTGATGAAGACTTGCCAACAAGACTAGAGCAATCAGGAGCCTCATCACAAGAAAATGATCATGAAGACATGCTTGACTTGATTAATGTCTCGGTCAACAATAAGAAGCGAAAGGAAGCAAGCAGGAATGATGATGAGACATGTTGCTGGGATGAGTTTGATGGCGTGTTGGCACAAACAGAAGATAGGGATGACAAAAAAGCAACACAAGCAGTAGCATGTTGCTGGAATGAGTTTGATGCCATGTTGGCACAGGCAGAATTGCTAAACAAAGACAATCATATGTTTGATAGGCAAAAAAGCGGGGGTGATGATGAGACATGTTGCTGGGATGAGTTTGATGGCGTGTTGGCACAAACAGAAGATAGGGATGAAGAATAAGCAACACAAGAAGTAGCATGTTGGTGGGATGAGTTTGATGCCATGTTAGCACAGGCAGAATTGCTAAACAAAGACAATCATATGTTTGATGGACAGGGAATACTTGCAGAAACATCACCACAACAGGTTGCATCTGGTCGGGGTGAATTTGATGCCTTATTGGCAGGAGGGCATTGTCAGGAAAAGTCCATGGTCAATGCATCATTTGCAATTAGAAGTCAACAAGCTATGACAAGCATGGCAGGTGTGTATCAGAACCAATGGCATCAACAGAGCAACAAGTGACAAAGAGCTCCAAGGATGAAAAGGCGTAAGACGATCATGCCCAAGTATGAGTGCCCTCGGTGTTTCAAAGTAGTGACACCCATTTCGACTATTTTGAGAATAAAAAGTAAACCAACCGAGGTATTATCAGAGGCAACCGCGACGAGGGGGACTGGACCATCGGGGCAAACCGAGGCCATCTCAAGCTCGGCATCGCAATAAAAGTATCCGGGATGCCAATCGGCGTCGCAATAAAAAGATCCGGGATGCCAATCATAACTTGGCTACATACACACTCAACCACTTGTATACGATTATTGAAGTTGCATGGTCATTTGGTCATAACAGACTTGTACATTTATTACCTTGGATAGTCGCCAATTTAAAATACTTGTAAATAATCCGCGAGAATGTGCCTTTTGTAAATACTCACCGCGCTTGTATTGTTATCAAGACTGGCCATTTGTAATATTTATCACAATGTTGTCAACAGTTTTACATTCTTTAGTAGCTACAAGCAATAATTGAGCTATTAGTGCTTGTGCTCTAGCTGTTAGTGCCTCAGTACTAGTGGCGAGCAGTAAGTAATTCTGTGGTATTAAATGGATGGCTTGATCAATTTGACACTGCTAAAAAGAGTTTGATTTTCAATTAACGAGTCATTATCAAGATTGAAGAGAAAGACATATGAGTCATGTTAAATCTGCAACTCTTGCATTGAGAAATAAGCCAGGATTGGGTAATAAATTGCATTATGGTGTTTACAAACACCACAAATAAGCGCAGCACCTTTATCATACAGAGATGCGTTATTTGAGTAAATGAATTCAAGTAGCGTTCTTGAAGATCAAGTTAACTGATAAATACATGCTGTTTTTGGGGATTTGGGTACAATAATGATCAACTGCAATGACTCTTTCAACATGTGTGGGTCCTTTTGGGATTTGTGATGAAAAATGTCCATGTGGTTATAATTTTGAGATTTTGCTGAGATATGGAATGATGGAAAGAGATAGATGGAGTGGGTCTTTTTGGCAGGACATAAGCATTTTCCATTGCACATGTCATCGATATCCTTCCACCTGCTATTAATTTGAGGAAGTAAGGTCACCATTGCTTGGCTGCCCCTTCTTTTTTTGGAGTATTCAAAGCGTGGCCTTTTCGGTTTTGCCATTTTGGCAAAGGCAGTGTAAAGGCCACCTAATGGTCTTATAGATTTCTCTAATCAGGAATGTTGGAAGAGGAAAGGCCTAAGAAAGGACATCGGAATGAGAGATCCGTGCATGAAGTTGGGTGGAAGAACCTTTGCCTTCATATTGTCTCTGATGCTACATACTCTTGCCAGGATGTTGTGTTCAATGATTTTGCAGCTCCTTTTGGTTTCTTCTGGAGACTTTAATATTGCATATTAACATGGTTATGCATGTATCTTAAGTATATGGAAGGAATAAAAGCCTTGGAAAGGTACTCAAAGAGAGTCTAGGAACAGTAATTGAATGATAAAATAAATGCCTGTTGCATATGCAATCTGAAGGGGTTAAGAATTACTTTAGTAGCAACAAACAGTGTTATGCAGCAACATCTTAAGACGGCTCCTCAATGGAAGCTTTGAGGTCTACACGGTTTAGGAGTTTGAGGGAATTTTCCAATTTGACTTACTAACCGGTCAAATTCAAGCATTGCTAATAATCCGTACATTTGTGCTAAACAAAAACAAAAGGTGGATTGGTTCCTGGGAAAGTCATAAATGGGGAGGTATTTCAGTTCCCAAACAACTAGCAACTTTACTTTGAGGGGGGTCCATACATATGTAGGGCCATCGCTGCGATCACAACAGGTGAGCGAAAGAGGTGTATAGAGGATATGGAAGGTATGTTTTGTTTCTTCGCAAACTTCGCTAAGCATTGCGTATTTCATCCTGTTTGATTATTTTAGATACACCACTTGATCTACTGAAAAATAAATCTGCATCATTAGACTATCACATATCTACGACTAATGCCCGTCATCGCCGGGCACACGTTTCTTGTATCTATTGAAATTGCTTAATTTTATGGTGACTAACACCAACCTGGACAGCTACTAACTGAAGGAATCAGCAGGCTTTACAAATGCAGTAAGGTTCTGACTGAGTCTATGGATGACAAAGGCAAATCTGGATCCGGTCTTATATACCAGCTGCATGCATGCCTTTCCATGCAACTTCAATAATACCTTATGAATTGTTTTTCTGAGTTTTGTAAGACTCTAGGCACCATTTCCTTAATCAGTGTATTGTCACTGAAGTCTTTTGCTTTTTTTTATGTTTCTCTTTGTTGGAAAGATGGGAGCATCCACAGCATAGTGTTGTGAAGGCTGTTCCTACATTTTTACATTACATGTGCTTGTTTGCCAAGATATTTAGAAGATGCCTTTAGGCAGTCTGATATCATGAGATTATACAGGGGTGAACAGAGCTGCACTACTGTAGCTTTAAGCTTCAATAATGCACGAGCTAATGCTCTTTGTGATCATAAGAGCATTGAACAGAAGTTTGTTGTTGTTGTTGACTGCTTTCTTTCCGGCATATTGCCTTGCCTTGTTGAAAACTGTTGTTTGTGCACTTTAAGAACATGGTTAATGTGCTTGAGAACAGTTTACATGAGATTGTGGTTGTTCGTTTTGTTAGATCTATTTTAATATCAGCTGTCATCAAAACTTCCATCAACAATTTGTTGTGCTGCAAGTATGATATCTAGTTTTATAACAAAGACCTTTTGAAAGAATTAGTCAACATTTAGGTGTCTCTTTGAGTCTGATATTTTGAGTCTGATATGTGATTGTGATGCTGGCAGAACTACTGGTTCTGACACTAAAATTTTTGTTGAAAAAGATGGTGTCTGTCTGCACATCATTCCCAGCCAAGATATCTGATATGAACAGCATATTGTTATTCCATGCCTAGAACGTACATGACTTTGCAGATTATTTCATCTCAATCTCCATTCCTGTTGAGCTGGGAAAGTATCGTAAGGACTAAGAGATGGTCGCCCAGGAAGCACATTACTTGTGTATGCAATTACGAACCTAAATGCATCACTTTCGAACATCTAGATTGCCCCCAATTAACATCTACAAATTTTGCTCCGTAAATGACTTAATAACATAACAACATTTTGCACCTGATATTCAAGGTATGTCTGATATGAACAGCATTTTGTTATTCCATCCTGTTACATCCTGTTCGCCCCAGGAAGCCAGCCATTACTTGTTTACAAAAAAAGGTTTTCAGAAAGAGGGACAAGCATTCCGTGGATGCTGACGCAATTGTAGTCATAATATTATGCTTGTAACTTAAATCAACCTTAAAGTCAGACATCTTTTGCTCCAGCCTTTCAAGGCAAGCCAACATAAAAAAGAGCTAAAGAAAACGAGCCTTCCAAGATCTAGGAATATTTGAAGGCTCCAATGCCTTAACCCAGCCAAGGTTTTTTAGAAGTGAACGAAGATGATCAAAATGCAGGAAGCTAAATCAAGTCCATGCATTGTAGATTACCATCATAAAAAGAGTCTTTTGGAAATTCACATAGAGATGTCAGCCTTTGTTCCTGAGGGATTTTACCTTTACCATCAGGTTGCAAAGTCGACTCACGTTCCCACTTGCATACACACAAAGCATCTTGTGTAAAAGTATCTTGCTCCGGAAAGGTAGATAGACAACAAATTCATGTTAAGCTCATTTTTGTCTCAAACATCTAGCTAAAATGATAAAGCTAAAGAAACCATGGAGGAAGGAGCTCAAGCAAATTGTGAAGGAAAGAGGGCTGGGCTGTCAGAATGGGCTCATTTGCCATATTTGAAGATAACCTAAGACATGCATTTAAAATATAAATGAAGTAGAGTTTGACTGGTCTCATCCTGATGCTACAATTTATCCTCAGGTGTCCACACTTTGCATATGCACGAAGCACGTTAAGACCAAAGCTTCAGTAGAGGGACATCATTCTCAAAATGCAGGAATGGATAGATTTTCCTGCTGTAAAAAACTCTCACATATGCATCCATGCAAAAGGTGGATATAGATATTCATCAGAAAAATAGGAAGCAAATATAACATAGAAACCCTTATCTGATAAGAGACACAGAGCTAGCCACTCCAAACCACCAAACAATCATCAATGATATTCACTTCCGGAAGGTGATGTACAAATAGCACTTCCGGAAATGCAAGGAGGGCATCCCGGGTGTTATCACCAGCATGGAGGGTTGCATGTTTTTGTTTTGTTGTTTCATGTTGAACCTTCTTTGTGTAATATCAAGCCTTCTAAATGGTATTAAGCATATAGGGATTCACAATTGCAACAATTGTATGAAGCACAATTGCACCTTCTGCCAATTGCACAATTGTTCTAGCAGTTCTAGATGGGATATTGGCACTTTTGACGTAAACAATGCCAATGGGTCGGTGGTTCACCCCATCCCAATGGCCTAACTGCCAATCAATGGCCTAGTTGGTGATTATGAGTACAGTCAATCAATGAAGGAGTGTGCACCCAATACATAGAATTTGTACTTCATTGATTTATGTGCTTCCAGATCAAATCTGTACTATTTCAATACTGATATTCTGAACTACCATAACTACCATTGACATAACTACCATTGACATTATTCTTATCCGCCTGGCATTCAACATTCCTGTCTTTTGAACTCCTCAATTACCTAATCTAAATTCAATGTGATAAGTTTAATATTAAATGGTTAGCAAACATTCACCAATAGTCGAATGTCATTCCAAAAGTGATAGTGCTAGTATCTTACAAAATGTCATTGCATGAAAATCCACATACCTTAAGAACCATGTCTTGATTTGTAATAAGCATATTAAAAAAGCTATAAGCCATTAACAATCTGTTCAATAAGATCAACTAACTATATATTACGCCTGTGCATTTGTATCTGGCTTTTGGCTTGGAGTTTCAATAAAGTTTGACGTCCTTCCAAAAAAAAAAAACTAACTATATATTCCATAAGATTCCATAATTGTTGTTCAGAAGTTAGAAATGAAGGATCCCCTAGTCTTCAAGAATCTTTGCTATCTCTTTCATTTTTTTCCAATAGCAAACACTTGTAGCAATGGGCCCATAGTAAGGAAAGCAAATATACGACTTGCATCAAAACACACCAGGGATAGGTTCTATACGTACAAAATTAAAATTCCTGACGTATAAAGTCAAAAAATACGTATTTTTTAATAAAATACGTATTTAACGTATAAAAACCTCGCCGGGTAGGAAAAAAAAATTTCGGCGACGCCGAAAGCTTCCGTGGGAAAGCCGCATCGCGAAATTTTTGGCGACGCCGGCAAGAAAAAAAACAGCGTTTTTTTTTTTTTTTTTTTTTTTCAGTTCGCAGACGAAAACTTCCATTTAGCGTCATTGAAAAAACTTTCAGCGACGGCGAAACGAAGGTTTCACAGCCTGTAAATTTGAATTTAAAAAATATATATATATTATATATATATATATATATATATATATATATATATATATATATATATATATATATATATATATATATATATATATATATATATATATATATATATATATATATATATATATATATATATATATATATATATATATATATTTTATATATTTTTTTTTGGCGGTTCGTGACGCGATTTTATTTGTTGTTTGACGCGAAAAACTTTCAGCAGACGCTGAATAAGAAGCTTTACAGACGTGAAAATCTTTCCGACCGAATTTTTTTTTTTGCCGTATTTTTTACGTTTTATACGGCAAATATGTGCCGTATCATACAATTCATACGTATTCCGTATAAAACGTACAGCGTATTGAACCTATCCCTGAAACACACTAAACACAAACAGACACTTACGAAATGCTCCTTCATGTTTGCCCAAATATCGGGAGCAAATAGACAGATGAGATAATCAGTCATTGGCTAGCAATTGAATTAGTTCTATAAACCTATCTAAACAAAACTCCACATTGATGAATACATAATAATTGATCTATTGAAGCTAGAAAGATTCTACAACTTCTGGCTATAGAAAAAATTCATTCTGAAGATCTGGGGGCAGTGGACAATGTACTTCTATTCCTAATGAAATTTGGGGAGAAATTGTCACGTAGATGCTTTTCAAATATTTAAAAATGTCATTGCGTCAGGCTCAGGGATAGGTTCAATACGCTGTACGTTTTATACGGAATACGTATGAATTGTATGATACGGCACAAATTTGCCGTATAAAACGCAAAAAATACGGCAAAAAACAATTCCGGCGTCGGAAGATTTTCAGCGTCTGAAAACAACTATATCGCAGCGACGCTGAAAACTTTTTCACAGACGCGAAACCTTCGAAGAACAGACGCGAAACCAAAATTTTTCTACAGACGCTAAAACAACGCCACAGTCAGACGCGGACTTTTTTTTCGACGATTTAGTTGTTTTCACAGACAGACAAAATCTTCCCGACGGAATTGTTTTTTTGCGTCGTTTTTTTTGCATTATTTTTTTCGGAACATCGCATTGCTACAGACGTGTCTGAAAAATGATAAGCGGACGCGAAAAAATTTCCGGCAGACGCTTATCCGCGAAGCTTCAGACGTCCGAATGTCGCACCGATCCTTTCACGATTCTTTCTATTTCGGCACAGCGAAAAAATTTTCCAGACGCTTTCACGAAGGTTTTCACAGACGCGAAGATTTTTCCCTACCGGCGAGGTATTTATACGTTAAATACGTATTTTATTAAAAAATACGTATTTTTTAACTTTATACGTCAGAAATTTTAATTTTGTACGTATAGAACCTATCCCTGGTCAGGCTTTATGCCCTCAAAGTTGCATTTTTTTTTTAGTTTCTTGCAATTACATAAGGTGCATCTAGCACATTTAGTTTGTTAATAGTTTTGTAAATACCTAATGCACTTAAATTATATGGGACTAATATTTGCAATTACATCTTGGATTTTACATACCTGTATTTTGTTGGGGCTAGAAACTATTGTATTTTTACTCTCCTCCCAAAATTCATGGAACCTTCTACATTCATGATGTTTTTGAAATATCTAAAAAAGTGAGGAAGCCAAATGCCTCTTCTCAAAGAAGCCAAAGCCAAACACAAAACTACTTCAATACAAAACATAAAGCCTCACATGGAACTTGTAGGACAGTGTAAGAAATCGAATACAAAGGACAAGGAATCCAATGCAAAAGAAAGTTACCAAATTCATGTTTTCTCCCAGTTTGTAACTATTTGTTTTAATCCTATGCTATTATCATGTGCTTTAATCCTGCGCTATTATCTTGTGCTTTAACCTTGCACTTTAATCTAGCACATTGATACTGCGCTATTATATGTATGCCCTAGAACTTTGTGTTCCAGTAGAGAGATGGCATATGCCTTAAGGCAAGTTGCAATTGCTAGATCTAGCCCGCAAAAAACCATGCATCATATTGCATCTCTTTCTTCATCAACCAGTTAAAAATCCACCTGTTATGGATATCTCTGTTGTTTGCTCCACAGATGATGGAATGAAATGAGAGATGCAGGCTATGGTGGTTTTGATCTAGCATAAAGAGATTCATTTGTTCTATAGAATCTTGTTTAAGGCATTGTTAATTGGAGATGAGTCAATTCCAGTGTACAAGCATATGTTATTAGTTTATATAAATTATAATGTTACTATTGTGGATGAATTGGTTCCGCGTAACCTTTATGTAAATTGTATTTTTTCTATTGTGGATGAATATTTTAGGGTCCCACATGACATGGAGTATTGTATTGCAGAGGGTCCTCTTATTTGCTTATTTGCTTGCTTCATTGTCCAGGAACAAGCTTGTCGCTATTGCCTCAATTCGCACGGGGTCCCACAGGCTACGGATTGAGACAGGTAGATGGGAGCGGCCGCAATTGCCGCGAGAAGCGAGACTATGTGCCTGTTGCCAGTTACAGGTTATTGAAGATGAAAGCCATACTCTTCTGAGTTGCCCTGCTTTTGAGATAGTCCGGAATCATTTTTCGACCTTAGCATTCCATTCCACGCTTCCACAACTTCTCAGCGCACCATCTGGCATGACTTGGCATTATACATACTTGAGGTTCTAGATAAACGTCTGCAATTACTGAGCCCTCAGTAGTCATTATCTAAGCTTGTCTAGTATCATCATTACTGCAAAGGTTTTTCCCTTGAAAACCTTTCGAGGCAGGGGTTTTTTAATCCTAGTAGTAATGTTTATACTAGCCCATTGTATGGGTCCCATGACCTATTGGTCTCCGTGGACGTTAAAAAAACTATTCTATTCTATTCTATTCTATTCTAACCATTCCTTTTCTTTAACAAAAATAGATCGCAATTTTTTCGTAATAGGGGAGCCGCTTCCAAAGTGTCGAATATTAGTGAAGTTCTCATGTCTTTATGCCTTTCATCGTTCACCTTTTACCATTCTCGCGTATAAAAGAAATTGTTGGTTTCTTCATTGCTCCTCAACGGCTTCTCAACCCTTTTATTCCATTCACATCATCCCACTTGCCAATACTAGTATAAATATGTGTCAAGAGTTTATAACCAAGAAAATGAACTAAATCATAGAGACTAACTGCTCAAAGCATCTTTTTGCATTATAGTTTTTACAGACACTTAGCAAAACTATCAACATTTCTTTGGAAATGAAACAGGGTGTAGTTTGAAACAAATTTTCTGCCCCATACAATTGTTTAGATCGGGCCATGAAAATATAGTGTCCATATTTGATAAAGGGCCATATTTTTCTTCCATCATGTTAAAACACACATGGCCTTTAAATGTCAAACCAGCCCAGCTGCATGCATGATACACTTGAATGTAATATCAGTTGGCATTAGGCCCTGATTACACACAATCTGGAATTATTGGATAGTCTTGTTGCCTTCATGATTCATTCCATATGGACTAATCATTGCATTCCATGTGACAATAACATGGGTCGATAAAGAATCAAAGATGCCAAATGCATGGAACTAAATGTGGAAACTTGGGTTTGATCATGAAGCATTGTTGTATGTTTTGAATTAAACTGAATGGAACTGAATGTGATAGCTTTTAGAGGCATACCCTCAAGTTTCATTTTGCAACAATGTTTAGTCCTTCCTGTCAAAAACATTATATGCTTCTGCAAGGGAGCTGGCATACATATCTAGCAATGCATCAAAACATTAAGAGATTGTTTTGAATTTGGCATTTTCCAACATGACTTATTTAGATTGAGTCCATCCAACTGTATAGCAGCCCATGATTAGAAAGGTTAAGGTAGCCATCCTATGGAAAACTTTGTTGTAGCATAGGCTCGTAATGGATGATTATGGCTGCGCAAAGCATTTTAACTGTAGGGATTTTACCTACTAAGAAGGCATAGTAGCTTGGTTTCTCCTGTTAAAGTTCCATTCCCTTTCACACCACTAGGAAAGTTGGACAAAACATTAAATCAAAACCATGATCACTGTTCAACCACCACCTTTGCTTCATATACATAACCAAGTTGCAGGGAAAATGCTACTCTATATTAGCCCATCCCTTCCTTCCTACTCCTTACTTTTTAAATAAAATAATATGCCTTTAATTAAGGCATTACAATTAAAGTTCCTTCTCACATGCAGCTATATTCTGCAGCTACAAGACATGAACACAACAATTTAAGATATAACAATTACAACAATCCATCCCTCTTCCTTCTCGATGCATCTACATTCTGCACCTATTATAAGGCATGAGCAAAACACTCAACTATAGCATATTGACAATAAGAAAGATTCTTGCTCAAGGAAAAAATCAATGTAGCTAACTTGCAACTTGTCATGAATCAACCCTTTTAGATCAGACTGGGAAGGGAAGGGATAAGGTGCATAGCCATTTCAGTGGTTCTCTTGAAACAGGGCCTCCAACGCTGTAATATGACGGCAGTATCTGATACGTCTTGTATAAATGCATGAGTTTGAGACCATAGTCTTGTAAAAAGTGTGTGTTTATTATGGCAATGCTCTTTTCAAACCCACATAGACAAAAGACTTGACTAATATTGATATTGATCCACAACGTAACACGGTCATCCCACACCAGTTCCTATATAAAATAATACCAGGAATATTCTGTTCATCGATGGCTCACAGGTAAGGTAACATTTAAAAAAAAAAAAAACCATAAACCCACATAATGTAATGACAAAAGATGTTGCTACAACATAATACGGTCATCCCACATGGTCACCTTATATAAGACCACAAAAATAAGACCATGGTCATTCCACACGATCACCTTATATAAGACCATGGTCACCTTATATAAGACCACGGTCACGGTGAAGTAGGAGAAGATGGCGAAGATGGCGAAGCAGGATCTTGTAAAAATTGTATGTTTATTATGGCAATGCTCTTTTTAGACCATACGTCCAATAGAGACCTTAAGAAATATCATGTCATTTCTTTGGGTACTTCATTTTTCATCTCAGAAGGAGACCATAGGAAATTGCATGCCATGTCATTTTTTTGGCGATACGAAATGTCATATTATGCCAGAAATATTTCGTTCACTATAAACCCACATAATGTAGTGACAAAAGACTTGGCTAATATTGATATTGATCCACAACGTAACACGGTCAAACAAAGCCAGGAATATGCTGTTCATCGATGGCTCACAGATAAGGCAACGTTTTAAAAAAAAAACATTAACCCACATAATGTAATGACAAAAGACGTGGCTACAACGTAACACGGTCACCTTATATAAGACCACGGTCACGGTGAAGCAGGAGAAGATGACGAAGATGACGAAGCTGTGCCTTGCCGCAATGAAGTGATGTTTCAGAGAACCTTAAGACAAGAGACAAGCTCTTTGCATCCAAAAAATTGCAAATGTGTAAAAGCTTTGTACAAAATAGCAAGGGACTTTTTTTTTTTGAAGAACGTTCTTCAAAAAAAAAAAAAATAGCAAGGGTCTCTCTTTGAAGCGTCAGCACAATAATAAGGTGCTCCAAAAGACAAGAATCCCCAAATGCATTGGAACCCAGTTCGTACTGTGTTTCTGAGCGAATCGTGAGCAAAAAGAAAGAAGAGATCCATCGCATCCTAAATGGAAAAAACCCTAAAACACAGAGAGAGACTTACTCTGCACTAGCCATAACATATCTCCCACACGAATAAATGGGCATTCACAAGGCATATAAAAAGCTCAATTTCGATATTCTTCTGGACATTCGATAAAATTGGAATGATACGGAGAAAATTAGCATGGCTCCTGCGCAAGGAGCCATGCTAATCAAGAAATGGTCCAAATTGTTTTCCCACAGCTCCGATTGTTCTTTTGCTAAAATTCAATGCTTTTTTTGGCAAATGGCAAAGTCTCGTTTATAGCATGCCCACCATTTTTCAATTGTTCTTTGGCTTCCCACCCTTTATACCTTTTGACACCAAGCTAACAACAAAAAGTGAGGAAGATTAGAAGTTGTAGTTAGCGTGGCCATGCATCCGTATGCCATTTTCATTTCTATTCTTTGATGAAAGATAGAAAACTGACCTAGTTTTCTCGCTTTTAAACAAGTTGTTTTCGCAACAAAGGGTTGCCCTCTATGCCAAAGTGCTGAAACCATATAAAGCTATAATGCTGAGGGTTCTTACTATTGTTACTGACATGATTTATGGATACGTTCAAAATGCGCAAGCGCTCATTGCAGTATAATGTTCTGAAAATGTCTAAGAGAAAGCTAGCATTCATTGCCGTATAATGTTCTGAAAACGTCCAAGAGAAAGCTACAGTTCCTGAGGATTTTTTTTTTCTAGTAATTGAAGAGCACGTAGCACCACAGGGGCAATTGATGGGGAGGCAAATCAATAAAATAGTTGTCAGAATTGGAGGTCTATATTCTTATTGTAGTGTATCTCACAAAGTCTCATACAATTGTTTCATTGAGCCTTCCAACCTAAAACGAATGCTTAGGATGAATTCCCATTACGAAAAAACCTAGTATCTAGATCTTTGTCACAGGCCTCCAGATCAAGATCATTTTCATTGAACATAGGCGCTCCGAGCTCTCGAATGGAGCAAGAAGCAAAATTATGACGACGAAACTTGCTACAAGACAGAAAGCTATGACAGAAACTGGCTACAAGTCAGAGAGCTTTGACTAAACTGCAAACTCATGTATATTCCGATTTGAGGGTCAAGATTGTGGAAGATGTTCATTTCCAACGCTGAAATAGGTCCCAAGCAACTACTTCCGCTCCAAATCTGCACCTGCTCAACAGCTCCACCAGATTAGACCTAATCTTGCTGGTCATGAGAATAAACTCTAAAAATCTTATATGATATAGTCATTATTTTTATCAAATAGTAAACGTCAATAAAAACTTATTTGCATGTTTGAGGAGCGTATTGGCAAAGATGGATGATTGGGTTTCTGGTGAGGCCATTGTAGCCTAGAGGTTCGAATCCATTGTAGCCTAGAGGTTCAAATCTTTCCTTCCTTATTTGTTTCTCATTCTAGCCCAATGGTTTCAGTGTGTTAATGGTAGCAACAGAAATGATTTGGGATCCCACTCCTCGCACTTTAAAATCCATGGCTATTCCAGGAAAATACATAGCTAGCGAGATATTCACAGTTGGGGGGCCATGAGTGGGCTATATATTTCTATTCTGATGGAAAAGAGACTGAAAACTTTTTATGTGTATCTGCGTTCAACACACTTTTGAGCGAGGGTACAGATGTGAGGGCTTTATTTGAATCAACCCTTTTATTTCAGACTGGGAAGGGAAGGCATAAGGTGCATAGCCATTTCAGTAGTTCTCTTGAAGCCGGGCCTCTAACGCTGCAACATGACCGTAGTATGTGATATCTCTTGTATAAATGCATGAGTTTGAGACCATAGTCTTGTAAAAAGTGTATATTTATTATGGCAATGCTCTTTTCAGACCATATATCCAATAAAGACCATAGGAAATGCCATGTCATTTTTTTGGGCAAAATGTTAATAGTACAATGCCAGGAATATTTCGTTCATCATAAACCCACATAGACAAAAGACTTCGCTAATATTGATATTGATCCACAACGTAACACGGTCATCCCACACCAGTTCCTATATAAGATAATGCCAGGAATATTCTGTTCATCGATGGCTCACAGGTAAGGTAACTGATACCCACACCAGTTCCTATATAAGATAATGCCAGGAATATTCTGTTCATCGATGGCTCACAGGTAAGGTAACTGATACGCACTAGCACTTCTAGTGCTAACCAACGCACCAAATGGGCGGATCCTTCAAGGAAATCGTTATCCAATGGGCCCCAACCTTTCCAGGCTTTATCCCATACCCCATAGACCATATCAATTCCTCCCCTTCCTCGAGATGCTTGCCCTTAAGCATGTGGAACACACCAATGTTGCCACGAGGAATTGAACCTTGTCTCTGATACCAAATGATACGCACTAGCACTTCTAGTGCTAACCAACACACCAAAAGGGCGGATCCTTCAAGGAAATCGTTATCCAATAGGCCTCAACCTTTCCAGGCTTTATCCCATACCCCATAGACCATATCAGTAACGTTGAAAAAAAAAACCATAAACCCACATAATGTAATGACAAAAGATGTGGCTACAATGTAACACAGTCATCCCACATTGCCACCTTATATAAGACCACGGAAATAAGACCATGGTCATCCCACATGATCACCTTATATAAGACCACGGTCACCTTATATAAGACTGCGATCACGGCGAAGCAGGAGAAGATGGCGAAGATGGCGAAGCAGGATCTTGTAAAAATTGTATGTTTATTATGACAATGCTCCTTTCATACCATATGTCCAATAGAGACCATAGGAAATGTCATGTCATTTTTCTGGGTACTTCATTTTTCATCTCAGAAGGAGACCATAGGAATTTCATGTCATGTCATTTTTTTGGCGATACGAAATGTCATATTATGCCAGGAATATTCCGTTCACCATAAACCCACATAATATAGTGACAAAAGACTTGGCTAATATATTGATCCACAACGTAACACGGCCAAACAATGCCAGGAATATGTCGTTCCTCGATGGCTCACAGGTAAGGTAACGTTAAAAAAAAAACATTAACCCACATAATATAATGACAAAAGACGTGGCTATACTGTAACACGGTCATTCCACACGGTCACCTTATATAAGCATGGTCATGGTGAAGCAGGAGAAGATGGCGAAGCTGAGCCTTGCCGCAACGGAGTGATATTTCAGAGAACCTTAAGACAAGAGACAAGCTCTTTGCATCCAGAAAATTGCAGATGGGTAAAAGCTTTGTACAATATAGCAAGGGTCTCTCTTTGAAGCGTCAGCACAAATAAGGTGCTCCAAAGATAAAAATCCCCAAACGCATTGAAACCCAGTCCCTGTGTTTCGGACCTAATTGTGAGGAAAAAGAAAGAAGAGATCCGAGCACCCTAAATGAAAAAAACCCTAAAACACAGAGAGACTTACTCTGTACTAGCCATAACATACCACAAGAATAAATGGGCATTCACAAGGCATATAAAAAGCTCAATTTCAAAATTTCTGATGTTCTTCTGGATTAGAACAACACGGAGAATATTAGCATGGCTCCCGCGCAAGAATGACACGTATAAATCAATAAATGGTCCAAATTTTTTTCCCACGGCTCCGATTGTTCCTTTGCTAAAATTCGATGCTTTTTTTGGCAAAGGGCAATGTCTCGTTCATAGCATGCCCACCATTTTTCAATTGTTCTTTGGCTTCCCACCCTTTATACCTTTTGACTGACACCAAGCTAACAACAAAAAGTGAGGAAGATAGAAGTTGTAGTTAGCATGGCCATGCATCCGTATGCCATTTTCATTTCTTTCTATTCTTTGATAAAAGATAGAAAACAGACCTAGTTTTGTCTCTTTTAAACAAGTCGCTTTTGCAACAAAGGGTTGCCCTCTATACCAAAGTGTTGAAACCAAATAAAGCTATAATGCTGGGGGTTCTTACTGTTGTTACTATCATGATTTATGGGTACGTTCAAAATGCGCAAGCGTTCATTGCAGTATAATGTTCTGGAAATGTCCAAGAGTTGCCGTATAATGTTCTGAAAACATCCAAGAGAAAGCTATAGTTCATGAGGAAATTATTTTTTCTAGTAAATTAAGAGCACATAGCACCATAGGCAAATCAATAAAAAAGTTGTCAAAACTAGAGGCCTGTATTCTTATTGTAGTGTATCTCACAAAGTCTCATAAAATTGTGTCATTGAGCCTTCCAAGTAAAACGAATGCTTAGGGTGAATCCCCATTACGAAAAAACCTAGTTTCTAGATCTTTGTCACAGGCCTCCAGATCAAGATCATTTTCATTGAAAGTAGGCACTTTGAGCTCTCGAATGGATCTGCAAAAAAAATGACTACGAATGGATTTACAATGACTTCACAAAAAAAAAAACCCGGACATAACTAGTTTGGACAACAATCCTACTAGCACATCAAACTATTTCGGTCAATCCCTCCATAGCATTATCATTCCATCCTATGACCAAGTAGATCATAGTCTGGTGCATCAATCCATGGATAACAGGTTCTTAAACTATTAACATTTTGCAAACCATAAATCATATGAAGGCCATATACTTTCCACATTATGTGGGACTGTTTATGTATACAACTTCCTTTTCGTTTTTAAACAAAGACAAATAGAAAAAGATACGTTTGCATGTCCGATGAATCTAGAAGTGATAGTTATTCCATGGACATTCATACCCATTTCTAGAGACTTAAACACATCTATACCTGTAGGATATTTAATACACTTGTAAACTGATTCTTGTATTTGATTTATCATTTGAAAAAAAGGGGAAACCTTGCAGTCTTCTCATAAACATCCGATCATAAAATATATTAAGGATGGCCAACATACCTGCAAGCTGTACAAGCTTTAATGTATATATGTTCTACATTTCCATTCACTAGTGCTACAGCACGCCCAATTGTATAACAAAAAATATTCCAGGCTTTACCATATGTGCAAATACCCTTTGCCATGGTTTTTGTCAGAAATATGTCCAAAATTTGAGTATATTATCATTGCTGAATCAGCTCATCTTTTAGTGTAGTTATCTTAGACCAGTACATCCGTTTCGACCCACCAAACACCATAACAGCAAAGAAGATACATTAGGAGAAGAATCACCACGTACCTGCAGATTTACAATGACTTCACAAAAAAAAAAAAAAAATGCCTGGATCTGCAGCTCCTTATGTTACCAAATGGGTTTTGGTATCACGATATGCTCCATTGTGTGGGACAACAACAATTGCTTATATCATGGGGCTATCATGAGCAAGGTACACAGGTCAATGCTCAATTTCGAATTTTTCAGCAAGGCTTCCACCACATTTGCAGGAGGTTTACAGGTATGCATATGGTGGCATATGGTGGGCTACTTCTTTAAGGATAGGCACAAGAGCTATGACATGAGTTTTGGAGGTCGTGTGAGAGGCAGAATCAAAGAAGGTTACCTTCTTGGGAGAAGCAACCCTGCGTGTTGAACCCATTTGACCTCGTGTTTGGACAACGAGTTTCTCTTCCTTTTCTCCACATTGTTCTTCATCAGTGGCTTCCACGAGAAAGGCATGGTTAGGAGCTTCCGAGGTGGCTGATGTATTCCACTTTCCCATTTTCAACATGTACTCTTTAACAAGACAGCTATCCTCTTTATGTTCAATTTCTTTGTAAAAGTTGCACACAGGGCCCAAAATGTCCCTTTTGTTACATTTGGGGCAAAGCACCTACTCTCCAGATGATTGTGTTTCAAGCAATAAATGCAAGTGGCCCTGAGTATACTGGTCTGCCATGTATTGATATATATGTTGGACTGAACCTTCAATACTTTAGACATCTGTTTCGAAAACTTCACCAAAGTTTGCATGGTGGATTCTAACTCACTGGTTGCTTTGGCCACCTCGGCGGCTACTTCTTCTTTCAAGGAGGATTTCTTTTCTTTGACAATGGTATAGCATGCTTCTGGTTCCTTCTCCCAATCGGGGAGGTACTAGTCATGCATGTACAAAGAATCATCAGCTACAGTCAGCAACTACTTTGATATCTCTACTGCTTTAGCTAGGGCTTTATGAATAGAATCCAATGAACCTATATCATGTAGCTTACCCATTTTCCTGTATAGCTTGTGATGTGGGTTCAATCCACATATAAAGAACTCCACCAGATGGATGGTTAGTATATCAATCTTTTTATACTTACACTTCAGCTGATAAGTATTAAACCTTTCAATAAAAGCAGGAATACTTTCACCTTTTTTCAAAACCAACGTATCCCATTGAAACTGCAGTGTCGAATCTTTCCATGAAATTGGCCTTGATTATTTCCTAAATTGTCATACCATAGCATTCTTGGTACTGGAACCAACTTTTGGCTTCACTTCTCATAGCCAAATCAAAGACAATAAATTTACTCCCCTTTCTTTTCCATCTTTCTGCATAATACTCCTCAAATTGGATGAGGTATCCATGTGGATTCGTGGTTGCATCATATGTAGGCATTGTCACTGGTAGGTTTACCTCAATTTGATAGGGAGATACTGCTGAGACAATGTGTTCATCAGTCTGGCTATTACTTCCTTGCTCCATTATCCCTTCTTCAGCATTAATTCTTTTTGGAGGCATTACTACAGTGAATAACAAGAAAATAGAAAAATCTCCGTAAGACCTTCAAAAAGATGTTGCACACAAATTGGACACTGTGCAACAACCCTTAGAGATCCCAAGAGATCAGGACCTCCAGATTGGTTGCATCAATCACTCCCCAGATATGATTTTTTTCCTAACATAAATATCCTTGTTGTTGTCTATCAAATGGATACGGCAATGAGAAAGAACATAATCATGCTAAATATTATCAGAAGTTGTAGGATCAATAGAGAACATCAATTCAAGAATGAAGGTTTTTCTGGTCGCTCAAGAGTATTATACCCCATCAGAATATCAAGATGGAGCGCCCATTCTTCACGTTTGTTTTTCCTTTTTTATTTTGCCTTCACCCATTTCGGAATCTCCTGCAACGGATCTTTTTCCTCCACTAGAGTAGAGCCAAATGCCATAAAAGCCATTGTAGAGCCATAAATTTCTCTGTTAGCAACCATTTCCACTTCAAATCTGCACCTGCTCAACAGCTCCACTGGATTTGACCTAATCTTGCAAGTCATGAGAATAAACCCTAAAAGTCTTATATGATATAATCATTATTTTTATCAAATGGTAAATGTCAATAAAAACTTTTTTTTTTTTTTTTTTTTTTTTTTTGGAGGGAAAGGAAGGATTTTATTGATCATAAATTAGAAACATACAAAATGGGGCTCAGAGCCCAAATAGCAAATAGCAAATATCTGTAACATAAAAACCGAGCCAAAAACTGTAATCATATCTTGTCTGCTGAAGGAACACCGTTACAACCAAATTCCACTTGTAGGATCAGAATTCTATGAAGGAGGGGAAGTATGGAGCGGGAGAGAAGATAAGTTCAGTAAGGAAGCCAGAATTGCAGGCAAATCAGGGAAAGAGTGGGTAGCAGAGATGGGCATGGCAAAAGAAGGGGGGGCAATCCAATTAATTTCATCCCAAGATGGGGTAAGCAACAGCAATTCATCAATGGGGACCTGAATTATATCCAATAGTACTCCAGCAGCAGCTTCGCATCTACCTTTGTGGTAGTAATACATTGATCTCAAACAGGAAAACTGATTCTCTGTAAGTAGGCGGTTGTGAGCACCAATAAATTTATGCAAAATGTGTGCATTGTACGCTTCTTTCAGTAAGAATTTGAGCCGAAAGGTCGCTCTTAGAGCTTGTCTGGGGGTCCCCGAGTGATGAACAGGGACATCATCCGGCAGAATGGTCCCCTTGAAGACCTGCACAACACTGTTCAAAAATGCTGCAGTCCACAAAAGAGTTCGGGTCAATGAGGGAATCAAAGCAGACAACAAAGAAATTAGACTTGAAGGATCCCCAAAGCAGCCAATCAGAATCATATTTTTCTCGTTTTACAGCCTTGTGAGCCATAGCACATCTAGTGAGCTCAAATTGGAAGTTGAGCTTCATCCAGTTAAGATCACACTTCTTATTTGCCAGAGCCACATTATTTCTATGCTTTCAGACAATCCATAGAGCGGATGGTTGAGTTAACTTTGGAATCCTGAGGTTGAAAGAATTGAGCAATATTGGAAATGGAGTCTATATCTGGGATTCTCAATTTGGAGCCAATTTGGGACAGCCAACCCCAGAAGTCCTTAATTCTCGGGCACGTGAAGATATATGGCTACCACAAAGAGAGCAGAGAGGGCTATGAACATTCTTGAACTGCCTCTTGATCATATTAGTGTTGCATAAAAGAGCATTGTGAAGGACGAGCCAGACAAAGACTTTAATTTTGGGGCAGGAGTAAGATTGCCAATTCGAGAAGATAGTTTTCTTGAAATTTTTTAAGGAGAGGCCTTTAACTTTGAAATATGTGTCATATTCTGGAAATGTAAACTACTACTGCACCATGGTGACACCTCCATGGCCATGGATTTTACATGAGGTGTTTCGACATACCAGAACTTCTCAACCACTAAATATGCATTCAACTGAGCTGTGCCATAATAACTCCCCCATGGCCTTGTGAATCCAAAAAATTCAACAAGAGGTGCTCCTACTCACCAGGTCCTGAACCGCATTTAGCAGACTGCAACTTCAAACTGCCAAATGGCAAACCTATGAAATGCCCAAAACAATTATGAAATGTGACTATATTCAAAACAATAAAAATGTTGCCACCTAAGTGGCAACACTCCCTTCTCCTGCAAATATTTTACCAAGATGCTCAATGAAACACCACAGATCTTTGTATAGAATGTCAAATTCTGTCACACATTCATCTTGGTTCCGGTTGGCTCCTATGGTCGATATGGGAGCGGCGCAGACACCACATCTTTCAGGGCATTTATTCATCTGCACACAGTGTTATTACAGTGGCCCAGAAAAAGATATTGACAGCCTACGAGTGTTCTTCCCTTGACTCAGAACTGGTGGAATGCAACTGGATTTAGTATCTTCGAATTGATTCTTATCATTAGTCTCCTATTCTGGAGTAAGTATATTGTGCTCCAGGCTCGTGCTCCTGTGGCATTTCTGTGTGATTACACAGTTAGATGAGACATGTAAATTTTGTACTTTTTCTCTGATTAATAAACTTTTTGGCTTTCGTCCTTCAAAAAAAATTTCTGTCACACATTTTTTCTATAAATGGTAGCCCCTGCAAAACCTCTCCGACTCTATCTAAACCCGTTCAGCAAGGCCATCTGAACAGACTCGACTCCTAAAGTAATTCTGCTGATCCAGGCAAAAAAACTGCAATTAACATTGCGTGAATCGAACTCCAAATCAACTGTATCAAAATGTCCAGGAAAAAAATATTTAGCAGAGATCATCTTCTTCAAATAAAACTCCAATCACAATTCTCCTGATTAGCCTCTCATGGATAGGCGGCTTCTTCATGTCAGGCTTCTCCATTCACAACAGGTTTGCGGATTCTTCTACATGCCTTCTAATGAATCAACCTGTATAAGACAACGCTCTTCGAACGATTTGGTTTCGCCTCTTTGTGTCATGACCCACCAATTTGAAGATCCAAGATCCACCTTCTGTATCAAATCCAGTTGGAATACTCTTCACATAATCCCTCTATATCTGCCTTTTTCCTAATGCATTTTTCATGCATAGCCCTTTTTTCATTTTTAATATCCACAGATTATTACTGCTAAGGTTTTTCCCTCGAAAACCCTTTGGGGCGGGGGTTTTTTAATCCTGTCAGTAATATGCTTGCTGCTCTCTTTTTGTTTGCCATAGGCCAATTGGTCTTCGTGGATGCTAAAAAACCTATTCTATTCTATTCTATTCTATTCTATTCTATTGTATTCTATTCTATTCTATCTTGCTGCCATGGCACCATAAACTATAGCATTTAAACTATTGAATGCTGGATGCTGATTTTTCAACATCTTGCCCTTGTAGCTCATCTGATGAGCATAATTATCCTCCCTGATCTAGAAAAAATTCTAAACCTTTTTACAGGTTAGTCCGTTAAATCTGCAGCTTCCTCTATGCACCTAGATCTCACAACTAATCAAACTTGCACATGCCAGATTTTGCAAAACATAGAAATTAGTTAGTCAATTTAGATAACAAAAAACAGGAGAATTTTTTTTTCCACATGAACACAATCTAATCCAAGGTGATGCGAATTAGAAAGCAAAAGCCTGATAATAGAGTAAGCCTGGCTATTTGGATTTGCTTGGATTTGAAGGGGCCATTGCTTGGTCAGATTAATTAGGCTGAAGAACAGGAGAAAGAAAATGGAAGCAAAATATATATGTCCGTAATATGTTTCTATTTTGCTCTTTTATAATAGCATGTCTTTTAAATTTGTTTACTGCATAAGTCAAATATTCGAATATATGCACTTCATTTTCCTATTTCTGTAGAATCTTTAAGAAATCTGATAGGAAATTGTTATACCAAGGCCTAGACTAAGAATGGTGACACGATCTTCTCAGGCATTGCCAAATATATCTCGGTCCACAATGAATGACGATTTGAACCATAATGGAAGAGAATATGGCTCTTTAAAATCCATGGCTATTCCGATGAAATACATAGCTAGCGAGATTTTCACAGTTGGAAGGGCTATTAGTGGGCTATGTATTTCTATCCTGATGGAAAAGAGACCGAAGACTCTTTATGTGTATCTGCATTCAACACACTTTTAAGCGAGGGCACAGACGTGAGGGCTTTATTTGAATCAACCCTTTTAGATCAGACTGGGAAGGAAAGGCATAAGGTGCATAGCCATCTTAGTAGTTCTCTTGAAGCAGGGCCTCCAACGCTGCAGCATGATGGTAGTATGTGATATGTCTTGTATAAATGCATGAGTTTGAGACCATGGACTTGTAAAAATTGTATGTTTATTATGGCAACGCTCTTTTTAGACCATATGTCCATTAGAGACCATAGGAAACGTCGTCATTTTTTTGGGCAAAATGTTAATAGTACAATGCTAGGAATATTCCATTCACCATAAACCCACATAATGTAATGACAAAAGACCTGGCTAATACTGATATTGATCCACAACGTAACACAGTCATCCACACCAATTCTTGCAGGGCCATAAATTTTTCTATTAGCAACCACTTCTGCTTCAAATCTGCACCTCCTGAACAGCTCCACTAGATTTGACCTAATCTTGCAGGTCATGAGAATAAACACTAAAAGTCTTATATGATATAATCATTATTTTTATCAAATAGTAAACGTCAATAAAAACTTATTTGCATGTTTGAGGAGCTTATTGGCAAAGATGGACGATTGGGTTTCTGTTAAGGCCATTGTAGCCTAGAGGTTCGAATCCTCCGACCCAAAGAGGAAGTTTTCTTTCCTTCCTTATTTGTTTTTTTTTTTTTTTTTTTTTTTTTTCTGTGTCTCTGACTTATCATTCTGGCCCAGCAAAAAACAGAAGAATTTTTTTCCACATTAACACAATCTAACCCGAGGTGATGCGAATTAGAAAGCAGAAGCCTGATAATAGAGCAAGCCTGGCTGTTTGGATTTGCTTGGATTCGAAGGGGCCATTGCTTGATCAGATTAATTAGTCCGAAGAACAGGAGAAAGAAAATGGAAGCAAAATATACATGTCTGTAATATGTTTCTATGCTGCTCTTTTATGATAGCACGTCTTTTAAATTTATTTACTGCATAAGTCAAATATTCGAATATATGTGCTTCATTTTCCTATTTCTGTAGAATCTTTAAGAAATCTTATAGGAAATTGTTATATCAAGGCCTAGGTGACACGATCTTCTCAGACATTGCCAAATATATCTGGGTCCACAATGAATGATGATTTGGACAATGTGGCTCTTTAAAATCCATGGCTATTCGGGGGAAGTACATAGCTAGCGAGATTTTCACAGTCTTTATGTGTATCCGCGTTCAACACACTGAAGCGAGGGCACAGACATGAGGGCGTTATTTGAATCAACCCTTTTGGATCAGACTGGGAAATGAAGGTATAAGGTGCATAGCCATTTCAGTAGTTCTCTTGAAGTAGGCCCTCTAATGCTATAGCATGACGGCAGTATGTGATACGTCTTGTACAAATGCATGAGTTTGAGACCATGGTGTTGTAAAAATTGTATGTTTATTATGGCAATACTGTTTTCAGACCATATGTCCATTAGAAACCATAGGAAATGTCGTCATTTTTTGGGACAAAATGTTAATAGTACAATGCTAGGAATATTCAATTCACCATAAACCCACATAATCTAATGACAAAAGACTTGGCTAATATTGATATTGATCCACAACGTAACACGGTCATCCCACACCAATTCTTGTAGAGCCATAAATTTTTCTGTTAACAACCACTTCCGCTTCAAATCTGCACCCGTTGAACAGCTCCACCGGATTTGACATAATCTTCCAGGTCATGAGAATAAACCCTAAAAGTCTTATATGATATAATCATTATTTTTATCAAATAGTAAACATCAATAAAAACTTATTTGCATGTTTGAGGAGCTTATTGGCAAAGATGGACGATTGGGTTTCTGGTGAGGCCATTGTAGCCTAGAGGTTCGAATCCTCCGACCCAAAGAGGAAGTTTTCTTTCCTTCCTTATTTGTTTTTTTGTTTCTGTGTCTCTGTCTTATCATTCTGGCCCAGCGGTTTTAGTGCCTTAACGGTAGCAACAGAAATGATTTGGGATTCCACTCCCCGCACTTTAAAATCCATGGAATTCTGGGGAAAAACATAGTTAGCGAGATGAGTGGGCTATATATTTCTATCCTGATGGAAAAAAGACCGAAGACTCTTTATCTATATCTGCGTTCAATACACTTTGAAGCGAGGGCACAGATATGAGGGCTTTATTTTAATCAACCCTTTTAGATCAGACTGGAAAGGGAAGGCATAAGGTGCATAGCCATTTCAGTAGTTCTCTTGAAGCAGGGCCTCCAATGCAGCATGACGGCAGTATCTGACATGTCTTGTATAAATGCATGCGTTTGAAACAGTCTTGTAAAAATTGTATGTTTATTATGGTAATGCTCTTTTCAGACCATATGTCCATTAGAGAACTTGATATCATTAGATATTTCGCGACAGGCACAGGAACAAGAGATGAAGAGACTTTGTCAGACCATTATCCACTTTATGTCACTTTGGATTGGAGGCACTCTGTGACGTTCCAGGACAGTATACGGTCCCAGGACGTATACTGTACTGCCTCGTCACGCGTACACGCCATCCCGACTGACGTGTACGCCGACATATAGCCAAGTGGGTAGCCCTAGGGGGCAACTTGCTAGAAATGTACATTGGCATTAATGGGCAAATCTCTCAATGTACACATTAATGTGGGCACACATTTCCATATGGACACCTTATGCCAAGTGGGCCATACCCATAGGTGCAATTAATGTGCACATTTTCCAATGTGCACCTTCATTAATGTGCACACATTTCCATGTGGGCACATTTTGCCACCTAGCCATTAATGGCAAGTGGGCCCATTCCCAATTATCCCACATGCCTAAAGGGGATAATTGGAAACCCTAGCCAACCCCTTGTCTATTAAAGGAGAGAAACCCTAAATTGCCCAATTTTCGTTTCTAGGGTTTTAGAACTCTGTTTTGGCTGCCTCAACAGCCAAAATCGCATCCCAGACCCTGCCTGAGAGAGTTGCATCATTCGTTTCCCTTGATTCGAAAGCCAAGCCAAAGGATGGTCGAGCTCAGGTCAGGAGGAGCCACTCAAGGATCAGGTATTTGGCCAACTAGATAGTCTAAACCCTATTTCAGTTATAGAATCAGTAGGTTTAGCCTATTAAATTGGCCATAATGACCTTCTAGATCCCTAGATACCAGACCTCTAACTAAAGAACCTAACTCTATGATATAGATTAGATCTTGTTCTTTAGTTCTCTTATGATGTATGTGGATGATGTATCTCTATGAACTCCTTGTATTGGGAAGGGGGGTAGAGACCTAAAGCTTGGTAGTAGATGCTCCTAGATTAGCCTCTCTAGCACACAATAGATTCGCCTTTGTGTACAAGAGCCACACCGGGTTGTGGGTGAAGGGGCGGGACCGGGCCGAGAAGGAGGTTCTGTCCCGACTCTTGAACGATCCCTCGGTGTGTAAAGCCTACCGGGGATCATTGTGACTAGGTCTCGATGGCTCGCCCGCGCGTGTGGGCAAGGCATGGGCTCGACACCCGTGAAGTGGTGTTCACTTTCCAGTGGGTTCAGTCGAATAAGGGCAGTGGCCCTCTAGTCACCTTGAGTCAGCAGGTAGATCTCTGGAGGGAGCGATCCCTACCTGCCCCATCGGAACTGGGAGGATGAACCCAGGAATAGCCCTTTCGGCTATGCATCCGGCGGGCTACAGTCGGGTCCCAACACTTTTCAACCTACTCTGCAAAGTGTGCATGTGGAGGGGCGGATGGAGTGGACAACCCTATGCCATGTTCTTATGCCGCCCAAATCCATTGCCATGAATTGCATGCGCAATGATCTCTCGGAGACCCAAGCCGTCAGTCATTCCCTTGAGTCTGAGCCTTGGGTAGAACTCCCCATATGTATTGTGCTCACCTTGTTTATGCAGATGTGATGGACCACCCTTCGAGGTGGCTATGTGCTTATGTTATATACTGACATGTATGTTTACGCTTCCGCAGCTAGGTAGACCCTGAGGGAGATGGGGTAAATGACCCCTTCACTCTTCCCACTGGAACCCGCCACGCGTTTGCGGTGTTAGGTGGGGGCCCTATATCGGCATGGAGCTGGTATGGGGATGAACTCTGTTTTGTGTACGGTGAGTGCACCGTGATACAGTAGGGGGGCGCCACACGGTGGTATCAGAGCAATGTTCTTGGTGACCAAGAGCAAAGCACTGACCATGTTCCCAGTAGTACTAACTTGATAGGATCCTTAAACCTCGAAAAATGGGAATTTTTTTTTTTTTTTTCCTCATTTTTATAGTTTTGCTAAGCTAGTAACAGTCAAAATGAATAAAAACGTAATAAGACTAAAATTGGTGAGCCAACATCCAAAAGTAGGGGAGGTCTCACGTCGTCAGCGCCAGACAGATTTTGAGATTCTCAAAATCGTCAATAACGTAGAGACATTCGGCTTTGACACCAAAAAGTTGTAAATTACAATAAAATAACTTGATAATTCTAATTTTAAGCTAAGAATCATTAGAATTGGCATGTTACATGTTTTAAAAGTACAAAATTTAGTAGTAGGTCCCACCCATCTCACACGCCGCCGCCGGGACAGATTTTGAGATTCTCGAAATCGGGGCGAACGCGGTGAGGCCTTGCTTAATTAGGGTTTTAGATATTTTAAGCAAACCAAAAGGTAGTTTAAAAGTTGACCTAAAAATTGACCCCTATAAATAGACCTAGACCCCTCCCATTTCCACGCTCGCCCTTAGAAAAATTGCTCGTGTCCGCCTAAGGCGATCTTCCGGGCGCCAGAGTCGGATCGGCAAAACCGCCAAATGATGGCCCGCACCAAACAAACTGCAAGGAAGCCTAGACGAAGCGGATCCTCCAGCGCCAGCGTCAGAGAGTCCTTCGAGAACGCCTTCTCCATGAAGGCGAATCGTCTTCGAGCGAGGAAGCAGGATCGGACCGGAGTGACCGTACAGAGCTCGTAGAGGACGACCGGCCGGATATCATGCAACAAATCCTCGAGGAGATTGCACAAGAGGAGGGAAGAAGCGAGGAGCAGCAGGAGCAGGCGGACCAGTCAACAGCTCAGGACCAACCCCAGGGGAACACCAACCCACGGGAGGAGCAGCGGGAGCAGGCGGACCAATCAACAGCCCAGGAGAAACCCCAGGCTGAGACCCACCTACAGGAAGATCAGGGAAGAGAAGAGGAGCAGCAGCCAACACTCAGCCCCGCGGAAGAAGCCGACCTTGCACGCTTCATCAGCAAGTATGAAGCTAAAGAGCGCCGCCGGGAGCAGAGGACGAAGCGTCGAGAAGACGACCCGACGACAGCCAGCGGGCCAAAGAAGAGAAAGGCCAAAGCCATCAAGGCAGCCGGCAGGAAAGTTGTGAAGGTCGGCAAGCGAGCGACGGGTCCCGTAATCAACGAACCATCAGGCGAAGAGACCCCGCCTTCCACCGACGACTCGGACCAAGACTACGTACCCGGCACAGATGGAGCGAGTTCGTCAAAACCCCCGCCTGTAGAGAAGGAAGTGCCCCAGCAGGTAGCACAGGAGCAAGAGGAGGCCGGACAGGTGGCGAAGCCCCCACCGTTCCCGACATGGGATAGGGTCAAAGCCCCACGGCCACAACGGGAGGCATATGTGATAGACCCTGTCAAGGTCTATCAGAAGAGGATCAAGGAGCACAACGCTTACATGGCGAAGTGGGAGGCCTACAATGCCTATTACCAGGAGCACAGGGTGAGAACAATCCAAGGCGGACATCCGACAAGAAGCCAAACATTGAAGCCGCCACCACCCAGGCCCAAGCCTCCCAGAGCACCAGGAAAGAAGCGGGCCGGCAAGAAGAAGCTGGAGAACAGAGCCCTCAAGGAAATCCGGCACTTCCAGAGGAGCTACGGACTCTTGATCCCTCGGGCACCGTTCCAACGCTTGGTCCGTGAAGTCATGCAGGAGTACAACACAGACATGCGCGTGACCGATGAGATGCTGTTGTGCTTACAGGAGGCAGCAGAGGCAAAAATAGTACAGCATTTTGAAGATTCAACGGCCTGCACAGTACACGCGAAGAGGGTCACCCTCATGAGGCAGGACATGTATCTTGCCAGGCACATCAAGGGAGAACGCCCTTGAGACTTTTGTAAATAACAGAAATTTTGTTAATATAAAGAATTTTGTGGATAAATAATGTGTCTAATCTAGCTTAATTAAGTCAAGTTATAGAATTCTAGTTTTTGATTTGATAAAATTGGAGTTTTTAAGCAAAATTGAGACGATGTCTCACACGTCGCGCCAGGACAGATTTTGAGATTCTCAAAATCGGGCTGGGCGCAACGTGTGAGACCATGCCCAAAAGTGCCCAAAACAGCTCCAAATCGAACAAATAAGGGGTCAATTCTGCCTAACTCGACGAGTTTAGTGGAATTACAGCCTTCAATCACCCAAATTGATTAAGCCTAGCCCAATTAGGACCCATGTCTCACACGTCGCGCCAGGACAGAAAATGAGATTCTCAAAATCGGTGCAGGCAACGCGTGTGAGACCTCGTGTCATTCTCTTCACCAAATGATCTCCAAGTTGTTGCAATAGGTTCATTAGTTGTTCTTAGCATGCTCAAACCCTAGAAGTAGTCTTCAAACTTACAATTGCATCCTTTAATAGGTCAGAATCACCTAATCTCAGTAAATTCTAGGTCATCCAAAAATTAGGGTTTCCCCATTTTCTATAAATAGGTCCATCATTTTTCATTTGACACCCTGCAAGTTTGCTCTCCACTTTGCTTAGGCGATCTTCCAGCTCCCCGAGGCGCTTCAGATTCGTTTGATACCCCCTTCCTTGCTAGATCAATGGCCACCGCCGACTTTCACCGATGGTACAAGCCCATGCCCATCTTTAGGCAGATGTCAATGACATCTTCCAAGTCTTTGGCAAAGAAATTGGCATCCAAGCTACGTTAAATGCAACCCCAGCATATAGACAAGTCCTAGCAGAATTCCAAGCTAGGGTAGGACCCTCCCTTGTCCAGGTCCCCCCTTGCATAGGCTATTTTGTTCCCCGCCCATCCCTTCAAGCAGCCTTGGGGGATGTCCCCAACATCGCCAAGTACCTGACCAACAAAGCGCAAAGGCTGCCAGACTACATGGTCCTGACAGCCAACAGGACCAAGTACTTCTCCTACACCGCGGCCTTAGCCATCTTCTTATCCCACCGTGCCGAAAACCCAATGGGGGCAACCTCTATCCCTCCGATGGAGGTGGACCCCATAGCAGCGCAGGAAGAAGAGCAGATGCGCTTGCAGTATCAGCAAGAGCAGGAAGGAAAAGACGAAGAAGAAGAGGAGTCCGACGACAATAAGTACACGGAGCTCGACTCAGAGGAGGAACGGCAACAAGCAGAACAGGAGATGGTGAACTTCGAGCAGAGCCGGCAGAACATCAGGATTGCTCCCCCACTCGGGCTAGGTATCACAAGCCTAGCCCCGATCATCATCAACGGAGAGGAATATTTACTCCTCAGCGACATCCAGAACCTTCCCGAGTGCAGGGAGAGGGAGCTCAGATTGGATGAATTACTCCACCAGTTACGGCAGTCGGACTTGGACGACTTCATCGTCCGGGGAACCTCGGACTTTCCGCTCCAAGTAAGGGAAGCCGACACTTATACAGGAGAGTCGACTTCGGATATACAGGCCTACAGCAGTATCAGGCAAAGGATGGAGGAGCAAGAGCTGCCAATGGAGGAGGAGTTCCTCGCCCTCCAGGAACAGATGGGGATCCGTGGGAAGACCACGAGCATTCTAATGCCGAGACCTTCGACACCACCTCCATTAAGAGGAGAAGGAATCGACCTCAGGCGAATCGACACCATAATCGAAGACTACAGGGAGCTCACCGAGATAGAGGTCGACGAATACGCGGGACGACATAGAACAGGAGGTCAATCGAGCGGAGAAGCTTCAACGACGCACAATGACAGGTCCCTGAGGTACTACCTCCCGCTGCTGCTAGATGGTAGAATAGCGGTAATCCACCGCAAGTTCAGCCCCAGAGGTGAAGAAGGAGTGTTCATGCTGATTGCACTCTCGGGCCGGCGGGCATGCTCGTGATAGCGCCAAATGTCGACTATGCCGTCCCCTGGTCAAGAGAGCAATGGCACTTCTGCCTCTTCGACTTCGCCATACCCCATCGATGTCAGGCGAGATTGGCGGTCACCGCAGCTCTTACATCCGACCGCAGGGTAGAAGATCTGGTGAGAGCCTTGCAGGGCGGCTCGTCAGCAAGCATCATCAGGAACTTGCGTCATTCGGTAGGAACGGCCCAAGTTAAAAAGTTCCTTGAGGACAACCCGTCTTACCGGCGATTTCAAGACTAGTTAGACTCTTGATCCCGGAGACTTTTTGTACTAAAATATTATATAATATATGAATATAATCTCTGCTGCACTTTAAATGTTTTGTTGATATATTTTATTCCACAATTATACCAACAAACCATAAACAATGCGAGAGAACAAGTAAAACTAACCATATAGCCATGAATTACTTGTGTATGCAGTTAGAGGCCTAGGCTCAGGCGAGCGACAACGCCAAGACCTTAGGGAAGAACAGACCCCGCCCAGACCACCCCCGGCAAGGAACTTATTCGAAGAAATGGAACCCATGACCCCAGAGGAGGAGATATCCCAGATGAGGACGGACCTTGAACAGATAAAGGCTCTATTAGCCGCACAAGCAGGAGCAGGTTCGGTGGGCAATGCTCAATTGCCACAAGCATCAGCTCGGAAAACGGGAAGGGACAAGAAGAGGAGCAAGAGAAGGAGATCCCCGAGCTCGGATTCCTCCGACTCAAGCTCAGACTCAGACTCCGACTCCGAGGAAGAGGAAGAGCAGGCCCAGGACCGAACAGATGGAAGGCAAAGGAACACTGAAGAGGGAAGGCAGAGAAACACCCCAGATGGACGACAAAGGGACACGTGGCCTCGACTACCGTAAGAAGGTAGATTCCGCACTGGGCAATGTATGGAAGGCCGGGGAGAACAGGTCAGGATTAGAAGCAGAGGCATGGCTGGACGAGATGAGTGAGTACGGCAATGCTTATGGCATGAAGGATAAAGACAAAGGAAGAGTGGCAACAAGCCGAACTCGGCGGGAGCCCTTGACGGATTTGATGGAAGGGTTATGCAAAGGCACATGGCTTAAGCAGGGGATGCTTGTAAGTTCAGGAAGTTTGCTAAAGCCTTCAAAAGCCATTACGCTCCAAGGGAACATAAGTCCAAAGATGATGCAAAATAGTTCTATAGGCTCCAACAGGAAACAAATCACCCGAAATATACGAGAGGAATTCATGAGGTCAGAGGTCAGATGTGCCAAAATTGGGTGAGAAGCATGCAAGAGAAAGCTATATTGAGGGGTTGAATGAGGAGATCCGCAAGTAAGCTTGTGAGGGCAATAAACCCTAAGACAAAGATCGTAAGCGAGTCCAAGGCTATAAGCTTGCAAGGGACGGGACCTCAGAATAGCGGGCGAGAGGCGCAAACATTTCCGGGACAAAGGCAAGGCTGACGGGGAACTATAGCCCTAGAGCAGCCCAATCCAGTCCAAAGCTAGAGCCCCATATAGTGGCAAACTGGGGAAACGGCGGGAGAAGAAGCGGGTGTCCTTCAAGGACAAGCGGGGGGGTCAAACTACTCCAAAGCGGGCGATCCTTTTTTGCGCGATGCCCAAGGAAAAGAGGCAGAGGCATGCAAAAGCGGCTTTGCTTCAGGTGCTTCCAGCCAAAGCCATAGGGACAATGAACCGCCCTTTACGCCATGAGTGCAAAGCCCGGGGAATTGGGAGATTGGGACACACTCGACGACGGCGGCGGCGAAGGCGCGACTACATTCAGTGGTGAGTGTCATATCTTTGCCATAATAGATACAGAGCAAGCGGAGAGCCGATTATAAAGTAATTTCCACGGTAGGGAAGGCTAAGACCAAGTCATTCATAGTCTTGATAGACTTCGGGGAAGTAGCCATAACTTTGCATCCCCGAATGGTTCAAATGTTGAAGTTGAAACACTAAAGTCAAAGCCAAGGCCCGTTGTCTTAGCAAGTGGGGGCGATGAAGGTGACGGCGAGCAAGAGAATTAACCGACATCGACTTGCCGAGGACTAATATCCAAATGGGGCAGAAGTAATGGGCATTGGCAAGTACTGACTTGATTATAGGAATGGAGTACCTTGGACCAGCAGGGGCCATTATCGATTGTGGAAAGCGGAAGGTGACCTTCCCAACACCGACGGCAAGATTATTGAGATAACGTGTAAGGAAGTTATTTCCATCATGCGGTGTATGTCTTCTAAAACTGTTCAAGTGCATCAAGAGTGAGCAAGTGGCATACATTTTCAAGCTTGAGATTAGTGGCGGAATCGGAAGGAAGCAAAGAAGACAAGGTGCTCAACAAGTTTGCGAAGCAAATAGCTAAGCTGATCCACGGAGTTCCATGATCTCTTTCCGGATGAGATCAAGCGGCTCCCTCCTTATAGGGGAGTCGAAAAGATAGATAGCTTTCGAACCGGGAACAAAGCCAACAAGCAAGGCTCCATATAGAATGACAACGCAGGAGTTGTCGGAGTGAAGAAGCAATTGGGGAGTTGCTCGACCTAGGCTTCATTAGACCTAGTGTCTCGCCATTTGGGCGCCCATTCTCTTTGTAAAGAAGAAGGATGGCGGTTTAAGGATGTGCATAGACTATAGGCGGTTGAATAAGCACACCATCAAGAACGGTATGTGCTTCCCAGATCGGATGACTTGATGGATCAACTCCAAGGGGCAAAGGTCTTCTCCAAAAATCGACTTAAGGGGGCTATCATCAGATCCGGATAAAGGAAGAAGATATTCATAAGACCGCTTTTAGAACGCGCGGTATGGGCACTACGACCACGGTAATGCCTTTTCGCTTATCGAATGCCCCGCGACGTTCATGAGGGCTCATGAACGACATCTTCGAGGAGTTTTTAGACACCTTTGTGATCGTATTCTTTGATGACATTTTGGTGTATAGCGAGATCCTCGAGGAGCACGCACAACACTTGAGGAGGGTGCTAGAGAAGTTGAAGAGGCACCGGTTATGCGCGCCAAGTTGTCGGTGTCACCGCGAACGGAAAAGGTGGAGTATCTCGGTCATGTGATCTCAGCAGAAGGCATCTCGGCGGATCCCCGCAAAATTGAAGCCGTCATTCAATTGGTCGGGCCGAAGAAGAATGCATGAAGTCGGAAGTTTTCTGCCCAGCCTAGTGGTACTACAGGAAGTTCGTGGAAGAACTTTGCTAAGATAGCAGCCCCATTGACTTGACGAGGGCGCAGAAAGTGAAAGATTGGGCAGAGAGCATTGGCACAAGAAAGCCCGCTGTGGTTTGAACTGTTGAAGGAAGCTTTAACAACCGCCCGGGCCTTAACCCCCGCGGACCCGAAAAAGACAAGCTTGTAGCGACGAGACGCAAGTAAGATAGCTCTGGGCGAGATTTTATGCAAGAAGAGCGTGTAGTAGCGCATTGACTCGGGGAAGATGAACGACGCCGAAACGCTACCCAACGCGACGCATCGAGGAATTGCTTGCGGTTGTCGGGGCATTAAGAATTTGGAGGCATTATCTTTTGGGAAGGAAGTTCCAATTGGATCTGCACCATCGAGCCTCCGGTATGTATTCACGCGAACCACACCTCAACCGAGGAGAGAAGGTGGATGGAGTTCCTTGAAGAGTATGACTTTGATATAGTCTACAAGCCGGGGAAGCTCAATGTGGTAGCAGATGCGCTTTCAAGGGCCCCCGACAACTAGAGTGCATTGCAATGCAATTTCGACGCTCCCAAAGACTTTGGTAAGAAGATTGAAGAGTCTTTGCCAACGGATGTGGATTTCAAGGAAGTATGGGCAAGCCTCTCGAGGGAGGCTAGATGAGATAAGGAGCGGGGAAGCCTTTAAACATTATAAGAAGGAAGGCAACCTGTTATACCATAAGAACAAGTTGTGCGTACCCGAATCATCAGGTATAAGGAAATTGATCCTCCATGACACGCACAACAGCCCAATAGCTGGCCATGCGGGATTCATGAAAACATATTTCAAAAAGTCTTGCAGCGGCTATTATTGGCCAGGAATGAAGAAGCAAGTAGCTCGCTACATCGAGAATGCCGGCTATGTCAGACAAAGGCGGAGCGACTCGAATTCGTGAGCCTTAGAGCCATTAGCGGTGCCAAACGCTAAGTGGGAGGTGATTAGCATGGAATCACAGGGCTCCCAAGGACCGTAAGAGGGAAAGATGCCTTGATGGTAGTGGTCGACAAGTTGTCGAAGATGGCACATTTTGTGCCTTGCAGGACCACAGATACGGCTATGGATACAGCGAAGCTCTTCACCAAAGAGATCTTTAGGCTTCATGGCATGCCAAGGGAAATTATCTCCGACAGGGATCCGAAGTTCATGAGCGCCTTTTGGCAGGACCTCTTTGCGACAATCCAGACGAAGCTATCCATGAGCACGGCATATCATCCTCAGACGGATGGCCAAACGGAGCGGACCAACAGGATTTTAGAGGACATGCTACGAAACTATGTCTGGAATAAGCAAGGTATGTGGGAAGAATTTATTTACTTGGTGGAGTTTGCATACAACAGCACCAAGCAGGAATCATCCCAAATGTCGCCGTTTATGATCAATTACGGCTATCAGTGCCTAACTCCAGACACTTGGCACAACCCCGTGTCAAAAGTGGAAGTTTCACAGCAGATGTTGGCCGATATGCAGCAGCTTGTGGAAGAAGTTCGAGGGTATCTGCTGGCAGCAAGAAGTCGTCAGAAGAGCATCGCCGACAAGCATCGAACAGTCAGAGAGTTCAAAGTTGGAGATGATGTTTGGCTCAAGATCAAGGTAAAGCAGGCAAAGCTCAGGATCGGGAATTGCAAGAAGCTTGCTCCAAGGTGGGCTGGACCTTTCAGAATAGTCAAGAGAGTAGGCAATCAATCCTACAAACTAGACTTGCCAGCACACCTAAAGATTCATAAGGTCTTCCACGTGAGTTTGTTAAAGAAGCACACTCCAAATCCAGACGAAGTCTTGGACACTCCAACGTTGTTGGAAATGACGGAGGAACAGCTGGAAATAATTCCAGAATTGATTCTTGATAAAGCTTTCAAGAAAACGAGGAGATCAGAATTCCTCCAGTATTTGGTCAAGTGGAAACACTTGCCAGTGGAAGACGCGACATGGGTACTAAAGAAAGATTTAGTAAAACAGTACCCACAGTTTATGGAGCAATGGGACGGCAAGGTCATCTCCGAAGAAATCGGCTCAGGCATGTCGATTTGTGTAGATTAATTCTATGTTAGTTAAGATTAATCTACGCATGCAACCTATGCTTGGTATGGGTCGCATGCGTTGTTACCGATGATGGGACCACTACGGTGATCTCTAGGGCGTGGTGTAATGTCAATGTAGGCATGACCGCGTTTCCGCTTGGTGAGTGGAAGGTAGATTAGAAAGTCTACTACGTCCCCGCGAGTAAGAGCGACCTCGAGAGAAAGGAGGTCATGAAGGAATGCACTCGATAGGAAAAGCACCTCTAGCCCCATATATGCTTTGATAGGAGGAATCAGGCCTTCACGCCCCATATCTGGGGAAGGACCTATCCTCATTTGGGCAACTAGGGTGTAGGCATGAGCGGCATATAGGCATATAGGCTGTCTCCCTCGGCCATAATGGAAGATTCACCCTCTTCCTACGGAGGATTAGCCATGCATCCATGTAGATAGGTGGGGTGGTCACCATATAACCAAAATTTTATTAATAATTAAATGGTACTAACGTAGTGTCGACTGCAGCCAATAGAGCTCAGGAGGGCAAGGAGGTCGAAGATGAAGACTTGCAACACAAATTTTGTTGGAATGTGTTGCAAGGAATGAAGAGTACCCGGGACGTTAATTTTAATTTTGATAAACTTAATTGTCACGTTAAGTGAAATTTTTGAGTAGCCTGTTTTAATGATGTTACGAATTGATAAGTTATTTCATAATATAAGGGCGTGATAATGTCCTAAAAATATTATCTTAAGGTAATCTTAATAAATGTGTAAGTATCATAGTAGTTTATCGTATGTATCAGGTTGATTGCAGGTTAAGATGATCCCAAGGTGGGGAGACCCACGATGCTGTGGACAGCATCATTTCAAGGTGGGGAGAATGTGACGTTCGGGATTATACGGTCCCGGGGCGTATCTTTATCTTGCCACGCCGCATTACGCCATCCCGACTGACGTGTACGCCGACATATAGCCAAGTGGGTAGCCCTAGGGGGCAACTTGCTAGAAATGTGCATTGGCATTAATGGGCACATCTCTCAATGTACACATACATTTCCATATGGACACCTTATGCCAAGTGGGCCATACCCATAGGTGCAATTAATGTGCACATTTTCCAATGTGCACCTTCATTAATGTGCACACATTTCTATGTGGGCACATTTTGCCACCTAGCCATTAATGGCAAGTGGGCCCATTCCCAATTATCCCACATGCCTAAAGGGGATAATTGGAAACCCTAGCCAACCCCTTGTCTATTAAAGGAGAGAAACCCTAAATTGCCCAATTTTCGTTTCTAGGGTTTTAGAACTCTGTTTTGGCTGCCTCAACAGCCAAAATCGCATCCCAGACCCTGCATGAGAGAGTTGCATCATTCGTTTCCCTTGATTCGAGCGTTTCAGCAGGATGGTCGAGCTCAGGTCAGGAGGAGCCACTCAAGGATCAGGTATTTGGCCAGCTAGATAGTCTAAACCCTATTTCAGTTATAGAATCAGTAGGTTTAGCCTATTAAATTGGCCATAACAGCCTTCTAGATCCCTAGATACCAGCCTCTAACTAAAGAACCTAACTCTATGATATAGATTAGATCTTGTTCTTTAGTTCTCTTATGATGTATGTGGATGATGTATCTCTATGAACTCCTTGTATTGGGAAGGGGGGTAGAGACCTAAAGCTTGGTAGTAGATGCTCCTAGATTAGCCTCTCTAGCACACAATAGATTCGCCTTGTGTACAAGAGCCACACCAGGGTTGTGGGTGAGGGGCCGGACCGGCCGAGAAGGAGGGTTCTGTCGACTCTTGAACGATCCCTCGGTGTGTAAAGCCTACCAGGATCATTGTGACTAGGTGCGATGGCTGGCCTCGCTTGCGTGTGGGCAAGGCATGGGCTCGACACCCGTGAAGTGGTGTTCACTTTCCGGTGGGTTGGTCGAATAAGGGCGGTGGCCCTCTAGTCACCTTGAGTCGCCAGGTAGATCTGCGGAGGGAGGCGATCCCTACCGCCCCATCGAACTGGGAGGATGAACCCGGAATAGCCCTTTCGGCTATGCATCCGTGGGCTCTGATCGGGTCCCAACACTTTTCAACCTACTCGCAAAGTGTGCAATGGAGGGGCGGATGGAGTGGACAACCCTACGCCATGTTCTTATGCCGACCAAATCCATTGCCATGAATTGCATGCGCAATGATCTCGGAGACCCAAGTCGCCGGGTCATTCCCTTGAGTCTGAGCCTTGGGTAGAACTCCCCATATGTATTGTGCTCACCTTGTTTATGCAGATGTGATGGACCACCCTTCGAGGTGGCTATGTGCTTATGTTATATACTGACATGTATGTTTACGCTTCCGCAGCTAGGTAGACCCTGAGGGAGACGGGGTAAATGACCCCTTCACTCTTCCCACTGGAACCCGTCACGGTTGCAGTATTAGGTGGGGGGCCCTATATCGGCATGGAGCTGGTATGGGGGATGAACTCCTGTTTGTGTACGGTGAGTGCACCGTATACGAGTAGGGGACGTCACACACTCAGTGGCGTCGCCAAAGGACAGGCGTCCTCCGGGTTTTGGATGCACCCTGAACTATCGGAAGCAAGTAGGATATGAGGTGGTGCTTGAACGTGAGCTACAGGGGATTGATGCCCTCTATACATTGCATGATAAGTGTGAATGGTTGGCGAATGCCTTACTCGCAACAGCCAGTGAATGCTTTGCAGCAAGAAAGCCCCCGCGAAGGGACACTGCGCAATTCCCTCAGAACCCCTGGTTTGACGCCGAATGTAAGGCTCTAAAGAGTCAGCTACACACCATCTTAGATCCACAGCTCCGGCAACAGGCCATTAGGGACTATAAGGCATTCTTGAAATCCAAAAAGCATCGCTACATTGCAGAAAATCAGCAACGCATGTTTGATCTGCTGATGACTGAGCCAAAAGCCTTATGGCGTAGAGTGCTGTATAAGAGGCATCAACCACCTGGCAATGTTACCTCAGACCAGTGGAGACAACGGTTGGAGGAGTTGTATGACCCCCCAGGAGCAATCGCAGAGGTACCAGATCAGCCTAGGAGAAACACTACAGCTTTCAGAGGAGGACATCCACCAGGGTCTTAGGCATCTTGCTAATGGTAAAGCAAAGGACTTGCAGGGACTTCAGGCAGCTGTTGAAATGGGGTGGGCCAACTTTGCTCAGGCTTTGACAGGGATAATCAATCAGGCCATCAGAGAGGCCTCCCACAGGAATGGATAGTTAGCAAGATCACCCCTATTCATAAGACGGGAAGTAGGGATGACTCCACCAACTACCGTATGATCATGGTGAGCCCGTTACTCGCAAAACTTCTGGCAGGTGTGCTAAAGAAGAAGTTAACGCAATGGGCTGAGGATGGTCAGGCAGGTTTTTGCCCTACAATGCACGACGTGACTTGTATTGTTGTTTCGTGGATTTTAAGACGGCATATGATACGGTCCCTCGGGACCTGTTGTGGCAACGCTTGTAGGAGCTACATGTCCCACAGGATTTGAAGAATGCCATCTACCGGCTCTATGACGGAATATATGCCACTTTGCCTGCGTCAGATCACCGGGTGAACAGCACCATAGGTGTTAAACAGGGATGTCCGTTATCTCCAACGCTTTTTGGACTCTATATTGACAAGTTGGAGACCTGGATGCAAGAACATGGAGGTAGTGGTCCGCAGTTGCCAGAGGCATATACAGTAAAACAGTTGCTCTATGCAGACAATCTGGGCTTATTGTCCCATACAGCTAGGAGTATGCAGGAACATTTGGATGCTCTCAGTCAATTCTGTGACATAGCAGGAATGACTGTCAACCAGCAGAAAACTAAGCTGTTGCCAATCCTGTCTGCGCAGCATGATATCCCAGGCTTCTATGGAGGACAAAGGATGGAAGTTGTAAGGACCTTTAAGTATCTGGGAATCGATTTCTCTGCTAACATGCTATGAGATGACTGTGTAGAAAGGAGGGTCAGCGGGGGATGGAAAGCCCTGTATGCAATGCAGAATAGCTGTTACAGAATAGACCTCTGCGATTGGGCACGCAAAGCACACCTGTTCCGAGCACTCGTTGAACCAGTATTGCTGTATGGGGTAGAGGTCTGGGGGCCGGCGATTAGCAAGGGCACTTGGGATAAGCTAGAGAGGGTACAGAAGGCTTTCCTGACATACAGCCTAGGCGTCAAGGACATGGTGCCTTATTCAATTTTGATGTATGAGACTGGCTTTTGGCCCCTGCAGCATTCTGCTATGCACAGGCACCTTGCGTATTTCCATAAGGTTGATAGAATGGATGCACAACCGGGCTCTGTTATTGGCACAAGGGCCACAACGTCTGAAGAGAGTGTGGCAGGAACATTGTAGGGGATGGTTCGCAAGATGGTCCATAGACTATCAACAGATTATGGATATGTCGGATATTGCGGAACAGGAGCTGCATTTGAATGAGCGCTTTGCTACGTCTCTGTGGGATGCGCTCACTCTTGCAAAGCCCAAAACAGAGCACTACCACACGCAGGTTAATCCGTCGTTTGAGCATGGCCCCCACCAGTACTTGAAGGCACATATCTCTACCAAGAAACGGAGAGCTATGGCTACAATAAGGACAGGGTCCCACCATCTCAGAATTGAGACATGCCGCTGGGGTACGGATGGAGGGCAGGGAATCCACCGGCATGAGAGATTATGCCAGTGCTATCACATGCAGATAGTAGAAGATGAACACCATGCTCTACAGGAGTGTCCGGCATATGCACACATCTGAGCAGCTCATGCCGATCTCAGATGCTCTGAGATAGCAATTCATCAACTGCTGGCTTCGCCAATGGTTGCACGTCTTGCGTCCTACATTCTGCAAGTCTCTACCGTCAGAGAGTCCCTCACAGCATAGGGAATTTGAGCGCCCAGATAGGGACTCTGAACGCCTACTACAAGGGTTTTTCCTCCCACATGGGGGGTTTTTTCGTCCCAGTGGTAGAGACACATTGTACATGGTTTCTGTGGTTTTCTTTGGTGTTTGGATGCTTTCCGATATATTGTATGTCTATAACTGTCTCGTAGGCCAGTTGGCCTCCGTGGACGTTAAAATATACTTCCTTCCTTCCTTCCATAGGAAATGTCGTTATTTTTTTAATAGTACAATCTAGGAATATTCCATTCACCATAAACCCACATAATGTAATGACAAAAGACTTGGCTAATATTGATATTGATCCATGTAACACGGTCAGCCCACAACAATTCTTGCAGAGCCATAAATTTTTCTGTTAGCAACCAATCTGCACCTGCTCAACAGCTCCACCGGATTAGACCTAATCTTGCAGGTCATGAGAATATCTAGCATAATAACAGGGGTTTTTTTTGAAAATTTTGTACACCTTTTCCAATGGTTTTACTATGATTTAGAGGTCGTATTGCGTGGAGTGTACTAATGCGTACATCTAGATTGCGCACTAAATTTTCATCTTTTAATTCCACTTTCCTATGGTTTGACCCATGTTTCCATGACATCCAATTTCTTCCATGCCATTTCAACGGTTAAGATCAACCCTGTTACTTTTAATCTAAGGGCTCGTAATTTTTTTATGTTATTTTTCCTCACATCTCAGAGATTACATGCACATGTCGAGCTGCTAGTTTTAGGGTTTCTCTTATTTTTCTAAGTTCTTTGCCCTAGTTTTTGCTTTGGTGATTGTGGATGCAATCCGACCTCCTACTTTTGTGCTTCTGGATTTTTATGAGATGGGCGCTTTTGGTTTCTTTGCCCATCTTTGGTACAACGGCAAAGTTAGACGGCAGTGGCTAGGGCAACAACGGGGCTAGGACAGTCCACCGGAATGAAAAACTCTCATTTCCCTTTTGCTTCTATGCAGGATGGACGATTTACAGCTCAGATCGCAAGATATTCTTAATGCAGGTGTACTATAGTCTCGCATTGTGTTGAGCCTGGGATATTCTAGAAGTCTGCAGAATTTGTGGCAGGTTTTTTTGCCCATCTTTGGTAGAGCAGCGAAGTTAGAAGATAGTGGTTAGAGCAAAAACAGTGGCTAGGACAGCCCATCAGAATGAAAAACTCTCATTTTCCCTTTGCTTCTATGCAGGACGGTAATCGGTCCATTCCATTGCCATATGTTATGTTGTGAATTTTCTATTGCAATTTCATTTGGACTTCCATCAACATCACAAAGCTTGTTTTCTCAGTTCCATCTACCGAAGTTGGTTTCCAGTAGTTGCATTTTGTTGACGCTGCAGTATTCTAGAAGTCTGCAGAATCTATGGGTTATGCGATCATAAAGTAAGCATTTGTTTGCAATGATTTTTTTATTTTCACCATGCATACGCTCTTCTTACCCAAGTTTCTCAGTATCCCTTTTAGCTGCACAATGCAGCAACATTAATCGGTCCATTCCACTGCCATATGTTCCGTTCTAAATCTTCTATTGCAATTTCATTTGGACTTCCGTCAACATCACAAACCTTGTTTTCTCAGCTCCATCTATAGAAGCTGGTTTCCAGTAGCCCTGAATGCATTATGTTTTTGTCATATTCAAGCCATTATCTTATTATCTGAAAGCTTTGAGTTTTGTTAGTGTTTCTCCCATTCCTCATGTGCAATGCCATAGACAAATTAAAAGCTTTTTGTTTCTAGAAAAAATGAAAGAGTACTTTTAATTTCTCAATCAATCTAATGATGCAGGAAGCAAAAAAGAAAGCTGAGGAGGAAGAAAGTTTACACGCTCCTTGTTAGAAATCCAATTCACCACAAGGTTGTAAAATAAGGAATACCTTTTGCTGGTTATATATACATGTGCTTCAACTTTCTCATTTTTAAAATCTTGTGTGCTAGTTTCATAGTTGGAGTTTTAAGATCTTATGTGCTAGTTTGCTAGTTGGGACCGGAAATCAAGAGTATATAGAAGGGAGGAACTCCACGTGAATCCTCTTCTTAAAAATAGAAATCTAGCCTAGCAATAACCAAAGTGGTGAAAGTGATGTCATGTCCTTTATCCAGATGTTATTTTCTTTATAAAGAATGTTATATATTCCTTCCTCAGCATGACTCCATACCAAGAACTCCAAGTCCATACCAACATTTTTTGTAGCATAGAATGTGGATTATAGAATTTATTTTTCATTGCAAATATCTTTCCACGTGACTACATAAGAACATTATTTATAGCGCGGAATGTGGAATTATGGCAAGTTGTTGATCCATGCAATCATCTTGGTATTTCAAACACAATAATAGCACTTCCAATTATGATGTTCATATGTGGCAATATCTGTATATCCGAGTTTTATGTACCATTATCCTTTTCTTTTTTGATGCAATAGAAAACCTTAAGAATGTGATTATAGTACAAAATTTATGTTCTTATGTCGATCTTTTTCTTTTAAAAATATGAATAATTTTTCCAAGGCCCCGAAGGGGCCAAAAAAAATTTCATAACATAAACCATTAACCTTCACACTTATTATTAAATTCCACATGAAAAACCCCTTTGGTTTGGGTGCATATTCACATGGAGGGTGACGTAGGGTAGCGAGAGCCCCTAAAATTATGTTTCACATGTACAAAATGAACACCATATAGTACATTACCTCAAATCTTATAGTATTTTGCAAATCTTCGTATACAGTATGGCAAATTTTGTACATGCATACCCCACAAACGAGAAACTTTATGCACGGTGTAGATCAAGGAATAAAGGGTGCATATGCCTATCCAACAGCTCTCGATGCCCGGAGTCACCCCCCGTGTGAATATGCACCCAAACCAAAGTGGGTTTTCATGGGGAATTTAATTATAAGTGTGAGGGTTAATGGTTTGTGAAAAATCTTATATGATATAGTCATTATTTTTATCAAATAGTAAATGTCAATAAAAACTTATTTGCATGTTTTAGGAGTGTATTGGCAAAGATGGACGATTGGGTTTCTGGTGAGGCCGTTGTAGCTTAGAGCTTCGAATCCTCCAATTCAAAGAGGAAGATTTCTTTCCTTCCTTATTTGTTTTTTTGTTTCCGTATCTCTGTCTTGTCATTCTAGCCCAACGGTTTTAGTGTGTTAACGGTAGCAACAGAAATGATTTGGGATCCCACTCCCTGCACTTTAAAATATACATAGCTAGCGAGATATTCACAGTTTGGGGGCCATGAGTGGGCTATATATTTCTATCCTGATGGAAAAGAGACCGAAGACTCTTTATGTGTATCTGCGTTCAACACACTTTTGAGCGGAGGTACAGATGTGAGGGCTTTGTTTGAATCAACCCTTTTAGATCAGACTGGGAAGGGAAGGGATAAGGTGCATAGCCATTTCAGTAGTTCTCTTGAAACAGGACCTTCAATGCTGCAACATGACAGCAGTATGTGATACGTCTTGTATAAATGCATGACTTTGAGACCATAGTCTTCTAAAAAGTGTATGTTTATTATGGCAATGCTCTTTTCAAACCATATATCCAATAGAGACTATAGGAAATGCCATGTCATTTTTTTGGGTAAAATGTTAATAGTACAATGCCAGGAATATTTCGTTCACCATAAACTCACATCGACAAAAGACTTCACTAATATTGATATTGATCCACAACGTAACACGGTCATCCCACACCAGTTCCTATATAAAATAATACCAGGAATATTCTGTTCATCGATGGCTCGCAGGTAAGGTAACGCTGAAAAAAAAACCATAAACCCACATAATGTAATGACAAAAGATGTTGCTACTACATAAGACGGTCATCCCACATGGTCACCTTATTTAAGACCACAAAAATAAGACCATGGTCATCCCACACGATCACCTTATATAAGACCACGGTCACCTTATATAAGACCACGGTCACGGTGAAGCAGGAGAAGATGGCGAAGATGGCGAAGCAGGATCTTGTAAAAATTGTACGTTTATTATGGCAATGCTCTTTTCAGACCATATGTCCAATAGAGATCTTAAGAAATGTCATGTCATTTCTTTGAGTACTTCATTTTTCATCTTAGGAAATTTAATGCCATGTCATTTTTTTGGCGATACGAAATGTCATATTATGCCATAAAAGCAGAGTTTCATTAAAGTTGGAATTCTGAAGACAAGTTGGAATAATTTTTATATAGTATACCTTGGAGGGTTATGTATACCTCAATACTTATAGTATGGTTATGTGTATTACAAAAGGTTATGTATACCTGTTGCATACTATGGTTATGTGTATTACAAAAGGTTATGTATACCTGATAACAATAAGATTACAATAAGATAACAATAAGAGTACAACCAGATTACAATAAGATAACAAGTACTATTATTTTACTATTACTTATATTACGGTTATGTGTATTACAAAAGGTTATGTGTACCTGTTGTATACTAACACAACCAGATTACAATAAGATAACAAGTAATATTATTCTTCTACTATTACTCACGAATGATGGAACTAGCGTAGCTCGCCCGGAGATCCTTTCGATCATGAACATTTGATACTCCCTATTCCACGGGAGATGGATGATAACATCGACGGGATCGGGATAATGGCGAGGATTGAGAGCAACAGGTGGTGAGCAGGTCTTCAAGCGGTATATCTGCATTTCATGCACCGCTTGAAGTCCTCATGATTCATCTTGCAAGTGATAGAATCACGTTCAAGACCGTAATAAGTCATAGCTAGGCGGAGGCCAATGTTGCTGCACTCGGCAATTTGATGTATATTTATACCCACCAAAATTATTGATGGTATACCCACCAAAATTATTGATGGTATATACTCATCAAAATTATTGATAGTATATACATAGAAATTATTGGATCATATACATGTATGGTACTCGTGATAAAGGCAATGAACACCAATAATTCACATCAATAATTTTACTTCACTATAAAAGCAGCTCCATCAGGTGGTAGAGCTCATTCATCTCCCATGGCTTCCTTGCCTGATCGTCCAGAGAACATCCAATCCTTCAGGTGCTACCTTAGCTATAATGATCTGTGTGAATGCTACGAGAAATGGTATCAAACTTGATCCATGGGCTGCGGTCCAAAGCAGATGGTCCCATGAGTGCTTGCGGGAAGCTCACTTTCGTGTTAAGGTCCACCTTTATTGGCTTCCCGATCGGGAGATCTTTTGAGTGAATAGCATCACGTGCTTTGATGTTGATGATGAGTGAATCAGATCCGCTAAGGATATAATAATGACATGAGTACCTATGAACTATGCAAATTTGTCTTTTATTTTCAATCACACCTATATTAGTCAAGCAAAGAATGACGAAAGTGAATCATCTATGATATGTATACCTAATATAAGCACTTATGATTTGTGTATCACATTAAGGATATATATAATATAAGCATAGTGAATATTAGTTGATGTATAGAATCTGAAAGTACATGATAGAATCATACCGCACGAAAGTACATGATACTTGTATACGCTCAATGATGGCGCTCTGATCCACCCCAATAATTTTACTTCACTATAAAAACAGCTCCATTAGGGGCTAGAGGTCATTCGTCTCCCATGGATTATTTTCCTTCTTCTATTCACCACATCGAGGCGATCAAGTGCTCGATGAGCCACTCTGATCTTGTTGGTTGCCTAGATAGGCATCTTCTTCTTGATCCCTACCAGAAGAAAAAGCTTTGGGGCCGAGATTCATTGCCCTGCGTCAATTGCGTGTTATGATCCATCTGATATGGCTTCCCGAGCGCATGAGCTATGAGATATCGGGGATCACTACTACTCTGAGATCCCGAAGATGATTGAATCACACATTCAACATATAAGCACTTTCGACCATCTTATCTATGAATCATGTATGCATTTATATATTAAAGATGTAAGCGAGTTATATATGATCACAAATATAGTAATGTTATGTATTAAGATGAAAGATATGTATTACAAGTACAAGATCTCATGTATTAAGATGAACAATGTGCTATGTCTTTCCACATGTCTATAATATATTTGAATTTGACTGTTTTGACCTCTTGCCATTGGCATCCCTGCATAATGAATAGCATCTAAATTTTCATACCTTGAAGGATCGGAAGGATTAGGCCGCCAACGCTTAGTCAAAGCGGTCTTTGTAGTCCCCCTCCAAGAGGCTTCCACCACGATACAAAAATATGGCCAAAATATGTAGATTCCGGATCAAGAACAAAGCATTCTCCCTCCGCATATCCTAACCAAGTGGCGGTGTTATCATCTCCGTGTCCGACTAGAACAAACATACCCTTTGTCACATGTGCGTGAGGATCAAACTCTTCAAGAGGCAACACCGGACGACCATCCGACGGGCCACAATAAGATGGTAAAGGTCGCGGTGACCAAGGCAGATATCGTCGACCTACGGAACAAATCTTTGTTTGTTCTAGAGGAGCTTGTCTTGTTTGTGGCCAAAATGCATCATTTTGAGGACGCCTGAAGCAACATCCTCCAAAGAGATAAGAAGTCGGGCTCCAATACTCAACACTTGCCGTGTATTGCCTTGCAAACAAGCTACTTTCTTGATTCTTACATATGTCCTTCCATAGGGAGATGTATTTGTTGATGCTATCCTTCAACCCTGGAAGATCTTTCAATGTTGGTCTAGGAGGAATATTTTGTGGCACACCACTTGGTATCATTGGCTGACCATGTTCATCCTCTTTCCACATTCTAACTCCCGGAGAATCTGGCTGGAAGCCCTCTTTATGTGTAGGACGATTTTGTATTGCATAACAGGCCAATCTCCTGCCATCTTAAATTTGAAGAGCAATGGTTCAGTATGCCCAACCAGGCGTTGGCCCTTATCAGGGATGAATCCCTTCACAAAATCCTTCCAATTTGGAACTTCATCAATAAAGTATGGAATTGGGGATTTTGCATTGCATTTGCTAAACAAGTAAAGTAGCTCGTAGTGTCAAAGCATCAAATTTAACTCATCAAGGTTGAAAAATTTCCAAATAAAGCATCAATATCATCATGGGTGTGGCCGACCATCATAAAGCCCACTTGGATCTCATCAAAGACCTTAAGCCAAGTCAAATAAGATAAGTATGAAAAGACATACCTATTTTTGTTTTGCCCCCTTTGCATTATCAAGTTGCAAATAGAGATTTCGGGAAGAGGGTTGAACACCTCAGATTCGTTGTAGTTGAAGTATTTGGCAATACTTCTCCCATGGAAGCAAGTTTGTTCTTCAAAGGATTGATGTCCTTGACTGCTTGCATCCATTTGCAATCTGCAGGCTTACTTCCACATAAGTCACCTATCTTGTCCTCTTGCACCAATTCCAAGTTATGCAATATTCTAGAAAGTGAACCAATGTGGAAGTTTGAATCATCTTTCCATAAATCAAGTGAAAATGACCATAGGCACGACCACCATGCCCATGAGTCAAAGCTCTGTCAAACTACTCTTCAAGCGATCACCTCTCCATACGATTTTGCTAGATGATGACTTCTAGGCACTAAAGTCTTAACCGATCCATCTTATCATGTATTATACATAGATGATTTTCGAGGAGACCGCTGTGTGACAATGCTCTCCAATGCCAATATTGACTTTCTCGCAAGAGCGTTGCTCTAGCATATGAGACCGACGTTGAATTGCAAGATTTCGTCTCTCTCTTGTATCTTTTGTTTTTTCCAGCTTCTGCTTAATTACCACGCAGATGTTGCATTTAGAGAAGGCTGTATTTTTTGCAATGCTAACATCCGGAAATTCCCTTTTCCATATACTATAAAAAGAGTTCAAGGCTACAGGTTGTTCCCGTAAGCTCTTCAACGATCGCTCCAACTTCTTTATGTATAAGCTTCTTATTAAGAATGGAAGGAAGCTTCCGTGACATTTTCTCTTACATCATCTCTACCTCTTTTTGCTCCTATGGGGAATACTTTTCAAGATTCTCCGAATGAATCTGTCTAGCACACATTCGGTGGCCGATGTAGTGGATCCGGGCTTCTTAGAGCCAAGATTACCATGTTCGCCTACCTTTGCACCCGCTTCAAATCTGTTTCTCCAATTGTAAAATGTTGACTGACTGATACCTAAAGCCATGCGCCACCCAGCAATTCCATCCCCTTGAGCACTATCCTGTCCTCTCCTTCTCCTGTGTAAGTCACACTCAGCACGTCAAAAAAATACGTAACCCTTGCATTGTATGGTTGAGATAAAAATTCTTTTCTTAATTCACATACTTGATGCTTGGTAAGTTTCTTGTTGCAAGTATTTTTGCAGCAGCTTGTCTTCATGAACTTATTGATTGAAGTTGTGGAGCATAGCCTTTCCTCTTTGCTCTTTCCCTTGGGTTGTCTTGGAATCCTATGTGTGTAAGTATACTTCCTTTTTCGTTTGAATTGAGCCTGAATGTTGTCCTCAAAAGATTCTATTTCCATATCCTCATTTTCTTTAGCTTCTCGAGCTTGCAGATGTTGTGAGACAGTCCTTCCATCCTGCAGCATCACATCGCTATTTTCCCATTGTACAAGGTAATTTTCTGCTGGCCTTTCTGCACAAGCATGACATTTGAGATCCTCTGTAATTAGTGCAGGAAGGATCTTTCCCACACAGAGCCCCACCTTTGAGTCTCCTAAAAATTCATCGTCCAACAAAGCATCCCGGGATCATGAAGACAATTATGGCCTCTGCATATTTACTTCGGTCACATGCATGAAGAATGTGGCAATGCTTATCCAAGAGATCAGTTCTTGAGAAACTAGGTGGTGGTTCATCATCATCTGATGCTATCCTGCGAGGAAAACGTGTACCTAGATCCAATCTGTAGGATCAATTTCTTCATCTGCATCTGACATTGCCTCTACAGATTCTACAATCGAGGTCAGTGATGGAGTAGCTAAATCAATGGCATGATATCTTATATCTTGCCGAGGCCATTCGATAAACGTGCCCACAGCCTCTTCAATGTTGTCAGCGCCATCACATGGAATCGGAAGGATGTGGGTAGGCACCACAGCCTCGGTAACTTGCACTGCTACGTTGAGTGCGTCAACATTCTTCCCATGGATGCAAGTTCTATTCACCAAGACACCCTTACCAACCACAGTATTATTACTGACAAGGTTCACCATATTCTCTCGTGGCCGCCATCGCTTGAAGGAGCCGGAGCAATCGACAATCGAAGTCGATGATGTTGTGGAGGGACTACTAGGCAAGTTCGGGTTTCAGTATCGACGCGTTTCCGATGAGTAAGTTGGGGCTCCTTCACAAGTATTTCACTTGATTTGAGGCCATTCGATAAATGTCCCCACGGCCAAAGAATGTTATCCGCTCCCTCACACGGAATGGGAAGCACATGGGTGGGCACTATGGCTTCAAGTGACCTCCACGACCACATTGCACCATGGAATGTTCCTGCCATGCAGATGGCCTCTATGCAATTCATGTCCCCTGGCAACTACCACATCCCCATCGACAAGATTACGCAGGGGCCTTTTCCTGTGAGAATCAATACACATATATATATATACTTGTTAGAGACATGCAACCCTCGATGACATATACTTAGTGAAAATAGCGCGAAAATGTGAAAGAAATTATACGACATGAGACAAATGGGCATTTGCTCCATTTATTTAAATGTAAGCAAATCAGCGCCATTTACCTTGAAAAGAGCATTGCGCCATTTACCTGTCAATGGGCCATTTTCCTTGAAATGGCGCAGCTGCTCCATTTCAAGGAAAATGGCGCAGCTGCTCCATTTCAAGGAAAATGGCCCATTGACAGGTAAATGGCATCTTTATTCTAAATGCTATATCTAATAGCTAGAGTTATGGATTCCTATTACTACAAGATTCAGCAAGACATCAATTGTTGAGAACTTATCTACTGAACAAGATAGAGAAGATCTACCCTTAAACATATTAAAATATTTAACATCCTACATCCTACATTAAACATACTAAAACATTTTACTAGAACTGAATAGCCTCTAACCTGGACGTCATTGACGATTCCGGATCTGCCATATCAGAGAATGCGCCTGAAGAATTTGGTCAAGCGCCTGAATAATCTTGACAAGTCTGGACAAGCGCTTGGAGAATCTGGACAAGCGCCTGAAAAATGAAGACGAGCGCCACTGGAATGAAGCCAAGCGCCTGAAGAATGAAGCCGAGCGCCTAAGAACGAAAGCCGCTACCAAGAATGAAGACAAGGGCTAAGCGGCTGCAAAAGAAAGACAAGCGGCCAAGCTGGCAACTGCTGCTATCGACTAAGGAACCAACGTCTAAGACGGAATAGACGTCGGAGAAGCGCCCTGCTTTGTCGACCAAGAGATCTCAAGCGCAAAAACCTACGAATATTGAAACGAGGACGAGGTGCATAAAATCGCAACCGTCTGAGTCGAAAGTATAGCTTTCTAATGACCATGTCCGCCTCCCCGACAGCCAGACGAAAAGGCCATTATGAAGTGGACTGGCGGGCAAATTCAAAGTTCAAAATACGCAAGGCAAATTCAAATTTCAAATTTGAGTGGGAAGGCGGGACACTGGCGTCTTGGCGGAATGACTTAAACTACCTAAGATTTATAATGGCGAACGGGCGGGAGAAACGGACGGGCGGGAAAATTCAAAATTTTTAAAATTTGTAGAGACGGACTTGCGGGCGGGAAAAATCGAAATTTTCAAAATTTCGAGACGGACGGGCGCGCAAATTTGAAGAGACGGGGGGGCGGGTAAAATTGGTTTTCTTTTCTTTCCCCCGACTTTTCTTTTCTTTTCTTTCCGTCCAATTTTCATTTTCAATTTCATTGTTCTTTTCTCCCGCCTCCGCCTTCCGCCTTCCGCCTTAGCGCCTAGCGCCTTGCACATTCTCTCTCCTATTCAACCATCTTCTCTCTCTAGCGCCTGTTGATCCGGGAGCGCTCGGAAAAAAAGTGGAGTAGGATTTATACGGTCGTGTACTTTTATACTTTTATACAATGGCGCAATCTTCGATCAAAATCCAGGAGCCAGGCTCAGGTTAGTATCTGTTGTTTCTTAGGTAGTGTCTTAGGTAGCTGAAGTGTAGTGTCTTAGGTGGCGAAATGGCGGACGTGGCCATTTCATTTCATTAGGAGAGGGTGGGTTTGTAGCAGCCTTTTCCTCCTATAGTTTGTGAAATGGCGCAGCTGCGCCATTTCTATAATGTCTGTTAATATTCTTGTAGAAGCGGACCCATAAAAGAGCAAATGAAGACTGCCGCCATTTAGACTAAATAAGCGCAGTGTGCCATTTAGACTAAATAAGCGCCTTCCATAAGCTCTTTATGGGTCCCCTTCGAAAACCAAATGGAGCAAATTTGCGCCATTTAGTCTAAATAAGCACAAGCCATTTGCTCTATTATATAAAAAGCTAAATGCGGCCCGGCGTTACATTTTAGACTAAATAAGCGCTTTACCTAGCCATTTAGTCTAAATCTTGGATTTACTGTTTTAACTTTCTAGCACATGCCATTTCTCTCACCATGCTTACCTCGCTTGGCAGCTGGTCTAGTGCCAAGAAATGGAGCGATGGTGACTTCGAGGAGCATAGTCCTCATTTGGAAGGTCTTGGTGTATGGAGATCGTTAGAGCCATACCCTTGATCAAGGCGTGGACCCAACCAAGGGAGACAAGAGGCGAGAACTTTGCCTCCTTGTCAAATCAGTACAGTGAAGAAGGAGCCTCAACCGTAGGGCCCGGATGGGCATCATTGTCAACATGAGAGAAGTCAAGAAACAAGGAAGACTTGACTTTCTTGGTTGCACGATGGAAGATCCGGTCGATGGCAAAGATTGATCTCTATTGCATGGATTGGCGATTACTTACGAGCCCCGCAATGATGGAGTCCAAAGATGAAGGACCAAGCACCGCCGGGCCAAGAAAAGGTTGGCACGCCATCTTATGAGTCCGAGAGCAAGCGAGATATCAAAGGCACACGGTAGAGATCCTCAAAGGATTCAAGATTCTCATGAGCTGCCATGGACATGTCCAAAACTCCCGGTCCTACATTGTAAGAGCTTAAGCCTCGTGCAACATGCCGCCAGAATGGATGCCAGATGGTCGGGCTGGGAGAGATGCGAGAAAAGGTGTAAAAATTAAAAATGCCACCAAAGCTGGCAAAGGAACAAAAACAGGTGGAGGTGGTGATGTACACAGGGATACAGAACAAGAAGAAGGACGAGAAGTTGAGAAAGGGGAGGGACATAGGGATGAGAAGAGGGATGAGACGGAGGCTCACAAACATGATTCTCCCGTGAAGTCCACTGAGAAGCCCGGCCGATGAAAAGCCGGCGATAGTGACCGCAGACTATTAGTGACAATAAGGAGGCTACAAAGCACATAAGAAATGTAGCATCCACAGCAGATAGCACTCCAGCAAAGAGAAAGCCAGAAACCAAAGCACAGATAAGGGCAAGGAAATTACAAAAGATTGCAGATCTTGAAGTGCCCGAGGAACTAAAGATGGACCGTGACGAAGAAGAAGAAATGGCAGAGGAAACACTAAAGAAAATACAAAAGCACGGCCACATGTTCCCCCTTGGAGTCACATACACCAGAAGAATATCTATCTGGGATCTAGAAGAGGCCCCACCTAATATGACCGCCAGGGTTATTAACCCCGAGCATGTTAGGAGGCTCTGCAAATCATTTGCTGAGGATCCACACCCGGTATTCACTCCAGCAGATGTAGTGCCCTTTGATCCGGATACAAAGGAGTTGCTGAGCTGGTCACAGGAATCTGACTTGATTCGGAAAAGATTTTATATTATCAATGGTAATCATTCGGTCGCTGCTGCTCAGCTCGTGTGCAGTAAGTTGGGGACAGAGGATGCTAGAGCTGAGCTTAGCAAGATCTATGTCTATAGAATATGCAGAGTTCTTTCTGGAGAGATCAGTGACCTGGACCTTCTTCAGCTCAGTGTGGATGTGAATGATATAGTAGCAAAGACTGTCTTCAAGGAACCATATGTGGATCAGATCCACCATCTTCGCAAGCAGTACCAGGAATGCGGAAGACCAGCCCCTGCTGGTAAAGGACAGTCAAGAAGTGACGAGTACAAGGTATGTTTACGTCTCCTTACCCATTCATTTATCGAAATGGCGCAGCTGCGCCATTTGAATTGAAATGGCGCAGCTGCGCCATTTCAATTCAAATGGCGCAGCTGCGCCATTTCAATTCAAATGGCGCAGCTGCGCCATTAGATGTAAATAGCAACATTTGAAATTCTAAAATCGCCAGCTCTCTTGCAGCACTACCTTGAAATGGCAGACAAGATTCTGAGGGGCAAACACACGAAGGATGTCAATCGGTTTGTCTTCATGCCAGATGATGTCTATGCACTCTTCCGCCAGATGTGGAACAAATGGAGGAAGGGAGAACTTAAGGACAACAGGGGTCAAGCTATAGTAATCAATTTTGCTAAAGACAAAGATTACTTCAGTGACAACTACCTTAGATGCATGAGGGGCTTGGACTATGATGATTGTAGAAAGGTCCTCGAAGAAACTTTAAGCGGGGATATATACGTCAAAGTCACCTCAGATTACAAAGGCGATAATTTCTTCAAGACGAGTATGAGAACTTAAGAGTACTTGCTTACATGAAGAAGGAGATACATCGCACTTCATTGCAGATCGATTGGCACTAAGTACAAGAAATTCGAGGACCTAAGGAAAGCCACAGACCACTTCTCAGATTCTGCACTTCTGGTTTGGGGGGTATGCCACCATAAGTGGGTACAGGAAGGAATACTCAAAGAGGGAGTTCATGGTAACATGCCATTCTCCTTGGCCAGGTCCATTCGAAAAATCCTTCAGCCTGAAACAGAAAAGGCCCTGCCAAGATGGTTTGTGGAGCATGTCACTACCGTGGGGATTCCGAACGAACGTGCAGTTCTACCTCCCAGCATGATATGTTTAGATGCAAGGCAGACTTACTCCGGCTTTGGAAAAGTGAGATCAGAAACAGCGTTCTTCAATAATGTCTCACGGATGACGGACCAAGAGACATATTGGATTCTATGTTTCGTCGGGCCGAGCATAACTTACTATTTGCCGGCGCTTTGAAAGACTAGAATCCGTGTCTAGAGTGTTTGTAGGAATCTATGAAGAAGAGCCGGAGCTACTGTGTGGTTCAGGAATCAAAGAGCCACAAGCTCTTCTATTTGCTACGAGGATTTCGCATGCACGGGAGAGCCCCCGACGAAGACACGGACCTTAGGCTATTTGGCGACCATCCTAGAAAAGCTCCATAAAATTCCTCCTATTCCTAAGGAAGCCATCGGAAGTGAGGGCGATGTTATGGCTAAAAACTCATGCAAGACAAAGGTTTAAGTGGAGTTGGCGTGGTATGGAGGAGAATATCCGGTGCATAAACAGATTGGTCCCAGAATCAAGGCGTTCTACCTTGTTGATAAGCTCGCCCTCAAGGTAACATTGTACTAGATTTCTTCTCTGGTGGAGCCTTTCTAGGGCATCCCTTCATGTAGGAAGAATCGATTGTGACATACGAGCATGAGTTAGGAAAGATGAAATGCGAGCGAGGCATTACGGTAGGGTCGAGAACGTCATGTACCCCGGCTTGACCCAAAGGCCATTGACCAACGCCAACGGAAGTCTTGACTTTGCAAGATGGTGAATCTCGAAGGGGGCAGACGAAGAAGCTTCTCATGAGAGAAAGGTGAGACGTCGCCCAAGCTGGAGCAGAAAGCGGGATCAAATTGACCGCAAATAAAATTAACCGGATGATTATGAGAAAGTCTCGATGAACACTTCGCCAATGACTATTAAAAAAAAATTACGTGTTTTGAAAAATTGTATCTTATATAATATTTCTATTAATATATATATCTACATGGTCTTCGAAAATATGTGTTATCTATAGCAAAATGGGCGAGAGCACTATTTGCTTGGTCTTCACGTTCACGCAAATAGCTACCCGCACTATTTGCTTTCGCTCTTAAATAGCGCTGGCGTCGCACTATTTGCTTGCTTTCACGTTCAAGCAAATAGCTACCGCACCATTTGCTTCCTTTCACGTTAAAGCAAATATCGCGTTTGCGCTTATTTGCTTTGTGGTTATTTCTAAGCTAAAGGGCGGCCGCGCCATTTTGTTTGCTTTTTGGGGCTTTTTTGGCAATTTAATATTTGCTTTTGTGTTTCTCGGGCCGCTTTTCCTCATACTTTCCAAGTAAATGGCGCCATAGTTCTCTTCCTGACAACTAAAACCGCGCTGTTTTATATTAAATGTAGCGGTTTTTGCATGATAACTGGTTTCTTTTTAAGCAAATAGTGCCATATCTAGCCATAAATGTGTGATAAAACAGGGAAGAAACTGATTTCACGAGAAATTGGAATCACGAAATTTCCAACTTTAATGAAATTCTGCTTATAAATATTCCGTTCACTATAAACCCACATAATGTAGTGACAAAAGACGTGGCTACAACCTAACATTATATAAGACCACGGTCATGGTGAAGCAGGAGAAGATGGCGAAGCTGTGCCTTGCTGCAATGGAGTGATGTTTCAGAGAATCTTAAGACAAGAGACAAGCTCTTTGCATCCAAAAAATTGTAGATGCGTAAAAGCTTTGTACAATATAGCAAGGGTCTCTCTTTGATAATAAGGTGCTCCAAAGACAAGAATCCCCAAATGCGTTGGAACCCAGTTCGTATTGTGTTTCTGAGCTAATCGTGAGGAAAAAGAAAGAAGAGGTCCATCGCACCCTAAATGAAAAAAACCCTAAAACACAGAGAGACTTACTCTGCACTAGCCATAACATATCTCCCACAAGAATAAATGGGCATCAAGGCATATAAAAAGCTCAATTTCAAAATTTCTGATGTTCTTCTGGACATCCGATAAAATTGGAACGATACGGAGAAAATTAGCACGGCTCCTGCGCAAGAATGACACGTATAAATCAAGAAATGGTCCAAATTTTTTTCCCACAGCTCCGATCGTTCTTTTGCTAAAATTCGATGCTTTTTTTGGCAAACGGCAAAGTCTCGTTTATAGCATGGCCACCAATTTTCAATTGTTCTTTGGCTTCCCACCCTTTATACCTTTTGACACGAAGCTAACAACAAAAAGTGAGGAAGATTAGAAGTTGTAGTTAGCGTGGCCATGCATCCGTATGCCATTTTCATTTCTTTCTATTCTTTGATGAAAGATAGAAAACTGATCTAGTTTTCTCTCTTTTAAACAAGTTATTTTTGCAACAAAGGGTTGCCCTCTATACAAAGTGCTGAAACCAAATAAAACTATAATGCTGAGGGTTCTTACTATTGTTACTGACATGATTTATGGATATGTTCAAAATGCGCAAGCGTTCATTACAGTATAATGTTCTGAAAATGTCCAAGAGAAAGCTAGCATTCATTGCCGTATAATGTTCTGAAAATGTCCAAGAGAAAGGTACAGTTCCAGAAAAAATTATTTTTTCTAGTAATTTAAGAGCATGTAGCACCATAGGGCCAATTGATGGGGAGGCAAATCAATAAAAAAGTTGTCAGAACTGGAGGTCTGTATTCTTATTGTAGTGTATCTCACAAAGTCTCATAAATTGTGTCATTGAGCCTTTCAACCTAAAACGAATGCTTAGGATGAATCCCCATTACGAAAAAACCTAGTTTCTAGATCTTTGTCGCAGGCCTCCAGATCAAAATCATTTTCATTGAACATAATAGGCGCTCCGAGCTCTCGAATGGAGCAAGAAGCAAAATTATGACGATGGAACTTGCTACAAGACAGAAAGCTATGACTGAAACTGGCTACAAGACAGAGAGCTTTGACTAAACTGCAAACTCATGTATATTCCGATTTGGGGGCCAAGATTGTAGAAGATGTTCATTTCCAAGGCTAAAATAGGTCCCGAGCTCTCTTCAGCCAGTGAATTGCGTGATATTCCTAGTAATGCCTCAATTAATAACAAACAGCTTATTTTGCCTCAGAAGGTCAAAAACCTGTTGAAGATGTTGTTTATGCTCCTCAATAGTTCTACTATATATAAGTATATCGTCAAAGAAGACTACAACACTTTTCCCTAGTACGGGTGCCAGAACTCTCCCCATGAGACGGCAGAAGGTTGCCGGAGCATTGGTTAGACCAAAAGGCATTACACGAAACTCATAGTGACCAAAAGTTGTTCTAAACGTCGTCTTACCAATGTCTTCTTCCTTTATTCGGATTTGATGATATCCTCATTTCAAATCAATTTTGCTAAATATGCAGGCACCTTGTAATTCATCAAATAGATCGTCAGCTCTGGGTACTGGAAATTTATCCTTAACAGTCAGCTTATTGAGAGCTCTATAATCCACGCACATCCTATATCCCTTATCTTTCTTTTTTATTAGAATGACGGGTGCGCCAAAAGGTGAACAGCTTGGCCATATTAGCTGTCGATCTAACATTTCTGTATCTGTTTCTCAAGCTCTAATTTTTCGAAATGACTGACTCGATAAGGTGCCCTGCTTGGAGGTTTGGCATTTTCTTGCAACTGTATTGCATGATCTTCAGGACAATGAGGAGGTAAATCTAAAGTTTCCTCATCCTTGAAGAGATCGTCAAACTGTCTGAGAAAACTGTACAACTCGAGAGGCACCTGTGATGGTGGATCAGAGTTTCTCAAGTAAATGAAGTACGACTCTGCTTCACTCTGTATTAACTTTTTAGCTTCAGAGTATGTCAGTAGGGACTCAACTTGAGATGTGAAATCTGTACACAGCTTTAAAGGTTGCCCTTCAACAGTTATAGTTACTATCTTTTCCCGGTAATTAGGTCGGGCATCAAACTGTTCTCGCCAACCAATTCCTAATATCACATCCATAGATCCTAGAGGAGCCATAATCAAAACTCTTTCTTCTGAATACTGCCCTATTTGGATAGGAGCTACCACATATTGATCACACTGATTCCTAGGACCTTTCAAACCCTGCACAACTGTGATTTTCTTTTGCAAATCACAAATAGGTAATCCTAATTTATACACCAAGTCCTGTGAGATAAAATCATGTGTTGAACCATCGTCAAGTAAAACAGTCACATCTTGACCTTTTACTAAACCTTTCATTTTAAACAACCATGCTTCTGGAGGCCCTGTATCATCTTCTGACAAATTCTTTAGATATGCAATTTGCAGTCTCCCTTTTTTCTGTTCAATAGCTGCAAGCTTTCCTTTATTCCTTTCTTCCCCTTCCCTGGAGGTTTTTGGTCTGTCTTCCACATGGTGTGATTGAGCAACTTGCCTTTCCTTAGGCGGTGGCTCTTTGAACTGTACTTTTTTTGCATTTTTATCTGCCGAAGTTGTATTCTTTGGGTAGTTGGATTGATAATGCGGACCTCCACAATTATAGCATCCAGTCTTTGGCCCTTTACTCTGTTCCTGTTTGGCCTTCTGTCCATTATTAGAGCGTTTTCCATTCCTCCCATTGAACCTGGTCTTACACTCTTCACGGTCCCTTTTATTTTTCTTATCTCTTCTATTTTCAAATTTTTCTCGCTTTGGTCTTTTCTGTTCACGAGAAGGCGCTCCTTCCCATATAACTAACTTACGAGTCTTGGGGTTCAATTTTCGTTCTGCAGCTCCTGCTTTCTTAATTGCATCTTCCATGTTGACTGATTCAATAAGATCTAGCTCTGCAAATATTTCCTCCCTTAACCCATTCACAAACTTTCTTAAAAGTTCGTGTTCACCCAGGTTTCTAACTTGTGAACCCAGATGACTAAATTTCATGTAATATTCGGACATTGTTTCTCCATCATCCTGTTTAACAAGGTCCCATTCTTTTTGCAATATCCTATAATAGTTTGCAGGCAGGTAATGGGCTTCAAATGCACTACGAAAAACTGCCCATGAGTTAACCTCAGGCTGCATCAATCTGCGACCTTGCCACCATACTTGAGCTTGTTCATCTAAATAGGTGTCCATGGCTTGCAGTTTCTCTTGTTCAGTCGCATTAACTCTCTCAAAGAACTTTTCCCAAATCCCCAGGAAACTTATTACTTGCATTGGCTTAACAGATACTCCGTCAGTAAAGTATGGCAGATCAACTTTTTCCATCAGTTTCAGTAGCCATCAGAGGCTCTGGGTTGGCAGTCACTGGCGGCGGATTTTCAGGTGGTGGTGGATGAGCAGGTGGAGGGTCTCTGGGTAATGGAGGTGGTTGAACGTTACTGGGTAGGAAACCATAGAGTAGAGCAATCTGCTCTAATTTGTACTGGTAATCTTCTGGGGATGTAGGCTGTGGCAGTGCTATCTGGGTGGCGATAAAATCAGCAGTTCTTAACGCCTGCTGGTATTGTTCTTCAGAGATACTGTAACGGTGTGCCATCCCACAGGTTCAACAGCGGGCTGGCTCTGATACCAACTTGATACAACAAAAGAAATCTCTACAGATTAAGCTACAAAATCCAAACAAATAGAAGTGCTCTCCAATCTTTAGGAGATTTATAACCACCCAACCGGGCTCAGGCTATCAGCAAGAAGCCATTATCTTGCTATCAACACTGCAATTGGGTTTTCAACAAAGAAGACAAACTCAAACAATGACTACTGTAACAATTGGGTTTTCAACAAAGAAGACAAACTCAAACAATGACTACTGTAACAAGCATGGAAAAAATTAGTGGCTATTAATAGCCAAATGGCGATTTTTTAGGGGGTCTAGACAATTTTTGCGGCGAATTTTATGAAAGGAGCTTTCTTTTAGAAAAATAAAAAATAGCCATAGCTAAAACAAGTACCTCAGTATTTTTTTAGGATTAGCCAACTATTTTTTCCCTTTTCCTTAAACAAAAAGGGATTAGCCTTTCTTTATATGTAACTAGAAAAAGTGCCCAGCGTTGCTGGGCTTTTCATTGGGCATCTAGAGTGTTGTGGTATATTTGCATGTTTTTTTATTTAATCTCAATTTAATGGAAAGATACAATGATGGTACTTGTGTGGAGCATGGCGAGAGCCGCATTACACCTTGATTATTGTTTTCATTTTATTTGGCCTTGAAATTGTGGACTTTGGCTTTGTTATTCGCATGTAAATAAAGTTATGTTACATATACAATGTGAATTACGAGTAAACCTATTTCCCACAAACCCTAGAAAGTTTTTAGAAGAGCCCATTTATTTTTGATGCAATATATTAAGAAAATTAGCATGCAAAATTAGATCAGTAATGTGGTTGAACTATTAACAAGCAAAAAACCGTACCCTGTTTCCATGCATGTAGCACATGAAGAATGTAGTCACAAGTTATTATTACATCTACATTCACAGGTTATTATTACATCTACTGCCATAACATATCGTAGCAACATATGAATATATGGAGAATGCAAGGCATATAAATCAATCGCGGATTAGACAAACACTACATCATTTGAATCACACGCACAATTTCCAGAAAACTTCTTGCATGAATGGACATCTCATGCAGGATATTTCAACGTGACTGGACTTTACGTCGCTATAATGTTTACTCATCTTATAAGTTCCCATCTTATATTAAAAATCCCAAACACAGAGAATTGAGAGAAAGATATGAATGTACAAAAACCCACATGTTAGAATGTTATGTAGTCACCACAAGCTCTATTTAGTCAGAGTCATGAACAAATGAAGAAAGTCAAGTGCACTCCATGCTATGAGTGGATCAATACAAATACAATAATTACTACCAAAAATCTATGGCATTCAAGTACTATTATGCACCGTCAACCACACCTCAAATGAGCTTAACTGCAAGCACCTCTCAAGCATTGTTATTATTAGATAAAGCCTAGTACAATGATAATTTAAAATGTCATTCCAAAAAGTTTGAATAACACAACACTCAAATAAATTGTATAAACTTTGGATGCTATGCAGGAATTCAATCCATAAAATATATGATCTGCATATGGTCTCTAATTCAAGAATACTCCCCTGCTGCAAAATTAGATCTTTGATCTGATCCTAGATCACAGATAGACCTTGTACAGCAACTACCTATCATGTGGTCTCTGAACAACTCTTGTTTGCAATCTCTGTTTTAATTATCAAAGAGCTGGATACTTGAAGACCATAAAAGGCTCCATGTACTGCATGTAAATCCTTCCTCTGGGGAGAGGACATGGCAATATGCTAGTCCTGAACTGTGCGAAACAAGCAGTTTAAATATCAACCTGATACTCTGTACAAACACAAAATCCTTGTTTCATCTTATCTTCTGCATCTTCTACATAGACTCCCATACATCATGGAAAAACTGCCCTTTTTGAACATCACAAAGTTATATAAGTTATTATTTGTTGGGTTTGAGACCTATTATAATAGCTTAACAAACAAAAGGGAAGATAAACTCCTTACATGTCTCAGGTTTGGCATGTAACATGATTTAAGAGCTGATAAGTTAAAATATCAAAGGAGCAACCAACTGTATAAGCTTTTGTGTCACTTTATCCAATCATTTATCTAGGAAATCGGTATCTCGTGAAGCCTCTGCGATGAAAATATGGTTTAAAACTGTTATATGTAAGTTTTTTGTTCTTAAGTTACATGTTAAACACATTATGATTGTTCTCTCCAGTTTGTCCTGATTTCATTGCAGTTGTCCCACAATTTGCAGGCACTCTCGACAAGAACGTGATGGTAATTGTTTTTTGTAATTGATTCAGGGATTCATATTAGAGGATACACAACAGGGATATATAGCAAGTATGTCAATCCTATATCGTAATCATAAAAGCCCTGACAAGATAATGGAAACATTGGGAATACAAATATATACAGACTGGGGATACTGTTCAATATCAGACATGTTTATGCCCGAATAGGCAATGCAGAGACAAAGGCCAGCATCATTTGGCATTACTGCATAGCATATCCCTTAGGGGGGGATTTGGATAAATTATAGAAAGAAATATCACGATCATAAAGACATGCCAATAAATATTATACTTACAGAGATTTGGATCCAGAGTATTTGTGCTTTGGCAACGATGTATGAGAGCCTTGCTGAAAGGGAAATGGATCAAGCTCGGGACTGTGCAAAATATTGCAGATGGCAAGCTGTTGTCTCATGCTCATGTGTTAGAAATAATGCAAAAAATGCAACACTTAGAGCTTGAGTCTATCTACAAATATGGTTTTTAATCACAATTACAAGTGGAGACAGCAAAAAGAGCTACGGTAGAACAAAGCATTAGTACAAAAATTCTTTTGACAAAAGGAACAAAGGGGCTGTTAACAACTTGGCCAGAGTAAATGAAAATACAGCACACCATTAGAAGCAGATGGAGAAGTAAAAATGGCCGATAACTGTGATAACCTATCGTGCATGGCATTTCTCAAAAGGAAAAGACACTATTTTCAGCACTGTTGTTCTACATTCTGCCTTGGGTGGCTTTCTCAAAAAGCTAATCTAGGAAAGACATTTTGAGTAAAGGATCATAGAATACCATTTTTTCCGCCCTACATTCGTGGACCAAAATGTAAAAGGCAACGATCTGGACCTTTAGATCAAAAAATGCAAAATATTTATGCAATTTATGACCTAACTAAGGACATAGTTTGTGTTTTAGCATTTACCGGATGACAAGATCACGTCTGAGACAAGCGATGGAAATAGTCAAACTGGTAGTCTTCCCCGCTACAAGGGAAGCTTTTGAAACCAATCCATCTCTTCTTCTGTTGGCACATCCCAACCGGGACCCCTATCTCAGAAGAATAGAGATAAACATAAACAAGGATAGAAAGACCACTTGCAAGAAGTTATGGCTTACAAGAACAACAAAGATCTCGGCTGCCATAGCCAAAATGTTCGCGACATGATACAACCCTGGGCATTGAGCTTCATGACCTTTTTAGCTTCTTGTATGGCATCAAAGGCAGTTTGAGGAAGGTTATTTATTGGAGCATCTCTTTCTGCAGTATTATTTGGCGTAGAAGAAAGCAATATGGAAGCATCACAACAAGGAAAGAAAAATTCAATTGAAGATAAGGCATGATCGTCAACATATACAAGGGACCAAGATCTTCAAAATATACAGCGGATCATGATATGAACCATATATGCATGAAACATACATGAACAATTACGCTTCAAAAAAGTGTGGCCTTCATAAATGAGCTTTGTCTCTTTCAGAGCATATACTGAATGCCTATACAAAATACTGGTGGACCGTGACATTCTTGCAACAGTCCAATATGTAAAAAATACAATTTCTGACCTGCTAATGAATAGGATGGATTTGTCGCTCCTTGTTATTACAAAGGTATGGACAAAACTATTGCAGGGCTTCAAAACTATTGCAGGGCTTCAAAACTATTGCAGGGCTTGACAAAGACGGGGGATGACTATGCCATGAAAGCTGCTCATGTGGAACTTGCAGAAAGAATGCAGAACATATGGCAGTGGACAAAGGGTACCTTTTTCACACCGTTGAACCTCTTATGACTTCCGGGTTTCATTGTCTCAGAGAGATGCTTTGCGAACGACCCCAACAAATCGGGGATCGTGGTACCCTATGTAATCATCAAGAAACGCTAAAGGCGCCAAAGGTAAACAACCTCTCGTCGATCAATTTGTCCGCATACGACCATTCACGCGGTAGTTTACAATCTTTATCCTGCATCAGTATTTAGACTTCACTTCTAAATATTATGGGCTAACACAAATAGGCAAAATGAGATCAATATTATCTGATTATAAATGTTGAAATGCAAGAAGTTGAGAATGTACCATTGAGCCCAGGACTTCCTGTCCTGCTTGCAACACAGTCTGAGTCTGTCCTTCTGCCTCAGTCTGATTACATTAGCCATGGTCCAAGCTACCCAATCCAAGCCTAATTCTGACTTCTATGTTCCACTCCCTATGTGAATGAAGTCATACTCTTCAACCAGCATTGCTTCAAAAATATAGCTCCTGCATAGCACGTTTTCTTTTCTCCAGAAAAACGACTCAAACAGGACCTCTAATCTTCAAATTTTCGTCAGATCAGAAGCCACATTTGGGCCAAGCATCCTTCTAGATAAATGCTGAATAATATGAGATCAAAAAAATACCAGAACCGCAATAGAAGGACATATTGTGAAGGATTGATCTCCTTTCAATTGAACACATGCACAACCCAAAAATCAGCCGATCACAAAATCTAGAGGAAGAGGATCAATTTACCTTTACTCTCGCAAAGCAGCATTTAGCTATGATTTCCTTGCCTTGAAGACTTCAAAAATTAACTATCCCTGCTTCTGGATTTTTGAGTTCGCTTCAAAACCTAAGCAAAGCAAAGCGTCCTACGTAAACATGAACAAAATCAGGATTGTAATTTAAACAGTAGATAAATCCAAAAAGCATTACTATGGAAGGGAATGAACAAAATCAGGATTGTAATTTAAACAGTAGATAAATCCAAAAAGCATTACTATGGAAGGGAATGCCAGAATGGAGCCCTGGCACATAATAATGAGAAGACAAACGGCGCCAAGGAAACTGCTGAATCAAGGGACGAAAATGACTAAAAAAAATCAACGCCCGAGATGCCGCTGTTGCAAATAGAGCTCCATTGGTCTAGCTTGAGGGGGCGCCACTCTTTTCAACTGCTTCGACGTATAACTAACGATCTGTAATGAAATTAGTGAACGGTCGAAAATACCCTAAAAAATTGGACGCGCAAGATTGCGCACAGACTATCATAAAACGCCTTTATTATTATATATAGATTATAATAATTACATATTAAATCATTAATAGCCAAACAAAAATGAATTCCTATTATAGACTTTTACACATCCCCACCTACCATCATCAGTGATTGTAATTTTTCAAACTATGCATTTCTATTACATATATCATATATGCAACTTCAAAAAGGAATTGTAAGAGATGGCCAATATCTCTCTAGATGCTCGAGTTGGTTGCATAATATTTTCCCTCAAAGGTTAGAGATAAGTGCAATTTGATCATCATATCTAGAAGGTATCATTGCATTGAATTATAAGCTATGTTGTGAGCTTTTGTTAAAAGTTTTTAATATTATTGTATATTTCTTGATTGTTGATTATTATTTGTAATTGTAGTACGTGTATCTAAAGCTACATAATTTATATTTTTTGCTTTTTCCAGTTAGAAAAAATAGCCAAATGAAAGTGAAAGTTTATATATTACTTAATTCAAAAGTTTCGTCAAGTCCAAATACATATAAATGTAATGGTAATAATAACTTTAGCCAAATGTATATCATAAAGTACTGTAAAATTTTGAAAAATAGCCAAACCATTTTTTATGGAAAAATATATAGCATGCTTAATTTTTTCCTTGGTAACAAGGCAGAGGGTTTTTCTCCAGCTCTCAATCGGATTTCTGCTCTGGAATGAAAGAATCAGTTGTATTTATAGGGTGATTCGACCTATTTCCGGATTTCCCTTTATTGAACATAAATATCTGTCTAAAAGGTAAGGAATCGCAAATAACTAGATTCGCCCAAGAATATCTGAGATTCGACCTTTAACAGGGCCGGATCGATCTTTTCTTCCCTAGTTCCAGAGGACTGATTCGTTTCCAGGATATTTTGCTGAAGGGTCCTCGACCACCCTTTAATATTTTAGTTTTTAATCCCAATGGTTCATATAGCTTTTAAACACTAACTTCCAACCTTGACCCAAGGGACATAAAAGAGATAAACTACCTCTAAATAATTTACTAGCCTTTGAATATTGGTTCCCGATGCGCGAACCTGAACCACTCCCCCAAGCCGGCATTGAGCCGTAACAGACACCAAGCTAACAACAAAAAGTGAGGAAGATTAGAAGTTGTAGTTAGCGTGGTCATGCATGCATCCGTATGCCATTTTCATTTCTTTCTATTCTTTGATGAAAGATAGAAAACTGACCTAGTTTTCTCTCTTTTAAACAAGTTATTTTTGCAACAAAGGGTTGCCCTCTATACCAAAGTGCTGAAACCAAATAAAACTATAATGCTGAGGGTTCTTACTGGTTTTACTGACATGATTTATGGATATGTTCAAAATGCGCAAGCGTTCATTGCAGTATAATGTTCTGAAAATGTCCAAGAGAAAGCTAGCATTCATTGTCGTATAACGTTCTGAAAACATCCAAGAGAAAGCTACAATTCCTGAGGAAATTATTTTTTCTACTAATTTAAGAGCACGTAGCACCATAGGCAAATCAATAAAAAAGTTGTCAGGACTGGAGGTCTGTATTCTTATTGTAGCGTATCTCTCAAAGTCTCATAAAATTGTGTCATTGAGCCTTCCAACTAAAACGAATGCTTAGGGTGAATCCCCATTACGAAAAAACCTAGTTTCTAGATCTTTGTCACAGGCCTCCAAATCAAGATCATTTTCATTGAAAATAGGCGCTTTGAGCTCTCGAATGAGCAAGAAACAAAATCATGACGACGGAACTTGCTACAAGACATGAAGCTATGACAGAAACAGGCTACAAGACAGAGAGCTTTGACTAAACTGCAAACTCATGTATATTCCGATTTGGGGGCCAAGATTGTGGGAGATGTTCATTTCCAAGGCTGAAATAGGTCCCGAGCTCTCTTCAGCCAGTGAAATGCGTGATATTATTAGAAGATATGGTTATTAGAAGATATTAGTGAAATGCGTGATATTATTAGAAGATATGGTTATTAGAAGATATTATTAGAAGATATGGTTGCAAAAAAAAAAAAATCCACTCGGTCATCGCACACGACACGGTCATCTCACGCGGTCAAGCCACGGTCATCCTACTCGGTCAGCCTATATAAGAACACGGTCAGCCAAAATGAAGAACACGGAAATGAAGATGGCAAAGCAGGGTGAAGCTCTTAAGAAGTGCAAGACGGCAAAGGGTGAAGGTGTTAAAAAGTCTAGAAAAATGAAGAACACAAAAAAGAAGCTTGAACAGATAGAGAAGATAGAGGAATTCAGCGGGCTAAGGTTGAGCTTCTCAATAAGTTGAAGAATATGGCGAAGTCCACAAAAATGAAGATGATGGAGGAATTCAGCTATTTGGAGCAACAGAAAGGTATGTTGTTTTTTGAGGAAGAAGTTGCCATGTTGGATGACTTGTTGGCCCAAGAAAATTTCAATTCTCCATCACAAGAATATGACTTGAAGCAAAAAAAAGGGGATATCTATGACTGGCAAAGTGTTGTAGGCTCTCAAACCCTTGAGGAATTGTTTGATGAAGACTTACCAAGACTAGAGGAACATGGAGATATGCTTGACTTTGTCAACGTCAAGAATCAAAAAGAAAAAGATGGGGATATCAATGAAGTAAATGCGTTGTTGGCAAACATTGAGTTGCCAAGCCTTCAAGAATTGTTTGATGAAGACTTGCCTACGCTTTGTGAGGTAAGTCTAGAGGAACATAGGGACATGCTTGACGTGGTCAATGTCACTGACGAAGTAGATGGCTTGTTGTCAAAGATAGACTTGCCAGTCCTTGAGGAATTGTTTGATGAAGACTTGCCAACAAGACTAGAGCAATCAGGAGCCTCATCACAAGAAAATGATGGCAGGGATGATGATGAGACATGTTGCTGGGATGAGTTTGATGGCGTGTTGGCACAAACAGAAGATAGGGATGAAGAAGAAGCAACATAAGAAGTAGCATGTTGGTGGAATGAGTTTGATGCCATGTTGGCAAAGGCAGAATTGCTAAACAAAGACAATCATATGTTTGATGGACAGGGAATACTTGCAGAAACACCACCACAACAGGTTGCATCTGGTCGGGGTGAATTTGATGCCTTATTGGCGGGGAGGGCATTAGTCGGGGAAAAGTCCATGGTCAATGCATCATTTGCAATTAGAAGTCAACAAGTTATGACAAGCATGGCGGTGTATATCGAACCAATGGCATCAACCGGGAGCAACAAGTGACAAAGCTCTCAAGGATGAAAAGGCGTAAGACGATCATGCCCAAGTATGATTGCCCTCGGTGTTTCAAAGAGTGACACCCGTTTCGACTATAAAAAAGTAAACCAACCGAGGTATTTCAGAGGTAACCGCTGCGAGGGGATTTGGACCATCGGGGGCAAACTGAGGCCATCTCAAGCTCGGCATCGCAATAAAAGGATCCAGGATGCCAATCGGCGTTGCAATAAAACGATCTAGGATGCCAATCATAACTTGGCTTCTGTACACACTCAGCCACTTGTATACAGTTATTGAAGTTGCATGGCTGTTGGTCATAACAGACTTGTACATTTATTACCTTGGATAGCTGCCATTTGAAAATACTTGTAAATAATCTGGCAGAATGTGCCTTTTGTAAATACTCAGCCGCTTGTATTGTTATCAAGACTGGCCATTTGTAATATTTATCACAATGTTGTCAACAGTTTTACATTCTTTAGTAGCTACAGCAATAATTGAGCTATTAGTGCTTGTGCTCTAGCTGTTAGTGCCTCATTACTAGTGGCGAGCAGTAAGTAATTCTGTGGTATTAAATGGATGGCTTGATCAATTTGACACTGCTAAAAAGAGTTTGATTTTCAATTAACGAGTCATTATCAAGATTGAAGAGAAAGACATATGAGTCATGTTAAATCTGCAACTCTTGCATTGAGAAATAAGCCAGGATTGGGTAATAAATTGCATTATGGTGTTTACAAACACCACAGCGCAGCACCTTTATCATACAGAGATGCGTTATTTGAGTAAATGAATTCAAGTAGCGTTCTTGAAGATCAAGTTAACTGATAAATACATGCTGTTTTTGGGGATTTGGGTACAATAATGATCAACTGCAATGACTCTTTCAACATGTGTGGGTCCTTTTGGGATTTGTGATGAAATATGTCCATGTGGTTATAATTTTGAGATTTTGCTGAGATATGGAATGATGGAAAGAGATAGATGGAGTGGGTCTTTTTGGCAGGACATAAGCATTTTCCATTGCACATGTCATCGATATCCTTCCACCTGCTATTAATTTGAGGAAGTAAGGTCACCATTGCTTGGCTGCCCCTTCTTTTTTTGGAGTATTCAAGCTGCGCCTTTTCCAGTTTTGCCATTTTGGCAGTGCAGGCTGTAAGGCCACCTAATGGTCTTATAGATTTCTCTAATCAGGAATGTTGGAAGAGGAAAGGCCTAAGAAAGGACATCGGAATGAGAGATCCGTGCATGAAGTTGGGTGGAAGAACCTTTGCCTTCATATTGTCTCTGATGCTACATACTCTTGCCAGGATGTTGTGTTCAATGATTTTGCAGCTCCTTTTGGTTTCTTCTGGAGACTTTAATATTGCATATTAACATGGTTATGCATGTATCTTAAGTATATGGAAGGAATAAAAGCCTTGGAAAGGTACTCAAAGAGAGTCTAGGAACAGTAATTGAGTGATAAAATAAATGCCTGTTGCATATGCAATCTGAAGGGGTTAAGAATTACTTTAGTAGCAACAAACAGTGTTATGCAGCAACACAAACCAAGGTAATACTGTAATACCAACCGAGGTATACAGTAATACCAACCGAGGTATTACTGTAGGCACTGCGACAAGGACTGGACCATGGGGGCAAACTGAGGCCATCTCAAGCTCGGCAGCGCAATAAAAGGATCCAGGATGCCAATCGGCATCGCAATAAAAAGATCCAGGATGCCAATCATAACTTGGCTTCTGTACACACTCAGCCACTTGTATACAGTTATTGAAGTTGCATGGCTGTTGGTCATAACAGACTTGTACATTTATTACCTTGGATAGCTGCCATTTGAAAATACTTGTAAATAATCCGAGAATGTGCCTTTTGTAAATACCACCTTTGTTAGTGCCTCATTACTAGTGGCGAAAGCAAGTAAGTATACATTATCGCCTGTGTGCTAGCCGCGGCAACCAACCAGCCATAATGCTCCTTTAACTACTTCTGTTACTGCTTGTGTGCTAGCTGTGCAACCAACCAGCCATATGCTCCTTTAACGTTAGTCGCAGACCAAGGGTTTTGGACTAGCAATTGCATAATTTCTCAAAAATGGTTTCTTAGATTTATGGAGCATCCTTGCCATGTATGGCTTGATCAATTTGACACTGCTAAAAAGATTTTGATTTTCAATTAACGAGTCATTATCAAAATTGAAGAGAAAGACATATGAGTCATGTTAAATCTGCAACTCTTGCATTGAGAAATAAGCCGGGATTGGGTAAGAAATTGCATTATGGTGTTTACAAACACCACAGTGCAGCGCCTTTATCATACAGAGATGCGTTATTTGAGTAAATGAATCCAAGTAGCGTTCTTGAAAATCAAGTTAACTGATAAATACATGCTGTTGGCCAGAGCATTGAACAGAAGTTTGTTGTTGTTGTTGTTGTTGTTGACTGCTTTCTTTCCGGCATATTGCCTTGCCTTGTTGAAAAATGTTGTTTGTGCACTTTAAGAACATGGTTAATGTGCTTGAGAACAGTTTGCATGAGATTGTGGTTGTTCGTTTTGTTAGATGTATTTTAATATCAGCTGTCATCAATAACTTCCATTAACAATTTGTTGCGCTGCAAGTATGAGATCTAGTTTTATAACAAAGACCTTTTGAAAGAATTAGTCAACATTTAAGTGTCTCTTTGAGTCTGATATTTTGAGTCTGATATGTGATTGTGATGCTGGCAGAACCACTGGTTCTGACACTAAAAATTTTGTTGAAAAAGATGGTGTCTGTCTGCACATCATTGCCAGCCAAGATATCTGATATGAACAGCATATTGTTATTCCGTGCCTAGAACGTACATGACTTTGCAGATTATTTCATCTCAATCTCCATTCCTGTTGAGCTGGGAAAGCATCGTAAGGACTAAGAGATGGTCGTCCAGGAAGCACATTACTTGTATATGCAATTACGGACCTAAATGCATCACTTTCGAACATCTAGATTGCCCCCAATTAACATCTACAAAACAGGCATTTTGCTCTGTAAATGATTTAATAACATAACAACATTTTGCACCTGATATTCAAGGTATGTCTGATATGAACAGCATTTTGTTATTCCATCCTGTTACATCCTGTTACATCCTGTTCGCCCCAGGAAGCCAGCCATTACTTGTCTACAAAAAAAGCTTTCAGAAAGAGGGACAAGCATTCCGTGGATGCTGACGCAGTTGTTGTCATAATATTATGCTTGTAACTTAAATCAACCTTAAAGTCAGACATCCTTTACTCCAGCCTTTCAAGGCAAGCCAACATAAAAAAAGAGCTAAAGAAAACGTGCCTTCCAAGATCTAGGAATATTTGAAGGCTCCAATGCCTTAACCCAGCCAAGGCTTTTTAGAAGTGAGCGAAGAAGATGATCAAAATGCAGGAAGCTAAATCAAGTCCATGCATTGTAGATTACCATCATAAAAAGAGTCGTTTGGAAATTCACATAGAGATATCAGCCTTTGTTCCTGAGGGATTTCACCTTTACCATCAGGTTGCAAAGTCGACTCACATTCCCACTTGCATACACACAAAGCTTTTGAATGTGGACTATTGGCTAGTGGTTCATCATGTGTAAAAGCATCTTGCTCCGGAAAGGTAGATAGACAACAAATTCATGTTAAGCTCATTTTTGTCTCAAACATCTAGCTACAGTTGGGTCAGAAAATGATAAAGCTAAAGAAAACATGAAGGAAGGAGTTCAAGCAAATTGTGAAGGAAAGAGGGCTGGGCTGTCAGAATGGGCTCATTTGCCATATTTGAAGATAACCTAAGACATGCATCTAAAATATAAATGAAGTAGAGTTTGACTGGTCTAGCAAGTTATTCTTCTTGCTAGTGTCTAACCTCTGTATCTGTACTAGACTTAAGAGAATACACATGATGTCTGCAATCTGTACAGATTATAGAGAACTAACATTGGGTGATAATTTTCTTCTTACAGATCGAGGCTCTAATGGCAGCTGGAGTGACAGAAGTTATTTTAACAAACAGGGCACCATCATGGTTACAAAGGGTTGTACAGTGTTGATGTTTAAACTGCCATAAAGGTCTCAGATCTTGTTTTTAGTCTTATTTAGAAGTTTCTACTAGTCATTCATCTTGAATTATTGGTTTAACCTGAGATCAGACTGAACTCTACATTGTTAGCCTCTGAAGTTTCAAGCTTTTATTTAAAATTTCAGGTACAAGAACCATCAAAATATGGAGTGGTTGTAATGGATGATCAGATTGGCCAAGTGGACAGATTTGTTGACTATTAGCTACTGGTTCATCATGTGTAAAAGCATCCTGCTCCGGAAAGATAGATAGACAACAAATTCATGTTAAGCTCATTTTTGTCTCAAACATCTAGCTAAAAATATAAATGAAGTAGAGTTTGACTGGTCTCATCCTGACGCTACAATTTATCCTCAGGTGTCCACACTTTGCATATGCACGAAGCACGTTAAGACCAAAGGTTCAGCATTAGAGGGACATCATTCTCAAAATGCAGGAATGGATAGATTTTCCTGCTGTAAAAAACTCTCACATATGCATCCATGCAAAAGGTGGATATAGATATTCATAAGAAAAATAGGAAGCAAATATAACATAGAAATCCTTATCTGATAAGAGACGCAGAGCTAGCCACTCCAAACCACCAAACAATCGTCAATGATATTCACGTAACAGGTTAAACTGGGTGAATTATGGGCATAAGTAGCAAGGAAGGTCACTTCCGGAAATGCAAGAAGGGCCTCCCGGGTGTTATCACCAGCATGGAGGGTTGCCCTCCGTTGACCCAAGAGTGTGGTTGCATGCTTTTGTTTTGTTGTTTCATGTTGAACCTTCTTTGTGTAATATCAAGCCTTCTAAATGGTATTAAGCATATAGGGATTCATTCTCATGCCCAGAAGTTCTCATATTTCACAATTGCAACAATTGTATGAAGCACAATTGCACCTTCTGCCGATGCTTGTTCTAGCAGTTCTAGATGGGATATTGGCACTTTTGACTTAAACAATGCCAATGGGTCGGTGGTTCACCCCATCCCAGCCTAACTGCCTAGCTACTTGAGTCTATATTTGTTATACATCATTCTATATCATTCTACTTGAGTCTATATTTGCCATATCTGGTGCATCCAACGAGCTATTGATGTTTGTGTTCTGATCACGGGAAGGGGATCATCGATCAAATCTCCGTTGGCCCGAACCATTGGTGGCCACCCTCCCTTAGACGATGTTCTTATTTCATGATATTAACCTTTTGAACGCCTCAATTGCCTAATTTAAAATGCAAGAGGATAAGTTTAATATCAAATGGTCAAGTAAATATTTAAAATTCTCGTATTCACCAATTGACTGGAGGCCTATGCACAAGCTTTATTGCAAGAACATCGAGTCAAAGTACAAAATGGCACCACTAGAAAAGCGCACCTGGAGGATATTCTTATCCGCCTGGCATTCAACATTTCCTGTTTTTTGAACTCCTCAATTACCTAATCTAAATTCAATGTGATAAGTTTAATATTAAATGGTTAGCAAACATTCACCAAATAATCGAATGCCATTCCAAAAGTGATAGCGCTAGTATCTTTAAAAATGTCATTGCATGAAAATCCACATACCTTAAGCACCATGTCTTGATTTGCAATAAGCATATTAAAAAAAGCTATAAGCCATTGACGTATACGTGGCAATGCTTATAAGCGTATAAGCATGTCATCCAAAAACGTATGTTTATTATGGCAATGCTCTTTTCAGACCATATGTCCATTAGAGACCATAGGAAATGTCGTCAATTTTTTGGGCAAAATGTTAATAGTACAATGCTAGGAATATTCTATTCACCATAAACCCTCATAATGTAATGAGAAAAGACTTGGCTAATATTGATATTGATCCACAATGTAACACGGTCATCCCACACCAATTCTTGCAGAGCCATACATTTTTCTATTAGCAACTTCCGCTTCAAATCTGCACCTGCTCAACAGCTCCACTGGACCTGGCAGTCTTGCAGGTCATGAGAATAAACCCTAAAAGTTTTATATGATATAATCATTATTTTTATCAAATAGTAAATATCAATAAAAACTTATTTGTATGTTTGAGGAGCTTATTGGCAAAGATGGCTGATTGGGTTTCTGGTGAGGCCATTGTAGCCTAGAGATTCGAATCCTCCGACCCAAAGAGGAAGTTTTCTTTCCTTCCTTATTTGTTTTTTTTTTTTTTTTTTCTGTGTCTCTGACTTATCATTCTGGCCCAGCGGTTTTAGTGTGTTAACGGTAGCAACAGAAATGATTTGGGATTCCACTCCCCGCACTTTAAAATCCATGGCTATTCCGAGAAAATACATAGCTATCGAGATTTTCATAGTTGTGGGGCCATGAGTGGGCTATATATTTCTATCCTGATGGAAAAGAGACCGAAGACTCTTTATGTGTATCTGCGTTCAACACACTTTGAAGCGAGGGCACAGATATGAGGGCTTTATTTGAATCAACCCTTTTAGATCAGACTGGGAAGGGAAGGCATAAGGTGCATAGCGCCTCCAACGCTGCAGCATGACGGTAGTATGTGATACATCTTGTATAAATGCATGAGTTTGAGACCATGGTCTTGTAAAGATTGTATGTTTATTATGGCAATGCTCTTTTCAGACCATATGTCCATTAGAGACCATAGGAAATGTCGTCAATTTTTTGGGCAAAATGTTAATAGTACAATGCTAGGAATATTCCATTCACCATAAACCCACATAACGTAATGAGAAAAGACTTGGCTAATATTGATATTGATCCACAATGTAACACGGTCATCCCACACCAATTCTTGCAGAGCCATAAATTTTTCTATTAGCAACCACTTCTTCAAATCACTTTTGCCAATGACTCCCTTTGGACTTGGCCTGATCTTGCAGGTCATGAGAATAAATTCTAAAGTATTTTTATCAAATAGTAAATGTCAATAAAAACTTATTTGTATGTTTAAGGAGCTTATTGGCAAAGATGGCCGATTGGTTTCTGGTGAGGCCATTGTAGCCTAGAGGTTCGAAACCTCCGACCCAAAGAGGAAGATTTCTTTCCTTCCTTATTTGTTTTTTTTTGTTTCTGTGTCTCTGTCTTGTCATTCTGGCCCAATGGTTTTAGCGTGTTAACAGTAGCAACATAAATGATTTGGGATCCCAATCCCCGCATAGCTATTCCGGGAAAATACATAGCTAGCTAGATATTCACCGTTGGGGGGCCATGAGTGGGCTATATATTTCTATCCTGATGGAAAAGAGACCAAAGACTCTTTATGTGTATCTGTGTTCAACACACTTTTGAGTGAGGGTACAGATGTAAGGGCTTTGTTTGAATCAACCCTTATAGATCAGACTGGGAAGGGAAGGGATAAGGTGCATAGCCATTTCAGTGGTTCTCTTGAAACAGGGCCTCCAACGCTGCAACATGATAAAAAGATGTGATACATCTTGTATAAATGCATGAGTTTGAGACCATAGTCTTGTAAAAAGTGTATGTTTATTATGGCAATGCTCTTTTCAAACCATATATCCAATAGAGACTATAGGAAATGCCATGTCATTTTTTTGGGCAAAATGTTAATAGTACAATGCCAGGAATATTTCGTTCACCACAAACCCACATAGACAAAAGACTTGGCTAATATTGATATTGATCCACAACGTAACACGGTCATCCCACACCAGTTCCTATATAAAATAATACCAGGAATATTCTGTTCATCGATGGCTCACAGGTAAGGTAACATTGAAAAAAAAAACCATAAACCCACATAATGTAATGACAAAAGATGTTGCTACAATATAATACGGTCATCCCACATGGTCACCTTATATAAGACCACAAAAATAAGACCATGATCACCTTATATAAGACCATGGTCACCTTATATAAGACCACGATCACGGTGAAGCAGGAGAAGATGGCGAAGCAGGATCTTGTAAAAATTGTATGTTTATTATGGCAATGCTCTTTTCAGACCATATGTCCAATAGAGACCTTAAGACATGTCATGTCATTCCTTTGGGTACTTCATTTTTCATCTCAGAAGTAGACCATAGGAAATTTCATGCCATGTCATTTTTTTGGCGATACGAAATGTCATATTATGCCAGAAATATTCCGTTCACTATAAACCCATATAATGTAGTGACAAAAAACTTGGCTAATATTGATACTGATCCACAACGTAACACGGTCAAACAAAGCCAGGAATATGCCGTTTATCGATGGCTCACAGATAAGGCAACGTTCAAAAAAAAAACAAAAACATTAACCCACATAATGTAATGACAAAAGACATGGCTACAACGTAACACGGTCACCTTATATAAGACCACGGTCATGGTGAAGTAGGAGAAGATGGCGAAGTTGTGCCTTGCCGCAATGGACTGATGTTTCAGAGAACCTTAAGACAAGAGACAAGCTCTTTGTATCCAGAAAATTGCGAATAAGTTTTGTACAATTTAGCAAGGGTCTCTCTTTGAAGCGTCAGCACAATAATAAGGTGCTCCAAAGACAAGAATCCACAAATGTGTTGGAACCCAGTTCGTACTTTGTTTCTGAGCTAATCGTGAGGAAAAAGAAAGAAGAGATCCATCGCACCCTAAATGGAAAAAACGCTAAAACACAGAGAGAGACTTACTCTGCACTAGCCATAACATATCTCCCACAAGAATAAATGGGCATTCACAAGGCATATAAAAAGCTCGATTTCAAAATTTCTGATGTTCTTCTGGACATTCGATAAAATTGGAACGATACGGAGAAAATTAGCATGGCTCCTGCGCAAGGATGACACGTATAAATCAAGAAATGGTCCAAATTTTTTTCCCACGGCTCCGATTGTTCTTTTGCTAAAATTCGATGCTTTTTTTGGCAAAATGACAAAGTCTCATTTATAGCATGCCCACCATTTTTCAATTGTTCTTTGGCTTCCCACCCTTTATACCTTTTGACACCAAGCTAACAACAAAAAGTGAGGAAGATTATAAGTTGTAGTTAGCGTGGCCATGCATCCGTATGCCATTTTCATTTCTTTCTATTCTTTGATGAAAGATAGAAAACTGACCTAGTTTTCTTTTTTAAACAAGTTGTTTTCGCAACAAAGGGTTACCCTCTATACCAAAGTGCTGAAACAAAATAAAGCTATAATGCTGAGGGTTCTTACTGTTGTTACTGACATGATTTATGGATATGTTCAAAATGCGCAAGCATTCATTGCAGTATAATGTTCTGAAAATGTCCAAGAGAAAGCTAACATTCATTGCCGTATAATGTTCTGAAAACGTCCAAGAAAAAGCTACAGTTCCTGAGGAATTTTTGTTTTTCTAGTAATTCAAGAGCACGTAGCACCACAGGGGCAATTGATGGGGAGGCAAATCAATAAAAAAGTTGTCAGAATTGGAGGTCTGTATTCTTATTGTAGTATATCTCACAAAGTCTCATAAAATTGTTTCATTGAGCCTTCCAACCTAAACGAATGCTTAGGATGAATCCCCATTACAAAAAAACCTAGTTTCTAGATCTTTGTCACAGGCCTCCCCAAGATCATTTTCATTGAACATAGGCGCTCTGAGCTCTCGAATGGAGCAAGAAGCAAAATTATGACGACGGAACTTGCTACAAGATAGAAAGCTATGACAGAAACTGGCTACAAGACAGAGAGCTTTGACTAAACTGCAAACTCATGTATATTGCGATTTGAGGGTCAAGATTGTGGAAGATGTTCATTTCCAAGGCTGAAATAGGTCCCAAGCAACTACTTCCGCTCCAAATCTACACCTGCTCAACAGCTGCACCGGATTAGACCTAATCTTGCTAGTCATGAGAATAAACTCTAAAAATCTTATATGATATAGTCATTATTTTTATCAAATAGTAAACGTCAATAAAAACTTATTTGCATGTTTGAGGAGCATATTGGCAAAGATGGACTATTGGGTTTCTGGTGAGGCCATTGTAGCCTAGAGGTTCGAATCCATTGTAGCCTAGAGGTTCAAACCTTTCCTTCCTTATTTGTTTTTTTGTTTCCGTGTCTTTGTCTTGTCGTTCTAGCCCAACGATTTTGGTGTGTTAATGGTAGCAACAGAAATGATTTGGGATCCCACTCCCCACACTTTAAAATCCATGGCTATTTCGAGAAAATACATAGCTAGCGAGATATTCACAGTTGGGGGGCCATGAGTGGGCTACATATTTCTATCCTGATGGAAAAGAGACCGAAGACTTTTTATGTGTATCTGCGTTCAACACACTTTTGAGCAAGGGTACAGATATGAGGGCTTTGTTTGAATCAACTCTTTTATTTCAGACTGGGAAGGAAGGAAGGAAGGTTCTTTTATCGTCCGCGGAGGCCAATCGGCCTATGGGACCCAAATTACACGGGTGCAGCAAGCCCGTTGCTACCGGATTAAACCCCCTCTAGGAGGGAAAACCGCCAACAAACAAGCCGGCCGGCATTTTGCACAAATATACATATATACACATGAATTTCCGGCACCTCAGGTAGGCACCCGGGGGCAGAGGTGAGTCCGCAGATCCAAAACCTCCTGGAGGTAGGAGCCAAGGGATCGAACTGACGGCGTACTGAGTAGCTTGTGCAGGGGCAGACCAAGTCACACCAAGAGAATGTAGCGAGCCCGAATCTGACTATAAAGCACGAATTTATTACTTTGAGAAAAAAACGGGATTTAGAGAATTTTGACCTGACACGTCCAGGTCCACCACAAGCAAAAAGTGGTTTCCTTTAATTCAAATTTTGTCCCGCCCACATTGGGCGGGATAATTTGAATGGACGTCATTTACAACCAAAATACTAAAAAAAAAGGTATCATTATTTTTCTAAAATATCAGGTCGAGGTCGAGATGCAGGCAGCGGCCACGCCGGAACTCGCCCAAACCTCTTCTCCTCCTTTCTTCTTTCTTGCCCTCCGAACATCTGCAGCGGGCATAGCCAAGGTCGGATCTGAAGGCCATAGCCAAGATCGGAATGAACTCCTTCGCCATAGCCAGTGCCGGATCTCATCGCCATAGCCACAGGGCTTCCAGATTTCAGGGATTTCTGCAGTGGCCATAGCCAGGGTTTAGGATTTTGCATCTCAAAGCAGGGTTTAGGATTTCTGCAGGGTTTCGCATCTCAAGCCAGGGTTTTGCAGTGGACATAGCCAGGGCTTTCTGATGTAAGGCCGTTTCCTTATATTGTTTTCCTGTTTTGTTATTTACTGAAGCATATGCAGGGCAGAGCTCTCAAATTCGTAATATGCTGCCCTCAAATGAAGCATGTTCTAGGCTTCGAAAATGAAGCAGCCATAGTCGGATTCATCCATATCCTAATTTATTTCAGGATCGTTTCTTAAAATGGTGTATGCTTCCCCTGCTTCAAAATCGTTCTGCAGGTCTGGCTTTAGGTAATAGAACATGCTTTGGCGTTTATCTGCAATCCTCTGTTATTTCCAAAGCTTATTTTATCTTCTATGTATAATACTTCCGGATGCTCTGTTTGCATGAATTGCTTACAGATTTCAATTTGAGTTAAATCGTTGAAGAAATGCCTATGCTGATCACGCTTTCAAAACAAAAAGCTCAGAAGTAGCTATTCAAACTGGCAGATCTTTGATCATTTAGCTTTTATGGCCTTCTTTTTTGCTACAGATCTGCTTCTTGGCAACGTTGCACTTCAATGCTGCGGAAAAAGCATCACAGGTTGTTCCTGATGCAGAGACGCAGCTAACTGTACGGGTTCGAAAAAGCTGCCTTTCATACTTCCATTCATGATTCACCAAATCTCGAAGGCAAACAGAGCTCCATTCTTGCTCAAGCAAATCGCTACAGCGATTGTGTTGAGCAGGATCTCGAAGGAAAACAAAGCATTCTTGCTCAAGCAAATCGCCACAGCGATTGTGTTGAGCAGGATTTCGTAGGAAAACAGAGCATTCTTGCTCAAGCAAATCGCCACAGCGATTGTGTTGAGCAGAAAATATGTTTTTTTTTTTTAAGATTGTATTTGTTTTATTACGTAGAATAAGCTTTAAAATTTTAAAATAAAAATGTTATTATGTCAATGGAAGTAGCTACGCAGCTCTAAATGTTCGCGGTCGCGATTCTTCTGAACATTTTTACGCTTTCTAATGGGCAGCTCTTACTCAAAAAAGAGCTCGGCTTAGCCTTAGAAATGTCGATTTCGGATACACTGCTATTTTATGTGTGAAAATCATAAAAATAAACGGCAACTTCTACTCAATTGCAACCAATTACGACGTTTTATAGAGAACCAATAACCTATTTCATACTAAACGAGAATTCCAAATTTCTTAAATTAATTAATGTTTGCATTATAGGCTGGACAGCTCTGGAAGGCATGGCTTTCATCCTCAACAACCCCCAGCGGGCAACACTGACAAATCCTGTCCTGGCGCGGCTCTCCAACCCACCGACCCGTCTCAAGCCGAAGATGGTGGGCCCCTCGCTCGAATAGACTTTGATGATCCCCGCTTCTTCATGGGCAACCGAGAACGCAGTAGAGCCGGGCCTCGAACGGTGGGTGTGCCATCTTTACCTGTTTCGAGCATGGTGGTCCCGAGCTTCCCCAGAAACAAGAGTCCAAGTACCCCCTCAAAGCCTATCCCCCGGGGGCCTCAGGTGCATTCGGACGCACCTATGTGCATCTACGTTCCAAAGGCGCTTAGCCATCGGGTTTCTCTTGTGGTTCCAACAAGCCATGAGTTGTTGGGGGCTCATCGCTACTGGCCAGAAGTAAGCGTGAGCCGCGGTGTCGCCCATCTGGGCCACCTTCGAAATAAACAATGTGTCTATCGAGGGTCGCATCTTTGCGGGGGCATGAATCCCCGCCTCTCGCAACAAGATCGATATGGAACTCGAGGGCTTGACCCCAAGTGCCCGCGTCAAAAATGCCTTCGGGCCTGCTCTAAGTCGTTCCAAGTCGCCAAAGACACCACCGGCCCCACACTCGACCCCATACGTAAGAACTGCCCACCAAGGTGCAGGGAACAAATGTGACCGGTGGCCCTGGGCCATACTGCCTCGTGACTATTGTTTTGCATTGCGCATACCGCCTTCCAACTCAAGCGGTCACCCGAAGCTTAATGGATGCATCCCAATACATTGAAGACGGAAATTCCACCTCCAGGTACTTGTAGCTGGGTGTGACCTCTACCATCTGCCCCTGATAAGTGAGCGCCGGAGGTGCTGGATGACGTGAGGAGGATATGAGGACCACCTTAGTCTTGGCCTGGTTGACACGCATATCTGTCGCCTGGCAGAATGTGTCCAGGGCATCTAGGTGTGCCTGCATGCCCTCTGGTGTATGGGCCAAGAGGTCCACATCATCCGCATAGATGAGCTGCCGGATGACCTGGTGCAAGAGCTGTATACCGTCCCCCCCATTGGCAGCAAGCCAGGCTTCCAACTGGTCAATGTAAAGTCCAAAGAGTGTGGGTAAGAGAGGACAACCTTGCCTAACTCCAATGCTACTGGCAAATGACTGTCCTTCCGGTTGCATGCGGCCTGTGCAGCTCTCGTACAGTCTGTACACTGCGTTCTGCAGATCCATAGGGAGCCCCAGATGGTGCAATCTCGCCCACAACTTTTCCCCGGTATCAGACGAAAGCTTTTTGCAAAGTCCACAAAAAAGAAGACAGTCCTCCCCACGGCGCCTCGCTGCCCCCTCGATCGGGGCCCCGAGTGTGAAGATGTGATCAATGGTCGAATGTCCGGTCCGGAAGCCCGCCTGGGTAACCGCCTCGACCTCCGCTCGCCCATCCGTTATTTCGCTGTTTCGAGAATGCCCGCACGCCTTGGCAAACACCGAGCTGACCATGATGGTTCTCCCAGAATTGGTCGGGATGCGGTGGGTCCCCTCGCCTTTGTAGATCGGAACAACCCCGCCAGGGACCATGACCGGGAAAACCCTCTTTGCGCCGCCTCGCTGAAAGCGGTGCAAAGAAGGGCGGCACCATGGGCTGCCCCGCCCACTTGAGCAACTCCGCTGCGCAGACCGCCCCACTGGGCGCCTTCCCATTAGCCAGCGCCGCAGCCCCTCTTCGACATCTTCTTCGCGGATCACCACCGTGGGGCCATGTTGTGGGGGTACATCCGTCCGCGGTTCCCCGGGGGATCATAAAGCCGTTGTGTATCGCCCCATTGCACCGCCTGATGTTCCTCGTAGGTCGTGGCTGGCCTGCAGAGTACCCCCGCGCCGTAAAGTTTCGAAAGTGGGCGCCCAAAGAGGTCAACATTTCTCCTTGGTGCCTTGCCAGGTACCTTGCCTTTGTTTCCTTGAGGAAGGCACGTTTGTCCTGTCTGCAAGTGTACCCGTGGGAAGAGGGCCATTGTGGTAGGCCATTGCATATGAGCAGGTCAAAGATACCGCGCATCAAGAGCAATTGTTGCCGGTGTGTGACTGGATCGGCTATCCGAAAGTGCCGCGGTGCAAGCCGCCTCTGCCGGGATGCAACCGCAAAGACGCCATCCGCTGAGGGGGCCTACCGCATGGCCTGTTCCATCCCTGTCCCGCGCATTGAAGTCTTCAAGGAGCATGACTCTGCCCATCCGCTTGTGCTGTTGTATGTCATCATATAGATCGACATACGGGTCCATCCTGTCTACCTCCGGGTGGCTGTGATAGAAGGGACTCTCTGCATGGGGAAAGTAGCAAGCAGCTAGGAAGAGAGGATCTCCGCCACGGTGGTGCACTCGGATCTACAAGTAGCGGTTATGTCTGTCGGTCTTCTGGAGGGAAACCAAATGTGCCAAGGCTACCCTAAGAGTAGCAGCAACCCCGCCGTGCCCACGCCTCCCCGAACCATTGAACACTCTAAAAAATGCCGGTACCGGCAGACGGGCAACTGCGGGTCTGGTGTTCCCATGTTCCATGAGGAAGATGAGGTCCATGTCTACAACCATCGAATTGAGGCTATCGCCCTTTCGCCACACAGAAACCCCGACAGCCTGCATCACCACCCTGAAGCACAATTCTTATTGAGCGGCCTGAGATGCTTGTGTAGTGTGTGTCACTGGATGGACCAAGCAGGGAGAGAAGATCGAGTTGCGGGGCGCAGACTTCGTGACAAGCGTAGTTTTGAGGCAAAGCAGAGGCAAAGATTTGGTCGGAAGGGAGCGCACCGAAGTTGTAGGGACATATTGCGGAGGATCGTGAGCGGAGGTGCTAGGAGTATCATTTGGTCGAAAGGTGTGCAGTGCAAAAGATTTGGTCGATCGCGGGCGCCCCCGACCTCTCGCTTAACTTCCTCCCCAGGCCTCTCCCGTTGCATCGAGTAAGATCCCAGCTCACATAGAAAGATGTGCCCTTCAAGAACTTGCCCCGCCCGCAAAGTATATGGCCTCGAACTCATGCATCCGCGAACCGCGGAACACCACCTTCTGGCCGTTTCGGGGCATTTGGACCCCCACCGGGCCTGGTGGGTGTAACTGAAGCAGTCCTGGACCAGGAAAACGCCATGCCCAAGTCCGGCGGAGGGCACCGCCCACTCGGCCCGTGGCGCACGCTGGCGTGATGATGGTGCTTGGCGGGGCCGCGGCCGTTTGCCCGGCTGTCAGTTGACTGTGACCCCGATTGACGTCTTGCAGGTTGTTGGAGCTCGATTGAACCCAAGTCTGGAGCTCAGCTCTTGCAAGGCTTGGTCCTGTCTTGCCATCTCCCGCGTGCAGTGCCGCCATTGTTCCCAAGGCCGCACGGAGGCCCTTGCCTTGCTGGGCAACGGCTGATCGGAGCTGCTGCATTTCCGTCCGTGCCAAATCCTTCTCCCGGCTTCGATCTTTGTTTGCCGTTCACCTCAAGGTGGCCTGCAACCTCCGGTCTTGCAGCGGTAGCCTCCTCAACTTCCAACCGGAGTGTGGCTGGCAGGCGCCGTGCCATGGCATTGGCCTCATCAACCTCGGCGTAGCAGAGATGTGATTGCAAGTGTCTCGCGCCGCCGCCTCGGGTCCCCCGCCTCACACGGCCGGGGGTATCCATGCGAGCCCGTGATGTTCATGCGAAAGCACCTGGCCGGTCTTGCCGTCTCTTAGAGTGCACCAAGCCGGATGTCGTCGGCCCGACCGGTGAGCTTGGGTCTCCAACTCGATTGATGTTGTTTCGCTATCACCAACCGTGGACGTTCCACGTATTTTATACGGGGTCTACTATACGGGGACACGCATAAATACAAAAGCACGCCACTCCCTCTGCTGTGCACGCTTACCATGGGGGTATGGGAACTTAATTGCAACTAGGGGGGTTACCTTAAAAAGGATTAAATTAGCTATGCTAATTTAACACATTAATAATAATAACCTATAACCTAGGAAATTAGGCTAATTACCATTTGGGAAGGCGCCACCTGCCCCAATCGATTGGGTAGCATGGGGATTGCCAAGTTTGGATGCCAACTTGACCCCTATCCCTGGGATTGACTCCTGAAGATCGACCAAGGAAGGCCAGGAGCTGGGCGCCATCGACACACTGCGTAAGATCACCATAACAAGCCGCCCCTCGTGGAAGTAACAAATGAATTCTCAACTCCCTTAAGATGGAGGCCCCATGGAAGGAAGAGTCCTGTAATTCAGTGTAGGTGGCTATGTGAATTCTAGTTAACACTTGGTTGTGTCCGTCTCTCTCTGTTCTCTTTGTGAATCAATCATAGAAACTAACCCTTGATTGTACAAACAAGTTCTCTTTATATTCAATTCTGGTTCTTACTCTGAAAGGATGGATTGTTAGTTCTTTGTTTAATCTGACTCTGAAACGGGGGGATTACGGGGGGTAGAGGCCTCTGAACCGTGTATTGTAGTATGCTCCTAGATAGCGCTGCATGCAACCCCATTAAATGCCTCAGGCACAAGAACCCACGGGTCCTAGATGCTATGGTCCGCTTAGCACCGCACAAGGAACACAGTGGTGACATGAGGGGTGGGGTCTTGCATGAGCATACAAGGCTCCTGAGACTCCTACAGTGGGCTAGGCCTAATAGCCGGTCACGTTGAGGGCCGGGTATGGGTCTGACACTCCCTGGGTGTAGAGGTGTGATCCGTATGGAGCACCATGCACTTTGAGTAGATTTAGGGTGAGTAAGTCCTGCACGGGATGGGGGTCGCTGATGCGGCACGTATTCTCTAGCTCACCCATGGAACCACTGTGATTCTGGAAGGGGACGCCTCCCCGACCTGCCTCATCGGACCAGGCGTCATGAACCTGGAGTAGGCTCAGAGGGTGATGCCCTGAGTTTGCGTCTCCGGAAGGCTATAGCAAAGCCATAGCATGAATCGACCCATCTGCAAAGTGTGCACAGGAGGGGCGGATGGAGTGGTCAACCCCAGCTAATGTTCTATGCCGCCTAACGCCATGCCAAGACTCCTCGGTCTGCTGATCCCTTGAGGCCCAGCCGTCAGTCGATCCTCACGGGAGTCTGAGCCGGGGTAGAACCTGGGTTCTGGGTGTTTTCGTAGGATTAGATGCATATTCTACGCCGTTGGTATATTAGATGGATGCGCCACCCTTCGTGGTGGTTATTTATGTATATTCATGTGGTGCTAACCCTTGTATTCATGCCGCCTGACGTAGGAGTCCCAATGAAGGCGTGGGCGAATGACCCCTTCGTGGTCCTTCTTTAGGGCCTCATTTCATAGATGGCCCGGAATAGACGCGGAGGGCCCCGCCATGGTGAGATGGTTGCCATGGGAGGGGAAAAGTCCCCGCATGTATACGCCCCAGGGTCGTATATATTTCGGGAGCGTCCACAGCTGGTATCAGAGCCGTGATTTGGTTTGCTCGAAATCATAGCACCGCCAAACACTAACTCGAAAGTACCCGGTAGTTAGGAGGAGGCCGAGTCAATGTGTCGTTAGTTCTCTTTGTTGTTTGGCTTGGTGTTAGGTTAAGTTAAGAAATTGTAGCTTTGAAGTGGAGGGGCCAAGATTGGAGGCCTAACGGGTGTCGGTGGGTAGCTCAAATGACGAAGGAGATGGTTTCCTTGGATCGGGCGCATTTGAATTACCCTAGAACAGTCAACTCTGTGCGAAAAATGGTCAAGGGCAGGCCCAAAACGAATTCGGCGCCGCTTTGCCTTTTGTAAACATAGATCAAGTTCGGTTACCGAATGTCGTTGGCGCCGGCAGGCCGAATTCGAAGTCAACGCTGGCCCGCCAGTCAACTTCGGGGCCGCTTGCATTTCGACGACACCCGGTCGGAGCGTAAGCCCAGATAATGCCATCGGTACCGACCGTATGTGGCGCTGCGTATTTTCGCCAGATAATTTTTTAATAATAAAATTTTGAAGTTAATAAGAAAAATTTTGAAATTTTAAAAGTTAATTGGCCGTTTAACAAACCATTTCTGTCATTTGCTTTTGCTTCCGTGCCTCCAACCGCCGGGGAGCCGCCCTCCCGCCATCGCCACCGTGACCGGGACCTTGATCCCCGCCCTTGTGCTTTGTGCATCTTAGCCCCCTTTGTTATCCCCTTTCGCCCACAAGACTACCCGCTATGGCTATTACCAAGAGCGCCCGGATCCGATCCACCATGAGCATCGTGGAGATCTACGCCATGATTGCTAAGCACATGGCTAATGACCTAGCCCTCATCGACATCTTGTTGGATGAGCTGGTCAATAGGTTTGAGAACAACGATAGGATTCCATATCCCCGTCTATCACTTCTCGAGCCATTCCTCATCAAAATTTGAACCTACGCCAAGCTCCCATATACCCTTGTTGAGCAACTCGATATGGTGATGATGCTCATCAAATTTTATCCTCCCGAGCGTGAAGGCCATACGGAGGAGGAAGATGTCGGGACGAGGCCCACCGTATTAGGGTTTTGCCGTGGAGGAGGCACGAACGGAGATTGAGCTGGCCGACACACGGCAGCCCTAGGGGTAGGGAGTACCACCGAGGGGACGGCTTTGCCGGGCCATTGATTAAGGAGAGTTATTGAGGTTCCCCATACCACCGGCATGAGGGTTCCAACAGCCTTTGTCCGGGGAGAAATCCCCCGACATTAGCATAGACTATCCGACAACTATTCGTGATAGATATGGGTCCATGCCACAACGGTACCATCACACTGAACTTAATCGCCGCGTCGCAGCCCAGCTTTTGCTCAGATCCAAGAAGACCTAAGGAGAGCTCGGGGAAGAGCGAGAAGTTGGAGCAAGATGAGCTGGACCGACAAGATCACGGACCAACAGGAGGAGGTGCATCCGGGAGTGGCTCAACCCAAAACCGACGAGATTAACCGCTAAGCTCCGGGGAGGAAGGGAGTTGCTCCATAAGGCCGGCAGTCAATACAAGGATAAGTTAAGGACCGGCCGAGGGCTTTTGGGAAGAAGACCAGCTCGACCGAGGAGGCGCCAGAGAGAGTGGATAACTCCCCACGGTTCTTTGCCGGGCTAAGACGGTGCCAACATCGTCGGGGAACCGGGCCACAGCCGGAAGCCTCATCGGTTCCGGACCGCATCGCGGGCATCATGGGAGATCCAAGAAATTTCAGAAGTCCACGGACCTTCCGGATCGAGGAAGCTTTTTTTCAGAGGTCGGTACGGAGATCGCCACGCCAATTTAAGACCGATCTCCGTTTCCGCACCTTTGCAATTTTGGCGCCCAAGAGGTCGGCTGAAGCCTACTTGGTAGCACTTTTGGTGATGCCAACCTTTGCGCTATCCACGCCAAAGAGGGTCACCATAATGCCTAAGGATTTAGCCCTCGCCTCGTAGGATACTGGGGAGCAACCTTAGCCTACTTTAGGGGATCCGCATTTGTACATATTTTTTGTGATAATTAATAACGAGGCTTTTATTTTGAATTAAAAGTTTAATGTTTTTATGTTAAATTTAAAATAAAATGCCGACGTCGTACTTTAAAAAAAAAAGGGTTTAAAAGGGGACCTGTGAAGGTTATTTTAAACGCTTCTTTTCCTCTCCTCCCTTCTAGCCATATCTGCCCGTAACCTTTGCCGCCTCGGGTACCTTGATGGAGAGAAATGGGATCCACAGGGTTCCCTTCGACCTGCTGCAGCCTTTGCTATGCCAACGCGATAGATCTCCTTGCCAATATACGCAAGCATCCAGGACGCCGGATTCCTTGATTTTTACATGGAGGAAATGCTTCCTCTGCGGTATTCCTCCGGGGATCCTCCCACTTGTATTTGGAGGAGGAGATAGTTTGGCGATGCTAGGCGGGGACACACATGCTTATGACGCCTTGAAGGGGAAACTCTGATGGGGTAAACACCTACCGCTGGTCCAAAGATCGGGGGCAGCAAGATCTGGGAAGCTACTTTCGCTCTAGCCATCCTCATGGACCAATACGCTGAGCATGAAATCTTGCCGGGCAGAGAAGGGCAGGCTACCGTATCCTCCGAGGAGGGGATGACGAGCATATAGGAATGGGCTTACTTTGCCCGCTGGAAAGAGCTAGCGTGAGAGGAGCTACCACCGCCGTGACCAATCTATAGGCTTGTCGGGGTTAGACGGCCTTCCGTTTATTTATCACCGAGGCGTGAATACCTTCTCTTGGATGATATTATCCGGACGTATCAACGTGGTGGCGGATTTTTCACGCAAGCGCAAAAGACCATGTACTTTATGAGCTTCGGCGGAGTATTGTATGGATGATTTCATCGACTTCACTTCTACCGAAGCTTCCTCGGGAGGTGCACCCCGGGCTTGGGCCCGTGGGGAGACCCTAGAGCGGCGGAGACTCTATTATTACGTCTTCGCGCGACTTTGTGATGCGTGAACCAGCCCGCCTCCCGCACTGGATGCCTTCCGCGGCTATGGGACCTCACGCCCCAAACATTAATATGGTTGAGGTTCCCTCCGACTCGGATGATGAGGGTGAAGATTTATACCATAACCCCGCAAGACAAGAAGGAGGAGCAATGAGCTCAAGGAGGAAGAAGTCCCCATGGACTTGGATAAGGAAGTGGCAAAGAATCGAGACTTCAAGAAGGGAAAGTGCCGGGTAACCACCTTACCCGTTTCTTTTTTGTCGGCCTTCCGACATGGACAAGTCCTCTTCGTATTCGAGATCTAGGGCCGTGAGGCTGAAGCTTCATGGTGGGCCCTCCGTGCACTCTCTACACCGGCCGGCCACAAGAAGCTTCCCTATCGTGACGCTTTCGTGCATGTACTGCATTTGACGGGATCTTGCCCCCGACGGCCTTGGGTCGACATTGCGCCTTTGGATGGGCATGAAGCTCCCTCCTCACGGCAGCCCCATTGGTCGTTGCCTATCCACCGAGGTTGCACCGCGGCGAGGCTGCCACAAGAGACCCCAGGGGTTACTCGGCCATGCGACAATCAATCCCCTCCACCACCTCCTAGGGCTAAGGATCAAGAGGCAGGGCCTAGTTCCTAGTATAATTTTGCCATGAAAAATGTATATATATATATATATATATATATATATATATATATATATATATATATATATATATATATATATATATATATATATATATATATATATGTTTTGCTAGTTTTTCTTATATATATATCTATGTGTGTTTTCTTATATATATATCGGGATTTTCGATTGGCAATTGAATGGACCATATTGACAAATGGTGTACCTTATTTACTTATTAAATACAAAGTTCTCTTGAGGAGTATTATTGAATTGTGTGTGTTTTTTTTTTATATGACATCCTCTTCAAAAGTATTAAAACTTTAGAATATAATGGAATTACAAAATGTTCTCTATTTATTCCAACTATATTGCAGAGGGAAACCATTTGGGAATATGAGGAGAGAATCACCGATATGGTTAGGAGGGGACGATCTAGGGCCTTGAGACTGGGACTATGGCCGAGATATGGTGAATATCCAGTGGGAGGAAGGCTATGAAACCGAACCACCGCCACGGGGAACTCTACGACCACGACAAAGGGCTGGAGATAGTTAACATCCTCGGGGATCGAGCCGAGGATCCGAAGATGACCCCGTGGTCGTACACGGGACTACTTTGGAATATGACGCCAGCCACGAAGCCTTCGAGGACGCCAACGACCATCTTTGGCAACTCTTTTTATGCGCGAAGGCTCTTTAACCTTCGGGATTATCAGCCCAACATGGGAGTACCAAGCAATCATTGTCCAAGCCTGGGCACGCTATAAACTTCGTCCGAAGCCGCATGCGGAGGACCCGCTTCACGCGATCCTCACCCCTTCGCCAACCCCTAGGCTTGGTCTCTTCCGTTATGTTTTTCGTTGTTGTGGTTACTGGCGTGTGCAAGTAGAACTTTAAAAGTTCCCATTGTATCATACCTACTTTTATCTCAATCCATGTATCAATCAACCCGTTGTTGTACTCAACTTGAATGAAATACAAATATTGTTTTCTGTTTGTATATACTTTTGTCTCGATTAACTTAAAAGGGATTGTACATTAATGTAAATCGCTTATATTTTCATAAATGATTCCTATAGGCGGTAATGCGTGAATGGCGCTTTTGGCAAACACCCTCCAACACCGGTAGGGCTCACTCCCGAGCGGGAATTGATGTTAATGAAAAGGCAACTTCGGTGAGTTACGGGCTTATATCTTGCATACCAATCTTGCCACATACTCGGGAGGGGCGGACCGGAATTACCTCCACGACCATTGAGTCCACACTGCTTGACCATCTCCTCCCGAGCTAATACAATAGGTATAAAGGAGGACTCATACTAAAAGCGTCATCGAAGTTCCTCTAAGGATAGCTGCTTCCTCACATTCAACCACCGGGTTCTTAGGATCCTCGCTATCGACAATGACCATTCAAGGCGTAAGGATAAGGAGATACCGAAAAACCGTTGATACTGACCATCACTAGTATATGGAAAACAGGAAGTTGGCTCGGTTTGATGGGAAATCCAGAGGAGGCTTGAATCACGGAATCTTGGTTGGACGAAATGAAGGAATTCGGGAAGTCCTACGGAATGACAGCAGAAAGATACAGGGAAGGTAGCCACCACGAACCTTCCCCTGAGCTGCCTGCGTATTTGGTGGAAGGGTTACGCCCGAGCTAAGCACGGGCGGAGGAGCGATGCAAGTTCAAGAAGTTCGCTAAGGCTTTTAAATCGCATTACGTGCCCGCGATGCGCACAAATGCAACAATGATTCAGACCTTCTACAGGGTTGGAACGAAGGGCATGTCGTCTGCAGGCCTACACCGAAGCAATTCATGCGTTTGAGGTTGTATGTACCGGGGAATGAATGAGAAAAGAGCAGAGAGGGCTACATTGAAGGGTTGGCCCCATCCATTAAACGTATGGTCAAGGCAATAGACCCAAAATCGAGAGCTTGGCGGAAGCTAAGGCATTAAGCCTTGAGGAAGACACGTAAAGAACCGGTATGCGACCGCTCCTTACCACGACCACGGCCGTCCACACCTTACAAACCCCGTTAAGCCAATCAGGGGCCCTCTCAACACAATTCTTATGGCCGCCGAGGAGAAGAAAGTCGCCTTTAGCACGCCGGGATAAGCGAGAACAATGCTGGTAAGGAAGTTCGGGGCCTCTTACAGTCCATTCCTAAAGAGGCGGAGAACAGCTCCGCCCGGGATAAGGCATGCTACCGGTGCATGAGGCTGGACACTTCATGCGAGAATTGTCCAGACGCGTCCGCAGAGGCGCTTTCGGTGGCCATGGCCGACTGGATTGGGAAGATTTGGAGTCCAATCTTCTTTGCGGAGGACGAGGCTCCCGAGTACATTCATGGTGTGTCTCATATTCTTGCCGCTATAGAAGCAACCTTATTTGAAAGTCGATATACATTATTTCTACAATAGGCCAAGTAGACGATAAGCCCTTCATAATTTTGATGGACGGGTGATGCATAATTTTGCTTCTCCTAGAATGGCCCGAATGCTGCCTGGAAATGTTGAGATCCAGGCCTAAACCCGGTCACATTAGCTAGCGGTAAAATCGAGACACACTCATGGCGTAGTATTAACCTTAAAATGCACGGTTGCCGGTGCACCGGTTGCCTTGGGTGCGAATTAATGGACATTGGCAAATATGATCTTATTGTGGGAATGGAGTTTTTAGCGTCTCGCGGGGCCCACATAGGCGTGAGAAGCGGGGAGGTCACCTTCAACGCGCTAATGGAGCGTGTGACGATAAAAGGTGATTCATTACACTCCACCATGCGATCAATGTCAATGAAGCGGCTAGGAAAAGCTATCTGTGAGAATGAACTCCTTTGCCTCATTAAACTTGCTTCCATTGAATCGGACTCAAAGCAATGACAAGTGTCGGCCTTACCATCGGACATTGCTAACCTTCTTGAGAATTTAACGATCTTTTTCCGGATGAGATCCACAAGCTTCCTCCTTTGGGAGGGTGGAATGTGAGATAACTCTTGAACAGGTACTAAGCCTACAAGCAAAGCCCCAGATCGAATGAGTCCTCGGGAGTTAGCGAGCTTAAGGCGACTACAAGAGTTCTTGAATTTGGGGTTTATTGGCCCAAAGTGTCTCACCATTTGGCGCTCCTATTCTTTTGTCAAGAAGAAAGATGGCTCCTTAAGGATGTGTATTGATTATAGGCAACTCAATAAGCATACCATCAAGAATCGCTATGCTTTGCCTAGGGCGAGATGATCTTATGGACCCGGTTACAAGGAGCAAAATATTTCTCAAAGATTGATTTGCGCTCAGGGTACCATCGGATAAGGATTAAGGAAGAGGACATCCATAAGTCCGCTTTTAGGTGCATACGGATATGGGCATTATGAATTCAACTGTCATGCCTTTTGGATTGACCAGCGCCCCGCAGCGTTTATGCGGTTGATGAATGACATCTTCCGCCAATACTTGGATGACTTTGTTGTCATTTTTCTTTGATGACATTCTCATCTATAGTAAAACCTTGCAGCAACATGAACAACATCTTGATTAGCTTTGCAAAAGCTAAGGCGCCATCGACTCTTTGCCAAGTTCTCTAAATGCAAGTTAAGCCACTCAGAGGGTAGACTATTTGGGGCATATTATTTCAGCAGAAGGAATTTACTCTGAGACCAGCTAAGATAGAAGCGAAAAAGGATTGGCCCATTCCAGCTAATGTTTTGAGTCAGGAGTTTCTTGGGACTCGCGGGGATATTATCGGAAATTTGTTAAGGATTTTGCAACAATTGCGCACCTCTTACTAATCTCACAAGGCATGAGAAAGTAAAGGATTGGATGGAACATTGGAAAACAAAAGTCCAAGTCGGCTTTCAGAAGCTCAAGGATGCCTTAACATCTGCACCGGTCCTTACCTTGCCTGATCCTGAAAAGGATAAATCGGTAGCCACCGATGCTAGTAAGATAGCTCTTGGTGGAGTTCTAATGCGAGGAGGGGAGAGTTGTTGCTTACGATTCAAAGAAGATGAAGCGATCTTGAGAGCGGCGATATCCTACCCATGACCGAGGAATTCTTTGGCGGTTGTTCGTGCTCTCCGTATTTGGAGACACTACCTTCTTGGTAGAAGATTTCATTTGGATCACGGATCATCGAGTCTCCGCTATTTATCCACCCAGTAAATCTGAATCTCGCCCGTATGAGATGGATGGAATTCCTCGAGGAATATGACTTCGAGATTGTATATAAACCAGGGAAGCACAATGTGGTTGCGGATGCTTTGTCACGTCATCCCTTCATAACCCGCACCCATTGTAATGCCATTTCCACACTCACCAGCGAGTTTGGGAAGCAAATAGAAACAGAACCTTGGCCCACAGATCGAATTACGTAATATTTGGGAAAGTTTGGGTAAGGAAGCCCGATGATAGATAAAGAAGCGTGAAGCATTCCGTTCATATAAGAAGGAGGGCAATTTATTATATTACAAAGATAAGTTGTGTGTTCAGCGACTTCGGGGTGCGAAAAAGCGATTCTCCATGACACACACAACAGCCCTATAGCGGGACATGCGGGTTTTATGAAAACTTACTTTAAGATCCGCTCCGGCTATTTTTGGCCTTCCATGAAGAAGGATATTGCTAGGTACATCAAGCGATTGTCGGGTTTGTCGACAAACCAAGGCTGAGCAATTAAGAGTTCGGGGAGTTGCAACCTTTGGATGTGCCCAGCGCCAAGTGGGAAGTCATAACCATGGATTTCATTGTGGGGCTTCCGCATTACTCTCCGTGGGTATGATGCCTTAATGGTCGTGGTGGATTGACAAATTATCAAAGATGGCTCACTTCCCGCCATGTCGCACCATCGGACACCGCCGACGACACCGCCTTGCTCTTTGCAAAGGAAATTTTCGGGTTACCGCGGGATCCGAGAGTAATTGTATCGGATAGGGATCCTAAGTTTGTCGGTGCATTGCGGAATGATTTCTTCGCCACCATCGGACCAAGCTTGCCATGAGTATGAGCCTACCATCCTTAGGCGGATGGTCAAACAGAGCGTGTCAATCATTATTATCGAAGATATGCTAAGAAGCTATGTATGGAGTAAATGGTCACAATGGGCGGATTATATTTACTTGGTAGAATAAGCCTACAGCGATACAAAGGAGTCTTCTAGAATGTCTCCCTTCATGATAAATTATGGCTATCAATGTCTTACTCGGACCGTGGCATAATCCTGTTTCTAAAGTGGAGGTCTCGCAACAACTCCTTCTAGAAATGCAGGCCTTGGTGGAAGAAGTTCGGGGGTTACTTATTGGCCGCGACGCAATGTCGTCGAGAAGAGTCTAGCGGATAAGCTTAGAACCCCACGAATCTTCAGGTGGGCGAATCAGTTTGGCTTAAGATCAAAGTAAAACAAGCCAAGCTTAAAATTGGTAATCAGAAGAAGTTGGCACCCGGATGGGCTGGGCGTTCAGGGATTGAGCATTATAGGAGAACAGCATATCGCTTGGACTTGCCACCCAGCTTGAAAATCCACAAGGTCTTTCCGTGAGTCTTACGAAGCAACACACCCCGATCCGGAGGAGGTTTTGGATACCCTTACCCTCCTAGAAATGACTGAAGAGCACCTGGAGATAGTGCCCGAAGCTCTTCTTGATCGAGCTTACAAACAGACCAGAAGGACTCAAATGTTGCAATACTTGGTCAAGTGGAAGCACTTACCAGTTGAAGATGCTACGGGTGATGAAGATAGACCTTGAGAAGCACTATCCGGACTTCATGCAGGAATCTCAAGGCGCACCATCAACGATGCTATCAACCCGCTCCCGGCGGTAAGCTTGAAGGCTTGATTGACCGAGAATCATGTTTTAGAGGGGTAGGCGATCGTATATGATAATAATAACCGATGATGAGATCACCTTCGTGTTCTCTAGGGCGTGGTGTATTGTTGATGTTGACATGACCGCTGAATTGCTAGGAAAGCATCTAGTAAATAGACTGCGTTCATTAGGCTATATCGGGGAACTCCACCATTCCTTATGCCACAATGAATTGCAAAGCGTACACATGATAGATTCCCTTCTAGATATTTTTTTTCTTTTATTTGTAGGGGGTGGTCCTTCAACCACAACTTAATCATATTATTAACCTACGGGTATATGGTTATGTGTGAGGCCGATGAACAAGTCGTCCACCGCCTTGTATAGAGGGTTGCCGATGACCCAACTTTTCCCGTATTGGTTTTGTCTACATGTGTAATTTTCTTTGTCGAATGTTTTAAATGGGACTTAGGTCCTAAACTCCTTGATCATAAGTTTGTATCGGGCACCTTGGTGCTTGTACTTTGATATTTTAACTTCAATGTATTCTTTGTCGAGAATTACTATAATCTCAGCGTATTAATGTTATATTCTTAACTTCATTTTCTAATTCAATTGCTTTTACGTATATGTATTCAATTAGCTAACCCCAATGCCGAGGGCGGCATTGTTTTTAGGAGGGGAGAATGTGACGTTCCACGTATTTATACGGTCTACTATACGGGACACGATTACAAATACAAGCACGTCACTCCCTACAGTGCACGCTACCATGGGGGTATGGGAACTTAATTGCAACCTAGGGGGTTACCTTAAAAAGGATTAAATTAGCTATGCTAATTTAACACATTAATAATAATAACCTATAACCTAGGAAATTAGGCTAATTACCATTTGGGAAGGCGCCACCCGCCTTTTGTCGATTGGGTAGCATGGGGATTGCCAAGTTTGGATGCCAACTTGACCCCTATCCCTGGGATTGACTCCTGAAGATCGATCAAGGAAGGCCAGGAGCTGGGCGCCATCAGACACTTGCAGAAGATCACCATAACAGTCGTCCCTGTGAAGTAATGTGGTGAATTCTCAACTCCCGGAAGATGGAGGCCCCATGGAAGCGAGTCCGGCCCGAGGAATTCAGGTAGGTGGCTATGTGAATTCTAGTTAACACTTGGTTGTGTCCGTCTCTCTCTGTTCTCTTTGTGAATCAATCATAGAAACTAACCCTTGATTGTACAAACAAGTTCTCTTTATATTCAATTCTGGTTCTTACTCACGAAAGGATGGATTGTTAGTTCTTTGTTTAATCGACTCGAAATGGGGGATTACGGGGGTAGAGGCCTCAGGCAGGTGTATTGTAGTATGCTCCTAGATGGCATGCATGCGGTCCCATTAAATGCGGCCTGTGCACAAGAACCCACCGGGTCCTAGATGCTATGGTCTGGCTTAACACCAGACAAGGAACACAGTGGTGACATGAGGGGTGGGGTCTTGCATGAGCATACAAGGCTCCTGAGACTCCTACAGTGGGCTAGGCCTAATAGCCGGTCACATTGAGGGCCGGGTATGGGTCTGACACTCCCTGGGTGTAGAGGTGTGATCCGTATGGAGCACCATGCACTTTGAGTAGATTTAGGGTGAGTAAGTCGGGTACGGATGCGGGGGTCGCTGATGCGGCACGTATTCTCTAGCTCACCCATGGAACCCTTTGTGATTACGGAAGGGGCGCCTCCCCCGAGCCTGCCTCATCGGACCAGCGTCATGAACTGGAGTAGGCTGGAGGGTGATGCCCGAAGTTTGCGTCTCAGGAAGGCTATAGCAAAGCCATAGCATGAATCGACCCATCCGCAAAAAGTGTGTGGGGGGGCGGATGGAGTGGTCAACCCGGCCAATGTTCTATGCCATTAACGCCATGCCAAGACTCGGTCCGCTGATCCCTTGAGGCCCGGCCGTCGGTCGATCCTCACGGGAGTCGAGGTAGGGGTAGAACACGGGTTGGGTGTTTTCGTAGGATTAGATGCATATTCTCGCCGTTGGTATATTAGATGGATCGCCACCCTTCGTGGTGGTTATTTATGTATATTCATCTTTGTGTGCTAACCCTTGTATTCATCTTTGCCTTGACGTAGGAGTCCCATCAAGGCGTGGGCGAATGACCCCTTCGTGTCCTTCTTTCGGGCCTCATTTCATAGATGGCCTGGAATAGACGGAGGGCCCTGCTCATGGTGAGATGGTTGCCATGGGAGGGGAAAGTCCCCGTATGTATACGTCCGAGGGTCGTATATATTCTGGGAGCGTCACACCAACTGTTTGCGCAACACGTGGGATGTTGCAGACTCCATCTCCGTCTCCAGGCCCGCAATGCGGGCACTGTTAAGAAGTGCAAGACGGCAATTGGTGAAGGTGTTAAAAAGTCTAGAAAAATGAAGAACACAAAAAAGAAGCTTGAACAGATAGAGAAGATAGAGGAATTCAGCTATTTGGAGCAAAAGAATAGGGCGAAGTCCAAAAAGTGAAGATGATGGAGGAATTCAGCTATTTGGAGCAACAGAAAGGTATGTTTTCAAACCATATATCCAATAGAGACTATAGGAAATGCCATGTCATTTTTTTGGGCAAAATGTTAATAGTATAATGCCTGGAATATTTCGTTCACCATAAACCCACATAGACAAAAGACTTGGCTAATATTGATATTGATCCACAACGTAACACGGTCATCCCACACCAGTTCCTATATAAAATAATACCAGAAATATTCTGTTTATCGATGGCTTGCAGGTAAGGTAACGCTGAAAAAAAAAAAAAACCATAAACCCACATAATGTAATCACAAAAGATGTTGCTACAACATAAGACGGTCATCCCACATGGTCAATGCCTACACTTGATCACTCGCTTCAGTGTCGGGACAGGTGGTCGGGACGAGGAAGTAGACTCCGACCATCAGCCCCTGTTCTTGCAGATAGATTGGCAGGCCAACCGAGCACCCATTGCCCCAACACCCCATGTACCATCAAGCAGGCCCGGACTATGATCATGCGGCGGTCTATGCGAGGATGCTTGAGCATGAGCTGCCGGAGTCTTTGCAACTCCCCACACTTCAACAATGAGACGGCCCGGTGAACCGGCTCCTTCGAGGGTAGGGGATGATGCTTTGGGAGAGGCCGCTCTCGGCGATCCCGGGGGCTGCAACCACCTTCCCCCGCAATCGGGTTCGATGGCCGAATGTCGGGAGCTGAAGCGAGGGGCTCCGCCAAGTCTTTGGACCCCACCATTAAGCCCCATGGCCGTCCCCGTCAATACCGCTCCTTCCTCAAGACCAAGAAAGCCGGGGTACCTTGCGAAGCACTCAAAGCATGAGATGTTTGGTCTTCTAGACCGCCACCCTAGGGCCTTACGGAGAAAGGTCTTGAGTAAGCCCGCACAGACCCACGGAAATATTACCCCGGAACAATGGGTGAGATACTTGCGGCATTTGTATGACCCAATGGGAAGCGGGGCACCGGTACCTCCATGAGCAGGCCCTAGCGGTCATTCTTGAAGGGATGTCATAATGGGGTTGCAGCGCCGCTAATGGGAAGGCGGCCAGATTTGGATGGTATCTTGGTGAGCTTCTCAAGTGGGCGGGCCCCAATGGTGCCGGTTCTCACAACACTCTTCAACAGGGGCATTGCAAGAAGGCTTCCCCCCACTTTGGACTACCCGGTAGAGTTGTGCCCATATACAAAGCGAGGGGACCCCCATTGACCAACTATCGTACCATTATGGTGGGTTCTGTCTTTGCCAAGTTGCTTTAGGGATTCTTGGCGATTGACACTTTTGGGCGAGAGGATGGAGAAGTCGCGGGCTCTCACGCTTGGCTTGAGCTTAGCCCGGCATTCTACTATTGACCATATCTTCACTCTGCGAACACTCATAGAGGATAGCCGGAATCGGCCTTAAAGAATGCATCTTGTTGCTTTGTGGATTTCGCAAAGGCTTTTGACACGGTGCCTCGGGGATAAGTTGTGGGGACGTGATTGAGGCGACTAGGGACCCCGTCGACTTGCGAGAATGCTATATCTCTGAGACTATCTGAGGCTTGCTCCGGTCGTCTCTCACTTGTCGGGGAGCCAGTTGTTAGTAACATTGGGGTGCGCCGGGGCTGCCCTCTATCCCCGACGCTCTTGGCTTGTACATTGACCAGCTAGAAGAATGGCTAGGCTGCGCACGGGAGGCTTCGGTTGATGCACCACATAATCCGGCAACTCATATATGCCGATGATGTTGACCTGCTCGCATATACCCCGAGAGGACATGCAACGCCACGGATGCTTTGGACACTTTACGCCAATTCACCGACATGAGAGTTAACTTGGCCAAGACAAGGGTGATCTTTGGTCCCATCATACCAGGCACCCACGCCTTCCCTCATTCACTTACCGAGGCGGGTAGTGGAGGTGGCTCGATCTTATAAGTATTTGGGCATTGAGTTTTCTACTACCACACATTGGGATGCATCCATCGGGTTACGGGTCCTTGCGGCCGGAAAGCCCCAGATGCAATGCAAAACAACAAATCACAAGGCGTAGTCAGTATGCATGGGGTCACGAGGCACACTTGTTCGGGGCCTTGGTTGAACCGGGTCCTCCCTCTATGGGGCAGAAGTGTGGGGGCGGTGATATCCCTCACCACTTGGAACGATCTAGAGCAGTCTGAAGGCCTTCTTGGCGGGCCTTTGGGAGTGAAATCCACGGTCCCATATCGAGATCTTGCTCCGGGAGGCAGGCTTCCTTCCATTCTGTAAGGGCTGGGCTTGCGAACGTCACATTATTTACTTCGGAAGGTGGTGGCTATGGATGAAGCCCGGCTGCCCAACCTTGCTTTGGCGGTGGCGATGGGCCCCTTGGCGACTCAAAGCTTCTTTGGAAAGACAAGCAAGCCAGATGGTTCTCGCTATGGAATGTGCAGGCACCACGGATGTGGACCAGTGCATACACCGAAGGAACGCTGCCTTGAAGCAAGACTTGGATGCTTGCTTCATGGCCAAGCTTTGGGATCAGAGGCCCCTGTCACATGTCAAGGTGGCAAATTATTATGCCGAGTTAATCCCATGCTCACGAGGGGGCCCACACCACTACCCGCGCACCCATTTACCAATGAAAAGCGCAGGGTGATTGCTTCCATTCGCGACAGTGCACACCACCTCCGCATTGAGACAGGGAGATGGATTCGGGAGCCGCGTGAGGACAGAGTCCGCCCCGATCTTTGTCAACGAGGCGCCATTGAGGATGAAAGTCATGCCCTCCGGGCCTGTCGGCGTGACTGAGCATATCAGGGCTCGGTATGCTCGGTTAGTTGTGCCCCATCGGGCCTTGCATGAGCTCTTGAGCCACGGCCTCTGTAGGCTTGTTGGGATCGTACCTCGGGAGGTAATGGATACGCGGACTTCGAGTTATGCCCCCCGTCCGGCATTAACCTCGGTTGTACTTGTGATTATGTATATAAGCGTGCAAAAGTATGTCAAGTTTTTTTCCAAAACCCCTCGAGTGGGGTTTTTAATCCTGGTAGTAATGCGCCTGCTGCTCTCTCTTTGTACTTGGGTCCCATAGGCCAGTTGGTCTCCGTGGACGATAAAATCATATTCTATTCTATTCTATTCTATTCTTATATAAGACCACAAAAGTAAGACCATGGTCATCCCACACGATCACCTTATATAAGACCACGGTCATGGTGAAGCAGAAGAAGATGTGAAGATGGCGAAGCAGGATCTTGTAAAAATTGTATGTTTATTATGGCAATGCTCTTTTCAGACCATATGTCCAATAGAGACCTTAAGAAATGTCATGTCATTTCTTTCGGTACTTCATTTTTCATCTCAGAAGGAGACCATAGGAAATTTAATGCCATGTCATTTTTTTGGCGATACGAAATGTCATATTATGCCAAAAATATTCCGTTCACTATAAACCCACATAATGTAGTGACAAAAGACTTGGCTAATATTGATACTGATCCACAACGTAACACGGTCAAACAAAGCTAGGAATATGCCGTTCATTGATGGCTCACAGATCAGGCAATGTTTAAAAAAAAACATTAACCCATATAATGTAATGATAAAAGGCGTGGCTACAACCTAACATTATATAAGACCACGGTCACGGTGAAGCAGGAGAAGATGGTGAAGTTGTGCCTTGCCGCAATGGAGTGGTGTTTCAGAGAATCTTAAGACAAGAGACAAGCTCTTTGCATCCAGAAAATTGTAGATGCGTAAAAGCTTTGTACAATATAGCAAGGGTCTCTCTTTGAAGCGTCAGCACAATAATAAGGTGCTCCAAAGACAAGAATCCCCAAATGCGTTGGAACCCAGTTCGTACTTTGTTTTTGAGCTAATCGTGAGGAAAAAGAAAGAAGAGATCCATCGCACCCTAAATGAAAAAAACCCTAAAACACAGATAGGTTTACTCTGCACTAGCCATAACATATCTCCCACAAGAATAAATGGGCATTCACAAGGCATATAAAAAGCTCAATTTCAAAAATTCTGATGTTCTTCTGGACATCCCATAAAATTGGAACGATACGGAGAAAATTAGCATGGCTCCTGCGCAAGGATGACTCGTATAAATCAAGAAATGGTCCAAATTTTTTTCCCACAGCTCCGATTGTTCTTTTGCTAAAATTTGATGCTTTTTATGGCAAACGGCAAAGTCTTGTTTATAGCATGCCCACCATTTTTCAATTGTTCTTTGGCTTCCCATCCTTTATACCTTTTGACACCAAGCTAACAACAAAAAGTGAGGAAGATTAGAAGTTGTAGTTAGCGTGGCCATGCATCCGTATGCCATTTTCATTTCTTTCTATTCTTTGATGAAAGACAGAAAAAGGACAAGTCGCTTCATTTCTTTAAACAATTCGCTTTTGCAACAAAGGGTTGCCCTCTATACCAAAGTGTTGAAACCAAATAAAGCTATAATGCTGAGGGTTCTTACTGTTGTTACTGTCATGATTTATGGGTACGTTCAAAATGCGCAAGCGTTCATTGCAGTATAATGTTCTAAAACTGTCCAAGAGAAAGCTATCATTCATTGCCGTATAACGTTCTGAAAACATCCAAGAGAAAGCTACAGTTCCTGAGGAAATTATTTTTTCTACTAATTTAAGAGCACGTAGCACCATAGGCAAATCAATAAAAAAGTTGTCAGGACTGGAGGTCTGTATTCTTATTGTAGCGTATCTCTCAAAGTCTCATAAAATTGTGTCATTGAGCCTTCCAACTAAAACGAATGCTTAGGGTGAATCCCCATTACGAAAAAACCTAGTTTCTAGATCTTTGTCACAGGCCTCCAAATCAAGATCATTTTCATTGAAAATAGGCACTTTGAGCTCTCGAATGAGCAAGAAACAAAATCATGACGACGGAACTTGCTACAAGACAGGAAGCTATGATGTAAAACAAGGCTACAAGGCGAGAGCTTTGACTAAACCGCAAACTCATGTATATTCGATTTGGGGGCCAAGATTGTGGGAGATGTTCATTTCCAAGGCTGAAATAGGTCAGAGCTCTCTTCAAAGATGAAAATGCGTGATATTATTAGAAGATATGGTTATTAGAAGATATTAGTGAAATGCGTGATATTATTAGAAGATATGGTTATTAGAAGATATTATTAGAAGATATGGTTGCAAAAAAAAAAATCCACTCGGTCATCGCACACGACACGGTCATCTCACGCGGTCAAGCCACGGTCATCCTACACGGTCATTCCACTCGGTCAGCCTATATAAGAACACGGTCAGCCAAAATGAAGAACACGGATATGAAGATGGCAAAGCAGGGTGAAGCTCTTAAGAAGTGCAAGACGGCAAAGGGTGAAGGTGTTAAAAAAGTCTAGAAAAATGAAGAACACAAAAAGAAGCTTGAGCAGATAGAGAAGATAGAGGAATTGACTATTTGAAACAAAAGAATCGGGCTAAGGTTGAGCTTCTCAATAAGTTGAAGAATATGGCGAAGTCCACAAAAGTGAAGATGATGGAGGAATTCAGCTATTTGGAGCAACAGAAAGGTATGTTGTTTTTTGAGGAAGAAGTTGCCATGTTGGATGACTTGTTGGCCCAAGAAAATTTCAATTCTCCATCACAAGAAGATGACTTGAAGCAAAAAAAAGGGGATATCTATGACTGGCAAAGTGTTGTAGGCTCTCAAACCCTTGAGGAATTGTTTGATGAAGACTTACCAAGACTAGAGGAACATGGAGGTATGCTTGACTTTGTCAACGTCAAGAATCAAAAAGAAAAAGACGGGGATATCAATGAAGTAAATGCGTTGTTGGCAAACACTGAGTTGCCAAGCCTTCAAGAATTGTTTGATGAAGACTTGCCTACGCTTTATGAGGTAAGTCTAGAGGAACATAGGGACATGCTTGACGTGGTCAATGTCACTGACGAAGTAGATGGCTTGTTGTCAAAGATAGACTTGCCAGTCCTTGAGGAATTGTTTGATGAAGACTTGCCAACAAGACTAGAGCAATCAGGAGCCTCATCACAAGAAAATGATCATAAAGACATGCTTGACTTGATTAATGTCTCGGTCAACAATAAGAAGCGAAAGGAAGCAAGCAGGGATGATGATGAGACATGTTGCTGGGATGAGTTTGATGGCGTGTTGGGACAAACAGAAGATAGGGATGACAAAAAAGCAACACAAGAAGTAGCATGTTGCTGGAATGAGTTTGATGCCATGTTGGCACAGGCAGAATTGCTAAACAAAGACAATCATATGTTTGATGGACAGGCAAGCAGGGGTGATGATGAGACATGTTGCTGGGATGAGTTTGATGGCGTGTTGGCACAAACAGAAGATAGGGATGAGGAAGAAGCAACACAAGAAGTAGCATGTTGGTGGGATGAGTTTGATGCCATGTTGGCACAGGCAGAATTGCTAAACAAAGACAATCATATGTTTGATGGACAGGGAATACTTGCAGAAACACCGCCACAACAGGTTGCATCTGGTCGGGGTGAATTTGATGCCTTATTGGCAGGAGGGCATTGTCAGGAAAAGTCCATGGTCAATGCATCATTTGCAATTAGAAGTCAACAAGCTATGACAAGCATGGCGGTACCGTGTATCGTAACCAATGGCATCAACAGGAGCAACAAGTGACAAAGAGCTCAAGGATGAAAAGGCGTAAGACGATCATGCCCAAGTATGACTGCCCTCGGTGTTTCAGTAGTGACACCCGTTTCGACTATTTTGAGAATAAAAAAGTAAACCAACTGAGGTATTACTGTAGGCACTGCGACAGAGACTGGACCGTCGGGGGCAAACTGAGGCCATCTCAAGCTCGGCATCGCAATAAAAGGATCCAGGATGCCAATCGGCGTCGCAATAAAAAGATCCAGGATGCCAATCATAACTTGGCTTCTGTACACACTCAGCCACTTGTATACAGTTATTGAAGTTGCATGGCTGTTGGTCATAACAGACTTGTACATTTATTACCTTGGATAGCCGCCATTTGAAAATACTTGTAAATAATCGGCGAGAATGTGCCTTTTACTCGGTAAGCTTGTATTGTTATCAAGACTGGCCATTTGTAATATTTATCACAATGTTGTCAACAGTTTTACATTCTTTAGTAGCTACAGCAATAATTGAGCTATTAGTGCTTGTGCTCTAGCTGTTAGTGCCTCATTACTAGTGGCGAGCAGTAAGTAATTCTGTGGTATTAAATGGATGGCTTGATCAATTTGACACTGCTAAAAAGAGTTTGATTTTCAATTAACGAGTCATTATCAAGATTGAAGAGAAAGACATATGAGTCATGTTAAATCTGCAACTCTTGCATTGAGAAATAAGCCAGGATTGGGTAATAAATTGCATTATGGTGTTTACAAACACCACAGCGCAGCACCTTTATCATACAGAGATGCGTTATTTGAGTAAATGAATTCAAGTAGCATTCTTGAAGATCAAGTTAACTGATAAATACATGCTGTTTTTGGGGATTTGGGTACAATAATGATCAACTGCAATGACTCTTTCAACATGTGTGGGTCCTTTTGGAATTTGTGATGAAATATGTCCATGTGGTTATAATTTTGAGATTTTGCTGAGATATGGAATGATGGAAAGAGGTAGATGAAGTGGGTCTTTTTGGCAGGACATAAGCATTTTCCATTGCACATGTCATCGATATCCTTCCACCTGCTATTAATTTGAGGAAGTAAGGTCACCATTGCTTGGCTGCCCCTTCTTTTTTTGGAGTATTCAAAGGCTGCGCCTTTTTCGTTTTGCCATTTTGGCGGTCGCGGTGTAAGGCCACCTAATGGTCTTATAGATTTCTCTAATCAGGAATGTTGGAAGAGGAAAGGCCTAAGAAAGGACATCGGAATGAGAGATCCGTGCATGAAGTTGGGTGGAAGAACCTTTGCCTTCATATTGTCTCTGATGCTACATACTCTTGCCAGGATGTTGTGTTCAATGATTTTGCAGCTCCTTTTGGTTTCTTCTGGAGACTTTAATATTGCATATTAACATGGTTATGCATGTATCTTAAGTATATGGAAGGAATAAAAGCCTTGGAAAGGTACTCAAAGAGAGTCTAGGAACAGTAATTGAATGATAAAATAAATGCCTGTTGCATATGCAATCTGAAGGGGTTAAGAATTACTTTAGTAGCAACAAACAGTGTTATGCAGCAACACAAACCAAGTTAATACTGTAATACCAACCGAGGTATACAGTAATACCAACCGAGGTATTACTGTAGGCACTGCGACAAGGACTGGACCATCGGGGGCAAACTGAGGCCATCTCAAGCTCGGCAGCGCAATAAAAGGATCCAGGATGCCAATCGGCATCGCAATAAAAAGATCCAGGATGCCAATCATAACTTGGCTTCTGTACACACTCAGCCACTTGTATACAGTTATTGAAGTTGCATGGCTGTTGGTCATAACAGACTTGTACATTTATTACCTTGGATAGCTGCCATTTGAAAATACTTGTAAATAATCTGGCAGAATGTGCCTTTTGTAAATACTCAGCCGCCTGTTAGTGCCTCATTACTAGTGGTGGCGGTAAGTACTTACATATCGCATTATGTGCTAGGCGTGCAACCAACCAGCCATAATGCTCCTTTAACTACTTACGCATTTGCTTGTGTGCTAGCTGTGCAACCAACCAGCCATATGCTTCTTTAACGTTAGTCGCAGACCAAGGGTTTTGGACTAGCAATTGCATAAAGACTCAAAAATGGTTTCTTAGATTTATGGAGCATCCTTGCCATGTATGGCTTGATCAATTTGACACTGCTAAAAAGATTTTGATTTTCAATTAACGAGTCATTATCAAGATTGAAGAGAAAGACATATGAGTCATGTTAAATCTGCAACTCTTGCATTGAGAAATAAGCCAGGATTGGGTAAGAAATTGCATTATGGTGTTTACAAAACACCACGGTCACGAATGCCTTTATCATCTGAGAGATCGTTATTTGAGTAAATGAATCCAAGTAGCGTTCTTGAAAATCAAGTTAACTGATAAATACATGCTGTTGGCCAGAGCATTGAACAGAAGTTTGTTGTTGTTGTTGTTGACTGCTTTCTTTCCGGCATATTGCCTTGCCTTGTTGAAAAATGTTGTTTGTGCACTTTAAGAACATGGTTAATGTGCTTGAGAACAGTTTGCATGAGATTGTGGTTGTTCGTTTTGTTAGATCTATTTTAATATCAGCTGTCATCAATAACTTCCATTAACAATTTGTTGCGCTGCAAGTATGAGATCTGGTTTTATAACAAAGACCTTTTGAAAGAATTAGTCAACATTTAAGTGTCTCTTTGAGTCTGATATTTTGAGTTTGATATGTGATTGTGATGCTGGCAGAACCACTGGTTCTGACACTAAAAATTTTGTTGAAAAAGATGGTGTGCATGCGCACATCATTGCCGACCAAGATATCTGATATGAACAGCATATTGTTATTCCGTGCCTAGAACGTACATGACTTTGCAGATTATTTCATCTCAATCTCCATTCCTGTTGAGCTGGGAAAGCATCGTAAAGACTAAGAGATGGTCGTCCAGGAAGCACATTACTTGTATATGCAATTACGGACCTAAATGCATCACTTTCGAACATCTAGATTGCCCCCAATTAACATCTACAAAACAGGCATTTTGCTCTGTAAATGATTTAATAACATAACAACATTTTGCACCTGATATTCAAGGTATGTCTGATATGAACATCATTTTGTTATTCCATCCTGTTACATACTGTTACATCCTGTTCGCCCCAGGAAGCCAGCCATTACTTGTCTACAAAAAAAGCTTTCAGAAAGAGGGACAAGCATTACGTGGATGCTGACGCAGTTGTAGTCATAATATTATGCTTGTAACTTAAATCAACCTTAAAGTCAGACATCCTTTACTCCAACCTTTCAAGGCAAGCCAACATAAAAAAGAGCTAAAGAAAACGAGCCTTCCAAGATCTAGGAATATTTGAAGGCTCCAATGCCTTAACCCAGCCAAGGCTTTTTAGAAGTGAGCGAAGATGATCAAAATGCAGGAAGCTAAATCAAGTCCATGCATTGTAGATTACCATCATAAAAAGAGTCGTTTGGAAATTCACATAGAGATGTCAGCCTTTGTTCCTAAGGGATTTCATCTTTACCAATCGGGTTGCAAAGTCGCCTCACGTTCCCACTTGCATACACACAAAGCTTTTGAATGTGGACTATTAGCTAGTGGTTCATCATGTGTAAAAGCATCTTGCTCCGGAAAGGTAGATAGACAACAAATTCATGTTAAGCTCATTTTTGTCTCAAATATCTAGCTACAGTTGGGTCAGAAAATGATAAAGCTAAAGAAAACATGAAGGAAGGAGCTCAAGCAAATTGTGAAGGAAAGAGGGCTGGGCTGTCAGAATGGGCTCATTTGCCATATTTGAAGATAACCTAAGACATGCATCTAAAATATAAATGAAGTAGAGTTTGACTGGTCTAGCAAGTTATTCTTCTTGCTAGTGTCTAACCTCTGTATCTGTACTAGACTTAAGAGAATCCACATGATGTCTGCAATCTGTACAGATTATAGAGAACTAACATTGGGTGATAATTTTCTTCTTACAGATCGAGGCTCTAATGGCAGCTGGAGTGACAGAAGTTATTTTAACAAACAGGGCACCATCATGGTTACAAAGGTTTGTACAGTGTTGATGTTTAAACTGCCATAAAGGTCTCAGATCTTGTTTTTAGTCTTATTTAGAAGTTTCTACTAGTCATTCATCTTGAATTATTGGTTTAACCTGAGATCAGACTGAACTCTACATTGTTAGCCTCTGAAGTTTCAAGCTTTTATTTAAAATTTCAGGTAGAAGAACCATCAAAATATGGAGTGGTTGTAATGGATGATCAGACTGGCCAAGTGGACAGATTTGTTGACTATTAGCTACTGGTTCATCATGTGTAAAAGCATCCTGCTCCGGAAAGATAGATAGACAACAAATTCATGTTAAGCTCATTTTTGTCTCAAACATCTAGCTAAAATGATAAAGCTAAAGAAACCATGGAGGAAGGAGCTCAAGCAAATTGTGAAGGAAAGAGGGCTGGGCTGTCAGAATGGGCTCATTTGCCATATTTGAAGATAACCTAAGACATGCATCTAAAATATAAATGAAGTAGAGTTTGACTGGTCTCATCCTGACGCTACAATTTATCCTCAGGTGTCCACACTTTGCATATGCACGAAGCACGTTAAGACCAAAGGTTCAGCATTAGAGGGACATCATTCTCAAAATGCAGGAATGGATAGATTTTCCTGCTGTAAAAAACTCTCACATATGCATCCATGCAAAAGGTGGATATAGATATTCATCAGAAAAATAGGAAGCAAATATAACATAGAAATCCTTATCTGATAAGAGACGCAGAGCTAGCCACTCCAAACCACCAAACAATCGTCAATGATATTCACGTAACAGGTTAAACTGGGTGAATTATGGGCATAAGTAGCAAGGAAGGTCACTTCCGGAAATGCAAGAAGGGCCCTCCGTTGACCCAAGAGTGTGGTTGCATGCTTTTGTTTTGTTGTTTCATGTTGAACCTTCTTTGTGTAATATCAAGCCTTCTAAATGGTATTAAGCATATAGGGATTCATTCTCATGCCTAGAAGTTCTCATATTTCACAATTGCAACAATTGTATGAAGCACAATTGCACCTTCTGCCGATGCTTGTTCTAGCAGTTCTAGATGGGATATTGGCACTTTTGACTTAAACAATGCCAATGGGTCGGTGGTTCACCCCATCCCAATGGCCTAACTGCCTAGCTACTTGAGTCTATATTTGTTATACATCATTCTATATCATTCTACTTGAGTCTATATTTGCCATATCTGGTGCATCCAACGAGCTATTGATGTTTGTGTTCTGATCACGGGAAGGGGATCATCGATCAAATCTCCTGTTAACTGAACCATTGGTGGCCACCCTCCCTTAGACGATGTTCTTATTTCATGATATTAACCTTTTGAACGCCTCAATTGCCTAATTTAAAATGCAAGAGGATAAGTTTAATATCAAATGGTCAAGTAAATATTTAAAATTCTCGTATTCACCAATTGACTGGAGGCCTATGCACAAGCTTTATTGCAAGAACATCGAGTCAAAGTACAAAATGGCACCACTAGAAAAGCGCACCTGGAGGATATTCTTATCCGCCTCGCATTCAACATTTCCTGTTTTTTGAACTCCTCAATTACCTAATCTAAATTCAATGTGATAAGTTTAATATTAAATGGTTAGCAAACATTCACCAAATAATCGAATGCCATTCCAAAAGTGATAGCGCTAGTATCTTTAAAAATGTCATTGCATGAAAATCCACATACCTTAAGCACCATGTCTTGATTTGCAATAAGCATATTAAAAAAGCTATAAGCCATTGACGTATGCGTGGCAATGCTTATAAGCGTATAAGCATGTCATCCAAAAACGTATGTTTATTATGGCAATGCTCTTTTCAGACCATATGTCCATTAGAGACCATAGGAAATGTCGTCAATTTTTGGGCAAAATGTTAATAGTACAATGCTAGGAATATTCCATTCACCATAAACCCACATAATGTAATGAGAAAAGACTTGGCTAATATTGATATTGATCCACAATGTAACACGGTCATCCCACACCAATTCTTGCAGAGCCATAAATTTTTCTATTAGCAACTTCCGCTTCAAATCTGCACCTGCTCAACAGCTCCACTGGACCTGGCAGTCTTGCAGGTCATGAGAATAAACCCTAAAAGTTTTATATGATATAATCATTATTTTTATCAAATAGTAAACATCAATAAAAACTTATTTGTATGTTTGAGGAGCTTATTGGCAAAGATGGCTGATTGGGTTTCTGGTGAGGCCATTGTAGCCTAGAGGTTCGAATCCTCCGACCCAAAGAGGAAGTTTTCTTTCCTTCCTTATTTGTTTTTTTTTATTTTTTGTTTCTGTGTCTCTGACTTATCATTCTGGCCCAGCGGTTTTAGTGTGTTAACGGTAGCATCAGAAATGATTTGGGATTCCACTCTCCGCACTTTAAAATCCATGGCTATTTCGGGAAAATACATAGCTATCGAGATTTTCATAGTTGTGGGGCCATGAGTGGGCTATATATTTCTATCCTGATGGAAAAGAGACCGAAGACTCTTTATGTGTATCTGCGTTCAACACACTTTGAAGCGAGGGGCTTGAGATATGAGGGCTTTATTTGAATCAACCCTTTTAGATCAGACTGGGAAGGGAAGGCATAAGGTGCATAGCCATTTCAGTAGTTCTCTTGAAGCAGGACCTCCAACGCTGCAGCATGACGGTAGTATGTGATACATCTTGTATAAATGCATGAGTTTGAGACCATGGTCTTGTAAAGATTGTATGTTTATTATGGCAATGCTCTTTTCAGACCATATGTCCATTAGAGACCATAGGAAATGTCGTCAATTTTTTGGGCAAAATGTTAATAGTACAATGCTAGGAATATTCCATTCACCATAAACCCACATAATGTAATGAGAAAAGACTTGGCTAATATTGATATTGATCCACAATGTAACACGGTCATCCCACACCAATTCTTGCAAAGCCATAAATTTTTCTATTAGCAACCACTTCCGCTTCAAATGCAGACTGCTCCATGACTCCCTTTGGACTTGGCCACGATCTTGCAGGTCATGAGAATAAACCCTAAAAATCTTATATGATATAATCATTATTTTTATCAAATAGTAAACGTCAATAAAAACTTATTTGTATGTTTAAGGAGCTTATTGGCAAAGATGGCCGATTGGTTTCTGGTGAGGCCATTGTAGCCTAGAGGTTCAAAACCTCCGACCCAAAGAGGAAGATTTCTTTCCTTATTTGTTTTTTTGTTTCTGTGTCTCTGTCTTGTCATTTTGGCCCAATGGTTTTAGCGTGTTAACAGTAGCAACATAAATGATTTGGGATCCCACTCCCCGCATAGCTATTCCGGGAAAATACATAGCTAGCTAGATATTCACCGTTGGGGGGCCATGAGTGGGCTATATATTTCTATCCTGATGGAAAAGAGACCAAAGACTCTTTATGTGTATCTGTGTTCAACACACTTTTGAATGAGGGTACAGATGTAAGGGCTTTGTTTGAATCAACCCTTTTAGATCAGACTGGGAAGGGAAGGGATAAGGTGCATAGCCATTTCAGTGGTTCTCTTGAAACAGGGCCTCCAACGCTGCAACATGACGGCAGTATGTGATACATCTTGTATAAATGCATGAGTTTGAGACCATAGTCTTGTAAAAAGTGTATGTTTATTATGGCAATGCTCTTTTCAAACCATATATCCAATAGAGACTATAGGAAATGCCATGTCATTTTTTTAGGCAAAATGTTAATAGTACAATGCCAGGAATATTTCGTTCACCACAAACCCACATAGACAAAAGACTTGGCTAATATTGATATTGATCCACAACGTAACACGGTCATCCCACACCAGTTCCTATATAAAATAATACCAGGAATATTCTGTTCATCGATGGCTCACAGGTAAGGTAACATTGAAAAAAAAAACCATAAACCCACATAATGTAATGACAAAAGATGTTGCTACAACATAATACGATCATCCCACATGGTCACCTTATATAAGACCACAAAAATAAGACCATGGTCATCCCACATGATCACCTTATATAAGACTAGTAAATTGCCCACCGTTGGTGGGCAGTCCATGGAATTCAAGGGACTCGCAGCTTTTGGCATTAAAAAAAGCAAATTGGCATGCCACGTGACATTGGATGACCTAAAATGTAGCAACAATAGTATCGTGTCTTATAAATAAAACGACTGGTCAACCTGAAAAGCGAGCTTATTTCCAGCATGGCTTCCACCATTGATAATATTAAAAGCTGGAACAGGCAAGACTAATTTTGTGTTCCCTTCAAGTTCTGCAATGTGCTGATATAAAGGAATCTGCAAAACCAGTGCATAAACACGGTGAGTTGCCCACTACAGTTCATCCATTGCAACCTCAAAGGAACATTCATACCTCTTTCTCCCTGGCACCAGCTTTGCAAACTGCTAGTGATACTGCTAAAATAGCATTGGCACCAAGATCGCCCTGCATCACATTAACTTATTGCTAACTTGATAGCAGATGATGATAGAGCATTTTATGTCAAAGTTTCCAATGCAAACTTACCTTGTTTTCAGTTTTGTCAAAAATTCCCTAGAAGTTCGGCAACTATCATATGATTTTGCAGAATTTCTACAACAGCTTTCAATAAACATTACATCCCATTCTTGAGAACACGACTTAATTACATACGACTCAAGTTCAAAGAAGTTAGATTTTTACCACGTTTCTCACTACTCAATATACAGTTGAAAAAATCTGGGTTCTTCTTAGATAATTTATGCAGGTCAAGACTTTCAACCCCGAAGACAATAGTTCCATCCTTTCCTGCTCCATCTAATCTGTATTAGATGTTACTTATTGGCATACGTTGACAAACTATAATCTCATGAAAGAATCCAACTAATTTAAATAAAGAGAGCTTTTAGCAAGAAAAGCCTTGATCGCACATTAATTCATTTTCATATCAACAAAACAACTTACATTCCTGTGGAAGCACCACTTGGAATAGCAGCTCTGAACGTGCCCTTGTTTGTCCAGAGGTCAACCTCCACGGTAGGATTCCCCCTGCTATCAAAGATTTGCCGAGCCTTTATTTTTGTGATTGCAGCAGGAGTGACCTTCTCGAGATGGTGTGCCTGAAAGACCAAAGTACACGCTTCAGTTTAATATTTTCGTTGCCTGCACACAGGAGAGACCTAACCCATATGCAAGAGACTATGTTATTTGCACTTGTTTATCATGCAAAGCAATCAATACGTTTCCACGGACTCTTGGATGCAGCATTTAGATAGCCATGCATTGCCCAATTGTTGGAAGACTAAAATGCAGATTCAAATTCAGAATACATAATTGTACATCAGCCGTGATCTTTGTACAGAAGAAAAAAATTGCTGAAAAGTCTAAAGGGAGCAAAGTAAGAGAACTAAATTACAATATAGAGGACGGGATCTGGGGCTTTTGCATATCCGGCAGCACAACATCGCCCAGTTGATCCACACCCTCCAATTCCCTGCCCAGCATTCTACCCCTGTTGTCCTAGGTTTTCCCTTGGGCACCGTGGCTGCCGTGGCCGCCATAGCCACAAAAAACGAACAGAACCCTAATACGTCCAAACCCTTTTTTTTTTGCTTTTTTTTAGCTAACTAAAAGGCTTTTTAACGTGACACCATCTACACCGTTGGGTAGATTAATCCGGACCGCCCAACCATTCTAGGGCTGGATCCAAGAATTACAGCAAAACATTATAATATAAGATAAGATCATGGTCACCTTATATAAGACCACGGTCACGGTGAAGCAGGAGAAGATGGCGAAGCAGGATCTTGTAAAAATTGTATGTTTATTATGGCAACGCTCTTTTCAGACCATATGTCCAATAGAGACCTTAAGACATGTCATGTCATTCCTTTGGGTACTTCATTTTTCATCTCAGAAGGAGACCATAGGAAATTTCATGCCATGTCATTTTTTTGGCGATACGAAATGTCATATTATGCCAGAAATATTCCGTTCACTATAAACCCATATAATGTAGTGACAAAAGACTTGGCTAATATTGATACTGATCCACAACGTAACACGGTCAAACAAAGCCGGGAATATGCCGTTCATCGATGGCTCACAGATAAGGCAACGTTAAAAAAAAAAAAACAAAAACATTAACCCACATAATGTAATGACAAAAGACGTGGTTACAACGTAACACGGTCACCTTATATAAGACCACGGTCACGGTGAAGTAGGAGAAGATGGCGAAGTTGTGCCTTGCCGCAATGGACTGATGTTTCAGAGAACCTTAAAACAAGAGACAAGCTCTTTGCATCCAGAAAATTGCGAATGTGTAAAAGTTTTGTACAATTTAGCAAGGGTCTCTCTTTGAAGCGTCAACACAATAATAAGGTGCTCCAAAGACAGGAATCCCCAAATGCGTTGGAACCCAGTTCGTACTGTGTTTCTGAGCTAATCGTGAGGAAAAAGAAAGAAGAGATCCATCGCACCCTAAATGGAAAAAACCCTAAAACACAGAGAGAGACTTACTCTGCACTAGCCATAACATATCTCCCACAAGAATAAATGGGCATTCACAAGGCATATAAAAAGCTCGATTTCAAAAATTCTGATGTTCTTCTGGACATTCGATAAAATTGGAATGATACGGAGAAAATTAGCATGGCTCCTGCACAAGGATGACACGTATAAATCAAGAAATGGTCCAAATTTTTTTCCCACGGCTCCGATTGTTCTTTTGCTAAAATTCGATGCTTTTTTTGGCAAAATGCCAAAGTCTCATTTATAGCATGCCCACCATTTTTCAAGTGTTCTTTGGCTTCCCACCCTTTATACCTTTTGACACCAAGCTAACAACAAAAAGTGAGGAAGATTATAAGTTGTAGTTAGCGTGGCCATGCATCCGTATGCCATTTTCATTTCTTTCTATTCTTTGATGAAAGATAGAAAACTGACCTAGTTTTCTCTTTTAAACAAGTTGTTTTCGCAACAAAGGGTTACCCTCTATACCAAAGTGCTGAAACAAAATAAAGCTATAATGCTGAGGGTTCTTACTGTTGTTACTGACATGATTTATGGATATGTTCAAAATGCGCAAGCGTTCATTGCAGTATAATGTTCTGAAAATGTCCAAGAGAAAGCTAGCATTCATTGCCGTATAATGTTCTGAAAACGTCCAAGAAAAAGCTACAGTTCCTGAGAAATTTTTTTTTTCTAGTAATTCAAGAGCACGTAGCACCATAGGGGCAATTGATGGGGAGGCAAATCAATAAAAAAGTTGTCAGAATTGGAGGTTTGTATTCTTATTGTAGTATATCTCACAAAGTCTCATAAAATTGTTTCATTGAGCCTTCCAACCTAAACGAATGCTTAGGATGAATCCCCATTACAAAAAAACCTAGTTTCTAGATCTTTGTCACAGGCCTCCCCAAGATCATTTTCATTGAACATAGGCGCTCTGAGCTCTCGAATGGAGCAAGAGCAAAATTATGACGACGGAACTTGCTACAAGACAGAAAGCCATGACAGAAACTGGCTACAAGACAGAGAGCTTTGACTAAACTGCAAACTCATGTATATTGCGATTTGAGGGTCAAGATTGTGGAAGATGTTCATTTCCAAGGCTGAAATAGGTCCCAAGCAACTACTTCCGCTCCAAATCTACACCTGCTCAACAGCTCCACTGGATTAGACCTAATCTTGCTGGTCATGAGAATAAACTCTAAAAATATTATATGATATAGTCATTATTTTTATCAAATAGTAAACGTCAATAAAAACTTATTTGCATGTTTGAGGAGCATATTGGCAAAGATGGACGATTGGGTTTCTGGTGAGGCCATTGTAGCCTAGAGGTTCGAATCCATTGTAGCCTAGAGGTTCAAACCTTTCCTTCCTTATTTGTTTTTTTGTTTCCGTGTCTCTGTCTTGTCATTCTAGCCCAACGATTTTAGTGTGTTAATGGTAGCAACATAAATGATTTGGGATCCCACTCCCCACACTTTAAAATCCATGGCTATTCCGAGAAAATACATAGCTAGCGAGATATTCACAGTTGGGGGGCCATGAGTGGGCTACATATTTCTATCCTGATGGAAAAGAGACCGAAGACTTTTTATGTGTATCTGCGTTCAACACACTTTTGAGCAAGGGTACAGATGTGAGGGCTTTGTTTGAATCAACCCTTTTATTTCAGACTGGGAAGGAAGGAAGGAAGGAAGGAAGGTTCTTTTATCGTCCGCGGAGGCCAATCGGCCTATGGGACCCAAATTACACGGGTGCAGCAAGCCCGTTGCTACCCGGATTAAAAAACCCCCCCCTTAGGAGGGAAAAATCGTCGCAGCAACAAGTCTGCTGGCAGCTGTACAAATATACATATACACATGAATTCCCGGCACCTCAGGTAGGCGCCCGAGGGCAGAGGTGAGTCCGCAGATCCAAAACCTCCTGGAGGTAGGAGCCAAGGGATCGAACTGACGGGCGTCTTGAGTAGCTTCGTCTGGGAGGCGGAACCAGTCGCACCAAGAGAATGTAGCGAGCCCGAATCGACTATAGGCGGGAGACTCACGGAAGGCATGGCTTTCATCCTCAACAACCCCGGCGGCAACACCGACAAATCCTCGTCGGGGCGGCTCTCCAACCCACCAAACCGTCTCAAGCCGAAGATGGTGGGCCCTCGTCGAATGGACGCGATGATCCCGCGCTTCTTCATGAACAAGCGAGAACGTAGGGTAGAGCTGTGGGCCTCGAACGGGGTGGGGTGTGCCATCTTTACTGTTCGAGCATGGTGGTCCCGAGCTTCCCGGGGAAACAAGAGTCCAAGTACCCCCTTATCTATCGGGCGACCGTGTGCACTGGACGCACCTATGTGCATCTACGTTCCAATGCGCTAGCCACTGGGCTCTCTTGTCGTTCCAACAAGCCATGAGTCGTTGGAGGCTCATCGCCACAGCGTAAGCCAAGTGCGGGAGCCGAAAGTGTCGCCTATATTTGGCCACTTTCTCGAAATAAACAATGTGTCTATCGAGGGACCGCATTTGCGGGGGCATGAATCCTGTCTCTCCTCGCAACAAGATCGATATGGGCGAGGGTTTGACCCCAAGTGCCGCGTCAAAAATGCCTTACGGACCTGCTCTAAGTCGTTCCAAGTCGCCAAAGACACCCATTGGGCCCCACACCTCGACCCCATCTGTAAGAACCGCCTCCACCGGTTAGGAACAAATGTGATTTGGTGGCCCCGATCGTCTGGCTACCGCCTGTGACTATTGTTTTGCATTGCGTACAGGGCCTTCCAACCTGCGGTCACCCGAAAGCGAATGGATGCATCCCAATACATTGAAGACGAAAATTCCACCCCCAGGTACTTGTAGCTGGGTGTGACCTCTACCATCTGCCCTTGATAAGTGAGCGCCGGAGGTGCTGGATGACATGAGGAGGATATGAGGACCACCTTAGTCTTGGCCAGGTTGACACACATGTCCGTCGCATGGCAGAATATGTCCAGGGCATCTAGGTGTGCTTGCATGCCCTCTGGTATATGGGCCAAGAGGTCCACATCATCCGCATAGATAAGCTGCCGGATGACCTGGTGCAAGAGCTGTATACCATCCCCCCCATTGGCAACAAGCCAGGCTTCCAACTGGTCAATGTAAAGTCCAAAGAGTCTGGGTGAGAGAGGACAACCCCGCCTAACTCCAATGCTACTGGCAAATGGCTGTCCTTCCAGGTTGCATCGCGGCACATGCGGCTCTCGCAGATACGGTACCTTTGCGTTCTGCAGACCCATAGGGAGCCCCGGATGGTGCAATCTAGCCCACAACTTTTTTCACGGGAATGCGTGGTCGAAAGTTTTGCAAAGTCCACAAAACAGCGATGATGTGAGGTCCTCCCGGCGATTCCGCTGTCCTCGACCGGGGCCCCGAGTGTGAAGATGTGATCAATGGTCGAATTTCTGGGTGGAAGCCCGCACGGGTAAGTGCCACGACTTCGGCCGCCTCGCCCATCCCGGTTACCTTTGTTCGAGAATGCCCGGCGCGGCTTGGCAAACACCGAAAGCTGACCATGATGCCCCTGCCTTGTAGATCGGAACAACCCTGCTTGTGGTCCATGACCAGGGAAAACCCTCTTGCAGCGCCCCGTTGAACAGTGCAGCAAGGGCGGGCACCATGGGCTGTCCTGACCACTTGAGCAACTCCGCTTGCGGGCCAGTCCAAATCGATGCCTTCCCATTAGCGGTGGCTGTAGCCCCTCTTCGACATCTTCTTACGTGATCACCCCCGGTGGGCCATATTCTTGGGGTACATCCGTCAGGTGTTCGAGGGGATCATAAAAGCTGTTGCGGTGTGCTCCCATTGCACCGCCGTGATGTTCCCGTAGGTTGTGGCGGCTTCTGCAGTACCCCGCCCGAGAAAGTTCTCGGTGGGCGTCCGATTGGGCGAACATTTCTCCTTGGTGCCTTGCGGTACCTTGCCTTTGTTTCCTTGAGGAAGGCACGCGGTAATGGCTGGTGGCTGAGCTTCAGCGTGTGTCCTGATCCATGATGAGACGGAGTGCACGTTTGCATTCCTTACACTCAGCATCAAACCATCTGTTACGCGGGAAGGTTGCAGCCTCTGATCTCTGGCGTGGGGGAGGTCTCCCAAAGCACATATGCGCCCCACGATTGCGAGGGAGCTCAACCGGATGGTCGGTTTCTTTGCTCCGTGTGGGCCACAGGCTGTCGGGAGGGCTTCTGCGAGCATGTCAGCGTAACCCTCCCCCTGCTCATAATCCAAGCGCAACCGAGGTCGGCAAGGTACTGCTACTAAAGGGGGGCCGTAGCGGCTGGCCAGGCCAGGTTCGCATAGAGTGGGAGGTGATCTGAGTCGGCCTCCTCGTCCCGACTGTCCGTGCCGACGTGAAAATGGCTGACAAGGTGTACATCCTGCGCAGCCACTATGACATAATCCACGACATTAGTTTCGCCACCGTGATCGTCCTGTCTGCAAGTGTACCCGTGGGAAGAGGGCCATTGTGGTAGGCCATTGCATATGAGCAGGTCAAAGATACCGCACATCAAGAGCAATTGTCTGCCGAAGCGGGTGACCTGATTGTCATCTGAGTGCCGTGTGCAAGCTTCCTCTGCGGGACAGCACGTCATCCGCGAGGGGGTCTAGCCGCATGGCCTGTTCCACCCCTGTCCGCGCATTGAAGTCTCCAAGGAGCATGACTCTGCCCATCCGCTTGTGCTGCTGTATGTCATTATATAGATTGACATACGGGTCCATCCTGTCCACCTCCGGGTGGCTGTGATAGAAGGGACTCTCTGCATGGAGAAAGTAGCAAGCAGCTAGGAAGAGAGGATCTCCGCCACGGTGGTACACTCGGATCCACAAGTAGCGGTTATGTCTGTCAGTCTTCTGGAGGGAAACCAAATGTGCCAAGGCTACCCGGTAACCGTGCGCACGTCTCCCTGTACAACCATTGAACACTGAAAAATGCTGGTACCCTGGCAGATCGGGCAGCCTGTGGCCTGGGTGTTCCCATGTCTCCATGAGGAAGATGAGGTCCATGTCCACAGCTACTGAATTGAGGCTATCGCCCTTCTGCCACGGGAAACCCCGACAGTTCCAGACCACCACCCAGAAGCACAATTCCTATTGAGCGGTCGGAGATGCTTGTGTAGTGTGTGTCACGGATGGACCAAAGAACGGAGCGACCGAGTTGCAGGGCAGACTTTGGACAAGCGGCGGAGAGGCGGCAGAGGCGACATTTGGCCGGCGGCGGCGCGCATCGAGTTGTAGGGCATGCGGAGGATCGGAAAGCGCAGGGGGTATCATTTGGTCGGCAGTGCGGTACGCAGCATTTGGTCGATCGCAGCGCCCCGACCCGCAAACTCCCTCCTGCGTGCCTCCCCGTTAATCGAGTAAGATCCCGGCTCACATACAGAGATGTGCCCTTCAAGAACTTGCCCCGCCGCAAAGATGGCCTCTCGAACTCCTCGCAGATCCGCAACCGCGGAACACCACGACTTCGGTGCGGGCACGGGCGCTGGACCCCACACCGGGCTGGTCGCGTAACGAGCGTGTCTGGACCGAAACGTCATGCGCCCAAGGATGCGTATGTGTATCTTCGGGTAAGATTCTCTCCCGGCTCTTCCCGGCAGCCTCGAACTACCGGGGTTGTGGCTCCGTCGCAAGGCTCCACGAGACTCGGCGTCGGTGAGGGCACCGGCCCACTTCAGGCCCGGAGGCGTGGCGTGATGATGGTGCGGCGGCGGGGCTGCTGCGGCGTTGAGGTTGACGGTGTGACCGATTGGCGTCTTGCAAGTTGTTGGGCTTTGCGATCGGGTGTGTCATGTTTGCGGCTTACGTTCTCGAAGTCCGGAGCTCGGCTCTTGCAAGGCTTGGTCCTGTCTTGCCATCTCCCACGTCGCATTGCCGCCATTGTTCCCGCGCCCGCACGAGGCCCTTGCCTTGCCGGGCAGCGGCGGTCCGGATTTCTTTGCATTTCGGTCCCGTGCCAAATCCTTCTCCGGCGCTCCATCTTTGCCTCGTTAACCTCCAAAGGCTGCATGCAACCTCGTCTTTGCGGTGGTAGCCTCCTCAACTTCCAAGCGGAGTGTGGCTCAGGCGCGCCGTGCCATGGCATTGGCCTCATCAACCTCGATCGCGAGATGAGAGGCGTGATTGCAAGTGTCGGCCGGCGCCAGCCCCCGTCCCTCTGTCTCGCATCGTCCAGGGTATCTATGCGAGCCTGCATGTCTGTGAGCACCTGCCAGTCTTGCTGTCTCTCAGAGTGCACCAAGCGGATGCTTTCGTCCAGCCGGTGTGCTTGGGTCTCCAACTCAGTGATCTGTTGTTTCGCTATCACCAACTGTCTGCGCAACACGTGGGATGTTGCGGACTCCATCTCCAGTCGTTTCCAGTTCGCAATGCGTTAACCTCTGGCCTCAACCCGGCTTGGATGGCGGCCAAAGGTTTTGTTAACGGAGGGGGCCCCGGGGAACTGGCGAAATAACTTTCTACGCCGAGCGGCCTGGCTGTGTGGGCCTTGGCCTGGGCCTCCTTCTTCATGGAGGATGTCTCTCCCTTGCCCACTGCGTCTGCACGGGGCCGCTTCCTTGGTGGCCCTTCTTGGTTTTCCCAGGCAGGCTCGGCCTGCGGGAGGTCAGCAGGCTGTGCTGGGGTTTGCCCGAGGTGGGGTGCTGTGGTCTGTGGAAGCTCACATGCTAGGGGTAAGTCCGGACACTGGGCTGCTTCTGTGGCCATGACTGGGGGTATGGCACGTCAAGCAAGGTTTAGGCTATGGCAGGGGCTTGTCAGGTCTGGCAGGGCTAGGCAGGCTATGGCAGGGCTGTGACCAGGCTAGGCAAGGCCAAGAGGCAGTTGGTTGGGCTATGGCAACGTCAGGCAAATGTTGGAGCCTAGCTCAACATTATTCTGTGCACTGACTTCCAAAAGGAAGGCATAAGGTGCATAGCCATTTCAGTAGTTCTCTTGAAGCCGAGCCTCTAACGCTGCAACATGACCGTAGTATGTGATACCTCTTGTATAAATGCATGATTTTGAGACCATAGACTTCTAAAAAGTGTATATTTATTATGGCAATGCTCTTTTCAGACCATATATCCAATGCAAACCATAGGAAATGCCATGTCATAATGTTAATAGTACAATGCCAGGAATATTTCGTTCACCATAAACCCACATAGACAAAAGACTTGGCTAATATTGATATTGATCCACAACGTAACACGGTCATCCCACACCAGTTCCTATATAAGATAATGCCAGGAATATTCTGGTCATCGATGGCTCGCAGGTAAGGTAACGTTAAAAAAAAAAAACCATAAACCCACATAATGTAATGACAAAAGATGTGGCTACAATGTAACACAATCATCCCACACGATCACCTTATATAAGACCTCGGAAATAAGACCATGGTCATCCCACATGATCACCTTATATAAGACCACGGTCACCTTATATAAGACTATGATCACGGCGAAGCAGGAGAAGATGGCGAAGATGGCGAAGCATGATCTTGTAAAAATTGTATGTTTATTATGACAATGCTCTTTTCAGACCATATGTCCAATAGAGACCATAGGAAATGTCATGTCATTTTTTTGGGTACTTCATTTTTCATCTCAGAAGGAGACCATAGGAAATTTCATGTCATGTCATTTTTTTGGTGATACGAAATGTCATATTATGCCAGGATTATTCCGTTCACCATAAACCCACATAATATAGTGACAAAAGACTTGGCTAATATATTGATCCACAACGTAACACGATCAAACAATGCCAGGAATATGTCGTTCCTCGATGGCTCACAGGTAAGGTAACGTTAAAAAAAAACATTAACCCACATAATATAATGACAAAAGACGTGGCTACAATGTAACATGGTCATTCCACATGGTCACCTTATATAAGACCACGGTCATGGTGAAGCAGGAGAAGATGGCGAAGCTGGGCCTTGCTGCAACGGAGTGATGTTTCAGAGAACCTTAAGACAAGAGACAAGCTCTTTGCATCTAGAAAATTGCAGATGGGTAAAAGCTTTGTACAATATAGCAAGGGTCTCTCTTTGAAGCGTCAGTACAATAATAAGGTGCTCCAAAGATAAACATCCCCAAACACTAATTGTGAGGAAAAAGAAAGAAGAGATCCAGGCACCCTAAATGAAAAAAACCCTAAAACACAGAGAGACTTACTCTGTACTAGCCATAACACATATCTCCCACAAAGAATAAATGGGCACAAGGCATATAAAAAGCTCAATTTCAAAATTTCTGATGTTCTTTTGGACATCCGATAAAATTGGAATGACACGGAGAATATTAGCATGGCTCCTACGCAAGAATGACACGTATAAATCAATAAATGGTCTAAATTTTTTTCCCACAGCTCCGATTGTTCCTTTGCTAAAATTCGATGCTTTTTTTGGCAAATAAGTTTTTATTGACATTTACTATTTGATAAAAATAATGACTATATCATATAAGATTTTTCACAAACCATTAACCTTCACACTTATAATTAAATTCCCCATGAAAACCCCCTTTGGTTTGGGTGCATATTCACACGGGGGGTGACGTAGGGCAGCGAAAGCCCTAAAATTATGTTTCACATGTACAAAATGAACACCATATAGTACATTACCTCAAATCTTATAGTATTTTGCAAATCTTCGTATACAGTATGACAAATTTTGTACATGCATACCCCACAAACGAGAAACTTTATGCACGGTGTAGATCAAGGAATAAAGGGTGCATATGCCTATCCAACAGCTCTCGATGCCCCGAGTCACCCCCCGTGTGAATATGCACCCAAACCAAAGCGTGTTTTCATGGGGAATTTAATTATAAGTGTGAAGGTTAATGGTTTGTGAAAAATCTTATATGATATAGTCATTATTTTTATCAAATAGTAAACATCAATAAAAACGTATTTGCATGTTTTAGGTGTCTATTGGCAAAGATGGACGATTGGGTGTCTGGTGAGGCCATTGTAGCCTAGAGGTTCGAATCCTCCGATCCAAAGAGGAAGATCACTTTCCTTCCTTATTTGTTTTTTTGTTTCCGTATCTCTGTCTTGTCATTCTAGCCCAACGGTTTTAGTGTGTTAACGGTAGCAACAGAAATGATTTGGGATCCCACTCCCTGCACTTTGAAATATACATAGCTAGCGAGATATTCACAGTTGGGGGGCCATGAGTGGGCTATATATTTCTATCCTGATGGAAAAGAGACCGAAGACTCTTTATGTGTATCCGCGTTCAACACACTTTTGAGCGAGGGTACAGATGTGAAGGCTTTGTTTGAATCAACCCTTTTAGATCAGACTGGGAAGGGAAGGGATAAGGTGCATAGCCATTTGAGTAGTTCTCTTGAAACAGGGCCTTCAATGCTGCAACATGACAGCATTATGTGATATGTCTTGTATAAATGCATGAGTTTGAGACCATAGTCTTGTAAAAAGTGTATGTTTATTATGGCAATGCTCTTTTCAAACCATATATCCAATAGAGACTATAGGAAATGCCATGTCATTTTTTTGGGCAAAATGTTAATAGTACAATGCCAGGAATTTGTTAGACCAAAACATTGGTTAGACCAAAAGGCATTACACGAAACTCATTGTGACCAAAAGTTGTTCTAAACGTCACCAATGTCTTCTTCCTTTATTCAGATTTGATGATATCCTCATTTCAAATCAATTTTGCTAAATATGCAGGCACCTTATAATTCATCAAATAGATCGTCAGCTCTGGGTACTGGAAATTTATCCTTAACAGTCAGCTTATTGAGAGCTCTATAATCCACGCACATCCTATATCCCTTATCTTTCTTTTTTATTAGAATGATGGGTGCGCCAAAAGGTGAACAGCTTGGCCATATTAGCTGTCGATCTAACATTTCTGTTATCTGTTTCTCAAGCTCTAATTTTTCGAAATGACTGACTCGATAAGGTGCCCTGTTTGGAGGTTTGGCATTTTCTTGCAACTGTATTGCATGATCTTCAGGATGATGAGGAGGTAAATCTAAAGTTTCCTCATCCTTGAAGAGATCGTCAAACTGTCTGAGAAAACTATACAACTCGAGAGGCACCTGTGATGGTGGATCAGAGTTTCTCAAGTAAATGAAGTACGACTCTGCTTCACTCTGTATTAACTTTTTAGCTTCAGAGTATATCAGTAGGGACTCAACTTGAGATGTGAAATCTGTACACAGCTTTAAAGGTTGCCCTTCAACAGTTATAGTCACTGTCTTTTCCCGGTAATTAGGTCGGGCATCAAACTGTTCTCGCCAACCAATTCCTAATATCACATCCATAGATCCTAGAGGAGCCATAATCAAAACTCTTTCTTCTGAATACTGCCCTATTTGGATAGGAGCTACCACATATTTATCACACTGATTCCTAGGACCTTTCAAACCCTGCACAACTGTGATTTTCGTTTGCAAATCACAAATAGGTAATCCTAATTTATACACCAAGTCCTGCGAGATAAAATCATATGTTGAACCATCGTCAAGTAAAACAGTCACATCTTGACCTTTTACTAAACCTTTCATTTTAAACAACCATGCTTCTGGAGGCCCTGTATCATCTTCTGACAAATTCTTTAGATATGCAATTTGCAGTCTCCCTTTTTTCTGTTCAATAGCTGCAAGCTTTCCTTTATTCCTTTCTTCCCCTTCCCTGGAGGTTTTTGGTCTGTCTTCCACATGGTGTGATTGAGCAACTTGCCTTTCCTTAGGCGGTGGCTCTTTGAACTGTACTTTTTTTGCATTTTTATCTGCCGAAGTTGTATTCTTTGGGCAGTTGGATTGATAATGCGGACCTCCACAATTATAGCATCCAGTCTTTGGCCCTTTACTCTGTTCCTGTTTGGCCTTCTGTCCATTATTAGAGCGTTTTCCATTCCTCCCATTGAACCGGGTCTTACACTCTTCACAGCCCCTTTTATTTTTCTTATTTCTTCTATTTTCAAATTTTTCTCGCTTTGGTCTTTTCTGTTCACGAGAAGGCGCTCCTTCCCATATAACTAACTTACGAGTCTTGGGGTTCAATTTTCGTTCTGCAGCTCCTGCTTTCTTAATTGCATCTTCCATGTTGACTGATTCAATAAGATCTAGCTCTGCAAATATTTCCTCCCTTAACCCATTCACAAACTTTCTTAAAAGTTCGTGTTCACCCAGGTTTCTAACTTGTGAACCCGGATGACTAAATTTCATGTAATATTAGGACCTTTGTTTCTCCATCATCCCTGTTTAACAAGGTCCCATTCTTTTTGCAATATCCTATAATAGTTTACTGAGCAGGTAATGGGCTTCAAATGCACTACAAAAACCTCAGTTTGCATCAATGCGACCTTGCCACCATACTTGAGCTTGTTCATCTAAATAGGTGTCCATGACTTGCGGTTTCTCTTGTTGATCGCATTAACTCTCTCAAAGAACTTTTCCCAAATCCCGAAACTTATTACTTGCATTGGCTTAACAGATGGATACTCGCAAGAAAGTATGGCGGATCAACTTTTTCCATCGGAGAGCCATCGAGGCTCGGGTTAAGGGGCCATCCGGGCGGCGGATTTTCGTGGTGGTGGATGAGCGGTGGAGGGTCTCGGGTAATGGAGGTGGTTGAACGTTACTGGGTAGGAAACCATAGAGTAGAGCAATCTGCTCTAATTTGTACTGGTAATCTTCTGGGGATGTAGGCTGTGGCAGTGCTATCTGGGTGGCGATAAAATCAGCAGTTCTTAACGCCTGCTGGTATTGTTCTTCAGAGATACTGTAACGGTGTGCCATCCCACAGGTTCAACAGCGGGCTGGCTCTGATACCAACTTGATACAACAAAAGAAATCTCTACAGATTAAGCTACAAAATCCAAACAAATAGAAGTGCTCTCCAATCTTTAGGAGATTTATAACCACCCAACCGGGCTCAGGCTATCAGCAAGAAGCCGTTATCTTGCTATCAACACTGCAATTGGGTTTTCAACAAAGAAGACAAACTCAAACAATGACTACTCTAACAAGGCAGAGGGTTTTTCTCCAGCTCTCAGTCAGATTTCTGCTCTGGAATGAAAGAATCAGTTGTATTTATAGGGTGATTCGACCTATTTCCGGATTTCCCTTTATTGAACATAAATATCTGTCTAAAAGGTAAGGAATCACAAATAACTAGATTCGCCCAAGAATATCAGAGATTCGACCTTTAACAGGGCCAGATCGATCTTTTCTTCCCTAGTTCCAGAGGACTGATTCGTTTCCAGGATATTTTGTTGAAGGGTCCTCGACCCATTATCAGCCACCCTTTAATATTTTAGTTTTTAATCCCAATGGTTCATATAGCTTTTAAATACTAACTTCCAACCTTGACCCAAGGGACATAAAAGAGATAAACTACCTCTAAATAATTTACTAGCCTTTGAATATTGGTTCCCGATGCGCGAACCTGAACCACTCCCCCAAGCCGGCATTGAGCCGTAACAGACACCAAGATAACAACAAAAAGTGAGGAAGATTAGAAGTTGTAGTTAGCGTGGTCATGCATCCGTATGCCATTTTCATTTCTTTCTATTGTTTGATGAAAGATAGAAAACTGACCTAGTTTTCTCTCTTTTAAACAAGTTATTTTTGCAACAAAGTGTTGCCCTCTATGCCAAAGTGTTGAAACCAAATAAAGCTATAATGCTGAGGGTTCTTACTGTTGTTACTGTCATGATTTATAGGTACGTTCAAAATGCGCAAGCGTTCATTGCAGTATAATGTTCTGAAAATGTCCAAGAGAAAGCTATCATTCATTGCCGTATAACGTTCTGAAAACATCCAAGAGAAAGCTACAGTTCCTGAGGAAATTATTTTTTCTACTAATTTAAGAGCACGTAGCACCATAGGCAAATCAATAAAAAAGTTGTCAGGACTGGAGGTCTGTATTCTTATTGTAGCGTATCTCTCAAAGTCTCATAAAATTGTGTCATTGAGCCTTCCAACTAAAACGAATGCTTAGGGTGAATCCCCATTACGAAAAAACCTAGTTTCTAGATCTTTGTCACAGGCCTCCAAATCAAGATCATTTTCATTGAAAATAGGCACTTTGAGCTCTCGAATGAGCAAGAAACAAAATCATGACGACGGAACTTGCTACAAGACAGGAAGCTATGACAGAAACAGGCTACAAGACAGAGAGCTTTGACTAAACTGCAAACTCATGTATATTCCGATTTGGGGGCCAAGATTGTGGGAGATGTTCATTTCCAAGGCTGAAATAGGTCCCGAGCTCTCTTCAGCCAGTGAAATGCGTGATATTATTAGAAGATATGGTTATTAGAAGATATTAGTGAAATGCGTGATATTATTAGAAGATATGGTTATTAGAAGATATTATTAGAAGATATGGTTGCAAAAAAAAAAAAAATCCACTCGGTCATCGCACAAGACACGGTCATCTCACGCGGTCAAGCCACGGTCATTCCACTCGGTCAGCCTATATAAGAACACGGTCAGCCAAAATGAAGAACACGGAAATGAAGATGGCAAAGCAGGGTGAAGCTCTTAAGAAGTGCAAGACGGCAAAGGGTGAAGGTGTTAAAAAGTCTAGAAAAATGAAGAACACAAAAAAGAAGCTTGAACAGATAGAGAAGATAGAGGAATTCAGCTATTTGAAACAAAAGAATCGGGCTAAGGTTGAGCTTCTCAATAAGTTGAAGAATATGGCGAAGCCCACAAAAGTGAAGATGATGGAGGAATTCAGCTATTTGGAGCAACAGAAAGGTATGTTGTTTTTTGAGGAAGAAGTTGCCATGTTGCATGACTTGTTGGCCCAAGAAAATTTCAATTCTCCATCACAAGAAGATGACTTGAAGCAAAAAAAAGGGCAAAATGTTGTAGGCTCTCAAACCCTTGAGGAATTGTTTGATGAAGACTTACCAAGACTAGAGGAACATGGAGATATGATTGACTTTGTCAACGTCAAGAATCAAAAAGAAAAAGACGGGGATATCAATGAAGTAAATGCGTTGTTGGCAAACATTGAGTTACCAAGCCTTCAAGAATTGTTTGATGAAGACTTGCCTACGCTATGTGAGGTAGGTTTAGAGGAACATAGGGACATGCTTGACGTGGTCAATGTCACTGACGAAGTAGATGGCTTGTTGTCAAAGATAGACTTGCCAGTCCTTGAGGAATTGTTTGATGAAGACTTGCCAACAAGACTAGAGCAATCAGGAGCCTCATCACAAGAAAATGATCATGAAGACATGCTTGACTTGATTAATGTCTCGGTCAACAATAAGAAGCGAAAGGAAGCAAGCAGGGATGATGATGAGACATGTTGCTGGGATGAGTTTGATGGCGTGTTGGCACAAACAGAAGATAGGGATGACAAAAAAGCAACACAAGCAAGAGTATGTTGTGGAATGAGTTTGATGCCATGTTGGCACGGCAGAATTGCTAAACAAAGACAATCATATGTCCGATGGACAAAAAGGGGGGTGATGATGAGACATGTTGCTGGGATGAGTTTGATAGCGTGTTGGCACAAACAGAAGATAGGGATGAGGAAGAAGCAACACAAGAAGTAGCATGTTGGTGCGATGAGTTTGATGCCATGTTGGCACAAAAGCGTAATTGCTAAACAAAGACAATCATATGTTTGATGGATGGGGAATACTTGCGTAAACACCGCCACAACAAAGTTGCATCCGGTCGGGTGAATTTGATGCCTTATTGGCGGGAGGGCATTGTCGGGGAAAAGTCCATGGTCAATGCATCATTTGCAATTAGAAGTCAACAAGCTATGACAAGCATGGCAGTTGTGGTATCGTAACCAATGGCATCAACAGAGCAACAAGTGACAAAGAGCTCCAAGGATGAAAAGGCGTAAGACGATCATGCCCAAGTATGATCGCCTCGGTGTTTCAAAGAGTGACACCCGTTTCGACTATTTTGAGAATAAAAAAGTAAACCAACCGAGGTATTACCGTAGGCACCGCGACAGTGGACCGGACCGTCGGGGGCAAACCGAGGCCATCTCAAGCTCTCGGCATCGCAATAAAAGGATCCGGGATGCCAATTGGCGCCGCAATAAAAAGATCCGGGATGCCAATCATAACTTGGCTTTCGTACACACTCACCACTTGTATACGTTATTGAAGTTGCATGGCTGTTGGTCATAACGAGACTTGTACATTTATTACCTTGGATAGCTGCCATTTGAAAATACTTGTAAATAATCCGCGAATGTGCCTTTTTGTAAATACTCACCGCTTGTATTGTTATCAAGACTGGCCATTTGTAATATTTATCACAATGTTGTCAACAGTTTTACATTCTTTAGTAGCTACAACAATAATTGAGCTATTAGTGCTTGTGCTCTAGCTGTTAGTGCCTCATTACTAGTGGCGAAAGTAAGTAGTACTGCTATCTTATGTGTGCTAGCCGCGTGCAACCAACCAGCCATAATGCTCCTTTAACTACTTCATTATCGCTTTTGTGCTAGCCGGCAACCAACCAGCCATATGCTCCTTTAACGTTAGTTAAGCGGACCAAGGGTTTTGGACTAGCAATTGCATAAAGACTCAAAAATGGTTTCTTAGATTTATGGAGGATCCTTGCCATGTCAGTTATAAGTATTAAATGGATGGCTTGATCAATTTGACACTGCTAAAAAGATTTTGATTTTCAATTAACGAGTCATTATCAAGATTGAAGAGAAGGACATATGAGTCATGTTAAATCTGCAACTCTTGCATTTAGAAATAAGCCAGGATTGGGTAATAAGTTGCATTACGGTGTTTACAAACACCACAGTGCAGCACCTTTATCATACAGAGATGCGTTATTTGAGTAAATGAATCCAACTTGAAGATCAAGTTAACTGATAAATACATGCTGTTGGCCAGAGCATTGAACAGAAGTTTGTTGTTGTTGTTCACTGCTTTCTTTCCAGCATATTGCCTTGCCTTGTTGAAAAATGTTGTTTGTGCACTTTAAGAACATGGTTAATGTGCTTGAGAACAGTTTGCATGAGATTGTGGTTGTTCATTTTGTTAGATCTATAAGAACAACTATTTAATATCAGCTGTCATCAATAACTTCCATCAACAATTTGTTGCGCTGCAAGTATGATATCTAATTTTATAACAAAGACCTTTTGAAAGAACTAGTCAACATTTAAGTGTCTCTTTGAGTCTGATATTTTGAGTCTGATATGTGATTGTGATGCTGGCAGAACCACTGGTTCTGACACTAAAAATTTTGTCGAAAAAGATGGTGTCTGTCTGCACATCATTGCCGGCCAAGATATCTAATATGAACAGCATATTGTTATTCCATGCCTAGAACGTACATGACTTTGCAGATTATTTCATCTCAATCTCCATTCCTGTTGAGCTGGGAAAGCATCTTAAGGACTAAGAGATGGTCGCCCAGGAAGCACATTACTTGTGTATGCAATTACGGACCTAAATGCATCACTTTCGAACATCTAGATCGCCCCCAATTAACATCTACAAAACAGGCATTTTGCTCCGTAAATGATTTAATAACATAACAACATTTTGCACCTGTTATTCAAGGTATGTCTAATATGAACAGCATTTTGTTATTCCATCCTGTTACATCCTGTTGAGCCATTACATCCTGTTCGCCCCAGGAAGCCAGCCATTACTTGTTTACAAAAAAAAGCTTTCAGAAAGAGGGACAAGCATTCCGTGGATGCTGACGCAATTGTAGTCATAATATTATGCTTGTAACTTAAATCAACCTTAAAGTCACACATCTTTTGCTCCAGCCTTTCAAGGCAAGCCAACATAAAAAAGAGCTAAAGAAAACGAGCCTTCCAAGATCTAGGAATATTTGAAGGCTCCAATGCCTTAACCCAGCCAAGGCTTTTCAGAACTGAACGAAGATGATCAAAATGCAGGAAGCTAAATCAAGTCCATGTATTGTAGATTACCATCATAAAAAGAGTCGTTTGGAAATTCACATAGAGATGTCAGCCATCGTTCCTGAGGGATTTCACCTTTACCATCAGGTTGCAAAGTCGACTCACATTCCCACTTGCATACACACAAAGCATCTTGTGTAAAAGTATCTTGCTCCGGAAAGGTAGATAGACAACAAATTCATGTTAGGCTCATTTTTGTCTCAAACATCTAGCTACAGTTGGGTCAGAAAATGATAAAGCTAAAGAAAACATGGAGGACGGAGCTCAAGCAAATTGTGAAGGAAAGAGGGCTGGGCTGTCAGAATGGGCTCATTTGCCATATTTGAAGATAACCTAAGACATGCATCTAAAATATAAATGAAGTAGAGTTTGACGGGTCTCATCCCCGATGCTACAATTTATCCTCAGGTGTCCACACTTTGCATATGCACGAAGCACGTTAAGACCAAAGGTTCAGCATTAGAGTGACATCATTCTCAAAATGCAGGAATGCATAGATTTTCCTGCTGTAAAAAACTCTCACATATGCATCCATGCAAAAGGTGGATATAGATATTCATCAGAAAGATAGGAAGCAAATTTAACATAGAAATCTTTATCTGATAAGAGATGCAGAGCTAGCCACTCCAAACAATCGTCAATGGTATTCACGTAACAGGTTAAACTGGGTGAATTATGGGCATAAGTAGCAAGGAAGGTGATGCACAAATAGCACTTCAGGCATTCAGTTTGATATAGATACTTCAGGTATTCAGTTTGATATAGATAGTATTCCCCTGGGTGTTTTGTTGTTTCATGTTGGACCTTCTTTGTGTAATATCAAGCTTTCTAAATGGTATTAAGCATACGGATTCATTCTCATACCCAGAAGTTCTCAGATTTCACAACTGCACGTTCTGCCGATGCTTGTCCTAAGCAGTTCTAGATGGGATATTGGCACTATTGACTTAAACAATGCGACTATATAGCACACAACGTAAAAATGCTGGTCACAAATGTAAAATGTTTGGTCACAATGCTTCAGATCAAATCGTACTATTTCAATACATGATATTCTGAATAGCATCATTTTGTATATCTAATCAAAGGCATCCGACCAAAGAAAAACAAGTCTCATTAACCTCAAATAAGAAATTTAATTGTGGAGTTCATTTGCAAGAACATCGAATCCTAGACTGTTATTTTACTAATGGCACATAGACGATGTTCTTATTTCATGATGATATTTAACCTTTTGAACGCCTCAATTGCCTAATTTAAAATGCAAGAGGATAAGTTTAATATCAAATGGTCAAGTAAATATTTAAATTTCTCGTATTCACCAATTAACTGGAGGCCTATGCACAAGCATTATTGCAAGAACATCAAGTCAAAGTACAAAATGGCACCGCTAGAAAAGCGCACCTGGAGAATATTCTTATCCGCCTGGGCTGGCATTCAACATTTCCTGTCTTTTGAACTCCTCAATTACCTAATTTAAATTCAATGTGGTAAGTTTAATATTAATTCACTTAATATTAAACATTCATCAAATAATCGAATGACATTCTAAAAGTGATAGTGCTAGTATCTTTTCAGTTCCATAAACCTATCTAAACAAAAATCCACATCGATGAATACACTAATAATTGATCTATTGAAGCTAGAAATTTTCTACAACTTCTGGCCATAGAAAAAACCCATTATGAAGATCTAGGGGCAGTGGACGATGTAATTCTATTCTTAATGAAATTTGGGGAGAGATTGTGCACATAATTGTTGCTCATGGTTATGCTAAGAAATTCCTTGATTCTGGATGCTTTTCAAATATTTAAAAATGTCATTGCGTCAGGCTTTATGCCCTCAAAGAATGTGGAAAGAAGTGGAGGATGGACCCTTAATGCCAGTTTGAAATCCAAAGATGTTAGCACCCAAGAGCTCAGTGAGAGATCTTGGTCAGCTCCAAAACAGTATCCATAAGCATATCATGCATTGGGTTGCAATAACAAGGGTACACCAAAGATGTCCACATATTCGGTAGAATTTACGTCGACAATTGAATATTGGATGGGGCTCTTAGAGCAACTAGATAACTTCTGCTTATGTTGGTCCGTGGAAGGTTAAACCCATACCGGAATTCAAGCCATTCATGGATTTGAAGAAGGGCATGTTTAGAATGGCGTGCCCCGATGATGTCTTGTGTCCGACGTGGGTGGGTTGCTATCAAAGAGCCCCAAATAGATGATAAAAAAGACAATTTTGAGACTATCCAGGTGACTTGGTGGGAGCCTATCCCTATGACGAACCAGGTGTTCTCAGCCAATTACGTAAATTGTTAGAAGAAGAGATGGAGGCCGACGGCTGCTAATGACCACATTGAGATAGAGACTATTGATTATGCTTGGAGTCCTTCCAATAAGAAGAAGCTACCAACATTGTCAATATTCTTGTGCTTGTTGCCAAAGCATATGCAGCACTCGCTGAGGATGTATGTTAGTATAAGAAAAATGTCATGGAAGCAAGGTTTTCATTAAAAATCTACAAATTCAGGTATTGTCCAAATTTAATGAAATTGTGCTTTATTATTATAATAACATAGATTGATAACAACCTACTTAGGAGTCGTAATTAAAGACCGTTTAGGGTCTTGGTCAGGTTCTGGATCACTTGCAAGACAGTCCTCAACGAAGACCCTAAAATCAAATAGGCAGATCCGGAGCAAGAGTGTCACACGGGATTTTGCAAATAACTAAGAATAAAAAAACTAATTGAGAACAGAAAACAAGAGAAACCTCAATGACAAAAAAGGATCTCTTTAAGTGAGTAGGATAACATACAAAGGATCTCGCCTGAAATGCGGAGATGGAAACAAGAAGAAACATCTTAAGCCTATGCTTCTGACAATGGTCTTAGGCCCATAATGGCAAAACTACTGTTTGAGGATAGTGGCTACCTACTCCCAAAATCTCTGCTGACATCTAAGAAATCTCCTTAATTGATGACTGTTAGCTCATAAAGGTCGTGATTCATGCCGTGGACAACTCACGCTCTGGGTTCCAGGTAAGTAACGAATACCTTATATACATGTAATCTAGAGAACTTCGATTGGGATCGAATATTTAGCTCAGATGAGATTACAGATGGTAACACATTGCATCCATAAAATGCTTAATGTGCCTTGATTTTTAAATTATTCAAGAGAAAAAAATGGCTCCCTGTGAGATTGAAAAATAGAAGAGAACTTAGTGATATCAAAGAAAACAGGTAGGACGATCAAGCGGCGGTGGATATGGTGGCTAAAGACTACAAAGGGGGAGCAAACGGGTTGTTGATGCAAAGGACGAGAGCTCAGGTAATAGTAGAGGAGATGGGATGTGTGACCTCTCATTCTGCCAAACATGCTATCTTGTTGGAAGTGGCTAGGGAATGTATCAGTGATAATCCCCAACATGGTAGAACTTCTATCCGTAATGTGCTCGGATTGTTTGCTAATTGTAGGGGATTTTATCCTATCTAGTGTTAGGATAAGCTAACTAGTTTAGAAAGGGCTAGACTAGTTTGGTAGATTAATATTCTACCAACTCAGATTTGCCAATGACACTATCAACCAAGTATACAGGGAAAAACGGCCCATGTCATATGATACACTGGAGTAACTCACAATGGTGTCATTCAGGCAAGGATTGAGCCATGCAACTCAATAGCGCTTACATTAGAACTCTACACTAAGAATACATGACATATACCATGCTAGACAAGAATTACTCACTGTTTTGGGTGAGCGCATCGTTCGGACAAGTCCATTGAGTTTTATAGGCAAGATGCGTCCGTAAAGCACCATTCTTTGCCAAAACAGCCCGACGCCACTTTATGGTTTTGTGAACATGCTTGCTGAGTACGACGCCTCACGAGACATCCACAAAAGACACTTAAGCAGATGTAAATTTTTGGTGCGGTGCAAATGTTGTTGAAAAATTGCAAAGAGGCAAAGTAGAATGTTCTACATGCTCAGATGCTCATGAACAAGCAATTCAGTCCAAGAATAGAAAGTCTCATAGGCAAGCCCCTCAATCTAAAGATAAAAAGTTTTTTGAAACTTTGCAAAAAGCCAAAAATAGAATATTTTGGAATCTTCCAGATGTTCATGGGTAGACACCTCAGTCTAAATATAGAAAGTTTTAAAACTTTGCGAACTCAGTCCAAGAATAGAAAGTTTTCAAAATATACAATGCTTTTGAAATGGTAGTAGATGGGAGTAAGCTCCTCATGGGTAGTAGATATGACTTCTCAATAGGTGATTCTTTATAATTGGTAGTATTGGATGTTGAGCCACATGGATGATGCTTTTCTTATGTGTGATGCTTTGGAATTTGTAGTAGGCGTGCAAACTCAGCCCAAGAATAGAAAGTTTTTAAAATATGCAATACTTTGGAAATAGTAGTAGGTGGGAGTAAGCTCCCCAATGGGTAGTAGGTATGACTCCTCAATAGGTGATTCCTTAGAATTAGTAGTACGTGGTAGTAAACTTCTCATAAATTGTCAAATGGATGTTCAGTGACATCGATATGGATGCTGACCTACATTGATGATGCTTTCCTCATGTGTGATGCTTTGGAATTGGCAGTAGGTGTGACTCAGCTTCTAATGGGTGCAATTTTGGAATTGGTAGTAGGTATGTATAAGCTCTACATGGGGGATACTTTGAAATTGTAGTAGGCACGAGTCAACTCCTCATGTGTGATGCTTTAGAATTGTCAGTAGGTGTGAGTCAGTTTCTAATGGGTGCAACTTTGGAATTGGCAATAGTTATGAGTAAGCTCCTAATGGACGATACTTTGGAATTGATAGTAGATGTGTATAAGCTCTACATGGGTGATACTTTGAAATTGTAGCAGGTATGAGTCATCTCCTCATGTGTGATACTTTCAAATTGGTAGTAGATGTGAGTCAACTCTTGATAGGTGATACTTTGGAATTGGCAGCAAGCTCCTTAGAGATTGACAAATGAATGTTGAGTACAGTAGGTGTGAGTCGGCTTATAATGGGTGAGACTTTGGAATTGATAGTAGGTGTGAGTAAGCTCCCAATGGGTGATACTTTGCAATTGGTAGTAGGTGTTGATAGTAGGTGTGTGTGATCGAGGCGAGGCCTCGGCCGAGGAATAATACCAAAGATGTCCAAGGCGAGGCCTCAGCCAAAGGCCGAGGCCGAGCCAAGGAACATCTTAAAGCCTGACACTACTAACATTATCCTTTCCAACTATGGTCTCTGCTTTAGTTGTAAGATCAACCCTGCAAAATCCAAGTTTACTGCTCATGAACAGATCTTGGGGGCTAACAGTGCTAACCAGCTGGGGTGCAACTTCAATTCTCCCAATGTTCCTTCTAAGATGCTTAATATCCCTTTTGCCATCAGATCCAATGAAGCTGATCTTTGGTCTGGAATTATTGAGAAATTCATCACTAAGGTGGACAATCTAAGTTCTAAATATCTGTCTAAGCCAAGGAGAGCCATTTTAGCCAGTTCTGTCATTGCCTCTACTCATGTCTATCAGACCTCCCTTCTTCTTGCTCGCAAAAAAGTCTATATCAGACTCCAAAGTATCAGCAGATTTATTGCTCGTGGAAGCAACAAGAGATGTTGGACTCTAGTTCCATGGGAGTTTGGGTGGTTTGAATATTATCAATATTGAAACGCATATCAACGTTGTAGTACGGTGTGTTTGTTTACATGGTAAGTTTGGCGGAGATTATAATGGTCAGGCATTGCCATTAGGAACCTATATAAATTTGTGTTAAAATGTTAATGCAATAATGATTCTCAAAAGTAGAGCCATCTACCATCTCAAACCAAATTGTCATGTTGAAATAAGAGAATTATATACTTGCACATCGATGCTCATGGCAAAGATGTTTATTAATTGAAATACAAGAAGTTATTTAAAGTAATATGAGTGCGTAACAACAAAGTTAGCGCAAAAGATCGAATTTGAATATACATTGAAGTTGTAATTATCTTCATGATTGAAGATCGATCTCTAACATCTTTAAACTCAAATTTTGCTAGACCCATTTCTATATGGGATTGTGCTAGGAATAAAGCATAAGACAGCTATCATAACATGTAAATCATATACTTTATTAATAATGCTTCCAAACATGTCATGGCATTATGTGGTAGTTCCAGTTTGTTATGCTATATTTTCCAAGCATGATTCATCCCATCCAAGTGGGATTTTTCTCAGCAAGTAGCCAAATAAAAAGATCATAAATATAGCTCGGTCTAAATTTTTGAATGCCCAAAAGTTTGTAGTGATATGTACGTTAAAAATCACGTATTCACCTTTTACTCCAAATCTAAGCTATGATTAAATCTCCCTTGTAAAAGGGATATGGTTAAAAAAGATGCTTGTAGGAACCCTACATAAATAACTGACGTATTGTACTTTTCATTATTTCTAGTAGTTTGGATAAAATTTTGATATGGGAAACTTGAACGTAAAAATAGAGTGGGTCAGTTTCTGCCCTATCCGCCAATCTCTGTCTGCCATGTGGCAGGCTTTCTTTCTCGGAATTACTAATTCTTAAACTTGAATTTTCAGGAATCATTTATTAAGCGTGTGTTTTTCCAGTTCAAATTTCTTGATGAGACAGAAATCAAAAAATCCATTCCAGATATTCATCAGATTCGTAGATAGATTTGCACAGATAAAATTAATAAAATCATAATAGTTTCATTCATAAAACTATCAGGGAATTATATATACACAAGGTGGAGATAGAGACAATCCTTCTAAGGCCCACCTCTTACTTGGTAACTGTATTTCTTCATCCCAGTGCCCCTTTTTTCTTATTTGAGCTTCGGAAGTCCAAAAGCCCTCTCATTGTTGCTTGCTTTCTTGTAATATCCTGCATAAATTCATTTCGGTGTCAAATCTGAGCCGATCTATCCACTCTGCAAGCTCCATATCTCTCGTATTAGTAGATCCCAATAAATGCTCAGGCCATAGTAAATGCCGCAGTGGTAGATCTAGTTACGACCGTGACGCAGATCCCTCATGCTCTATTTTTTACCTCCATAGCCATAAGCTTGCTTTGCTCCAAGAAACTCTCGTCCACGGGCATTAAGTAGCTTCAAGAACTTGTCCACAGGGCTGACAAGGGCCAAAAAACTCGTTCTAGCACTCTAGAAACCCTGATATATCAAAAATCGAAGCAATAAAAGCAAGAATAGCAAGAAAGCATGAAAAACCAACTATTTACCACAAAACTATGGAAAAACAGAGGATCTGCACCTATAAAGCTTCAAGAAACTCGAGAAATAGTAGCCATCAACTTAAAATGCTCCAAGAACGGCAAAAAAGAGTGGCGCTCCAATTGAAAACCGAATAGCCAAGATTCCACAGCCAAGCCGCTCCAAATGAAGTAAGAAACAAGCCGATCGGCCTAGCCAAACTCCTTGGCGTCAAAGCGACGCCATAGCTGGAGCCGTCAGGAAGAGAAGAAGAAGAAGAAGAAGAGATTTTAACGTCACGCCACAAGGCAGCGTCCTATCGGACATGTGACACTTTACAACACACCCAGATGGGTCCTGCCCCCACCACTTTACATTGCTGAAGTGGGTCCTTCCCCCACAAACTTTACATTGCATGGCCACTTTCACAACGAGGCGTTGAACCCGTGAGAGAAAGAATAAACAGTAACTTTTTTTCAGAAATTGGCCTACCCTATTTTCATGTTACACCAATGTTTGTGCGTCGGGAATTCTGGCCAGAAAATTGGCCTCCGCGCTGACGCGCGTCGGCCCCAAATTTCTAGGCCAGAATTCCCTCCACACAAACATTCCTGTATACATAATGTAACTTTGAGCTCTACATGATGTAGACAATGCAAATGAATAGAAGTATATAAAAGGAAGAGAATTCTAATGTTGTGAAGACTTTGAGTTGTAAGCATAAACTGATCAACTTGAATACAATAATCAATATATTCTTTTAGCAATCAATAAATTTTCACAAACATGTACCGTTCTCAATATAGCTACAAATATTTTCATCTTGCAAGACACATTATATAGCCCTGAAATGTGATTGTGTAAGATACACAGCCCCTACATAAATACAAATCATGCAAGGGCATATCTAGCAGTCAAGGCCTAAATACCATTTAAGTTCCATTGTTGAAAGTGTGGAATGAAGAAATCCTAGAAAAAAACTATGTAAGGATAGATTCTTCAGAAAGTGTTGGTCCTTTATAGATGATATTATATGACATGGTATTAACACACCAAAACAAGAAGTTTCTTTCCATTTTTTTCCTCCTCCGATAACATCATCTCTTCAATATCTTCATAAAAGCTTTATGCACTACAATGATACATGATAAAAGACATGACTAAAATGGTCAGCTGGACAAGGAGTATGTTTGCTATTGTGCAAATTATATTTTAATCAGGTGTGAACTATCAAACCCGCCCAAAACTTTGCTGTTTTGGTCTAGAAAACTTAACCAAATATGAGCATATCAAACATCATCAAAAAGTCCCAGAGAGAGCTTTCCAATGCAATAACAAACACACAAAACAGAGTTCGTATTCAAAAGTTATGATAAAAAGCATATTACCATCAAATCTACACTTTGTAAAAAGGCATCCGGATTGAAAAGACAAAGGTATCTATTTTGATAGATCTGGGTCAAATCATATACCGATAGAATTCTCTACTTAAGCTTTCCAAAGAGCCCAATATCATCTGAATCTGACCTTTGTAGCTCAAGTTATGAGCACGAAAATGCTTTTCTTCTTTATTTATTTTTAGTGACTTAGATATTATATATGGTTTGATAAAAAAGAACCTCTTATAAAAAATTTATTTTTGATTAAAAACTTTTGTTTCCCAACCAGAAATTTGTATATAAGTATGAAGTTGAAACTGCTTGCCAATGTTGGTCAAAGGTTAGTTAAGGGGATTTCTTATTATGTAGGTGTGCAAATTTGCAAAAGCATATTTTATTCATGTCCTATCACATTGAGTAAATTGAAAATAGAAGTGTCATCAATATTCCTTATCTAGCTGCATTGCATGTTGCCATGATGATTCCTAACTGTTTCATATAGCATCAAAGGTAAATAGTTTTTTTTTTTTTTTTGGAAAGTAAGAGATGTTTTTTCCATTAATTAATAAAAGCCATACATATATCTGCTAAGAGAGAATAGAATAGAATAGGATTTTTACCGTCCATAGAGACGCCTATGGGACCCAAACAGGAGGCGCAGCAAGCGTATTACTGTCCGGATTAAAAAACCCCCCTCCCACCCTCCCCTCTCCCCTCTTCAATTGTGTAACCGTAAAGAGGAGCTCTGCAAGGTGAGGGCAGCCCGCCTGCAAAAGAAATGGGCAGTGTACAGGGGAGGCGCAGCAATTATTCTAGGTCAATGGCCTTCCAATCCTTGGACTGGCTATGTCTAGATAATTTTAGAAGCATAACTTTACCACTAGCATTAGCATTATCTTATCTTATTCTTGGTAGCCTTTTAATATTTGGTTATTGTGTTTGGTGATGGGGCCTAGTCCCCAAGTTTTAGATGGGTTGTTGCCCTTGCATGTGTCGTCCCATAACCCGTTGGGTTCTCGTGGACGTAAAAATTCATCTTATCTTATCTTATCCTAAAGGGTTGTTTGGGGGAGAGCAGATCCGTGAAGGGTATAAAAACCTCCTGTTATAGTCACATTTTAAGTTCAAAAAATTGTGACCAATATTGATAATATGAAACTTGAAAAATCATATTACAGGACTCACAACCATTCCTAAATCCAATGTTTTGTAGTAGTATCTCGATCCGCTTTATGTTCACCTGTGGCCATGGCTCATGCATTAAATTCTAGAAACATCAGTCATCCAATCATGGGTCATCTAATACCATGTCTACAAACTTACATTACATAATGCATGCTCACTTATGTTTCCAATGTATCTATTGTAGCAATGTATTGTAGCAGAACTATATGTGCCATGCATTTTTAATGTCTTTGAAATTTTATTGCCTATTGCAGGAATTTAGCTCAGCAAGGTAGTTTTGTCCTCCTTGCATTGCAACATTTGTTACCAAGATATATAGCACAAATCTTGACATGAAGTCCTAGCTCATTGTAATGCAGTCATGATTGCAGGGTCTTGTTGCACATAAAAGGGACCAATAAGTTGTACTATACAGATTATACTTTGTTGGAGCGCTAGAAAGGCGTCAATCAATCATGCCACTCTCATCCTTGAACTTTCCTGCACATGTCAGCTGTGTGCATGACATGTTTCATTCATGTGTCATCTGTGAACATAGCTTGTGTTTAGCAATAGAGTTGTCACAATGATTTGAATGAAAATATATATGGTGACAGGCGTGCCATTTATGTTTCTGTTATACATTTGTCACATCAGCTATAAAGTAATATCACCCATTACACTTTAATTGTGACTAAAGCCCATTGCATATTCTTTCCTTTCAAATCAGGTAATAAGGTAGGGAAATAGCAAATTCTATATATACTACAATTGGACCTAAATTTGATAATAAGGTAGTGAAATACCATTTACTACTACACATTGGACTAAAACTTTTGTTGGGTGCTGCAGAAACAAAATATGATTGTAGATATAGAATTCATAGAGCATAGCACAGGTGGCATCTGCCATCAATGCCCCTGGGAAATGAATCCATAGATTCACATAAATAAACCGCGGGAGATGCCTTTCAAAATTGAATCAATAGATTCACATGAATAAACCTACTAAATCTTTTCATTTGCCTTTCTTTAATTAGGACTCCAAGCCAAGCAAAAGTGTTATGTTTTTTAGGGTTGTGGACCTATGATAGGATATAAAACATGGGAAATTAAACCAATGGTTAGGACATGGGCATTCAAGTTTCTGTCCTGCAAAACAACCTAGTTGGAACAGATAGTTAGAGAGGAAGTTAACAGTGTGCTAGCAATTGTTGGTGATCCCAGAAGAATAAGCCATTTCTAGAAATATCCTTTTCTCCCAGAGATAGTCTGATAGGAAATGATATATAAGCAAAGTAGATAATAATGGAAGAATGGGTGCAATAAATTACTTTTTGAAAATATTGAAATAAAATACTGTAGCAGCAGCTCCACAATCCAACGTTATTGTGCATTGTTGTTGGTGATACAGAGAAAGCTTTGAATGTCCTAAATTGTGACCTAAAACAAATGAGAAACAAAATTGTAAGGCTCAAAGAATAAAACATAAAGTCTTTTCAAAGGAATTGCAAATTTCTTAGTGGAATTAATAAACTTAATTCAACCCTGTAATAGAACTCCCAAACACTTTAAAGAGATTCCTCGCTTGGCACATCTCTCTTCTACAAAGTCTTCCAATAATATCAAATAGGGAAGTTTAAACCAATGGCTCTACACCTAACCTCTAGGACATGGGCATTCAAGTTCCTGTTCTGTAAAACCAATGCAGTTGAAAAGACAATTAGAAGCAAAGAGGCTGAGAGTAAGGTGGATCGGGACTTGTAGGAGAAATGAGATGGTTTGTTATTAATATTGATTTTACATTGCACAAATTTAAAACCTCATTTTAGGGATTTAATATCAACAAGGATGAGAAGATAGAGTTGTTTGTTCAGTTTTACCTGCCCTGTATCAAGTGCAAGGATTTTAAACGGAGATAGTTTGCTTTTATGGACTCTACTAAGTTGTAGGCTTAACTCTACTAAGTGGACGAAATCATCCCACTTAGATTGCTTGTTCCAAACAAAGCTTCTTAACATATCTTCGATGATCCTATTGGTTCGCTCTGTTTGACCATCTGTTTGCGGATGATATGCCGTGCTCATGGAGAGCTTCGTCTGGATGGTGGTGAATAGGTTCTGCCAAAAAGCACTCATGAATTTAGAGTCCCTATCCGAGATTATCTCCCTCGGCATGCCGTGGAGTCTAAAAATCTCCTTAGTAAATAGGACGGCAGTATCCAATGATGTATCTGTTGTCCTGCACGGCACGAAGTGTGCCATCTTTGACAACTTATCGACCACCACCATAAGGGCATCCTTGCCTCTTGCTGTTCTTGGGATCCCTGTAATGAAGTCCATGCTTATGACTTCCCACTTAGCATTTGGCACTGGCAACGGCTCCAAGGCTCCTGGGATTTGGAGTTGCTCCGCCTTTGTTTGCTGGCATATCTGGCACTCACGAATGTACCTTGCTATCTCCTTCTTCATGCCGGACCAGAAGTAGCTGCTTCTAATCTTGAAGTACGTCTTCATAAACCCTGCATGCCCTGCTATGGGACTATTGTGTGTATCATGGAGGATTAGCTTCCTTACTCTTGAAGATTCGGTACACACAATTTGTTTTTATGGTATAGCAAGTTACCCTCTTTCTTATAGTGCCTGAACATCTCCCTTTCCTTATCGGTCCTGGCCTTCTTACAAAGACTTCCCCAAACTTCTTTAAAGTCGGGATCTGTTGGCAAGGCTTCTTCGATCTTCTTGCCATACTCACTTGTGAGCCTTGATATGGCATTACAATGTGTCCTCGTCAAAGCGCATCTGCAACTACGTTGAGCTTGCCTGGCTTATAAATTATCTCGAAGTCATATTCTGCGAGGAATTCCATCCACCTCCTTTGCCTCAAGTTGAGGAGTGGTTGTGTAAAAATGTATTGGAGGCTTTGATGATCCGTATCTAGCTGGAACCTTCTTCCCAACAGATAGTGCCTCCAAATTCTTAAAGCTCTTACTATAGCCAGAAGCTCGTGATCATGTGTCGGATAGCGCTGCTCTGCCTCATTCGAGTCATAGGCCACTACCCTTTGCTCCTGCATAAGGACTTTTTGTTGCTATCCTCGCTAGCGTCCTCGCCGCCACAAGCTTATCTTTGGCTGGATCTCGCAAGACTAGGACTTGTTGTCAAAGCTTCTTTCAAGGTCTCTGTATGGGCCTTCTTTTGCCAACGACTTGCCCAATCCTTTATCTTTCCCACTTTGGTGAGGTCCGTTAATGGCGCTGCTACCTTAGCAAAGTTCTTGACGAACTTCCTATAATATCCTGCTAGGCCAAGGAAGCTTCTCACTTCATGGGTGTTCTTCGGTGGCGGCCAATCAATCACTGCTTCGATCTTCGCAGGGTCCGTGGAGATGCGTTCTGCTGTGATCACATGCCCTAAGTACTCCACTCTTTCTGTTGCGAAGTGGCACTTGGATAGCTTCGCAAAGAGTTGATGCCTTCTTAGCTTTTCAAGCATCTTTCTTAAGTGCTGGACATGCTCCTCTAGGGGCTTGCTGTAAACTAGAATATCATCAAAGACGACTATGATGAAAGAGTCTAGGAATTCACGGAACATGTCATTCATTAGCCTCATGAAAGTTGCCGGAGCATTCGACAATCCGAACGACATCACCGTGAACTCGTAATATCTTGTCCTGAAGGCAGACTTATGGATGTCTTCTTCTTTGATTCTTATCTGGTGATACCCTGATCTCAGGTCTATCTTGGAAAAGACTTTTGCTCCCTGCAACTGATCCATTAGATCATCAGATCTAGGCAAAGCATACTTGTTTTTGATGGTGTGCTTGTTCAATTGATGATAGTCAATGCACATCCTAAGGCTTCCATCCTTCTTCTTCACAAAAAGGATAGGCGCTCCAAAAGGAGAGACACTAGGTCTTATGAACCCTAGGTCTAGCAATTCTTGCAGTTGCTTTTTCAATTCCATCAACTCTTGGGTGTAGGGGAGCCTTGCTTGTTGGCTTAGTCCCTGGCTCAAGTGCTATTTCACACTCGACTCCTCTGTAGGGTGGAAGCTGCTTAATCTCATCAGGAAACAAGTCATGGAATTCCTTCACCAACTTTGCTATAGGCTTTGAGAGCTTGCTCAATGTTTTGGCCTCTTTCTCTTCTTCTGTCTCTTGGTCGTCAACCTCAAGTTTAAGGAGATAGGCCACTTGCTCCTTCCTTATGCATTTACGTAACTTCTCACTAGACATGCATTGCATGATTGGGGTGACTTCTTTACCTGTTATCTCAATGATTTTGCCTTCTGGCATTGTTAAGGTCACCTTCCGCTTCCCACAATCAATGACGGCTCCTGCTGGTCCAAGATACTTCATGCCTATTATCAAATCATATTTGCCGATGTTCATCACTTCAGCTCCCAGTGCTACATTGATTCCTGGCAAGTCTACGTTGAAGTTGATCCTCTTCCCTGTTGTGTGTCGGACTGCTCCACTAGCCAAGACAACTGGCCTAGGCTTGGACTTCAAAGGCTTCAGCTTCAACATCTGTACCATCCTTGGCGAAGCAAAGTTATGGGTGCTCCCTGTATCTATCAAGACTATGAAAGATTTTGCTTGGGCTTTCCCGGTTGTCGAGAGATATATTGACTTTCGGCGTTCTTAGCAAAAATATGGCACTCACCCTGGATATAGTCTGGTGCGTCGTCCTCATCAGCGTCCGTGGGTGTCTCCCATCTCATCTCCGCTAATGCCGCGTTCATCACCAAGGGGCAGTTGTTTGTCCTATGCCCTGGCTGGAAACACCTAAAGCACAGCTGCTTTTCTATGCACTCCTGCTTCTTCTCTTTGGGAATGGATTCCAAAAACTGTTTCATTGCCTTGGAGTAGTTGGAATCCCCTCCTTGCTCTTTGAAGGTCACCTGCTTTTTATCCTGCTTGCCAAAGTTTGCATTTCCCTGCTTCTTATAGTTAGCGTTATATTGAGGTCTGCTAGCTGCTGGGCTTGCCGCTCTTGGGCTATAGCCTCCTGTGCCCTTTCCCTTATCCTGGTAATACTGCTGCCTTGGTGCATGTTCTTGGGGTCCCGTTCCTTGCAGGCTGACTGCTTTGGATTCTGCTTCTGACACCATCCTAGGGTTTGTTGCTCTTACTAGCTTTCGAATCTTCTCGTTCAATCCTTTAATATAACCCTCTACTGCGTGCCTTTCACTCAACTTCGGCACATAGAGCCTTAGTCTCATGAATTCTTCCGTGTACTTCTGAACTGATTTATTGCCCTGCTACAACCTGTAAAACTGTTGCATCATATGACACTTGTGTTCTCTTGGCACATAATGACACTTGAATGCCTTAGCAAACTTCTTGAACGTGCAACTGTCCCTGCTTAGTCCATGTGCTTTGGCGTAGCCCTTCCACCAAATCCTGCCTGCTCCCTTCAGGTTGGCTGTAGCTACTCTGCCTTTGTCCTTGTCTTTCATGCTGTAGGCACTGCCATACTCTCTCATTTCGTCTAGCCATGCCTCTACCTCCATCCCGGACCTGTTATTTCCCGAGAATTGTTCCAACTTTCTTGCTTTCCATACGTTACTGAGCACTGAGTCAACCTTCTTCTGATAGTCAGATTGTGTCCTGTCCCTATCGCGGTTTGGACCATCCCGGCGGTCCTGCCTCTCTTCCTCCTGCTCTTCCGATCCAGAATCAGAGTCTGAACTAGAGTCGGAGGACCCCGTGCTAGGTGATCTCCTTCTCCGGCTTCTCTTCCTTGGCTGAGCTGTTCGGCCGGCTGGGGTTTCTGGCAGTTGCACATTCTGGTCTTGTCCTCCTGTTGCTGCTCCTGCCAGCAATGCTCTTATCTCATGAATGTCCGTCTTAATCTGGGATAGCTCCTCTTCTAGTGTTGGTGCATCAAACTCTTGGTACAGATTTCTTGGCTGGAAACGCCTTGGTGGAGTGCGCTCTTGCTCACGTGGCCCTTGTTCCTCAATATTCCTAGGTGCCCACATTAGATTGAACTCTGATGATTAGTTCCTTGTTTGGGTTGTTGCACTGGTTTGTTTGATGATGCAATTGTGGGGGCAATTATGTGTCAAGAAAACATGACTAAGATCACTTGTTTATATTCATGGATATAATACTATTTATACATTCAAGATTTTAATCGTGGAAATTGAAAACATTTCTAATTCTATTCCTTGTTATCTGCTGGAGCAACTACTGCAAAGTTTTCTCCAACATCTATGATATCTGATTTCCATTCTGCATCCCCTTCATACACTGGCCCATCTACAGATTATGAAAAAATCCAAGTGCCTATCCTGTCTTTGTTTATGCATTTACTGTACTTACCCAACCAGCAGTAGTGGCAAAAGCATGAATAATTCATATGTGCAACCTGGTTGGGATCCTAGCAATTGACTGGTCTGATGCTATGGAACTTACTTGACCCTGTAAGTGTTGCACAATCAAACATCCAAACTTCATCTTTTCCAATTTCCCAAAAATATCTGTCAAAATAAAAAACAAGAAGCTATTTTAGAAAGAACAGCACTAAATCAGCACCAAGTCAGCACCATTGCACAGTTTCAGTACCTGCATTTCTCAGAATCTTTTTTTTTTTTTTTTTGAAGGATGAAACCAAGTAATATTAATATAGAGTAAATACAGGAAGAGCGATACCAGGGTACCCCTGCCCAAACATGAGCGAGCACCCACACATCACATATACCTACCTACGACTCATGGGATAAATCTGCCAATGCTATCAACAATGAAAAGGGTCCTTTCCCAGACCGCTGCCTTAAACTGCTCCTTCCAAGGAGACGCCAGGTAAGAGAGATATAATTTGTACCTTAACTGCGGGATCAAATCCCGGGGCTGCACCTCCTCATTCCTGAAGACCTTCATGCGCCGACGCTTCCAAATGAGCCACACTAACCACGCCTTACGCAAATGGAAGGCCAGACTCTGAGGCTGGGACCACCCCCGGGGATACACCCCCAACAGAACCTGTTGACTCTGAAGCGAGGTGTGAAAGAGGCGCTGGACCCATTGCCATGCCGGCTGAATGTCCGCGCAGAGAAACATGCAATGCTCAAGGGTCTCTGCATAGGCACCACACATTGAACACCTGGATCCGCGAATTGATCCTGTGCACCCACGTGTTCACCCTCAGGGACCGGTGCACTATCTGCCATAGTAGCACCCGAATCTTGGGGGGCGAGATTGGGTTCCGCACGCACCTCCAAATGCTGCCCCAGTCATCTCCTGGCACCTGGAGACTCCAGCCGTCCGAGGGAGACAACTCATCCTGAATAGCCAAAAGCTCATAGCAAGACTTCACGAAATTCAAGGGGTCAACTTTTGGATGACAACTCCACACCCGCCCTGATGCCTGCGGGGGATTCAGCGGTAGAGCATTAGCCACCCGTGCCCAAATAGCGCAGTCCCGTTCCTGAAGTCGGAACTTGTGGCAGAAAAGCTGCCAGGGTGCAAGCTCCCCGTCAATATACCAATCCCCCACTGCCAGAACCCCACGATGTGCCCATCTGCGCTGGACCCGGGGATCGACGGATGCGGCCAGCACCTGAGGTGCAGCACCAGGGCCGAGCGGGATCCACCATGGTGATGCATCTAACTGAATACTATTGGGTGCGTCAATGGCAAACAGCGGGCGGACCTGCTCCCAGACGCGCAAGAGCCCCTTCAGGAAGGGAGAGGCGTTAACATATGGCCTGATATCTGCAAATAACGCCCATGGAAGCCGCGCAGGCACGGACGGCTTACGGAAAACAATCGAGTGAGAAAGCGACTGATGAAGCAAGACCATGCCCGAGGAATCAAGCGCATCCTCCAGGATCGCGAACACGAACAGGATCGCGAACACGAACTTGCCATGGGGCGAGAGGTCCAAGAAACCGAGTCCCCCCCCGCAGCTTTGGGGCGCACATATTTCCACCATGCCACCTTGACAACCGCCCCTTCCTCATTGCCACCCCATACAAAGTCACGAACCATAGAGGAAATTTCCCGAACCTTGCTCTCTGGCGCAGGATAATGGATGCCATATAAATATGCGTGGAGCACAAAACGGACTTCGCCACCGTGACCCTACCAGCCATGGAAAGCTTCCCCCCTTTCCACCAGTTAAGGTGCCGTAGACCCACCGTAATGTCCTCCCAAATGCCGCCGTGGCGAAATGTCGATGCCGAGCAGGATCCCCAAAAGCTTAGAGCATACGCCTGCCGTTGCTGCGTCAAGGAAATTGGGACACGACCACGGGCATGGGATGCATCGCCGCCATAACGCCGAACGCCCGACCAATTCATAAGACAACCCGGGCAAGAGAATCGTCCGGCAACTCTTTTCGTGTTTAATGATTCCTTTCATCACCACAGTAAGAAAAGGAAAGAGTCATCAACGTACTGACTTCCAATCTGCTGTGACCCATCTGCCATCCTCAACCCCTCCACAACACCCGCCTCCACCGCGAGATCAAGAACTGCGAGAGGGCCTCTGCCACAATGGTAAATAGGAAGGTTGCCAACGGGCATCCCTGGCGAACTCCACGTCCCACACTAAAGACCGGCGATGACTCACCATGACATAGGACAGTGGCCCTGGCCGACGTCAAGAGCTTCAGCGTCACTTCTGTAAAGCTCTCCCCACACCCAAAGGCGAGCATCATCCTCTTCAAAAAGTCTCACCGAACACTATCATAGGCGTTCGCAAAATCCAGCTTCAAGTACACTATCCGCTGACTTGTTCTGCGTGCCCAGTGAATGCCCTCGAATGCCGCCGCGACATTATTGAGAATATGCCTGCCCGGAATGAAGCCAGACTGCATGGGGCAAATAGCCTCTTTCAAGACCACTTGCAATCTAAGCGAGAGGGCCTTCGCGATAATCTTGTATACAGCCGAAAGAAGCGTGATCGGACGCCAATCCGAGATGGCAGAGGGCTTCACCTTCGGTATCAAGGAGATGCAGCCAGTGTTGAGTCTATAATCCAACGCCTCAGCTTGAAGCAGATCTTGATAAGTCTGCAGCACTGACTCCCCCACTCAATCCTAATATTCCTGGAAGAACTCCACCGGAATGCCGTCCAGTCCAGGGCACTTATGAGGAGCCAGGGCGCGGCAAGCCTCCTCGAGCTCCTGCCTTGTAAATGGATCTTTGTAATACACGCCTTCTATCGCCAGGCACCTTACAAGAACCTTGCTGAGCACAACCTCCTCCATCACATTAGAGAAGGGATATTTCTTCTCTGAAGAAGAAATGAGAAATGGAAAGTAGCACATTTTAATATTGTTCGGGAATGAATGAGAATCTGACCATCGAGGCAATGCCAAGGGCGACATAGAGGCCGCGATACTTCTTGACTGGCGTGCATACGAAGAACATTCGGGGAATTGGTGTCTCCTTCAAGTAGCCAAGTGATTCTGCCTTCACCCTCGCCGCTGCTGACCTCTTGGATTAGATCGCGCCCGCAATGTAGCGCCAATATCTCCTTCTCCGCACCCCATCGGATGTTTGGGACACGGGGGCTTCAATTCGTGATACCATGCCTCTAACTCCTCCCGCTCTTGGCCCCTCGACTTCCCCATGACTTGGCAAAAGCCTTGACCTCAACCGGGCCTTCACCATCCCCCGACATCCCAAAGCTATCCGCGAAGGTGCGGAACCGGATCTGGCGACAACCCCAAGAGAAATCAGCATCCTTGAGGTAGGCGATGTTCAGCTTGAAGACCGATGCGTCGCGCCGGCCGCACTTTCGAACCACGGGAAATTAGCTGAGGAAAATGATCGAGAGACCGCGGTGGACAAAATGTTCTTCCGCTTTTGAGCGACGCCAGTCCGCTACTAGGGTGTTAGCATAGCATCGTCATGCCGAGCATATGCCCGACCGGCCCGGCCCGCGATTACACCAAGTGAATGTGGAGTAAGCCGCCAACTCCGCCAACCTTGGAGTCCGGCAGCTTTTACCCATTCCCCCGCTCAAAGCCACGTACCACTTCCGGCCGCTCGCCACACCTATCCCGAGTAGTCTTTACCATGTTGGCGCCCAGCAGCTGACCAAGCCACACCAGCTCGGGGATGCAATCTTGTGCCTCGAGGGGCGCCACAGCGCCCCGGCCGCGTAAGATATTGTGGGCATAGACATTCACAATCCCCACTCTTGTGGACCCTCTCGCCACTTGATAATGACCCACCGCCCTAACGATCAGCCAAGGTGAGCGTCACTGCACATGCATCTTCCCGCAGCGGCCGCCCCACCTTTAGAAGCCCCGGAGGTGGCAGCGGCGAGGAGCATATTGTGGCGAACATGTCGGCAATGCACGAGTGTCCCCCGTGTGACACTTATGTTCTGAAGGCACAAGATGTCGGGGTCCATCTTCGCGGACAACCAGCGCCACTCTCGTTTCTCTTCGGGGGCGACGAGCGTACACCTCGAATGTTCCAACTCGGGGATCTTCTTGTCCATAGCTATTCTTGAGAAGACGGATTCTTACTTTGCTTCTTTTTAGGCCCGTCTTGCCGGTGAAAAAACCCCGATCACGAGTCATACGGAACAAGAGCGAGCGGGTTGTCCGCCAGAGAGACCTCTGCCTCCAGATCCGCCACATCGGCCCAAGAGCGCACCCGCGCCATTGTCAAGTTCCATCCCCTCCGAAGAGGCCTGCGTGGATGTCGCGTCCGAGTCCGACGACTGGACCCGCCGCCCCCCGACCAGCCCTGGGTCCACCTGCCGGGATCGCCGCTGCTCTGCCTGCTCCTGCAGCTGTTGAATGTGGAGCAACTTCTGGGCCACTATTTGTGGAGATATGGTTGGGTCCGAGCTGCCTTGCCCCACGGGAGCGGCCGACGCGCGACGTTATTCATGATGGCCGGGATGGCCTACCCAAAGACAGCCCAACTACCTGGCCCCGGTTCCTATCACGGAGATGGCTTCTCTACCAGCACCGAGTGGGGCGGGGCCCCTGTCGCATCCTGAAGAACCTCGTGCCTTGCGTCCCGTGATGCCCCTGGCACCGAAACGGGCTTGTGCTCGGGGAGCGAACCTGCGAAGACCTGGAGGGCGGGAAACATTCTCCGGATCTCGGCGCCGTTCCACAATCTGAGGGGAAACCGAAAGTACCAATCGCCGCTCCTAACGGTCACTGCAGGAGGCAATGGACTATCCGCGGGCAATGCAATGCAAATCTTCGGCTCCCAAACTATGGAATGAGCAATATGCCCTCCGAGCCTATTGGCTATCGCTATCATGAACTCCGGCAGGAGCATATCTGCCGGAAGATCCACCACCTGAAACCAGCAAGGGATCTTCAAGGCCGACAGAGATCGGGCACTCACACCAGGGGTGTAATGCTGATAAATCAGGTAATTTCCCCACATGAGGTCAACCCCCCTCGCCACAACCCTCTCCACCACCGTGGGCGCATCGAACATGAGGAGGAAGAAATTATTCCCCAGAAACTTCAAGGACTGAAACGGCGAGATACCCAGCCGCTTAAAGTGAGCCTGCAGCCACCAGCCGACTCTCCTTGTGTCCAACACCCCCGTATAGTACACCAACACCGCACAGGAAACCAAATTGGAGATGGATTTAAGGTGCTGCTGGTGGTCTACCTCGACGATATTAGCAGGAGGACCAGTGGAGTCAACCTGCAACTCTCTTCTGTTATGCCGATTCAAAAAGGCCAGGGCCTCCTCCATTCGACAGGTGTCGGCCGGTGCCACAGTTTGCCGAATCCACTCTGAGAACCGCGGTCGTGAAAGCCTGCTGACCGTGTCATTCGTTCGCCAGGCAGGCCGTGCCACCTCGACTCGCTGCCCCGCAACCTCCCGCCTCTCCAAACCCGGGGTCATGTGCTCTGCTGGCTTATCTGGATGTTGCAAAGCACCGCTACAACCCTCGCCCAACGGCAAATTGCTCATAGGTTCCGTCACTGCAAAGGGGTCCTCTGGTAGAGTCGAAGCAGACAGGCTTGACCCGCGAAACGGAGTTGTTGTTTCCAATGGGGGCATGCTACTCGGAATCCCATAATCTGCTTCCCCTGCCGCACATGCCATCCGACCCTGAGGGCTCACTGCAGACGCAGCGACCTGCAGATTGTCTACCGAGGTTGCTTGCTACCCAACCACCAAAAAACCTTGCCCTCGCCCTAGCTGCTGCCCTGTCTGGCCCATCCCCATGCTCTCTACAACCCCGTTCACCGCCACCAATTGGGAACCCGGATGGAGCGGTTCCCTACAGTCCTGCCTAGAAGCCTCCGCCAGAGAACTAAGTGAGGCCAAATCTGTCGAGCGCACGGCCACCAGCCCAGCAGGTTGTATCTGCTGCCCACAAGCATCCGGATTTGTCCCCAATCCCTCTGCCTGCCCAATTGAAGACCAGCAGATCGATTCTACTGGGCCGTCCTATTTAGATCCAGTGATTGGAAAATCACTTGAAGCAGCTCTTCATGACCTTGTTCAAAAGCACCCTCACCCTGGATTGAAGACCCAGCAGATCGATTCAGCTGGGCCGCCCTATTCCCTTGAATTAAATCCCTATTCTGCTGGGCCGCCCTATTCCCATCTGTCGGTTGGGAAACCGGTTGAGTCAAATCCCTGCACTCCTGCGCCAAACCGCCCCCTAAGGAATTTGTTGGCAGCCCAGCAGGCCGGACCTGCTGCCCCGAGGCTGCCAGAGATGACTCCACATCCGCCGCCTCCCCATCAAGAGAATTCGCTGAGGCCATGCCATGCTGCCGGATTGAAGACCCAGCAGGTCGATTCTGCTGGGCCGCCCTTGCAAGCTTCGGGATCCGCTTAGGATTCACCTGGTTACTGTTGCCTTCCCCTGCCATACCCACAAGATATGCGCCCACCAGCTCCGCTCAGCACGTCGCCTGAGTCTGCCGCCTAGGCTCCGCCACCGCCATCCTCCGCTGGTCCCTCTCAGAATCTTTGAAGTGTTCTCTACAGAACATAACAACATCATGAGTGTCTCTTAATGGTTTAGAATTTCTTTTTAACATCTCATGAGTGAGTGCTCTCTTTAGAACAGCACCAGCACCATCATGCTCACCTACATAATAAACATGCCCAATAAGTTGGTTAAGTGCAAACAAGAATAACTAATATTCATTAGGCTGGTACATTGGAATGTACCTTTTCCATGGTAAGAACCAAAATAGTTCCAATGGATAGGAATCCCCATATTTTTATAAAATCTGCCAAGAAAGAAGAAAGTTCTTGCACCTTTGAATTGACGTGCATATCCGCCAGACCACATAACATTGTTGGCTAGTAGATCAGCATGCTTCTTAAGGCAATGTTGCACAAACAAAGCGTCATGCTCTCTATCATCTGAAATATAAAAATGTGTCTCTTTGATAATATGTCTTTCAGTGCTACAATCAAATTTCTCGTCCTCAGCCATAACCTCTTCTGGAGTAGCATGCTCAGATGTTATGTGCACCAATATGGTGCATTGGTCATTTCTCCAATGTAAACTTTGAATTTCTTCTTTGCATCTTGAATGTGTAGTTCTCAACAAAGTCAATAACCGACACTATGGTGTCTCTCGGGAAAAGTGGCTAAGCAATTTGCCTAAACCGTGGTAGCCCGCCACCTAGCCTCATAGTTATGGGGATGAACTCTTTCAAAACTTTCTTGGCATTTGTTAAAACATCTGCTGTTGAAGTTGACTTGTACACAAGCTTCACAATAGGTTTTGGTGTCACTAATGATTCATAAACATGCAAATGAAAAATAGATAAGCAATTAACATTTCAAACATAAAATAGGCATAAAAGACACTCACTGTATCAAAAGTCTTCCATTCAATCATGTGCCTTAAAGCCCTGCTTAGTTCTTTTGGACACACGGGTAAATTTGATGGGCCACACTTCTGACATGACAATAGCAGGCATTTGTGGTCATGCCACTCATCTGCAATATCTTTAGTACAAACCAATGACCTCCACATGTCGCTTGTAGATTTATATGTCATATCACGTGCTTGACATGTTGGTCCAAGACCACATACAACACATATACAAGTGCATTCAGCACCATGGATTTTTGCATCTAACCTTATCTTGTTCAGTGCTTGTCTAACCAAGTCTAGTCTCATGTGGTACACACAACAACATGTTTCCATGTCCTTCACTTTCCTCACAAATGGAGGCTTCAATGCATGGAAAGCTGAGAATGAGATCTCGAATTTTGGATTATCCCTTCTAAACCTTTCATAGAATGCACACTATGTAAAAAGAAAAATGCAATCAATACCTTATAAGCAATAACAAAGCAACTAGCAAATCAAATTACACACCTCAGTTTCTTCCAAAAAATGTAGAGGATGCAGGTACTTTTTACCTAGGGCTTCCCAAATCTTTATCACATGCTTCTTGCATGGTGAAACTCGAGAGTGAATTGTCCAGAAATCTGTAACTACTGTTTGTTCCTTCCTACTAAGCTTATCAAACCTACTTTTCCTCTTGAACATTGACCCGGGTCCATCTCCAATTTCAGCTGCTACTCTCCTACGTACTGCAGTTGCCACATACCTTCTATTTAAGTTCAAACATTTGGAAGTTCCCAAGCAGTTTGTCCCACTATCAACAGCAAACACTATGGCAGAGTTCCTTGTTCTAAGCACATCTGTGGATCTGTCAAGCTTATGTTTGGCCAAGGAATTCCTCAAATTATCTACTATCTGAGTCATTGTTGCTACTTCCTTTAATTTTAAAACTTCCCACTCTGGTAACAGCTTAGCAGCACCCTGAAGCATCTCTTTCCTATCTTTTTCTGAGTTCCAATGAAATACCTCATTAGCATAGTTAGCAATCTTCCTAGACAATTGTTGTTTTCTTCTTTTAGTCAATCCATTATGGTTCATCATTTCTGACGATGGTTTTTGATACTTGATATTCTCAGATTCTGCATCAGCTTCCCTAGCCCTCTTTCGTGCTCTTTGCTGTTTTCTTTTAAGTGCACTGATATTCCTATAGACTGTCAGTAAATCTTCTTTGCAAGAAGTATGCTGATCTGCATGATATGTACAAGTTACACTGTTTTAGAATATTATACCAGAAAGCATGACATTCAAGAAAAAGCCAACTAACCTCAAGTGCTTTGCACCTGCTGATGTTGGACTTGAAGCTCACATTCTGCATGATGGCAAAGCAAAAAATAAAAAGAAAATCATGAAGTCTATTCTTCTTCAATATGAAATTCAAGCAAACAATAGAAAAGAACTCCATTCAGTATTACCAGTAACGGATTGAGTGTTTATATTTTCTTTTGAAGCACCTACATTATATGCATAATCAGCACCAAAATAATGAAGATCATCTTCTACCCAATTAAAGTCATAAGGTTCATTTCCTTTGAACTGTATTTCTGTGGGATCCACTGTTCTATGAACCTCAAAAGCATCTAAAAAGTGAGAATAAAGCAAGCACATTAGAAAAATAGTAGAAGAAATTTAAGAATTGGGCATGCAAACCTTGCATGCCATGGAGATGAATGTTTCCTTCATACTCTCTAACAATTTCTTCCGAATGCGCATCAGCACTAGGACTGTCAAAATTAATTGTTTCTGCTATGCGAGAGCATAACTGCAGAAACTGCTGAGATTGTTCTTGAAGATAGTGCAAACTGGATAGCAGATCGTTAGGATCAAAGCTAGAACCAAGCTTTGAAATGGAAGAAACAAAAGCGCCTTCCCAATCCATCCGAGTTTGAAAACATCTGAAAAGAATCAGAAAGCAATTCGAAACAAGAAAATGGAAACTAAGGCCGCCAATTCCAAATTCGAAAAAGGAATCAACCACCAGCATAATCGGGATTGATGACATGGCTAGCAAATCGACCGCACCTCAGCAAGAAATTGATGATGAACTGTTTCGGAAGCTCGGATCCATGGCGGTTGAAAATTTGGCGGGTGAGGGAAATTGGGTGAAGGGCATATGAAGGGCGGTAGAAGGGTAATCAGCACCCGATCAACACCCTGTGTCGCGACATCATGTGACGTGTTCAATTGTACACCTCGATTAAAAAACACCACCCAGAAAAATGACATGACATTTCCTATTGTCTCTATTGGACATATGGTCTGAAAAGAGCATTGTCATAATAAACATACAATTTTTACAAGATCCTGCTTCGCCATCTTCGCCATCTTCTCTTGTTTCGCCGTGATCGTAGTCTTACATAAGGTGACCGTGGTCTTATATAAGGTGATCGTGTGGGATGAACATGGTCTTATTTCCGTGGTCTTATATGAGGTGATCGTGTGGGATGACTGTGTTACATTGTAGCCACATCTTTTGTCATTGCATTATGTGGGTTTATGGTTTTTTTTTTCAACATTACCTTACCTGCGAGCCATCGATGAACAGAATATTCCTGGCATTATCTTATATAGGAACTGGTGTGGGATGACCGTGTTACGTTGTGGATCAATATCAATATTAGCTAAGTCTTTTGTCTTTGTGGGTTTATGGTGAACGAAATATTCCTGGCATTGTACTATTAACATTTTGCCCAAAAAGATGACATGGCATTTCCTATGGTCTCTATTGGATATATGGTCTGAAAAGAGCATTGCCATAATAAGTATGCACTAATTACAAGATTATGGTCTCAAACTCATGCATTTATAAAGAGGTATCACATACTACCGTCATGTTGCAGCATTAGAGGCCCGGCTTCAAGAGAACTACTGAAATGGCTATGCACCTTATGCCTTCACTTCCCAGTCTGAAATAAAAGGGTTGATTCAAACAAAGCCCTCACATCTGTACCCTCGCTCAAAAGTGTGTTGAACGCAGATACACATAAAAAGTCTTCGGTCTCTTTTCCATCAGGATAGAAATATATAGCCCACTCATGGCCCCTCAACTGTGAATATCTCGCTAATTTTTCCCGGAATAGCCATGGATTTTAAAGTGCGGGGAGTGGGATCCCAAATCATTTCTGTTGCTACCATTAACACACTAAAACCGTTGGGCTAGAATGACAAGACAGACACGGAAAAAAAAAAAAACAAATAAGGAAGGAAAGATTTGAAGCTCTAGGCTACAATGGATTCGAACCTCTAGGCTACAATGGCCTCACCAGAAACCCAATCGTCCATCTTTGCCAATACGCTCCTCAAACATGCAAATAAGTTTTTATTGACGTTTACTATTTGATAAAAATAATGACTATATCATATAAGATTTTTAGAGTTTATTCTCATGACCAGCAAGATCAGGTCTAATCCGGAGGAGCTGTTGAGCAGGTGCAGATTTGGAGCGGAAGTAGTTGCTTGAGATCTATTTCAGCCTTGGAAATGAACATCTTCCACAATCTTGACCCTCAAAGCAGAATATACATGAGTTTGCAGTTTAGTCAAAGCTCTCTGTCTTGTAGCATGTTTCTGTCATAGCTCTGTCTTGTAGCAAGTTCCGTCGGCATAATTTTGCTTCTTGCTCCATTCGAGAGCTCGGAGCGCCTATGTTCAATGAAAATGATCTTGATCTGCAGGCCTGTGACAAAGTTCTAGAAACTAGGTTTTTTTGTAATGGGGATTCATCCTAAGCATTCGTCTAGGTTGGAAGGCTCAATGACAACTTTTTTATTGATTTGCCTCCCCATCAATTGCCCCTGTGGTGCTACGTGCTCTTGAATTACTAGAAAAAAAAATTCCTCAGGAACTGTAGCTTTCTCTTGGACGTTTTCAGAACATTATATGGCAATGAATGCTAGCTTTCTCTTACATTTTCAGAACATTATACTGCAATGAACGCTTGTGCATTTTGAACGTATCCATAAATCATGTCAGTAACAACAGTAAGAACCCTCAGCATTATAGCTTTATTTTGTTTCAGCACTTTGGTATAGAGGGTAACCCTTTGTTGCGAAAACAACTTGTTTAAAAGAGAAAACTAGGTCAGTTTTCTATCTTTCATCAAAGAATAGAAAGAAATGAAAATGGCATACGGATGCATGGCCACGCTAACTACAACTTATAATCTTCCTCACTTTTTGTTGTTAGCTTGGTGTCAAAAGGTATAGAGGGTGGGAAGCCAAAGAACAATTGAAAATGGTGGGCATGCTATAAATGAGACTTTGCCATTTTGCCAAAAAAAGCATCGAATTTTAGCAAAAGAACAATCGAAGCCATGGGAAAAACATTTGGAGCATTTCTTGATTTATACGTGTCATCCTTGCGCAGAAGCCATGCTAATTTTCTCCGTATCGTTCCAATTTTATCGAATGTCCAGAAGAACATCAGAAATTTTGAAATTGAGCTTTTTATGCCTTGTGAATGCCCATTTATTCTTGTGGGAGATATGTTATGGCTAGTGCACAGTAAGTTTCTCTCTGTGTTTTAGGGTTTTTTCATTTAGGATGCGATGGATCTCTTCTTTCTTTTTCCTCACGATTAGCTGAGAAACACAGTACGAACTGGGTTCCAACGCATTTGATTCTTGTCTTTGGAGCACCTTATTATTGTGTTCACGCTTCAAAGAGAGACCCTTGCTAAATTGTACAAAACTTTTACACATTCGTAATTTTCTGGATGCAAAGAGCTTGTCTCATGTCTTAAGGTTCTCTGAAACATCACTCCATTGCGGCAAGGCACAGCTTCGCCATCTTCGCCATCTTCTCCTACTTCACCGTGACCGTGGTCTTATATAAGGTGACCGTGTTACGTTGTAGCCACGTCTTTTGTCATTACATTATGTGGGTTAATGTTTTTGTTTGTTTTTTAAACGTTGCCTTATCTGTGAGCCATCGATGGACGGCATATTCCTGGTTTGACCATGTTACGTTGTGGATCATCAATATTAGCCAAGTCTTTTGTCACTACATTATGTGGGTTTATAGTGAACGGATTATTTCTCGACATAATATGACATTTCGTATAGCCAAAAAAATGACATGGCATGAAATTTCATATGGTCTCCTTCTGAGATGAAAAATGAAGTACCCAAAGAAATGACATGACATGTCTTAAGGTCTCTATTGGACATATGGTCTGAAAAGAGCATTGCCATAATAAGCATACAATTTTTACAAGATCCTGCTTCGCCATCTTCACCATCTTCTCCTGCTTCACCGTGACCGTGGTCTTATATAAGGTGACCATGGTCTTATATAAGGTGATCATGTGGGATGACCATGGTCTTATTTTTGTGGTCTTATATGAGGTGACCATGCGGGATGACTATGTTGTAGCAACATCTTTTGTCATTACATTATGTGGGTTTATGGTTTTATTTTTTCAATGTTACCTTACCTGTGAGCCATCGATGAACAGAATATTCCTGGTATTATTTTATATAGGAACTGGTGTGGGATGATCGTGTTACATTGTGGATCAATATCAATATTAGCCAAGTCTTTTGTCTATGCGGGTTTGTGGTGAACGAAATATTCCTGGCATTGTACTATTAACATTTTGCCCAAAACAATGACATGGCATTTCCTATAGTCTCTATTGGATATATGGTTTGAAAAGAGCATTGCCATAATAAACATACACTTTTTACAAGACTATGGTGTCAAACTCATGCATTTATACAAGATGTATCACATACTGCCGTCATGTTGCAGTGTTGGAGGCCCTGTTTCAAGAGAACCACTGAAATGGCTATGCACCTTATCCCTTCCCTTCCCAGTCTGATCTAAAAGGGTTGATTCAAACAAAGCCCTTACATCTGTACCCTCAGTCAAAAGTGTGTTGAACACAGATACACATAAAGAGTCTTTGGTCTCTTTTCCATCAGGATAGAAATATATAGCCCACTCATGGCCCCCCAACTGTGAATATATAGCCAGCTATGTATTTTCTCGGAATAGTTATGCGGGGAGTGGGATCCCAAATCATTTCTGTTGCTATTGTTAACACGCTAAAACCATTGGGCCAGAATGACAAGACAGAGACACAGAAACAAAAAACAAATAAGGAAGGAAAGAAATCTTCCTCTTTGGGTCGGAGGTTTCGAATCTCTAGGCTACAATGGCCTCACCAGAAACCAAGCGGCCATCTTTGTCAATAAGCTCCTTAAACATACAAATAAGTTTTTATTGACGTTTACTATTTGATAAAAATAATGATTATATTATATAAGACTTTTAGGGTTTATTCTCATGACCTGCAAGATCAGACCAAGTCCAGTGGAGCTGTTGAGCAAGTGCAGATTTGAAGCGGAAGTGGTTGCTAATAGAAAAATTTATGGCTCTGCAAGAATTGGTGTGGGATGACCGTGTTACGTTGTGGATCAATATCAATATTAGCCAAGTCTTTTCTCATTACATTATGTGGGTTTATGGTGAATGGAATATTCCTAGCATTGTACTATTAACATTTTGCCCAAAAAATTGACGGCATTTCCTATGGTCTCTAATGGACATATGGTCTGAAAAGAGCATTGCCATAATAAACATACAATCTTTACAAGACCATGGTCTCAAACTCATGCATTTATACAAGATATATCACATACTACCGTCATGCTGCAGCGTTGGAGGCCCTGCTTCAAGAGAACTACTGAAATGGCTATGCACCTTATGCCTTCCCTTCCCAGTCTGATCTAAAAGGGTTGATTCAAATAAAGCCCTCATATCTGTGCCCTCGCTTCAAAGTGTGTTGAACGCAGATACACATAAAGAGTCTTCGGTCTCTTTTCCATCAGGATAGAAATATATAGCCCATTCATGGTCCCACAACTATGAAAATCTCGATAGCTATGTATTTTCCCGGAATAGCCATGGATTTTAAAGTGCGGGGAGTGGAATCCCAAATCATTTCTGTTGCTACCGTTAACACACTAAAACTGCTGGGCCAGAATGATAAGTCAGAGACACAGAAACAAAAAAAAAAAAAATAAGGAAGGAAAGAAAACTTCCTCTTTGGGTCGGAGGATTCGAACCTCTAGGCTACAATGGCCTCACCAGAAACCCAATCGGCCATCTTTGCCAATAAGCTCCTCAAACATACAAATAAGTTTTTATTGATGTTTACTATTTGATAAAAATAATGACTATAACATATAAAACTTTTAGGGTTTATTCTCATGACCTGCAAGACTGCCAGGTCCAGTGGAGCTGTTGAGCAGGTGCAGATTTGAAGCGGAAGTGGTTGCTAATAGAAAAATTTATGGCTCTGCAAGAATTGGTGTGGGATGACCGTGTTACATTGTGGATCAATATCAATATTAGCCAAGTCTTTTTTAATTACATTATGTGGGTTTATGGTGAATGGAATATTCCTAGCATTGTACTATTAACATTTTGCCCAAAAAGTTGACGACATTTCCTATGGTCTCTAATGGACATATGGTCTGAAAAGAGCATTGCCATAATAAACATACGTTTTTGGATGACATGCTTATACGCTTATAAGCATTGCCACGTATACGTCAATGGCTTATAGCTTTTTTAATATGCTTATTGCAAATCAAGACATGGTGCTTAAGGTATGTGGATTTTCATGCAATGACATTTTTAAAGATACTAGCGCTATCACTTTTGGAATGGCATTCGATTATTTGGTAAATGTTTGTAACCACATTGAATTTAGATTAGGTAATTGAGGAGTTCAAAAAACAGGAAATGTTGAATACAAGGCGGATAAGAATATCCTCCAGGTGCGCTTTTCTAGTGGTGCCATTTCGTACTTTGACTCGATGTTCTTGCAATAAAGCTTGTGCATAGGCCTCCATTCAATTGGTGAATACGAGAATTTTAAATATTTACTTGACCATTTGATATTAAACTTACCCTCTTGCATTTTAAATTAGGCAATTGAGGCGTTCAAAAGGTTAATATCATGAAATAAGAACATCGTCTATGTGCCATTAGTAAAATAACATTCTAGGATTCGATGTTCTTGCAAATGAACTCCACACAGGTAAATTTCTTATTTGAGGTTAACGAGGCTTGTTTTTCTTTGGCTGGATGCCTTTGATTAGATATACAAAATGATGCTATTCAGAATATCATGTATTGAAATAGTACAGATTTGATCTGGAAGCATTGTAACCAGCATTTTCTGTTGTGTGCTATATAGTCGCATTGTTTATGTCAATAGTGCCAATATCCCATCTAGAACTGCTTAGGACAAGCATCGGCAGAACGTGCAATTGTGCTTCATACAATTGTTGCAGTTGTGAAATCTGAGAACTTCTGGGTATGAGAATGAATCCGTATGCTTAATACCATTTAGAAGGCTTGATATTACACAAAGAAGGTTCAACATGAAACAACAAAACAAAAACATGCAACCCTCCATGATGGTGATGAACACCCAGGGGAATACTATCTAATACCTGAAGTGCTATTTGTGCATCACCTTCCTTGCTACTTATGCTCATTGACGATTGTTTGGTGGTTTGGAGTGGCTAGCTCTGCGTCTCTTATCAGATAAAGATTTCTAGGTTATATTTGCTTCCTACTTCCTATTTTTCTGATGAATATCTATATCCACTTTTTGCATGGATGCATATGTGAGAGTTTTTTACAGCAGGAAAATCTATGCATTCCTGCATTTTGAGAATGATGTCCCTCTAATGCTGAACCTTTGGCCTTAACGTGCTTCGTGCATATGCAAAGTGTGGACACCTGAGGATAAATTGTAGCATCAGGATGAAACCAGTCAAACTCTACTTCATTTATATTTTAGATGCATGTCTTAGGTTATCTTCAAATATGGCAAATGCGCCCATTCTGACAGCCCAGCCCTCTTTCCTTCACAATTTGCTTGAGCTCCTTTCTTCATGTTTTCTTTAGCTTTATCATTTTCTGACCCAACTGTAGCTAGATATTTGAGACAAAAATGAGCTTAACATGAATTTGTTGTCTATCTACCTTTCCAGAGCAAGATGATTTTACACAAGATGCTTTGTGTGTATGCAAGTGGGAATGTGAGTCGACTTTGCAACCTGATGGTAAAGGTGAAATCCCTCAGGAACAAAGGCTGGCATCTCTATGTGAATTTCCAAACGACTCTTTTTATGATGGTAATCTACAATGCATGGACTTGATTTAGCTTCCTGCATTTTGATCATCTTCGTTCACTTCTAAAAAGCTTTGGCTGGGTTAAGGCATTGGAGTCTTCAAATATTCCTAGATCTTGGAAGGCTCGTTTTCTTTAGCTCTTTTTTATGTTGGCTTGCCTTGAAAGGCTGGAGCAAAAGATGTCTGACTTTAAGGTTGATTTAAGTTACAAGCATAATATTATGACTACAATTGCGCCAACATCCATGGAATGCTTGTCCCTCTTTCTGAAAGCTTTTTTTTTGTAAACAAGTAATGGCTGGCTTCCTGGGGCGAACAGGATGTAATGGCTCAACAGGATGTAACAGGATGGAATAACAAAATGCTGTTCATATCAGACATACCTTGAATATCAGGTGCAAAATGTTGTTATGTTATTAAATCATTTACGGCGCAAAATGCCTGTTTTGTAGATGTTAATTGGGGGCAATCTAGATGTTCGAAAGTGATGCATTTAGGTCCATAATTGCGTACACGAGTAATGTGCTTCCTGGGCGGCCATCTCTTAGTCCTTACGATGCTTTCCCAATGGAGATTGAGATGAAATAATCTGCAGAGTCATGTACGTTCTAGGCATGGAATAACAATATGCTGTTCATATCAGATATCTTGGCTGGCAATGATGTGCAGACAGACACCATCTTTTTCAACAAAAATTTTAGTGTCAGAACCAGTGGTTCTGCCAGCATCACAATCACATATCAGACTCAAAAGACTCAAAATATCAGACTCAAAGAGACACCTAAATGTTGACTAATTCTTTCAAAAGGTCTTTGTTATAAAACTAGATCTCATACTTGCAGCGCAACGAATTGTTGATGGAAGTTTTGATGACAGCTGATATTAAAATAGATCTAACAAAATGAACAGCCACAATTTCATGCAAACTGTTCTCAAGCACATTAACCCATGTTCTTGAAGTGCACAAACAACAGTTTTCAACAAGGCAAGGCAATATGCCGGAAAGAAAGCAGTCAACAACAACAACAAACTTCTGTTCAATGCTCTGGCCAACAGCATGTATTTATCAGTTAACTTGATCTTCAAGAATGCTACTTGAGTTCATTTACTTAAATAACGCATCTCTGTATGATAAAGGTTCTGTATGATAAAGGTGCTGCGCTGTGGTATTTGTAAACACCATAATGCAATTTATTACCCAATCCTGGCTTATTTCTCAATGCAAGAGTTGCAGATTTAACATGACTCATATGTCTTTCTCTTCAATCTTGATAATGACTCGTTAATTGAAAATCAAAATCTTTTTAGCAGTGTCAAATTGATCAAGCCATCCATTTAATACTTCTAGCCCGACATGGCAAGGATCCTCCATAAATCTAAGAAACCATTTTTGAGTCTTTATGCAATTGCTAGTCCAAAACCCTTGGTCGCGACTAACGTTAAAGGAGCATATGGCTGGTTGGTTGCACGACTAGCACACAAGGCGATAGAAGTAGTTAAAGGAGCATTATGGCTGGTTGGTTGCGCGGCTAGCACACAAGCGAAGAATGAAGTACTTACTCGCTTCGCCACTAGTAATGAGGCACTAACGGCTAGAGCACAAGCACTAATAGCTCAATTATTCTTTGTAGCTACTAAAGAATGTAAAAACCGTTGACAACATTGTGATAAATATTACAAATGGCGGTCTTGATAACAATACAAGCGGTGAGTATTTACAAAAGGCACATTCTGCCAGATTATTTACAAGTATTTTCAAATGGCAGCTATCCAAGGTAATAAATGTACAAGTCTGTTATGACCAACAGCCATGCAACTTCAATAACTGTATACAAGTGGCTGAATGTGTACAGAAGCCAAGTTATGATTGGCATCCTGGATCTTTTTATTGCGACGCCGATTGGCATCCTGGATCCTTTTATTGCGGTGCCGAGCTTGAGATGGCCTCAGTTTGCCCCCGATGGTCCAGTCCCTGTCGCAGTGCCTACAGTAATACCTCAGTTGGTTTACTTTTTTATTCTCAAAATAGTCGAAACGGGTGTCACTACTGAAACACCGAGGGCAGTCATACTTGGGCATGATCGTCTTCTGCCTTTTCATCCTTGGAGCTGCTGTCACTTGTTGCTCCTGTTGATGCCATTGGTTCTGATACACGGCTGCCATGCTTGTCATAGCTTGTTGACTTCTAATTGCAAATGATGCATTGACCATGGACTTTTCCTGACAATGCCCTCCTGCCAATAAGCCATCAAATTCACCCCGACCAGATGCAACCTGTTGTGGTGGTGTTTCTGCAAGTATTCCCTGTCCATCAAACATATGATTGTCTTTGTTTAGCAATTCTGCCTGTGCCAACATGGCATCAAACTTCATCCCACCAACATGCTACTTCTTGTGTTGCTTCTTCCTCATCCCTATCTTCTGTTTGTGCCAACACGCCATCAAACTCATCTCAGCAACATGTCTCATCATCACCCCTGCTTGCGTCCATCAAACATATGATTGTCTTTGTTTAGCAAATCTGCCTGTGCCAACATGGCATCAAACGCATTCCAGCAACATGCTACTGCTTGTGTTGCTTTTTTGTCATCCCTATCTTCTGTTTGTGCAACATGTCTCATCATCATCCCTGCTTGCTTCCTTTCGCTTCTTATTGTTGACCGAGACATTAATCAAGTCAAGCATGTCTTCATGATCATTTTCTTGTGATGAGGCTCCTGATTGCTCTAGTCTTGTTGGCAAGTCTTCATCAAACAATTCCTCAAGGACTGGCAAGTCTATCTTTGACAACAAGCCATCTACTTCGTCAGTGACATTGACCACGTCAAGCATGTCCCTATGTTCCTCTAAACCTACCTCACATAGCGTAGGCAAGTCTTCATCAAACAATTCTTGAAGGCTTGGTAACTCAATGTTTGCCAACAACGCATTTACTTCATTGATATCCCCGTCTTTTTCTTTTTGATTCTTGGCGTTGACAAAGTCAATCATATCTCCATGTTCCTCTAGTCTTGGTAAGTCTTCATCAAACAATTCCTCAAGGGTTTGAGAGCCTACAACATTTTGCCCTTTTTTTTGCTTCAAGTCATCTTCTTGTGATGGAGAATTGAAATTTTCTTGGGCCAACAAGTCATGCAACATGGCAACTTCTTCCTCAAAAAACAACATACCTTTCTGTTGCTCCAAATAGCTGAATTCCTCCATCATCTTCACTTTTGTGGGCTTCGCCATATTCTTCAACTTATTGAGAAGCTCAACCTTAGCCCTATTCTTTTGCTCCAAATAGCTGAATTCCTCTATCTTCTCTATCTGTTCAAGCTTCTTTTTTGTGTTCTTCATTTTTCTAGACTTTTTAACACCTTCACCCTTTGCCGTCTTGCACTTCTTAAGAGCTTCACCCTGCTTTGCCATCTTCATTTCCGTGTTCTTCATTTTGGCTGACCGTGTTCTTATATAGGCTAACCGAGTGGAATTATATAGGCTGACCGAGTGGAATGACCGTGTAGGATGACCGTGGCTTGACCGCGTGAGATGACCGTGTCGTGTGCGATGACCGTGTAGATTTTTTTTTTGCAACCATATCTTCTAATAATATCTTCTAATAACCATATCTTCTAATAATACCACGCAGTTCATTGGGTGAACGGAATATTCTTGGCATTGCTCCATAACCAGATCTTCTGATAATATCACGATAATATCACGCAGTTCACTGGCTGAAGAGAGCTCGGGACCTATTTCAGCCTTGGAAATGAACATCTCCCACAATCTTGGCCCCCAAATCGGAATATACATGAGTTTGCAGTTTAGTCAAAGCTCTCTGTCCTGTAGCCAGTTTCTGTCATAGCTTTTTGTCTTGTAGCAAGTTCCCTCGTCATGATTTTGTTTCTTGATCCATTCAAAAGCTCAATTTGCCTATTTTCAATGAAAATGATCTTGATCTGGAGGCCTGTGACAAAGATCTAGAAACTAGGTTTTTTCGTAATGGGGATTCATCCTAAGCATTCGTTTTAGTTGGAAGGCTCAATGACACAATTTTATGAGACTTTGTGAGACACACTACAATAAGAATCTGAGACCTCCGGTTCGACAACTTTTTTATTGATTTGCCTACGGTGCTACGTGCTCTTAAATTAGTAGAAAAAATAATTTCCTCGAGAGGCTGTAGCTTTCTCTTGGATGTTTTGAGAACATTATACCGGCAATGAATGATAGCTTTCTCTTGGACATTTTGAACATTATCGCAATGAGCGCCGCGCATTTTGAAGCGATACCCATAAATCATGACAAGAATAACAAAGAAGAACCCTCAAACATTATAGCTTTATTTGGTTTTAGCACTTTGGTATAGAGGGCAACCCTTTGTTGCAAAAACAACTTGTTTAAAAGAGAAAAAACTAGATCAGTTTTCTATCCTCCATCAAAGAATAGAAAGAAATGAAAATGGCATACGGATGCATGGCCACGCTGACTACAACTTCTAATCTTCCTCACTTTTTGTTGTTAGCTTGGTGTCAAAAGGTATAAAGGGTGGGAAAGAACAATCGGAGCTGTGGGAAAAAAAATTTGGACCATTTCTTGATTTATACGTGTCATCCTTTGCGGGGAGGCGATGCTAATTTTCTCCGTATTGTTCCAATTTTATCGGATGTCCATAAGAACATTAGAAATTTTGAAATTGAGCTTTTTATATGCCTTGTGAATGCCCATTTATTCCTGTGCGAGATATGTTATGGCTAGTGCAGAGTAAGTCTCTCTGTGTTTTAGGGTTTTTTTTCATTTAGGGTGCGATGGATCTCTTCTTTCTTTTTCCTCACGATTAGCTCAGAAACACAGTACGAACTGGGTTCCAACGCATTTGGGGATTCTTGTCTTTGGAGCACCTTATTATTGTGCTGACGCTTCAAAAAGAGACCCTTGCTATATTGTACAAAGCTTTTATGCATCTGCAATTTTCTAGATGCAAAGAGCTTGTCTCTTGTCTTAAGGTTCTCTGAAACATCACTCCATTGTGGCAAGGCACAGCTTCGATATCTTCGCCATCTTCTCCTGCTTCACCGTGACCGTGGTCTTATATAAGGTGACCGTGTGGGATGAGCGTTGTTACGTTGTAGCCACGTCTTTTGTCATTACATTATGTGGGTTAATGTTTTTTTTTTTTTTTTTTTTTTTTTTTTTTTTTATTGATATGCTTTACACTTGTTGATAGGTTTGGCACCCATGGTGCATTGAGAGGTCCTTGAGAAAAAACTCTCAGCAAATGTGCATACTTGAATTTGTTTTCCACTTGGTGCCTAAGACAAGACAAAATTTTCCATAGCTCTCACATGAACTTGTTTTTTACTTGTTGGTGACAAAGGCATCCCCCTATGAATTTGTTTTTTATTTGATGCATCTAGGTGCATTGAATATCCATGCATACTTTACACTTTCTATCCCTATTTATTTTACATAGCCTTATGAAATGCATGGTTGCCAAGTGGTGGCCTATGCCTTTAGTAGCTTGCATGCACTCTAGCTACTTTTCTCACATTGGATATGGCAAAAAGGGATCCTACAAAGTAGGATTCGCATGCATGAATTATAAGGCACCCGAAGATGGATTCGTTGCCACAATATCCTTTTAGCTCCATGTATCTTGAATATACATGCATGCATGTTTGCCATACGTTAGCATTTCCTTTGCACTAACCATAATGTTACATAGAAGCCATGACAAAGATGGCTCTACATAGGTACATTTTATATGCAATGCAAATGCAGGATGCAAAAAGATGGAGAAATCATTTGAAGAAGGGCTGGGCTTATCACTTTGGAAAGGGTTTTTTCCCAAATACAAGGTATTTTGTTAACTTTTTGAACGAAGGTCTAGGGGAAAATACCCGATGGCTTATTATGGTGTAGGAAATCAGTAGCATGTTACTATCATTTACCTTTGATGCCCTAAACAGTTTCGTTACCCTAAAAAGTTTCTGACCTAGCACAGCCGCTTCCTTTTGGCGCTGTTCTATCATCCATGAAGCCGCTTCAAGCTCAACCATATTTATCTTATACTCCATTTCCTTGTATCTGATGGAGGCGATGTGGCTTTACAAAATGATTTGACTATTCCACATGGTATTCATGCTGCTGGAAACAGGTTTTGAATCACACTTCATTTTATCTCATTGATTCCATTATCTAGAAATATGCTCTGTGGCTACTCGTAGAGATGTACAGTCTTGTAAAAATGCTGTGAGCACTTGGCTTTTTAATCTATTCTTTGTCATAACTTGTTGAATATGTTGAACTGGTTTATTGGTTTATGAACTATTTCCTTCACTTAACTGCACTATTTCACACATTTTTTGTAGCAGAACAAGTCCCTAGCACTTGTTTATCTCTGCTTTGAGCCTATAGACAGTTTGTCTTTACTCGATTTGTGTTCAATATCCTATCCATTTTCTGTAGATTCTAACTTTGGGCAAAGGGTTACAAAGGGTGATCGGTTATAAACCGAGAGGACCCAATGTACCTTTTGGCCCTTGCTTTATTACCCTTATCAGGCTAACAAAGTATTGTTTGGCTGCAGGTACGCGGGTCCTCTCTTCCCTTTGTATCTCATTTGCTTCGCTTAGTTTATTGTCTGCCGAAGATGGATGTGGAGAGTTAGCTCGTCAAATGGAACTATCATGGGAGCTGCCTACATTATAAAGACTGCTGAATAGAATTAATCATTGCATTAAAACATCTCCAGGTTTTTATTATGAAAGTAAATTTCTGAGCAAGCTAAGGTATGCAGCTCGCAGGTTATATTCATGATGCCTTTATTGTGAACAATCTAGAAGTAGAGTCTGAATAACAGTCTGCCTATGATTATTGATTTCATTGTCCTTCTACATTCGTGCATTTGCTGGAATAATATCCAGAACAATACTGCATCAGTGGCTTAACAGAGCAGTGATGTTCTTGTCTTAAGCTTTTGTCTTTGTGCATTAAATCTTACAATTTGTGGCTGGATTTGTGGCTGCTCTCTCTTGTAAATTTGAGTAATACAAAAGATTTTTTTCCATTGTTTTAAAATAGACGTATGTTGTAAGTGGCCACATTGAATATTTGACATCTGTATTTGGTTGCCTGTTAACCTGATCTTAAAACAGTGTATCCAGAAACAAGAGATATTGGATACTTGCATTATGGTGAAACTTGTTCGCTTGATGGCCTGGTTTGAAAAGAATGTACATGGTCTTGCAATGGCTACATTTGTTGTTTGACAGAAAGGGATTTAAGACTATTGGAACATAAGTACTAGACTTGGATGAATTTTCTTGTCTGGATTGATAATACGGTGGAAGGATTGACTGAAGCCGATGTTTGACCTAGGAGTCTAGGTTTTTTTTTTTTTTTTTTTTAAACATTGCCTTATCTGTGAGCCATCGATGAACGGCATCTTCCTGGCTTTGTTTGACCGTGTTACGTTGTGGATCATATCAATATTAGCCAAGTCTTTTGTCACTACATTATGTGGGTTTATGGTGAACGGAATATTTCTGGCATAATATGACATTTCGTATCGCCAAAAAAATGACATGGCATGAAATTTCCTAAGGTCTCCTTCTGAGATGAAAAATGAAGTACCCAAAGAAATGACATGACATTTCCGTGACCGTGACCGTGGTCTTATATAAGGTGACCGTAGTCTTATATAAGGTGACCGTGTGGGATGACCATGGTCTTATTTTTGTGGTCTTATATAAGGTGACCATGTGGGATGACTATGTTATGTTTTTTTTTTTGAAGGATGAAACTAAGTAATATTAATATAGAGTAAGTACAGGAAGAGCGATACCAGGGTACCCCTGCCAAAACATGAGCGAGCACCCACACATCACATATACCTACCTACGACTCATGGGATAAATCTGCCAATGCTATCAACAATGAAAAGGGTCCTTTCCCACCTGTTGACTCTGAAGCGAGGTGTGAAAGAGGCGCTGGACCCATTGCCATGCCGGCTGAATGTCCGCGCAGAGAAACATGCAATGCTCTAGGGTCTCCGCATAGGCACCACATATTGGACACCTGTCGCTGATCCGCGGATTGATCCTGTGCACCCACGTGTTCACCCTCAGGGACCGGTGCACTATCTGCCATAGTAGCACCCGGATCCTGGGGGGCGAGATTGGGTTCCACACCCACCTCCAAATGCTGCCCCAGTCATCTCCTGGCACCTGGAGACTCCAACCGTTCGAGGGAGGCAACTCATCCTGAATAGCCAAAAGCTCATAGCAAGACTTCACGAAATTCAAGGGGTCAACTTTTGGATGACAACTCTATACCCGCCCTGACGCCTGCGGGGGATTCAGCGGTAGAGCATTAGCCACCCGTGCCCAAATAGCGCAGTCCCGTTCCTGAAGTCGGAACTTGTGGCGGAAAAGCTGCCAGGGTGCAAGCTGCCCATCAATATACCAATCCCCCACTGCCAGAACCCCACGATGTGCCCATCTGCGCTGGACCCGGGGATCGACAGATGCGGCCAGCACCTGAGGTGCGGCACCAGGGCCGAGCGGGATTCACCATGGCGATGCGTCTAACTGAATACTACTGGCGGCGTCAATGGCAAACAGCGGGCGGACCTGCTTCCAGGCGCGCAAGAGCCCCTTCAGGAAGGGAGAGGCGTTAACATATGGCCTGATATCTGCAAATAACGCCCATGGAAGCCGCGCAGGCACGGACGGCTTACGGAAAACAATCGAGTGAAAAAGCGACTGATGAAGCAAGACCATGCCTGGGGAATCAAGCGCATCCTCCAGGATCGCGAACACGAACTTGGACAACAGGACCTTGCCATGGAGCGAGAGGTCCAAGAAACCGAGTCCCCCCGCAGCTTTGGGGCGCACACATTTCCACCAGGCCACCTTGACAACCGCCCCTTCCTCATTGCCACCCCATACAAAGTTACGAACCATAGAGGAAATTTCCCAAACCTTGCTCTCTGGCGCAAGGATAATGGATGCCATATAAATATGCGTGGAGCACAAAACGGACTTCGCCACCGTGACCCTACCAGCCATGAAAAGCTTCCCCCCTTTCCACCAGTTAAGGTGCCGACGCAGCCCCACCAGAATGTCCACCCAAATGCCTGCCACCGAAATGTCGATGCCGAACGGGATCCCCAAAAGCTTAGAGCATCTGCCCTGCGGCTGCGTCCGCCAAGGAAATTGGGACACGACCACAGGCATGGGATTTGCCGCCGGCCATAACGCCGAGCACTTCGACCAATTCATAAGACAACCCGAGGCAAGAGAGAATGCGTCCAGCAACTCTTTCGTGTTTAACATATTCCTTTCATCAGCCTGTAAGAAAAGGAAAGAGTCATCAGCGTACTGACTCCCAATCTGCTGTGACCCATCTGCCATCCTCAACCCCTCCACAACACCCGCCTCCACCGCCGAGATCAAGAACTGCGAGAGGGCCTCTGCCACAATGGTAAATAGGAAGGGCGCCAACGGGCATCCCTGGCGAACTCCACGTCCCACACTAAAGACCGGCGATGACTCACCATGACATAGGACAATGGCCTTCTATCCGCCGGCACCTTACAAGACACCTTGCTGAGCACAACCTCCTCCATATGTTGTAGCCACATCTTTTGTCATTACATTATGTGGGTTTTTTTTGGTTTTTTTTTTTCAACGTTACCTTACCTGCGAGCCATCGATGAACAAAATATTCCTGGCATTATTTTATATAGAAACTGGTGTGGGATGACCGTGTTACGTTGTGGATCAATATCAATATTAGCCAAGTCTTTTGTCTATGTGGGTTTATGGTGAACGAAATATTCCTGGCATTGTACTATTAATGTTTTGCCCAAAAAAATAACATGGCATTTCCTATGGTCTCTATTGGATATATGGTCTGAAAAGAGCATTGCCATAATAAATATACACTTTTTACAAGACCATGGTCCCAAACTCATGCATTTATACAAGACATATCACATACTACGGTCATGTTGCAGCGTTAGAGGCCCGGCTTCAAGAGAACTACTGAAATGGCTATGCACCTTATGCCTTTCCTTCCCAGTCTGATCTAAAAGGGTTGATTCAAACAAAGCCCTCACATCTGTACCCTCACTCAAAAGTGTGTTGAACACAGATACACATAAAAAGTCTTCGGTCTCTTTTCCATCGGGATAGAAATATATAGCCCACTCATGGCCCCCCAACCGTGAATATCTCGCTAGCAATGTCTTTTTGCTTCTTGACGTTGACAAAGTCAAGCATATCTCCATGTTCCTCTAGTCTTGGCAAGTCTTCGTCAAACAATTCCTCAAGGGTTTGAGAGCCTCCAACACTTTGCCAGTCGTAGATATCCCCTTTTCTTTGCTTCAAGTCATCTTCTTGTGATGGAGAAATGAAATTTCCTTGGGCCAACAAGTCATCCAACATGGCAACTTCTTCCTCAAAAAACAACATACCTTTCTGTTGCTCCAAATAGCTGAATTCCTCCGTCATCTTCATTTTTGTGGACTTCGCCATATTCTTCAACTTATTGAGAAGCTCAACCTTAGCCCTATTCTTTTGAATTCCTCTATCTTCTCTATCTCTTCAAGCTTCTTTTTTGTGTTCTTCATTTTTCTAGACTTTTTAACACCTTCACCCTTTGCCGTCTTGCTCTTCTTAAGAGCTTCACCCCGCTTTGCCATCTTCATTTCCGTGTTCTTCATTTTGGCTGACCGTGTTCTTATATAGGCTGACCGAGTGGAATAACCGTGTAGGATGACCCGGCTTGACCGCGTGAGATGACCGCGTCGTGTGCGATGACCGAGTGGGATTTTTTTTGCAATGTTGAGACATCTATGAACGGAATATTCTTGGCATTGCTCCATAACCATGATTTATTCTCTTCATGATTGCTCCATAACCATGATTTATTCTCACTGGCTGAAGAGAGCTTGGGACCTATTTCAGCCTTGGAAATGAACATCTTCCACAATCTTGGCCTTCAAATTGGAATATACATGAGTTTGCAGTTTAGTCAAAGCTCTCTGTCTTGTAGCCAGTTTCTGTCATAGCTTTCTGTCTTGTAGCAAGTTCCGTCGTCATGATTTTGTTTCTTGCTCCATTCGAGAGCTCAAAATGCCTATTTTGAATGAAAATGATCTTGATCTGGAAGCCTGTGACAAAGATCTAGAAACTAGGTTTTTTCGTAATGGGGATTCACCCTAAGCATTCGTTTTAGTTGGAAGGCTCAATGACACAATTTTATACTTTGTGAGATACACTACAATAAGAATACAGACCTCCAATTCTGACAACTTTTTTATTGATTTGCCTATGGTGCTACGTGCTCTTAAATTAGTAGAAAAAATAATTTCCTCAGGAACTGTAGCTTTCTCTTGGATATTTTCAGAACATTATACGGCAATGAATGATAGCTTTCTCTTGGACATTTTCAGAACATTATACTGCAATAAATGCTTGCGCATTTTGAACGTACCCATAAATCATGGCAGTAACAACAGTAAGAACCCTTAACATTATAGCTTTATTTGGTTTCAGCACTTTGGTATAGAGGGCAACCCTTTGTTGCAAAAACAACTTGTTTAAAAGAGAGAAAAATAGGTCAGTTTTCTATCCTCCATCAAAGAATAGAAAGAAATGAAAATGGCATACGGATGCATGGCCACGTTAACTACAACTTTTAATCTTCCTCACTTTTTGTTGTTAGCTTGGCGTCAAAAGGTATAAAGGGTGGGAAGGAACAATCGGAGCTATGGGAAAAAAATTTGGACCATTTCTTGATTTATACGTGTCATCCTTGCGCAGGAGCCATGCTAATTTTCTCCGTATTGTTCCAATTTCATCGGATGTCCAGAAGAACATTAGAAATTTTGAAATTGAGCTTTTTATATGCCTTGTGAATTCCCATTTATTCCTGTGCGAGATATGTTATGGCTAGTGCAAAGTAAGTCTCTCTGTGTTTTAGGGTTTTTTTCATTTAGGGTGCGATGGATCTCTTCTTTCTTTTTCCTCACGATTAGCTCAGAAACACAGTACGAACTGGGTTCCAACACATTTGGGGATTCTTGTCTTTGGAGCACCTTATTATTGTGCTGACGCTTCAAAGAGAGACCCTTGCTATATTGTACAAAGCTTTTACTCATCTGCAATTTTCTGGATGCAAAGAGCTTGTCTCTTGTCTTAAGGTTCTCTGAAACATCACTCCATTGCGACAAGGCACAGCTTCGCCATCTTCTCCTGCTTCACCGTGACCATGGTCTTATATAAGGTGACCGTGTGGGATGAGCGTGTTACGTTGTAGCCACATCTTTTGTCATTACATTATGTGGGTTAATGTTTTTTTTTTTTTTTTTTTTAATTTTAAACGTTGCCTTATATGTGAGCCATCGATGAACAAGCATCTTCTGGCTTTGTTTGACTGTGTTACGTTGTGGATCAATATCAATATTAGCCAAGTCTTTTGTCACTACATTATGTGGGTTTATGGTGAACGGAATATTTCTGGCATAATATGACATTTCGTATTGCCAAAAAAATGACATGGCATGAAATTTCCTATGGTCTCCTTCTCGAGATGAAAAATGAAGTACCTAAAGAAATGACATGACATTTCCGCGTGACCGTGGACAGTGGTCTTATATAAGGTGATTTGTAGTCTTATATAAGGTGATGGTGTGGGATGACCATGGTCTTATTTTTTGTGGTCTTATATAAGGTGACCATGTGGGATGACCGTGTTATGTTGTAGCCACATCTTTTGTCATTAGATTATATGGGTTTATGGTTTTTCTTTCAATGTTACCTTACCTGCGAGCCATCGATGAACAGAATATTCCTGGTATTATTTTATATAGGAACTGGTGTGGGATGACCGTGTTACGTTGTGAATCAATATCAATATTAGCCAAGTCTTTTGTCTATGTGGGTTTATGGTGAACGAAATATTCCTGGCATTGTACTATTAACATTTTGCCCAAAAAAATGACATGGCATTTCCTATGGTCTCTATTGGATATATGGTCTGAAAAGAGCATTGCCATAATAAATATACACTTTTTACAAGACCATGGTCCCAAACTCATGCATTTATACAAGACGTATCACATACTACGGTCATGTTGCAGCGTTAGAGGCTCGGCTTCAAGAGAACTACTGAAATGGCTATGCACCTTATGCCTTCCCTTCCCAGTCTGATCTAAAAGGGCTGATTCAAACAAAGCCCTCACATCTACACCCTCACTCAAAAGTGTGTTGAACGCAGATACACATAAAAAGTCTTCGGTCTCTTTTCCATCAGGATAGAAATATATAGCCCACTCATGGCCCCCCAACTGTGAATATCTCGCCAGCTATGTATTTTCCCAGAATAGCCATGGATTTTAAAGTGCAGGGAGTGGGATCCCAAATCATTTCTGTTGCTACCGTTAACACATTAAAACCGTTGGGCTAGAATGACAAGACAGAGACACGGAAACAAAAAAACAAATAAGGAAGGAAAGAAATCTTCCTCTTTGGGTCGGAGGATTCGAACCTCTAGGCTACAATGGCCTCACCAGAAACCTAATCGACCATCTTTGCGAATACGCTCCTAAAACATGCAAATAAGTTTTTATTGACGTTTACTATTTGATAAAAATAATGACTATATCATATAAGATTTTTGTTTATTCTCATGACCTGCAAGATTAGGTCTTATTTTTGGGATGACCATGGCCTTATTTTTGTGGTCTTATATAAGGTGATCATGTGGGATGACCGTATTATGTTGTAGAACATCTTTTGTCATTACATTATGTGGGTTTATGGTTTTTTTTTTCAATGTTACCTTACCTGCGAGCCATCGATGAACAGAATATTCCTGGTATTATTTTATATAGGAACTGGTGTGGGATGACCGTGTTACATTGTGGATCAATATCAATATTAGCCAAGTCTTTTGTCTATGTGGGTTTATGGTGAACGAAATATTCCTGGCATTGTACTATTAACATTTTGCCCAAAAAAATGACATGGCATTTCCTATAGTCTCTATTGGATATATGGTTTGAAAGAGCATACATACACTTTTTACAAGACTATGGTCTCAAACTCATGCATTTATACAAGACGTATCACATACTGCTGTCATGTTGCAGCATTGAAGGCCCTGTTTCAAGAAAACTACTCAAATGGCTATGCGCCTTATCCCTTCCCTTCCCAGTCTGATCTAAAAGGGTTGATTCAAACAAAGCCCTCACATCTGTACCCTCGCTCAAAAGTGTATTGAACGCAGATACACATAAAGAGTCTTCGGTCTCCTTTCCATCAGGATAGAAATATATATAGCACACTCATGGCCCCCCAACTGTGAATATCTCGCTAGCTATGTATATTTTAAAGTGCAGGGAGTGGGATCCCAAATCATTTCTGTTGCTACCGTTAGCACACTAAAACTGTTGGGCTAGAATGACAAGACAGAGATAGGAAACAAAAAAACAAATAAGGAAGGAAAGAAATCTTCCTCTTTGGATCGGAGGATTCGAACCTCTAGGCTACAATGGCCTCGCCAGAAACCCAATCGTCCATCTTTGCCAATACGCTCCTAAAACATGCAAATAAGTTTTTATTGACGTTTACTATTTGATAAAAATAATGACTATATCATATAAGATTTTTCACAAACCATTAACATTCACACTTATAATTAAATTCCCCATGAAAACCCCCTTTGGTTTGGGTGCATATTCACACGTGGGGTGACGTAGGGCAGCAAAAGCCCCTAAAATTATGTTTCACATGTACAAAATGAACACCATATAGTACATTACCTCAAATCTTATAGTATTTTGCAAATCTTCGTATACAGTATGGCAAATTTTGTACATGCATACCCCACAAATGAGAAACTTTATGCACGGTGTAGATCAAGGAATAAAGGGTGCATATGCCTATCCAACAGCTCTCGATGCCCGGAGTCACCCTCCATGTGAATATGCACCCAAACCAAAGCGGGTTTTCATGGGGAATTTAATATAAGTGTGAAGGTTAATGGTTTGTGAAAAATCTTATATGATATAGTCATTATTTTTATCAAATAGTAAATGTCAATAAAAACTTATTAGCCAAAAAAAGCATCGAATTTTAGCAAAGGAACAATCGGAGCTGTGGGGGAAAAATTTGGACCATTTATTGATTTATACGTGTTATTCTTGCGCAGGAGCCATGCTAATATTCTCCGTGTGATTCCAATTTTATCGGATGTCCAAAAGAACATCAGAAATTTTGAAATTGAGCTTTTTATATGCCTTGTCAATGCCCATTTATTCTTTGTGGGAGATATGTTATGGCTAGTACAGAGTAAGTCTCTCTGTGTTTTAGGGTTTTTTTCATTTAGGGTGCCCGGATCTCTTCTTTCTTTTTCCTCACAATTAGCTCAGAAACATAGGGACTGGGTTCCAACGCGTTTGAGGATTTTTATCTTTGGAGCACCTTATTATTGTGCTGACGCTTCAAATGGAGACCCTTGCTATATTGTACAAAGCTTTTACCCATCTGCAATTTTCTGGATGCAAAGAGCTTGTCTCTTGTCTTAAGGTTCTCTGAAACATCACTCCGTTGCGGCAAGGCCCAGCTTCGCCATCTTCTCCTGCTTCACCGTTGCCCAGCTTCTCCATCTTCTCACCTTTAGAAGCCCCGGAGGTGGCAACGGCAGGAGCATATTGTGGCCCGAACATGTCAAGCAATGCCCGAGTGTCCCCCCTGTGACACTTATGTTCCTGAAGGCACAAGATGTCAGGGTCCATCTTGCGGACAACCAACGCCACTCTCGTTCTCTTACTGGGCGACGAACGTACACCTCGAACGTTCCAACTCAGGATCTTCTTGTCCATAGCTATTACTGAGAAGACGGATTCTTACGCTGCTTCTTTTTCCGGCCCCGTCTCGCCGGCGAAAAAAACCCCTGATCTGAGCCATACGGAACAAGAGCGAGCGGGTTGTCCGCCAGAGAGACCTCTGCCTCCAGATCCGCCACATCGGCCCAAGAGCGCACCCGCGCCATTGTCAAGTTCCATCCCCTCCGAAGAGGCCTGCGTGGATGCCGCGTCCGAGTCCGACGACTGGACCCACAGCCCCCCGGCCAGCCCTGGGTCCACCTGCCGGGATCGCCGCTGCTTTGCCTGCTCCTGCAGCTGCTGAATGTGGAGCAACTTCTGGGCCACTATCTGTGGAGATATGGTTGGGTCCGAGCTGCCTTGCCCCACGGGAGCGGCCGACGGCACGTTACTCGCGGTAGGCCGGGATGGCCTACCCAGCACAGGCCCAACAGCCGTCTGGTTCCTATCTGGAGATGGCTTCTCTACCAGCACCGAGTGGGGCGGGGCCCCTGTCGCATCCTGAAGAACCTCGTGCCTTGCGTCCCGTGATGCCCCTGGCACCGAAACGGGCCTGTGCTCGGGGAGCGAACCTGCGAAGACCTGGAGGGCGGGAAACATTCTCCGGATCTCGGCGCCGTTCCACAATCTGAGGGGAAACCGAAAGTACCAATCGCCGCTCTTAACGGTCACTGCAGGAGGCAATGGACTATCCGCGAGCAATGCAACGCAAATCTTCGGCTCCCAAACTATGGAATGAGCAATATGCCCTCCGAGCCCATTGGCTATCGCTATCATGAACTCTGGCAGGAGCATATCTGCCGGAAGATCCACCACCTGAAATCAGCAAGGGATCTTCAAGGCCGACAGAGATCGGGCACTCACACTAGGGGTGTAATGCTGATAAATCAGGTAATTTCCCCACATGAGGTCAACCCCCCTCGCCACAACCCTCTCCACCACCGTGGGCGCATCAAACATGAGGAGGAAGAAATTATTCCCCAGAAACTTCAAGGACTGAAACGGCGAGATACCCAGCCGCTTAAAGTGAACTGCAGACCACCAGCCGACTCTCCTTGTGTCCAACACCCCGTATAGTACACCAACACGCCACGGGGAAACCAAATTGGAGATGGATTTAAGGTGCTGCTGGTGGTCTACCTCGACGATATTAGCAGGAGGACCAGTGGAGTCAACCTGCAACTCTCTTCTGTTATGCCGATTCAAAAAGGCCAGGGCCTCCTCCATTCAACAGGTGTCGGCCGGTGCCACAGTTTGCCGAATCCACTCTGAGAACCGCGGTCGTGAAAGCCTGCTGACCGTGTCATTCGTTCGCCAGGCAGGCCGTGCCACCTCGACTCGCTGCCCCGCAACCTCCCGCCTCTCCAAACCCGGGGTCATGTGCTCTGCTGGCTTATCTGGATGTTGCAAAGCACCGCTACAACCCTCGCCCAACGGCAAATTGCTCATAGGTTCCGTCACTGCAAAGGGGTCCTTGGTAGAGTCGAAGCAGACAGGCAGACAAAGATCTAGAAACTAGGTTTTTTCGTAATGGGGATTCACCCTAAGCATTCGTTTTAGTTGGAAGGCTCAATGACACAATTTTATACTTTGTGAGATACACTACAATAAGAATACAGACCTCCAGTTCTGACAACTTTTTTATTGATTTGCCTATGGTGCTACGTGCTCTTAAATTAGTAGAAAAAATAATTTCCTCAGGAACTGTAGCTTTCTCTTGGATATTTTCAGAACATTATACGGCAATGAATGATAGCTTTCTCTTGGACATTTTCAGAACATTATACTGCAATGAATGCTTGCGCATTTTGAACGTACCCATAAATCATGGCAGTAACAACAGTAAGAACCCTTAACATTATAGCTTTATTTGGTTTCAGCACTTTGGTATAGAGGGCAACCCTTTGTTGCAAAAACAACTTGTTTAAAAGAGAGAAAAATAGGTCAGTTTTCTATCCTCCATCAAAGAATAGAAAGAAATGAAAATGGCATACGGATGCATGGCCACGTTAACTACAACTTCTAATCTTCCTCACTTTTTGTTGTTAGCTTGGCGTCAAAAGGTATAAAGGGTGGGAAAGAACAATCGGAGCTATGGGAAAAAAATTTGGACCATTTCTTGATTTATACGTGTCATCCTTGCGCAGGAGCCATGCTAATTTTCTCCGTATTGTTCCAATTTCATCGGATGTCCAGAAGAACATTAGAAATTTTGAAATTGAGCTTTTTATATGCCTTGTGAATTCCCATTTATTCCTGTGCGAGATATGTTATGGCTAGTGCAAAGTAAGTCTCTCTGTGTTTTAGGGTTTTTTTCATTTAGGGTGCGATGGATCTCTTCTTTCTTTTTCCTCACGATTAGCTCAGAAACACAGTACGAACTGGGTTCCAACGCATTTGGGGATTCTTGTCTTTGGAGCACCTTATTATTGTGCTGACGCTTCAAAGAGAGACCCTTGCTATATTGTACAAAGCTTTTACTCATCTGCAATTTTCTGGATGCAAAGAGCTTGTCTCTTGTCTTAAGGTTCTCTGAAACATCACTCCATTGCGACAAGGCACAGCTTCGCCATCTTCTCCTGCTTCACCGTGACCATGGTCTTATATAAGGTGACCGTGTGGGATGAGCGTGTTACGTTGTAGCCACATCTTTTGTCATTACATTATGTGGGTTAATGTTTTTTTTTTTTTTTTTTTTTAAATTTTAAACGTTGCCTTATATGTGAGCCATCGATGAACAGCATCTTCCTGGCTTTGTTTGACTGTGTTACGTTGTGGATCAATATCAATATTAGCCAAGTCTTTTGTCACTACATTATGTGGGTTTATGGTGAACGGAATATTTCTGGCATAATATGACATTTCGTATTGCCAAAAAAATGACATGGCATGAAATTTCCTATGGTCTCCTTCTGAGATGAAAAATGAAGTACCTAAAGAAATGACATGACATTTCCGTGACCGTGACCGTGGTCTTATATAAGGTGACTGTAGTCTTATATAAGGTGATCGTGTGGGATGACCATGGTCTTATTTTTGTGGTCTTATATAAGGTGACCATGTGGGATGACCGTGTTATGTTGTAGCCACATCTTTTGTCATTAGATTATATGGGTTTATGGTTTTTCTTTCAATGTTACCTTACCTGCGAGCCATCGATGAACAGAATATTCCTGGTATTATTTTATATAGGAACTGGTGTGGGATGACCGTGTTACGTTGTGAATGAATATCAATATTAGCCAAGTCTTTTGTCTATGTGGGTTTATGGTGAACGAAATATTCCTGGCATTGTACTATTAACATTTTGCCCAAAAAAATGACATGGCATTTCCTATGGTCTCTATTGGATATATGGTCTGAAAAGAGCATTGCCATAATAAATATACACTTTTTACAAGACCATGGTCCCAAACTCATGCATTTATACAAGACGTATCACATACTACGGTCATGTTGCAGCGTTAGAGGCCCGGCTTCAAGAGAACTACTGAAATGGCTATGCACCTTATGCCTTCCCTTCCCAGTCTGATCTAAAAGGGCTGATTCAAACAAAGCCCTCACATCTACACCCTCACTCAAAAAGTGTGTTGAACGCAGATACACATAAAAGTCTTGGTCTCTTTTCCATCGGGGATAGAAATATATAGCCCACTCATGGCCCCCAATTTGTGAATATCTCGCTAGCTATGTATTTTCCCGAATAGCCATGGATTTTTAAAGTGCAGGGAGTGGGATCCCAAATCATTTCTGTTGCTACCGTTAACACATTAAAACCGTTGGGCTAGAATGACAAGACAGAGACACGGAAACAAAAAAACAAATAAGGAAGGAAAGAAATCTTCCTCTTTGGGTCGGAGGATTCGAACCTCTAGGCTACAATGGCCTCACCAGAAACCTAATCGACCATCTTTGCGAATACGCTCCTAAAACATGCAAATAAGTTTTTATTGACGTTTACTATTTGATAAAAATAATGACTATATCATATAAGATTTTTAGAGTTTATTCTCATGACCTGCAAGATTAGGTCTTATTTTTGGGATGACCATGGCCTTATTTTTGTGGTCTTATATAAGGTGATCATGTGGGATGACCGTATTATGTTGTAGAACATCTTTTGTCATTACATTATGTGGGTTTATGGTTTTTTTTTTCAATGTTACCTTACCTGCGAGCCATCGATGAATAGAATATTCCTGGTATTATTTTATATAGGAAATGGTGTGGGATGACCGTGTTACATTGTGGATCAATATCAATATTAGCCAAGTCTTTTGTCTATGTGGGTTTATGATGAACGGAATATTCCTGGCATTGTACTATTAACATTTTGCCCAAAAAAATGACATGGCATTTCCTATAGTCTCTATTGGATATATGGTTTGAAAGAGCATACATACACTTTTTACAAGACTATGGTCTCAAACTCATGCATTTATACAAGACGTATCACATACTGCTGTCATGTTGCAGCATTGAAGGCCCTGTTTCAAGAAAACTACTCAAATGGCTATGCACCTTATCCCTTCCCTTCCCAGTCTGATCTAAAAGGGTTGATTCAAACAAAGCCCTCACATCTGTACCCTCGCTCAAAAGTGTATTGAACGCAGATACACATAAAGAGTCTTCGGTCTCCTTTCCATCAGGATAGAAATATATATAGCACACTCATGGCCCCCCAACTGTGAATATCTCGCTAGCTATGTATATTTTAAAGTGCAGGGAGTGGGATCCCAAATCATTTCTGTTGCTACCGTTAGCACACTAAAACTGTTGGGCTAGAATGACAAGACAGAGATAGGAAACAAAAAAACAAATAAGGAAGGAAAGAAATCTTCCTCTTTGGATCGGAGGATTCGAACCTCTAGGCTACAATGGCCTCGCCAGAAACCCAATCGTCCATCTTTGCCAATACGCTCCTAAAACATGCAAATAAGTTTTTATTGACGTTTACTATTTGATAAAAATAATGACTATATCATATAAGATTTTTCACAAACCATTAACATTCACACTTATAATTAAATTCCCCATGAAAACCCCCTTTGGTTTGGGTGCATATTCACACGTGGGGTGACGTAGGGCAGCAAAAGCCCCTAAAATTATGTTTCACATGTACAAAATGAACACCATATAGTACATTACCTCAAATCTTATAGTATTTTGCAAATCTTCGTATACAGTATGGCAAATTTTGTACATGCATACCCCACAAATGAGAAACTTTATGCACGGTGTAGATCAAGGAATAAAGGGTGCATATGCCTATCCAACAGCTCTCGATGCCCGGAGTCACCCTCCGTGTGAATATGCACCCAAACCAAAGCGGGTTTTCATGGGGAATTTAATATAAGTGTGAAGGTTAATGGTTTGTGAAAAATCTTATATGATATAGTCATTATTTTTATCAAATAGTAAATGTCAATAAAAACTTATTAGCCAAAAAAAGCATCGAATTTTAGCAAAGGAACAATCGGAGCTGTGGGGGAAAAATTTGGACCATTTATTGATTTATACGTGTTATTCTTGCGCAGGAGCCATGCTAATATTCTCCGTGTCATTCCAATTTTATCGGATGTCCAAAAGAACATCAGAAATTTTGAAATTGAGCTTTTTATATGCCTTGTGAATGCCCATTTATTCTTTGTGGGAGATATGTTATGGCTAGTACAGAGTAAGTCTCTCTGTGTTTTAGGGTTTTTTTCATTTAGGGTGCCCGGATCTCTTCTTTCTTTTTCCTCACAATTAGCTCAGAAACACAGGGACTGGGTTCCAACGCGTTTGAGGATTTTTATCTTTGGAGCACCTTATTATTGTGCTGACGCTTCAAATGGAGACCCTTGCTATATTGTACAAAGCTTTTACCCATCTGCAATTTTCTGGATGCAAAGAGCTTGTCTCTTGTCTTAAGGTTCTCTGAAACATCACTCCGTTGCGGCAAGGCCCAGCTTCGCCATCTTCTCCTGCTTCACCATGAATGTGGTCTTATATAAGGTGACCGTGTGGAATGACAATGTTACATTGTAGCCACGTCTTTTGTCATTATATTATGTGGGTTAATGTTTTTTTTTTAACGTTACCTTACCTGTGAGCCATCGAGGAACGACATATTCCTGGCATTGTTTGACCATGTTACGTTGTGGATCAATATATTAGCCAAGCCTTTTGTCACTATATTATGTGGGTTTATGGTGAACGGGATATTCCTGGCATAATATGACATTTCGTATCACCAAAAAAATGACATGACATGAAATTTCCTATGGTCTCCTTCTGAGATGAAAAATAAAGGGTGTTTTTTTAATTGAGGTGTACAAAAACGCGAAATTTCAGCACGTCATCAGCACCTATATTTTGGTGCTGGTTCACATACGAGACGGGCGAGTTTGAAGTGTTGAAGTTTTGAAGTGTGCCAGGACGGGCGTATTGAAGTTTTGCGACAGCCAGTCTGAAGTGTCAGGTACGGTCTGGTGCAGGGCTGTAGCAGAGCTTCGATTTCTGCAAAATGATCAAACATGCAAATAATCATTTGAGTGTGTCGTAAACTTTTAATTCCCGTACATTTCGAATTCCAAACCACTTGCTTGCTTGCTCGAAGCCGATTCCTTGCTTGCTTGCTTGCTCGAAGCCGATTTGTTTAAGCTTCTTCGATGGATTCCGGAGGTCATAAGGTGAGCTGTGGCCTACAAGTTTTTTTTTTTTTTTTTCTTTCTATTTTGTTATCCTTTTCTAATTCATGTGATTTTTGTTGTAGGTCTTTGCCAGAACAGAATTTGAATTCAAAAAATTCCAGGGTTTACCCTCTTCTGGTAGAAAACCGAAGCAGATCAAGGCAGAAGAAGTCCCTGAATCCGACTTCTTATCCGTATGGAAAGTTCCGCTTCATAACGGAAAGATCAATGTGAAGGAGATTAAACACATTTTTAAGCAGGAATTATTGGATCTTGTGGCGAAAGTTTATCAAAAGCAGTTGCCGAATAATGAGGTGAGGACTCAATTTGCTCGGGCATTTGCTTGGCAGCATACAGCCGCTGCATTGGCTCAGAAGAAGGAGTTTAGAGTCAATTGGGCCTCCTTTGCTGTCGATGCCTACCAGGACTCCTTAAAGAAGAAGGCAAAAAGGACACCTCTGAACACTTTCGACATGAACATCAAGAGTGTTCTTGCACAGGTTAAGAAATTGGAGGAAATGAAGTTTGAAGCAGAAGGGAAGCTATGCAATTTGGAAAATGATGTTCTTAGGTTAGAGGGCAGCATGGCTACAGCCGAGGCGCCATAGAAGAAAAAAGGAAGACTAGAATCGACTTGTCATTAACATTTGCTGAAGATCCTGAGAATTATAAGCTGTCAAAAAGTCCTAACATTACAAAATGCCCAAGTTTAGCACAGGTCAGGAGAATGTAAAGTTCTTACGTGATGAACTCCTGGGCTTGAATAGTGAAGGTATGTTATCTAATTGGAATGATTAAATTGTATTTGTTAAACTCTTCCACATTTGCTGATTATTTGTTTTTTATGGCAGAAGATGGCAGTCCATTGCATAGTACTTCAAAAGGTAAGGGTGTCTTATTAGATCTATGGTATTTGCATGCTGAATTTCTCTGATGATGATTTTTTTTTTGGCAGGTGCTACCCCCCCTTCCAGGAAAAAACTTGATGTCAACCTAGAAGATAAATCAGCAGCATGTAAGTTTTGCAATTTCAAAGGAATTCAGTTGAATTGCACTAATAATATCCTTAATTTCAGTCTTGCAGGGAGCACTGGACAGTGTTCAATTGCCTAAGATTGTGCTTGACAGTCCAGTCATTGTTGCTAAAGTTCATCCTTCTGAGGTGTCCACTGAGTCAGATGACATAGGTGAAGAAGAAGAAGGAAAGGCAGTGGAGAGGTACTTGGTCAGGAGAGTCAAGAAAGAAAAAAAATGATCTGCTGCTTATGAACTTAAAAAATTTGAAATTATGTAATCTCCTGAAACTTGTGAAAACTCGTGTAATGGAAGAAATTTTGTGTTTGCAACCTTTTTTGTATTCGATAATATATTAAACTTTTGCAATTTTGAGTTTGAGTTGCAATTTGAGTGTTGAGTTTGCAATTTGAGTTTGCAATTTGAGTTTTGAATTGCAATTGCAATTTGAGTTTCTAATTTCAATTGTTGTAATTTAGAAGTTTCTAATTTGAATTGTTGCAAGAAGATAATAAGTTCACAATCATTCATATTTTCTGCTAATTCACAGTCAAGTTTATAATCAAAATTGCAATAATGTTTTCATGCTTTTTAATTTACATGCTTTCAAGTTTCATTCACTTGAAGTTTAAGTTCTATGAGTTTTTGAATTGTGAGTCAATGTGAATGCAGTTTTTTTTCTCCAATGTCACCTTGTTTTCTTCCTCTTTTCTGCTTGGTCAATGAGCTGCTTGCCTCCTGCTTTTTTCCATTCGATTTATTATCTAAACACACTGACTTTTTTGGTCCTTGCTTCTTTGGTCTTTTCTTGTTCACTAACTTCACTGACTTCAGTGCTCCTTGCTTCTTTGTTGCTGGCTTACTGCTGCTTGCCTCCTCTTTTCTGCCTCCTGACTTGCTAACTAACTGTTGCTTGCTCTTTGGTTCTGGCTTACTGTTGCTTGCAACATCATATTGGGCAAGGACAGTAGATTGTATTTGTAGACTTTCAAGAATGTGTTCATGCACATCAGTTTCCAACTCAAAAATGTTGCCACTTAAGTCTTTCATGTCAGAGTTACATGCCACTACTAAATGGTTGTACACACTACAATCTGGTTCAAACCTAAGAAGTTCATACCTACTCTCTTCTATATATTTATAAAACTTACCAGTTACAACCACCTCCCTCCTTCCAAACTTTTGGCCCCAAGGATCTTTGTAAGCCTTTTCAATTACATGTTTAACTTCTGTACATCTCAAGATATAGAAATCCACTTTCTCCTTGTTATCTGCTGGAGCAACTACTGCAAAGTTTTCTCCAACATCTATGATATCTGATTTCCATTCTGCACCCCCTTCATACACTGGCCCATCTACAGGTTCCTCTTCATTAACACCTGGCCTTAATTCTGAAAAAATCCAAGTGCCTATCCTATCTTTGTTTATGCATTTACTGTACTTACCCAACCAGCAGTAGTGGCAAAAGCATGAATAATTCATATGTGCAACCTAGTTGGGATCCTAGCAATTGACTGGTCTGATGCTATGGAACTTACTTGACCCTGTAAGTGTTGCACAATCAAACATCCAAACTTCATCTTTTCCAATTTCCCAAAAATATCTGTCAAAATAAAAAACAAGAAGCTATTTTAGAAAGAACAGCACTAAATCAGCACCAAGTCAGTACCTGCATTTCTCAGAATCTTTTTTTTTTTTTTTTTGAAGGATGAAACCAAGTAATATTAATATAGAGTAAGTACAGGAAGAGCGATACCAGGGTACCCCTGCCCAAACATGAGCGAGCACCCACACATCACATATACCTACCTACGACTCATGGGATAAATCTGCCAATGCTATCAACAATGAAAAGGGTCCTTTCCCAGACCGCTGCCTTAAACTGCTCCTTCCAAGGAGACGCCAGGTAAGAGAGATATAATTTGTACCTTAACTGCGGGATCAAATCCCGGGGCTGCACCTCCTCATTCCTGAAGACCTTCATGCGCCGACGCTTCCAAATGAGCCACACTAACCACGCCTTACGAAATGGAAGGCCGGACTGAGGGTGGGACCACCCGGGGATACACCCCCATGAAACTCGTTGACTCGGCGAGGTGTGAAAGAGGCGCTGGACCCATTGCCATGCCGGCTGAATGTCCGCACAGAGAAACATGCAATGCTCTAGGGTCTCTGCATAGGCACCACACATTGGACACCTGGATCCGCGAATTGATCCTGTGCACCCACCTGTTCACCCTCAGGGACCGGTGCACTATCTGCCATAGTAGCACCCGACTCTTGGGGGGCGAGATTGGGTTCCGCACCCACCTCCAAATGCTGCCCCAGTCATCTCCTGGCACCTGGAGACTCCAGCCGTCCGAGGGAGACAACTCATCCTGAATAGCCAAAAGCTCATAGCAAGACTTCACGAAATTCAAGGGGTCAACTTTTGGATGACAACTCCACACCCGCCCTGATGCCTGCGGGGGATTCAGCAGTAGAGCATTAGCCACCCGTGCCCAAATAGTGCAGTCCCATTTCTGAAGTCGGAACTTGTGGCGGAAAAGCTGCCAGGGTGCAAGCTCCCCGTCAATATACCAATCCCCCACTGCTAGAACCCCACGATGTGCCCATCTACGCTGGACCCGGGGATCGACGGATGCGGCCAGCACCTGAGGTGCAGCACCAGGGCCGAGCGGGATCCACCATGGCGATGCATCTAACTGAATACTACTGGCGGCGTCAATGGCAAACAGCGGGCGGACCTGCTCCCAGACGCGCAAGAGCCCCTTCAGGATCGCGAACACGAACAGGATCGCGAACACGAACTTGCCATGGGGCAAGAGGTCCAAGAAACCGAGTCCCCCCCGCAGCTTTGGGGCGCACATATTTCCACCAGGCCACCTTGACAACCGCCCCTTCCTCATTGCCACCCCATACAAAGTCACGAACCATAGAGGAAATTTCCCGAACCTTGCTCTCTGGCGCCAGGATAATGGATGCCATATAAATATGCGTGGAGCACAAAATGGACTTCGCCACCGTGACCCTACCAGCCATGGAAAGCTTCCCCCCTTTCCACTAGTTAAGGTGCCGACGCAGCCCCACCAGAATGTCCTCCCAAATGCCGGCCGCCGAAATGTCGATGCCAAACGGGATCCCCAAAAGCTTAGAGCATCTGCCCTGCGGCTGCGTCCGCCAAGGAAATTGGGACACGACCACGGGCATGGGATCTGTCGCCGGCCATAACGCCGAGCACTTCGACCAATTCATAAGACAACCCGAGGCAAGAGAGAATGCATCCAACAACTCTTTCGTGTTTAACAGATTCCTTTCATCACCCTGTAAGAAAAGGAAAGAGTCATCAGCGTACTGACTTCCAATCTGCTGTGACCCATCTGCCATCCTCAACCCCTCCACAACACCCGCCTCCACCGCGAGATCAAGAACTGCGAGAGGGCCTCTGCCACAATGGTAAATAGGAAGGTTGCCAACGGGCATCCCTGGCGAACTCCACGTCCCACACTAAAGACCGGCGATGACTCACCATGACATAGGACAGTGGCCCTGGCCGACGTCAAGAGCTTCAGCGTCACTTCTGTAAAGCTCTCCCCACACCCAAAGGCGAGCATCATCCTCTTCAAAAAGTCCCACCGAACACTATCATAGGCGTTCGCAAAATCCAGCTTCAAGTACACTATCCGCTGACCTGTTCTGCGTGCCCAGTGAATGCCCTCGAATGCCACCGCGACATTATTGAGAATATGCCTCCCCGGAATGAAGCCAGACTGCATGGGGCAAATAGCCTCTTTCAAGACCACTTGCAATCTAAGCGAGAGGGCCTTCGCGATAATCTTGTATACAGCCGAAAGAAGCGTGATCGGATGCCAATCCGAGATGGCAGAGGGCTTCACCTTCGGTATCAAGGAGATGCAGCCAGTGTTGAGTCTATAATCCAACGCCTCAACTTGAAGCAGATCTTGATAAGTCTGCAGCACTGACTCCCCCACCCAATCCTAATATTCCTGGAAGAACTCCACCAGAATGTCGTCCAGTCCAGGGCACTTATGAGGAGCCAGGGCGCGGCAAGCCTCCTCGAGCTCCTGCCTTGTAAATGAATGCTGTAATACCTGCCTTCTATCCGCCGGCACCTTACAAGACACCTTGCTGAGCACAACCTCCTCCATCACGTCAGAGAAGGGATATTTCTTCTCCTGAAAGAACTGAGAGAAATGCCAGAAAGTAGCCTGTTTAATATTGTTCGGCGAATGCAGAATACGGCCATCAGGCAATGCCAAGGACGACATAGAGGCCGCATACTTCTTCTGACGCGTCGCCCTGAAGAACATTCGGGAATTGGTGTCTCCTTCCCGTAGCCAAGTGATTCCTGCCTTCACCCTTGCCTGCGCAGCCTCTTGGATTCGTCTGCCGCAATGTAGCGCAATATCTCCTTCTCCCGCACCCCATCAGATGGCTGGGACCTGAGGGCTTCCAATTCGTGATACCATGCCTCTAACTCCTCCCGCTCTTGGCGCCCCCTCCGACTTCCCCATGACTTGGCAAAAGCCTTGACCTCAGCCATGGCCTTCACCATCCCCGACATCCCAAAGCTATCACGAAAGGTGCGGAACCAGATCTGCTGACAACCCCAAGAGAAATCAGCATCCTTGAGGTAGGCGGTGTTCAGCTTGAAGATCGTGCGTGCCGGCCTGACTGCACTCGAACCCTGGGAAATTAGCTGAGGAAAATGATCAGAGACCGCGGTGGACAAAATGTTCTTCCGCTTGAGCAGAGGCGCCCAATCCGCTACTAGGGTGTTAGCATAGCATCTGTCATGCCGAGCATATGCCCGACCGGCCCCGGTCCACTGATTACACCAAGTGAATGTGGAGTCGCCCGCCAACTCCGCCAACCGCCCGGAGTCCAGCAGCTTTACCCATTCCCCCCGCTCAAAGCCCTGTACCACTTCCGCCGCTCTGCCACACCTATCCTGAGTAGTCTCCACCATGTTGAAAACGCCCAACAGCAGCCAAGCCACACCAGCTCCCAGGGATGCAATCTTGTGCCTCAGGGACGCCCACAACGCCCCTCTCTGCCGCGCAGTATTGTGGGCATAGACATTCACAATCCCCCACTCTTGTGGACCCTCTCGCCACTTGATAATGACCCACCTGCCCCAACGATCAGCCAAGGTGAACGTCACCTGCACATGCATCTTCCACGCAACAGCCGTCCCACCTTTAGAAGCCCCGGAGGTGGCAACGGCAGGAGCATATTGTGGCCCGAACATGTCCAGCAATGCCCGAGTGTCCCCCCTGTGACACTTATGTTCCTGAAGGCACAAGATGTCAGGGTCCATCTTGCGGACAGCCAACGCCACTCTCGTTCTCTTACTGGGCGACGAACGTACACCTCGAACGTTCCAACTCAGGATCTTCTTGTCCATAGCTATTACTGAGAAGACGGATTCTTACGCTGCTTCTTTTTCCGGCCCCGTCTCGCCGGCGAAAAAAACCCCTGATCTGAGTCATACGGAACAAGAGCGAGCGGGTTGTCCGCCAGAGAGACCTCTGCCTCCAGATCCGCCACATCGGCCCAAGAGCGCACCCGCGCCATTGTCAAGTTCCATCCCCTCCGAAGAGGCCTGCGTGGATGCCGCGTCCGAGTCCGACGACTGGACCCACCGCCCCCCGGCCAGCCCTGGGTCCACCTGCCGGGATCGCCGCTGCTTTGCCTGCTCCTGCAGCTGCTGAATGTGGAGCAACTTCTGGGCCACTATCTGTGGAGATATGGTTGGGTCCGAGCTGCCTTGCCCCGGGGGGGCCGATGACGGACGTTACTGTGCGGTAGGCGGGATGGCCTACCGGCCTGAGCCCAACGGCCCACGGTTCCTATCACGGAGATGGCTTCTCTACCGGCACCGAGTGGGGCGGGGCCCCTGTCGCATCCTGAAGAACCTCGTGCCTTGCGTCCCGTGATGCCCCTGGCACCGAAACGGGCCTGTGCTCGGGGAGCGAACCTGCGAAGACCTGGAGGGCGGGAAACATTCTCCGGATCTCGGCGCCGTTCCACAATCTGAGGGGAAACTGAAAGTACCAATCGCCCGCTCTTAACGGTCGCTGCGGGGAGGCAATGGACTATCCGCGAGCAATGCAACGCAAATCTTCGGCTCCCAAACTATGGAATGAGCAATATGCCCTCCGAGCCCATTGGCTATCGCTATCATGAACTCCGGCAGGAGCATATCTGCTGGAAGATCCACCACCTGAAATCAGCAAGGGATCTTCAAGGCCGACAGAGATCGGGCACTCACACTAGGGGTGTAATGCTGATAAATCAGGTAATTTCCCCACATGAGGTCAACCCCCCTCGCCACAACCCTCTCCACCACCGTGGGCGCATCGAACATGAGGAGGAAGAAATTATTCCCCAGAAACTTCAAGGACTGAAACGGCGAGATACCCAGCCGCTTAAAGTGAGCCTGCAGCCACCAGCCGACTCTCCTTGTGTCCAACACCCCCGTATAGTACACCAACACCGCACAGGAAACCAAATTGGAGATGGATTTAAGGTGATGCTGGTGGTCTACCTCGACGATATTAGCAGGAGGACCAGTGGAGTCAACCTGCAACTCTCTTCTGTTATGCCGATTCAAAAAGGCCAGGGCCTCCTCCATTCAACAGGTGTCGGCCCGGTGCCCACGGTTTGCGAATCCACTCGAGAACGCTGATGCGTGAAAAAGTCTTGGCCGTGTCATTCGTTCGCCAGGCAGGCCGTGCCACCTCGACTCGCTGCCCCGCAACCTCCCGCCTCTCCAAACCCGGGGTCATGTGCTCTGCTGGCTTATCTGGATGTTGCAAAGCACCGCTACAACCCTAAGCCATGCGGCAAATTGCTCATAGGTTCCGATCCACTGCAAAGGGGTCCTTGGTAGAGTCGAAGCAGACAGGCTTGACCCGCGAAACGGAGTTGTTGTTTCCAATGGGGGCATGCTACTCGGAATCCCATAATCTGCTTCCCCTGCCGCACATGTCATCCGACCCTGAGGGCTCACTGCAGACGCAGCGACCTGCAGATTGTCTACCGAGGTTGCTTGCTGCCCAACCACCAAAAAACCTTGCCCCTCGCCCTAGGCTGGCTGCCTGTCGTTCGGCCCATCCCCATGCTCTCTACAACCCCGTTCACCGCCACCAATTGGGAACCCGGATGGAGCTGCGGTTCCCTCTGATCTGCCTAGAAGCCTCCCGCCAGAGAACTAAGTGAGGCCAAATGCTGCCGGCCACGGCCACCAGCCCGGCGGGTTGTATCTGCGCCCACAAGCATCCGGATTTGTCCCCAATCCCTCTGCACGCCCAATTGAAGACCCGGCGGTCGATTCTCTTGGGGCGTCCTATTTAGATCCGATTGATTGGAAAATCACTTGAAGCAGCTCTTCATGACCTTGTTCAAAAGCACCCTCACCACGGATTGAAGACCCGCCAGTCGATTCATTTGGGCGCCCTATTCCCTTGAATTAAATCCCTATTCTGTTTGGGCGCCCTATTCCCATCTCATCGGTTGGGGAAACGGTTGAGTCAAATCCCCTGCACTCCTGCGTAAACCGCCCCCCTAAGGAATTTGTTGGCAGCCCAGCAGGCCGGACCTGCTGCCCCGAGGCTGCCAGAGATGACTCCACATCCGCCGCCTCCCCATCAAGAGAATTCGCTGAGGCCATGCCATGCTGCCGGATTGAAGACCCAGCAGGTCGATTCTGCTGGGCCGCCCTTGCAAGCTTCGGGATCCGCTTAGGATTCACCTGGTTACTGTTGCCTTCCCCTGCCATACCCACAAGATATGCGCCCACCAGCTCCGCTCAGCACGTCGCCTGAGTCTGCCGCCTAGGCTCCGCCACCGCCATCCTCCGCTGGTCCCTCTCAGAATCTTTGAAGTGTTCTCTACAGAACATAACAACATCATGAGTGTCTCTTAATGGTTTAGAATTTCTTTTTAACATCTCATGAGTGAGTGCTCTCTTTAGAACAGCACCAGCACCATCATGCTCACCTACATAATAAACATGCCCAATAAGTTGGTTAAGTGCAAACAAGAATAACTAATATTCATTAGGCTGGTACATTGGAATGTACCTTTTCCATGGTAAGAACCAAAATAGTTCCAATGGATAGGAATCCCCATATTTTTATAAAATCTGCCAAGAAAGAAGAAAGTTCTTGCACCTTTGAATTGACGTGCATATCCGTCAGACCACATAACATTGTTGGCTAGTAGATCAGCATGCTTCTTAAGGCAATGTTGCACAAACAAAGTGTCATGCTCTCTATCATCTGAAATATAAAAATGTGTCTCTTTGATAATATGTCTTTCAGTGCTACAATCAAATTTCTCGTCCTCAGCCATAACCTCTTCTGGAGTAGCATGCCTGTATGTTATGTGCACCAATATGGTGCATTGGTCATTTCTCCAATGTAAACTTTGAATTTCTTGCTGCATCTTGAATGTGTAGTTCTCAACAAAGTCAATAACTGACACTATGGTGTCTCTGGGAAAAGTGGCTAAGCACTGCCTAAACTGTGTAGCCTGCCACCTAGCCTCATAGTTATGGGGGATGAACTCTTTCAAAACTTTCTTGGCATTTGTTAAAACATCTGCTGTTGAAGTTGACTTGTACACAAGCTTCACAATAGGTTTTGGTGTCACTAATGATTCATAAACATGCAAATGAAAAATAGATAAGCAATTAACATTTCAAACATAAAATAGGCATAAAAGACACTCACTGTATCAAAAGTCTTCCATTCAATCATGTGCCTTAAAGCCCTGCTTAGTTCTTTTGGACACACGGGTAAATTTGATGGGCCACACTTCTGACATGACAATAGCAGGCATTTGTGGTCATGCCACTCATCTGCAATATCTTTAGTACAAACCAATGACCTCCACATGTCGCTTGTAGATTTATATGTCATATCACGTGCTTGACATGTTGGTCCAAGACCACACATATACAAGTGCATTCAGCACCATGGATTTTTGCATCTAACCTTATCTTGTTCAGTGCTTGTCTAACCAAGTCTAGTCTCATGTGGTACACACAACAACATGTTTCCATGTCCTTCACTTTCCTCACAAATGGAGGCTTCAATGCATGGAAAGCTGAGAATGAGATCTCGAATTTTGGATTATCCCTTCTAAACCTTTCATAGAATGCACACTATGTAAAAAGAAAAATGCAATCAATACCTTATAAGCAATAACAAAGCAACTAGCAAATCAAATTACACACCTCAGTTTCTTCCAAAAAATGTAGAGGATGCAGGTACTTTTTACCTAGGGCTTCCCAAATCTTTATCACATGCTTCTTGCATGGTGAAACTCGAGAGTGAATTGTCCAGAAATCTGTAACTACTGTTTGTTCCTTCCTACTAAGCTTATCAAACCTACTTTTCCTCTTGAACATTGACCCGGGTCCATCTCCAATTTCAGCTGCTACTCTCCTACGTACTGCAGTTGCCACATACCTTCTATTTAAGTTCAAACATTTGGAAGTTCCCAAGCAGTTTGTCCCACTATCAACAGCAAACACTATGGCAGAGTTCCTTGTTCTAAGCACATCTGTGGATCTGTCAAGCTTATGTTTGGCCAAGGAATTCCTCAAATTATCTACTATCTGAGTCATTGTTGCTACTTCCTTTAATTTTAAAACTTCCCACTCTGGGTACAACTTAGCAGCACCCTGAAGCATCTCTTTCCTATCTTTTTCTGAGTTCCAATGAAATACCTCATTAGCATAGTTAGCAATCTTCCTAGACAATTGTTGTTTTCTTCTTTTAGTCAATCCATTATGGTTCATCATTTCTGACGATGGTTTTTGATACTTGATATTCTCAGATTCTGCATCAGCTTCCCTAGCCCTCTTTAGGTGCTCTTTCTTTTTTTTTTTCTTTTAAGTGCACTGATATTCCTATAGACTGTCAGTAAATCTTCTTTGCAAGAAGTATGCTGATCTGCATGATATGTACAAGTTACACTGTTTTAGAATATTATACCAGAAAGCATGACATTCAAGAAAAAGCCAACTAACCTCAAGTGCTTTGCACCTGCTGATGTTGGACTTGAAGCTCACATTCTGCATGATGGCAAAGCAAAAAATAAAAAGAAAATCATGAAGTCTATTCTTCTTCAATATGAAATTCAAGCAAACAATAGAAAAGAACTCCATTCAGTATTACCAGTAACGGATTGAGTGTTTATATTTTCTTTTGAAGCACCTACATTATATGCATAATCAGCACCAAAATAATGAAGATCATCTTCTACCCAATTAAAGTCATAAGGTTCATTTCCTTTGAACTGTATTTCTGTGGGATCCACTGTTCTATGAACCTCAAAAGCATCTAAAAAGTGAGAATAAAGCAAGCACATTAGAAAAATAGTAGAAGAAATTTAAGAATTGGGCATGCAAACCTTGCATGCCATGGAGATGAATGTTTCCTTCATACTCTCTAACAATTTCTTCCGAATGCGCATCAGCACTAGGACTGTCAAAATTAATTGTTTCTGCTATGCGAGAGCATAACTGCAGAAACTGCTGAGATTGTTCTTGAAGATAGTGCAAACTGGATAGCAGATCGTTAGGATCAAAGCTAGAACCAAGCTTTGAAATGGAAGAAACAAAAGCGCCTTCCCAATCCATCCGAGTTTGAAAACATCTGAAAAGAATGAGAAAGCAATTCGAAACAAGAAAATGGAAACTAAGGCCGCCAATTCCAAATTCGAAAAAGGAATCAACCACCAGCATAATCGAGATTGATGACATGGTTAGCAAATCGACCGCACCTCAGCAAGAAATTGATGATCAACTGTTTCGGAAGCTCGGATCCATGGCGGTTGAAAATTTGGCGGGTGAGGGAAATTGGGTCAAGGGCATATGAAGGGCGGTAGAAGGGTAATCAGCACCCGATCAACACCCTGTGTCGCGACATCATGTGACGTGTTCAATTGTACACCTCGATTAAAAAACACCACCCAGAAAAATGACATGACATTTCCTATTGTCTCTATTGAACCATCATCCAATTAAATTGGGATTATGTCAACTCCAAAATCACGCCAACCTGCTATTGTCTTCTAGGGGGTTTTTGTTTTTTTTAATCTTTTTTTTTGGACTTCAAAAATAACATAAGGTTGCGATTCACGTGTGACTTTTCATATGCGAATTGAAATATGCAGAAATGAAGAGCAAGTTGCTAACATAGATGAGACAAATATTGCTTGCTCAATAGATGATAATATTAGGTTTGATAATAACAAATTGCATTATTTGCGAGGCAATTCCAGACTCGAAATTATCGATACATGGCACAAATATCATACAAAAATATCATATATTCCAATAAAACATTAAGGGATCAATCCATGTTTTTCCACGTATTTAACAAGGTGTGGTTCCATGTCAGCCGTTCTATCCAGTTGGGTACGAATCTAACACTTCACCCACCGTCATCCCCATAGCCAAATTATGCATAATAGACACAAACTTCACCGAGAAAATCATCGTCCCAAAGTTTTTGGATCGTAAGATGGTGGATTCGGGGCACTGTGTTTGATTGTAGAAGCATTTGAGAGCATCATCATCCACTATGATTATATCATCCTTATTCTCGATACCAAGTTAGGTCCATCATGTTACTCAAGTGTTTGATGAAGATAGGCTTTACTGTTGGATCCTTGGGATTAGTGAACTTCACACATTTGTTCTGATCCCAAAGGGTCAACCAATTTCACGCATTTCCCCGGTGCCTCCAAAGTATCCTTGATGTTCCTTAGTTCCATGGATGACCAAATACCAACTCGAAATAACCTGAATGCCTCGTCTAGCATCTCCTTCAAGTGCGGCCGCGGATAGATCCACTTGGTGTTTGATTCTACTGGTGTCTGATGAAACTGTTCTCTAGCCACTTTATTTTTCGGAAAAGTCTTGCAAAGGACTCCGTTTAGGTCGAACACCACAACCTTCTTAGAAACGCAATGGAAATTTGAAACATCAAACATGTATCCGGTCCGGCAAGATCACGATAACACAAACAATACAAACTGGCCAAGCGTGATTTGAAATAGTCATAACCAAATCGCTTCGGCGTGATTTAGTTTGACAACGAAAAATAATCGTAAAACGCTTTGGCGATTTAATTCAAAGGTAATACAAATTAAATCACGCGTGGCGCTATTTCGTCGGCAAGGCCATACCTATCATCTTCAGTTTCGCTGCCGTCATCGGCGTCATTCTCCCCTCCGCCACCCTTAATCTTCGTCTTCTTCTGACTGTTAGAATTGTTATTTTCTATTAGTTCCGCTGCGTCCTTCACAACTGACATTATTTTACTATTGATTTGGCAAACACGCGGAATCACTAGAGCGCCTTCGTTGCCTTCATTTTTCGGTTTCCTGTCAATTATTTCATTGTTAACCTGTGAATCTACTCTATTGTTGCTTGCATCACCCGCAATGTGGGCAAGGATATTCCCTAAGTTCGCCGCCATCACAGTACTTTGAGCAACCAGTTTAGCAGCTATTTGTTCATTACTGCTTTCCTTATCGGTGCGCAGATTACTAGTTCCCTCTCCAGAGCAACGTCCACTTTCGAATTGGACAAGTCTACGAGACTTTTGATTGCTGATGATTTCAGGTTGCCATAAGGGCCTTTAGGAGACTTGGCAAGCACATGCATGAGGAATGGTTCAAGAAAGTCTTTGGCCTGCTCATCACTCACAAAGCAGTGACATCTTCTTGCACCCATAAGAGCCTCTCGGGCAATACAACCTCAACATGAAGCTCCAAGCAGGTTGTATCAATTGGAGCAAATGCCTCGGCGAGGTAAGCAGCCATAGGCGGGGAAATCCATTTTTATTTAAGGGGCCCTTCTCCTTAGTTTGTAGCTCGTACTTGATTTCCCCACTTAGGAGGGGGTCCCGATCCTCATCCTCTTCTGACTCATCCTGTTCTGACTGATCCTGATCCGTATGAAAGAATATAGTTCTTAAGTCTGGATCATCTAGAAGAAAACATTCCCATGCACTGCTATTGTCACCCTTGGCCTTAGCAATATCATATTCCTCGTCTGACAGCATGGATATCATAATAAAGATCACATGTGCCATCTTCCGTTCTGTTCGCAGCTCATTATCCTTAACATCATATATTAGGCATCCCTCCCTAATAACTTTGAGGGGTCTAAGTTAGATATTGGGGTACAAAAGCACCCGTCCGGACGCTCTGCTTTTCGTGCTTGATCTGCTGTGCTTAGGGGTGCTTGGAGAGCGGGAACACGATGATCCGTTTTTAGCAAATTGCTTCCGGATCGATGACATGGCTGCTCCGAAAATCAAATTCGGTTCCAAAATGATCTGGCGCGGTCTGTTTTGAGATGGCGGGGTCTGTTTCTTGAATTCTTTTGTGGCGGGAATGATCATTCAGCTTGTACCTCTGAAACGAACTGTTCTTTGTAGATCACGGTTTCTCTGTACTGCAAAATTCTCTGTGCATCACGATCCTCAATGGATCAATCAGTTTCTGATTTGGATGAGGAAAAGAGACTCAAAGTTTTCCGGGAAATTCAAGCCGAGAGAGAAGAAGGCAATCAAGGCAATAAAAAAGAAAGGGAGAGAGAGAAAGAAAACTTGCACCCTGAAATTGAACGAGGCCTGAGTGCGAGAAGGCTTCAAGAATTGTCCAAAAAAATGGACGATTATTTCAACGAAATCACAAAGCCTTTGAAAGAAGGGGATAAAGCAATGGTGGTGCACAGATTTGTGAAGAGAGTGAAGGCGAAATTGCCACTGGAAGTGGATTTTGTTGATCATGATCAAAGCAAGATCATGAAGAATGTGATTAAAAATGTTCAGGAGACACTCAATGAACAAAAGAAATTAAGGAAGACAGATGTATTGCAAGCAAGAAAGTCTACTTTGCAAATGGTATCTTCATCAGCAAAATCCATCAACCAATCTGCTGTCGCACGTCTCCTTCATATATCTAGAAAATCTGTTGTTGCTGCAACCAGAAGAAGAATAATGGCAGACCAAGAATGTGGTCCGTGGTCAATGTTTTCAAGGAAAAAGAGGTGTGATGCATTGAGTGACGAGGTTAGGAATTGTGTTTACAAGTTCTGGACAGAAAACACACGAGTTTCACCATACAGGAAGCATGTGAGAAAGTTTGTTACAGCAGATGGCGATAAAATTGATCATCCAATACAACTGCTTGAAATATCTCAGGTGATTTCCCTGCTTAGTATGTTTCTTCTGTTGCATATATCTGTTTCTATATAGATCTTCTTTGTTTGCAGTTGCAATTTTACATGAAACTTCTAGGTTCTGTCAAACCAAGTAATTCAAATCAAACAACATACAAAAAATGCAACTAAATGAATTGAAAGCAATGACATTACTACAATCACTTCAATAGCATAACAACACAACTAAATGAAATTAAACAACATACCTTAACAATTTCTTTCATTAACTGAATGCTTTTGAGAATAGCCACTTTCCACCTCGCTAGCTCACTTAGATGGTCAGCCAGAAGCCTAAGTATGTCGATGTCCACTTCTTGAACTTTATCTTCAACATACTGCTCGTGCAACCACTTTTGAGGATTCTTGGCATTGAGCCAAGTTTGCAGAAATGCAGCTAAGAAATTGAAACCTTTGTCATTGATGTCATTATCAAATTTTTCAATTATGAAGCAAGTGTCTTGTGGGGACAAGAAAGTCTTGTACAATGAGTCATCAACTAGCACTAGCTCCCCTACATCCTCAAAAGCCTCATACACTTTTACAATTGGCTTCATAAGCACTGGCTTGTTCGGATTCCCTGGAAAATTGAAAGGCATCACCTCGCACTCTTTCTGACCCCAAATGAACTTGAATCTTCCTATAAAGGAAGGTGGCACTATAACATTTAGGATTTCTATGATGTTGTGCTTCATCATAGAAGACCATAGGGCTACCTCAAATCTGGCAAAGCACCCTTCTAAAAACTTCTTCAGTCCTGGTCTGCACGCCACCACTTTCCCCCCTGCATAATGCTTCTTCAGCTCTGTTTGAATTTTAATTCTGGTTCTTTTTTGGAATGTGCTCACCAGAACTCCATTTAAGTCTAGGATGACAAGTTTTTTTTTTTTAAGGGTGCGCAACATTCATAAAACAAAAACTCAAACATCAACAATTCTGACATCAATTTAACAGTCTTAAATTCAATTCAACAATTCAGGAACATCAACAATTCAGTCTTAAATTTAACATCAACAATTCTGACATCAATTTAACAGTCTTAACATCAACATCAATTTAACAGTTATTTCAAAGTTTTGGGAACTTCGGACACGAACACGGACCGACCCGATTAACATTTTGTAAATAACATTCTGAGGATCACCTTTTGGAGGTTGTGTTGGCATCTTCTTAGGGGGCCTACCCTTCTTCTTCTTCTCCACTGCAGGTGCTTGTACTTGTTCTTCTTCTTCTTCTACATTCTTCCCTTTATCGTGACCTTTGTTGCAATGTGATCAGCACCACCAGCTTCTTCGTCCAGATCTACAACTTCATCAACCCTGGAGCTTTCTCCTGCAGTTCTACTCCTCAACCTCGACTTTATGGTGCTCACAACTGCAGAAGCAGTCTGTTCAGGCTCTTCTTCTTCATCAGTGCTGTCAACCACTAGTGCACGTTTTACTCTCTTTTTGGGCTTTTCCTTACCAATCTGAATCAGTAAGGAAACTAGTTAGAATAGACATGAAATAAAGTTTACAAAACAAACACATAAAAACACCAAATGGTTACCTTTTTTAATGCTTCAACTGCTGTTGTAACAGGACTTGGTGATGCCACAGCTTTTGTAACAGGTTTTGGTGATGCCACAGCTGCTAGAGTATAATCAGGAACTAATGGAGACTCAGCAACAAATTTTGGTGAAGAAGTTGACTGTTTGTAGGGTGAAGCAAAAGCACTACTAGTGCCTGCTCCAAACCCACTGCTGATGGCTACCTCAGCTCCATCTTCAGCTCCAACTTCTAAACCAAGTTCCACAAACAAATCCCTGGGAACTTCCTTTAAGCACCTGAAGCATGCCTTCTTTTCATACAGAAGCATGCAACATGCCAAGTGATAGGCATGTTCACATGGCAACTTCATACTCAAAGTATATTGTGGATTGAATACCAATCCATATGCAGCACATGAGTTCTCCATAAAACCTGGCAATCTGCTCTTCATAGTCATGATAGAGATTCCTGAAGTGTCCTGGTGCATCAACTGCCTAGCAGCTTCTAAACAGACCCTGCTTTCTTGAAGTCTGAATTCTAAAGAGGCTTTTAGCCTTTGCTTCTTCTCCCTTTCGTCTACTGCTTCAACACTTACCTTTGGAAGGCAAGCTTCCAGTTTGGAGCAGAAGTAAAGCTCTCCACTTATTTTATGCTTCAAATCGCAATGTCGGGTCAAATCTTCATCTGTTTTATCTGCTTTGTCATTCAAAGCAGATAATTCATTCTGTAGTCTACTCACCTCCTTCTTTGCTATATCAATCATTACTTGCTCCCGTGCTAGGGAGTTGTTGTCAACCTCAATCTTACTAATAATCTTAGCCAAATCTGTTTGACAGTTATCTAACTCTGTTTCCAACTTCTTTACTTCCTCATCAATCAAAGAAATATTGAAACTACAATTGCAAAAGCGAGAAAATTCATTTGGCTGACCTGATTTCGCTTTTAATTCCATCGAGGTGTTCTTACTTTTTGAAGGCTGAGGTGTGCTTTGGCCTGAAGGATGTACGGTTTTCATTTTTTTTAACATCTTCTTTCTTTACATCCATATCATCCCTTGGTTTTTTCTCGACCAAGCGGTAACTTTGTGACTTGTATGCATCCCAATTTATCTTATGACCCTCATGATCTTGCTCTGCCACGACCACAATGCTCCCAAGCAAATGCCAAAGCAACGAGTTTCCTCAATTCGTTGTTTGGTAATCTGCCGAGGATACGAGGAACTTCGACCAAGTCCTCCAATTGTTGCTTCGGATGAGTGCGGACAAAATAAATTTTTATTTTGCCTTTTTTCTTTAAAGGATTGAATGGTTTACGTCCATACCTTTGTTCCAATCTTCTTGATCCACGGTATCCCGCAGCCACCGGTTTCTGGCGAGGAATAATCCCTTCTCGGCCATCGCCAAAAGCGTTGAATTAACCAAAGAGCAAGGTATGAAGCAAGCGCCCGGAAGGAAAAAATCTCGGAAAGAGAGGGTACAATTCGAATCGTAAAATAGGGTATAATCTGCGTGTGAGATCAATTATCGATTTCGGCCGCGAATGATTCACGGGTCCGGCGGCCCGGATCATTGTTTTAAAGCGGCCAAGGGAAAGCGAAGGTGCGAAGAATAGGCGCTTGGCGTGCTTAATCTGCTTCCGCTTGTCGGCGCTTTTTTGTACCCCAATATCTAACTTAGACCCCGAGGCACTCGGATCATGAGCGTGAGATAGTGCATGCGGATGTGACTCACACGAAGGACAAGCGATGACAATAGTGAAGGACCTCTCGGTTGTCAATCCTATCTGGTGGTAAAGAAGCTCTTGTAGTCCTACGGTTCATGCCCATATCTCCTCTCCCACCCCCGGCTGTCCAACACAAAGAGTGATATATTTTTAAGGCGAAGTTGAATCGGCAAGAGACCTTTGTACCCAATGGGTGAATCTTTGGGCGGTGTCGTCTTCTCCGGTAATCTTCTTCACAAGGGCCACTTTTCTTCTCAACTCGGCCCGATTACCTAGGGGGTAGAGTCTCCTTATGTTTTGTATTTTTAGCCTTCCAATTCTTTAGGAAGTCCTTTGACCCGAGAATACAAACTTCTTGATGTCATCATTCTTGACCTTGTATTTGTCCGACCAATCCAATTTCGGATAATGCCACATCCCAGATAGCCTTTGTAACTTTCGGCTCCTACGGTGACTTCATTTATCATTACATCCTTTACATGATTGCGGCACTCAGCGAAGGACATCCTATCCTTGGTGAAAGCACCCTTCTTGTATAAGACTTCCTTCTTTAAGCCTTTGGTCTAAAACCCAAATGGTCTCCGGCGTCGTCTAGCCCACGAGTCTTTTCATCATCTGTCACATTCAAGTCAAAGATGCTTACATCAGCAGGGAGGCACCCTACCCATAGTATCGGCGACTTCCCTTGTGCATAAAGCGTCCCGAATTCATTCCACTTGAGCCATCACGCCTCCTTACAAAACACAATCTTATACGAGTGCATTTGGTCGACTGCTTTGGATGAGCTTTGAAGGATGCGCAATGTCATCACCACCTTTTTCTTTGATTTTCTTGCGGTCTTCTTCTTCTCTGTATAATTGTGCTGCGATGAGTCCGCTCGGCAGCTTGAATGCCTCGGACTTTGACCCGCAATGCGGTGGGCAATGGGCAGCCATATTCCACCCACTTGTTGGCCAGGCGTGGCGCGGTTGTTCAACGTATGGTGCAATAGTACGGACATTGAATCGGTATCATAGAATAGAAACATAGGGCGTGATTTGAATAGAATTGATGAAGAGAAAAATCACGCCTGGCGTGAAATGAATAAAGTTACTAATGCAATTCCGCGCCGGCGTGCTTTCAAATCAAACCAATTCCGCCCGGTGTTTTCAAATCAATGAATTCCGCAGCGTGTTTTCAAATCAATTGGTTGACTTGAAAACACGCTGGCGTGAACCGATTGATTTCAAAACACGCTGGCGTGAATTGGTTTGATTTGAAAGCACTGGCGTGAATACAATTTATGAAACCAGGTTGATTACCTTTTGTATAGAAATGTCTTCCCCATTTCATTCAAAGTTGCACTAATCTCAGCCAAATCTGCAGGTGAAGTATTGGCATCCAAGATCGACACCTCCTATGCATAGTGATTGTAGAACACTTTTTGGCCTGTTTGTTACGCTTTTGCCGATGATGGCCTTTTTTGTGCCTCAACGGAATCTTTGCCGTCGATGATGACATATTTAATATCATCACTTGATAATAGCTCACGGACGTTCGTCCACACAAAGAGCTTGTTCGAGATCATATCCCAAGGTAGCACATCCGGCGGCATAGGCATTTGACTGGATTACTAATCATGCTCGAACAATCTCCATGGCATGTCTTTGGATCATATCTCCTGCTAACATAAATGGAGCTTGGTGAACGGATGAGGACTTCACATGGATCATAAAAGTTTCCTTAAGACCCAATGGATAATGGTCGTACTTATTGACTTGTTCATGGCCTCTAGGCTGCGCCACTCTGTCTGTTCATTCTCAAAAGCGAAGCCTCCATGCCTTCAACAAGCTGCGGGTTGAACATTCTTCCCTAGATCTAGGACCCTTTTAGAAGCTTTCAAGTCAGCTAATTCCTAGCTTTGCTGCAAATAGTGACTTGGTGTCGGTTTAGTGAACATGCCTCTACGCACAGCTGTAACCCCTTGGCAAATAGATATTGGCGTAACTGCTACATTGGTTGGCCAACCATACTTAAAACATGTCTCACCGTTCACATCTGTCTTCATGAACGTATCCTTGTATGCAGTAGCTCTACAGTGAGTAAGTCTGAGCAGATCTTTCTTCTGCTTCTGTGTAATCTCCAAGAGCAATTTGCAGTGGGTGTCATCCTCTTCCTCACAAGAGATTAGGATCCCTTGTTTGGCCATCTTGTCTGCTTCCTTTTTCCTCGAGAAGAGAGTTAAGTCGAGCTTGCCATTTGTCTTGGCAAGGTCAACGTACCACTCGGCACCCTCGTCCATTTCCTCTTCAGGGCAGGCAGGGTCAGTGGTTGCTATAAGAATCGGCCCTTCATCATCTAAGGTGAGATCATATGGTACCGCATCTGGGTCGTCTGCCCTTGCTTTCTTGGCAGGATTAGAACCCGAATTAGTAGGGGTTTTCTTCCTCTTGAGCACTGCAAATGAAGATGAGCACTTTTTAGAGTACTTTTCAGAACAAGAGATCACGCTTGGCGTGCATTTAAACCTAAATTAGTACAAATCACGCTTGGCGTGTTGGTATCTCCTATTATTGACCATGCTATGCGTTAATTTGAAACTAAATTATTTTGCATCCACATTTTAAGCTACATACCCTTCATGAATCCATATTTCACACTATTTAACCTCATTGAACATTGCTATCTCCAACTGTCTAACACCGCTATATTCTATATATAAAACAGAGCAAAATTATGTTCTACAGAACGGACAATCAGAGCATTAACTGATGTTAATACTTAAAATTCATGCAAAGCATAATAACTCAAACTCATGCAAAGCATATTAAGTGAAAGGAAATATCTCAAATTCATGCAAGCATAATACTCTCCACCACAAAGTGTGTATACGTGGGCAAATTAAATACCTTGAATAGGGTTCTGTATTCGTGTATTATTCGATCAACGTCCTCACGAAACTTGAGAAGAGCCGGGTTTAGAGATTCCTCTTCCACCTTCCTTCCGCCCGTCCCTTCGACCTCGATTCGCTTTAGAAGACATCTCCGAGTCGCCTAGTAGCAGTCGGAAGGTCGCCGGATCGCACTCGAGCCGCTTTCGAAGAAATAGCTTTTTTTCTACATGCGAAAAAGAGAAATTTGAATTTCAAGAAAACACAAAATGCGGTTCGAAATATTCTTGACACATACAAATAATAATGATTTAAGACCCGTCCGTGAGACTTCTTTCATTAAGTTTTTAAAATCCCGCCAAATTTATCCCGCCCTAAGCGTAGTTAACCTAATCTTTCTTCTAATTGAATTTTCCCGGCCGGAGTTTCCATAAGCGCCTTGACTTCTCAAATCAACCCCGAGGAGACTCAAATCAGCTTCTCAAGAATGGCTCTGAGAATGCGGTACTCATCTCATTCCAATAGCTTGAACATTAATTTCCAATAGTAGGTGTCACGAATAGCAATTTTAACGAGTGTCGAAGATGAATGTTTCATGTTAACTACAAATCAGAAAAGGAAAGTAGGATTATGCAAGATCGACTCCATCGATCCGATATGCTTGTCATGGAATTCGCTCGGGGATAAGTATGTCCGAAGTTCTGAGTGATTCTTCGCCGCGCTATGGATGAAGCTTTACCTCATGAGACACCCCGGTGGGGATACGGTTGGAGAAAGTGTTGGAACATTTGTTGCATGGCCAAGAAACCGCTTAAAAAAGGTATGTAACATGTATTACATTGTAGAAATATAGAAGTAGACAAAATTTGTTGTATTCATTGGAAAAAAGATTACAATTGTATATAATCCGGATAAAAACTGGATAAACCGGACAAAATCCCGGAGACTCTTTGTTTCAAGCCAGGGTCTTGAGTAGCTGGGCTATCGATACTCCCATTTCCATTGCAGGGCATAGTGAATTCTTCTGGTAAAACCCCAGCAAAAACACCAGGCTCTAGCTCCACCACCCCCGCCTGCTCCACCTCCACCTCCTGCTCCTCCTCCTGCTCCACCTCCTGCCCATTGGTTGAACCTCCAATGCATCGTATAAGCGCCTGCGGTAGTGGTTCCATTGGTTGAGCCATCTCCATTGCATCATTATACACTTTGTGGTAGTGGTTCGTGTTGGGGCATCCGGGCATAGAGGCTAACCACTAAGAAACGCTAGACTCCTCATTTTGAATCTCCGGTGACGGATGCGAGATTCACTCGATCAATGCATGTGCTTGCATTCTCCAGTGATTAGATAAGAGGGCGAGCCTCCGTGCGATTGCAAGGGCCCCGAGCCTTGATCTATCATTGCCCTGCTGCTGCCATCATCATTACTTGATCCAAGTACTCCGGGGGTTGCAAGGATCGGTGCTCCAGCCGAACCGGTGCTCAAGGGTTCAACCGACCGAGATTGGAAGTGGAAACCGGAGCTGGGCGTGTGATTGTCGGGCCCAAATGTAATTCCAATCCATCTTCGTCACCAACCGGTGATTAATGTAACTCGCATCTATCAATAGGAAGTGGCGGAGTATCGGATTCACGCTGGCGTGTTATATTTCTTTATTTATAAACTTAGAAACTAAGAGACACGGCCGTGTTTAGCGTAAAAGTTGAAAAGTAGGGATACAATTGTTTGCACGTAAAAAACCGCTATATAGAAAACTATACACGCTCGGCGTGCATTCAAGAGCGCCATGTAAATAATTGCCCGGCCTTTATCTATTTACTTATCTATCATGCAGGTTTTTTTTTTTTCTCCCTCCTGCTTGAATAATGCCGGCGTGTATTCATGTTGAAAACTAAGATTACCCTAAAACACGCTTTAGCGTGTTTTCAAATATTATCTTTCAGATTTTTCTAATGCTTTCTACTACACATTCATAATAGAAACTTGCATGCAATAGCATGATTAATTCAGGAAGAGAAACTCAAGAATTTACTCGAAACAAAAAGAAGCGGATGAAGTTTATAAAAACTATTCTCGGTTTTCATAAACATCATCTGCTTCCCTCCGCCTCGAGCAAATGCAAAAGCTTGTCTTCTTGGATTAAACCTGCCATTGAGATGATACTTAAAACTAAATGAAAACTAACCTTGAGTTCTGGGGGCTGGGAAGGAGGATAGATGCTTTGTGGTTTTAATTCGAGGCTTTTCGATGGGACCTTAGTCCTCTCTGCTTTTGGTTTTAATTTCGAGTCTCCATGTCCTGCTACAGATGCTACGTAACAAAAAAAGGAGTCTTTTAGTAAGTTAGAATTGCGAAACCAAACATCTAACATTGATGAATATAAATCGCTCACCAAGATTTCGGGACGGCGGATCCAAACCGCAATGCAAGCTTAAACCGGCAAATCGTATGAAGGAAGGAAGAAAAATGTAGGAACTTTGAGGCGTAAAATGGATTTATATAGGCACAATTAGAAATAAGTTAAGCGTGAATAATTGATTGCTTGAATTAACACGCTTTGGCGTCTCTGGTCTTCCTTGCCGGACATGACATGTATATGGTATATATGGAGAATATTGCATTTCATGCAATAAATTCTCCTGACATTTATTCCATTCATTGCATTCAAAAAAAAAAAAAAAGAATTTCAAATTTTATATAGGCTAAATTAAAAATAATTTTAAAGGCAAAATTATCAAGGCTAAAAAAATGACTTGTTGAGTTGGGGAATTGTTTTAGGTCGTATAGGAAAATTTCCTATCTTCTGTGATTGATTTATAGTGTTCGAGACTTTGTTGACACAAATCTGAGAGACAAAATTTTGGAGAAAACACTTTGGAGACAAAATGCTTGGAGAAAAAGCAGTTTGATTTCATTCAAAATATTTTTATGTCTGAAAAAACTGTTTGAAGAAAGCTATTTTGAAGAAAAAGTTTGTGAAGAAAACTATTTGATTTCATTCAAAATTGATATGTACAGATGCCAAGAATGGCTTTACAAAATGCCCGAAGGCTTTACAAAATGCAGAAGGCTTTACAAGATGCACCGGATGCATCATTGATCTTCCACGCTCTGGAACAAAGAAGAAAGAAAGGTGTTAGAAAAGAAAGAAAGGTGAAAAAAAAAAAAATAAAACAGGACATGCAAACTGGCTCATCTCTCTACCATTCTAAAAAACTGGTCGTAATTCTCGACCTTCCTCCTCATCCTCTTCCTCCCCTCCTCCTCCTCTTCCCTCCTCCTCCTCTTCTTGGGAGATTTCATTCTTCTGTTTTTTGGTCAAGCCAACCACGGGCGGAAGCGGTTTCATGCTCTTGGGAGGACATCTCCTCCTCTTCCTCCAACTCCTCCTCTTCCTCCTCTTCCTCCTCTTCAGAATCGAGGAGGAATCGAGGAGCTCAACTCCCTCCTCTTCAAAATCAGCATCATCCTCTAATCGGAATCGAGGAGAATTGGGCAAGGGAAATCGATGGCCGGGGAAGAGGGGGTTTTTCAACCCGACGTCTCTTTGACGAGACCTGGTTCTTCATGAAGGGCCGAAAGGAACGCTTCATGGGCGAAAAAAAAAAAAATTGGGACAGAATGGTCTTGAGAGCGTGAACCGGTATATAGGGTTAATTAGCTCTTAGCGTGAATAATTAATTGCCTCAAATAACACGCCAGCGCGTACGAAATTCCCGCCAGCTATATTATCTAGGGTATATTATTATGGATAATAAATTCTCACGTCTATTAGTTATATGTCTTTTCGTAATCATATATCCAAATTTTCGATAATTAAAATTTGGATATATTTATATAAATGTCATTTCCTTGTTGTTGCCATGAAAATTCTTGTTTTAAATGATTTCGTTTACGCCCATTGTTATTATTATATTAAACCTATTTCCAAGGAATTTCTTGCTTTTAAAAAAATTTGATTTACCTCTACATATTCCATAAATGTACATACTTTTTTTATCTTATGGTGTAATAATTTTTTCTTACTCATTGACTAAAAAGGGTGCAATTTGCCTAGGTCAATGGTGCCCCTCCAACTCAAGATGGTGAAAAGAGCAATATCAATGAAAAACCAACTCCTAGCAAGAATGTTGAAGAAAAACAATTAGTCCTCTATAGTAGGGTGCAATGGAGGAACAAGAAGGTGAGAATCATGCACAAGTGCAACAAGGAAATAGTAGGCCAAGGAGTCATTGTGCTAGCGAGATCCCAGTCAAGTCTGTTAATGATGAAAGGCTAGGGGAAGACAATATTGGTATTGCAATTTGATGTTGGAAGACAACCGAAAGGTAAAGGTTTGGGTGACAAGGAATGTTTTGGTTGTGTCAAGCAATTGGAGGTTCCTTGTATCATGGCATGGCCTATAAGTAGTGTTCAATTTGTGGAGGATTATATTTTTCCAGAGCCCGAGGTTGTTGGGGACAATGATTGTCTTGATATTGATCCATTGGCGCTTGGAACTCTAAACCTAGGCAAAAGGGAAGAAGGTTGCGGACATTATCCCAGCAAAAAGAGCCAAGTTGATTAGTGACACCAAACGTGAGACAATGGTGAAGGTTAGGGGGCTCGATTGTTGTTGAGTGATTGTATGCAATTCTTCACAATAGAACAATTGGTGGAAGCAAGAGCCACTTTTCAAGAGTACACCATTGATGAGAGGAGGACCTACATGTACACAATCTTGAGCATGCACTTCAAGATGAAAGAAACCCAAAGGAAAAAGATACCCTTTGCTAGGCAAATGGATATGTGCAAAAGCATGGCATGAGTATCCATGCAATTCCAACTTCTTCATGGCATAATTGGCAAAAAAAAAAAAGTAGAGGGGGAACAGGGATTGCTTTACATGGAAATAATGGTTTGTTGAGACCAACAGCTAGGACCCCAGGCGCCGGGGAGATATTTGAAAAATATATTGATTTCAATGCGAGTCTATGCCACAAAAAAGCGAAGGGATGAAAAGGGAAGAGCAGTTGTTGAGAAAAGGTTGCCATCACATTGTACTCAAAAAGAGTATTTTGGAAGAAGTGAATTCCCTACTTGAGAATTGGGAATTCTTCCAATATCCCAACCTAGCTTTAGTAGGTTATGGAAGAAGCATTTCAATCATGTCACCATAGCAACTTCAAACAACTTTGCAAAGTGCAATTTATGTGCTAAGTTGAAGGAGACTCTTGATAAGACTGCAACCTAGTCAAAGGGCTAGGATAAGGGGGAGCATATGAAGGACCATATATGAGTGACCAACTATCATGTAGATCATGTTATTGGATGTGGAGGACTTTATCCGCATTGGAACCCAATAACTATTTATGTATTATACATGACAAGATGGACCAGCAAAAGACTTGTCTTCCACAATTCAAGTACATACCAAAGTCATGTGGAAGATCATACCCTTTACTGAGATCTCAATGATCGGGCAATCTTGCATGGGCGTAATCAAACCTACTATGGCCATTTTAGTTTGGGTTGTGGATGATCCGTGATTTTCATATTGGGAGTATCATGGGGTGTTTGAGAAACTATGAAAATGGATACAATGGTCACCTCCGGGACCCATGCCCTAGCCGGGCACTACATAGAGCATTGTTAGATGGAAACCCTAACAATATTGAAAAGTTCAGCAAGGCAAGGTTTAGGAAGCATGGGTCTAATGAACATGTTGGAGCTTCAACTTCACGTGCTTAAACCTCAAGATCTACCCAAAAAAGGTTTCTCTTGCAACTTGATAATTAGTGCTGGCCAAAATAAGAACAGTGGATGTTTTCTTTCCTATCCTACTTTAATTTTGTGGGGATATTTGAAAGAGTTAATTTAGGGTTTTTATGCCGGGCATACCCATGAGGATGTGGATGCATTATTTGGCAAATATAGTTGTATATCTTGACAAAGACAAAGGACTAACTTTCCTAGGCTAATGGAAATCTTGCATGAATGCACTACTCCAAACCCTATAGCTTCTCTCATAGAAGAAGTGCCAGATTGGAAGAGCTTTGTGGATGGTTATACATTGGATCTTGAAGGTCATTCCAGGCCTCTGTAGTTCACTTTTTGGGTGAGAGATGGGATTCCAATCTTCCAATGGAAGATGAGACCTTCAGAGGATGAGTGGAGAGGAGGGGAGGAAATATGGCGTAGAGATGAGAATGGCAAGCCTATGATACCTCTAGGTCAACCAAAAGCTTTAAAACCCTTTTGAAGAAGTGAAGCAATTGGGATTGACTAAGGAAGGAATCCAAGACTATATAAAGCATTGGCAAACCAATCCGTGATGACACCAACCGTGCCTTGGTGGCTTCATGGAAGAAGGTGATTAACATTGGGGAGATAGACACATCCTCGGATGAATTGAAAGAAGGGTGGTTGCCTAAAACTAGGTGGAAGACCTTAGCGAGGCCGAGGATTTTGATGACTTTGTAAGTAGCATTCGCAAGCAATATGCTCCTCCTCCTTCCGACAAACACTATGTTGGTCCTAAGAACAATAGGCCAAAGTTTCTAGGCATGGATGCTTATGAACCTTCCATCGACTTGGAATGCCACCAATTTGTGGTAGTAAAGCCGGTTAGATTTAGATACATATCCAAAGGTGGTTGGGGTTCACTATCTACGATATTTGCAAAGAAGAAGGTAATATTAACTTCAACCATGTGCGGGTGGAATGGTGGTGTCCAGTGCATCCAGTTGACCAACGACGGATAAAGAAAGGTACTTTCATTGTTGGACAAAGAAATGGAGGAGAACTGAGTGATCCTGATCTTTGGCTAGACTATGAAAGTGTTTTGTACTCATGGACTCCAAAACACTATTCCATTTAGAAATGCGAGAATTACAATACCTCGGGATGTCGGGAAGAAGGCTATGATATCATTGGGGGTGCTTGAAGAAAGTTGAATAACTATGTAAATTTTTGTTATCACGTTTTTATGATATGGTGCTATATTGTGAAATATTGACTATTTTGTAAATAACATGATATTACGTTTTCATAATTTTGAGGTGAAATGTGTGAATTTGAATATGCTACTAAAAACATGCAATATGAAATTTGTCCCAAAATTAAGACATAAACCCAATTTAATTGAATGATGGTTATTGGACATATGGTCTGAAAAGAGCATTGTCATAATAAACATACAATTTTTACAAGATCCTGCTTCAGCCATCTTCACCATCTTCTCTTGTTTCACGTGATCGTAGTCTTACATAAGGCGGACCGGTGGTCTTATATAAGGTGATCGTGTGGGATGAACATGGTCTTATTTCCGTGGTCTTATATGAGGTGATCGTGGGATGACCGTGGTTACATTGTAGCCACATCTTTTGTCATTACATTATGTGGGTTTATGGTTTTTTTCAACTATTACCTTACCATGAGCCATCAATGAAGCGTAATATTCTCGGCATTATCTTATATAGGAACCGGTGTGGGATGACCGTGTTACGTTGTGGATCAATATCAATATTAGCCAAGTCTTTTTTTTGTCTTTGTGGGTTTATGGTGAGCTAAATATTCTCGGCATTGCACTATTAACATTTTGCCCAAAAAAAAGATGACATGGCATTTCCTATAGTCTCTATTGGATATATGGTCTGAAAAGAGCATTGCCATAATAAGTATGCACTAATTACAAGATTATGGTCTCAAACTCATGCATTTATAAAGAGGTATCACATACTACCGTCATGTTGCAGCGTTAGAGGCCCGGCTTCAAGAGAACTACTGAAATGGCTATGCACCTTATGCCTTCACTTCCAGTCTGAAATAAAAGGGTTGATTCAAACAAAGCCCTCACAGCTGTACCCTCGCTCAAAAGTGTGTTGAACGCAGATACACATAAAAAGTCTTCGGTCTCTTTTCCATCAGGATAGAAATATATAGCCCACTCATGGCCCCTCAACTGTGAATATCTCGCTAATTTTTCCCGGAATAGCCATGGATTTTAAAGTGCGGGAGTGGGATCCCAAATCATTTCATGTTGCTACCATTAACACACTAAAACCGTTGGGCTAAAATGACAAAGACAGAACCGCGGAAACAAAAAAAAACAAATAAGGAAGGAAAGATTTGAACCTCTAGGCTACAATGGATTGAATCTCTAGGCTACAATGGCCTCACCGTAAAACCCAATCGTCCCATCTTTGCCATCGCTCCTCAAACATGCAAATAAGTTTTTATTGACGTTTACTATTTGATAAAAAAATAATGACTATATCATATAAGATTTTTAGAGTTTATTCTCATGACCAGCAAGATCGAAGGTCTATCCGGAGGAGTCATGTTGGCAGATTTGATTCTGAGTAGTTGCTTGAGATCTATTTCAGCCTTGAAATGAACATCTTCCACAATCTTGACCCTCAAAGCGTAATATACATGAGTTTGCCGATTTTAGTCAAAGCTCTGTCTTGTAGCATGTTTTACATCATAGCTCTGTCTTGTAGCAAGTTCCGTTCGGCATAATTTTGCTTCTTGCTCCATTCGAGAGCTCGGGAGCCTATGTTCAATGAAAATGATCTTGATCCAGCGGGGCCTGTGACAAAGTTCTAGAAACTAGGTTTTTGTAATGGGGATTCATCCTAAGCATTGCGTCTAGGTTGGAAGGCTCAATGACAACTTTTTATTGATTTGCCTCCCCATCAATTGCCCCTGTAGTGCTTTCGTGCTCTTGAATTACTAGAAAAAAAAAAAAATTCCAGTTCGACAACTTTTTATTGATTTGCCTCCCCATCAATTGCCCCCGTGGTGCTACGTGCTCTTGAATTACTAGAAAAAAAAAAAATTTCTCGGGGAACCGTAGCTTTCTCTTGGACGTTTTTGAACATTATATGGCAATGAATGCTAGCTTTCTCTTACATTTCGAACATTATCTTGCAATGAGCGGCTTTTGTGCATTTTGAGCGTATCCATAAATCATATCAAAGAACAGCAGTGAAGAACCCCTCAAAGATTATAGCTTATTTTGTTTCAAACACTTTTGGTATAGAGGGTAACCCTTTGTTCTTGAAAACAACTTGTTTAAAAAGAGAAAACTAGGTCGATTTTCTATCTTTCATCAAAGAATAGAAAGAAATGAAAATGGCATACCGGATGCATGGCCACGCTAACTAAAACTTATAATCTTCCTCACTTTTTGTTGTTAGCTTGGTGTCAAAAGGTATAGAGGGTGGGAAGCCAAAGAACAATTGAAAATGGTGGGCATGCTATAAATGAGACTTTGCCATTTTGCCAAAAAAAGCATCGAATTTTTAGCAAAAGAACAATCGACCCGTGGGAAAAACATTTGGAGCATTTCTTTGATTTATACATATCATCCTTGCTTGGAAGCCATGCTAATTTTCTCCGTATCGTTCCAATTTTATCGATGTCGGAAGAACATGGAATTTTGAAATTGAGCTTTTTTATGCCTTGTGAATGCCCATTTATTCTTGTGGGAGATATGTTATGGCTAGTGCACAGTAAGTCTCTCTCTGTGTTTTAGGGTTTTTTCATTTAGGATGCGATGGATCTCTTCTTTCTTTTTCCTCACGATTAGCTCGTAAACCTGGTCTGAACGGGTTCCAAACGCATTTGGGGATTCTTGTCTTTGGAGCACCTTATTATTGTGTTCACGCTTCAAAGAGAGACCCTTGCTAAATTGTACAAAACTTTTACACATTCGCAATTTTCTGGATGCAAAGAGCTTGTCTCATGTCTTAAGGTTCTCTGAAACATCACTCCATTGCGGCAAGGCACAACTTCGCCATCTTCGCCATCTTCTCCTACTTCATCGTGACCGTGGTCTTATATAAGGTGACCGTGTTACGTTGTAGCCACGTCTTTTGTCATTACATTATGTGGGTTAATGTTTTTGTTTGTTTTTTAAACGTTGCCTTATCTGTGAGCCATCGATGGACGGCATATTCCTGGCTTTGTTTGACCGTGTTACGTTGTCCATGCTTATGACTTCCCACTTAGCATTTGGCACTGGCAACGGCTCCAAGGCTCCTGGGATTTGGAGTTGCTCCGCCTTTGTTTGCTGGCATATCCGGCACTCCACGGATGTACCTTTGCTATCTCCTTCTTCATGGGACCGGTAAGTAGTCTTCTAATCTTGAAGTACGTCTTCATAAACCCTGCATGCCCTGCTATGGGACTATTGTGTGTATCATGGAGGATTAGCTTCCTTACTCTTGAAGATTCGGTACACACAATTTGTTTTTATGGTATAGCAAGTTACCCTCTTTCTTATAGTGCCTGAACATCTCCCTTTCCTTATCGGTCCTGGCCTTCTTACAAAGACTTCCCCAAACTTCTTTAAAGCCGGGATCCATTGGCAAGGCTTCTTGCGATCTTCTTGCCATACTCACTTGTGAGCCTTGATATGGCATTACAATGTGTGTCTCGTCAAAGCGCATGCAGTAACGTTGAGCTTGCCTCGCTTATAAATTATCTCAAGTCATATTCTCGCGAGAAATTCCATCCACCTCCTTTGCCTCAAGTTGAGGAGTGGTTTGTAAAATGTATTGGGCTTTGATGATCCGTGATCTAGCTGGAACCTTCTTCCCAACAGATAGTGCCTCCAAATTTTAAAGCTCTTACTATAGCCGTAAGCTTCGTGATCATGTGTGTTGGGATAATGCCGCTTTCTGCCTCATTCGGGAAAGTCATAGGCCACTACCCTTCCTCCCATAAGGATCTTTTGTTGCTATGTATCCCGCTGGCGTTGGCCGCCACAAGCTTATCTTTACCTGGATCACGCAAGACTAGGACTGGCCGTTGTCAAAGCTTTCAGGTCTACGTATGGGCCTTCTTTTTTGCCAACGACTTGCCCAATCTTTTATCTTTTCCCACTTTGGTGAGGTCCGTTAGGCGCCATTTGCTCTTTTAGCAAAGTTCTTGAAGCGAACTTCCTATAATATCCCTGCTAGGCCAAGGGAAGCTTCTCACTTCATGGTGTTCTTCGGGTGGCGGCCAATCAATCCTTTCTCGGGATCTTAGCGGTGGTCCGTGGAGATGCCTTCACTGCGGATCCACATGCCCTAAGTACTCGGCTCTTTCACCTTTCATGCCGCGGCGGCACTTGATAGCCGCCAAAAGAGTTGATACCTTCTTAGCTTTTCAAGCATCTTTCTTAAGTCTTTGGACATGCTCCTCTAGGGGCTTCTTTGTAAACTAGAATGTCATCAAAAGGCGACTATGATGAAAGAGTCCAGAATTCACGGAATGTGTCATTCATTAGCCTCATGAAAGTTTCTTGAGCATTCGACAATAGAACGACATCACCGTGAACTCGTAATATCTTGTCCCCGGCGGACTTATGGATGTCTTCTTCTTTGATTCTTATCTGGTGATACCGATCTCGTAGGTCTATCTTGGAAAAGACTTTTGCTCCACGCAAAAATCGATCCATTAGATCATCGGATCTAGGCAAAGCATACTTGTTTTTTTGATGGTGTGCTTGTTCAATTGATGATAGTCAATGCACATCCTAAGGCTTCCATCCTTCTTCTTCATAAAAAGGATAGGCGGCTCTCCCAAAAGGAGACACTAGGTCTTATGAACCCTAGGTCTAGCAAATTTTGCGATTTGCTTTTTCAATTCCATCAACTCTTGGGTGTAGGGGAGCCTTGCTTGTTCATTTAGTCCCGGCTCAAGTGCTATTTCACACTTTCGACTCCTCTGGCCAGGGGTGGAAGTCGCTTAATCTCATGGGGAAACAAGTCACGGAATTCTTCACCAACTTTGCTTTATAGGCTTTGAGGACTTGCTCCAATGTTTTGGCCTCTTTCTCTTCTTTCTGCCTCTTGGTCGTCAACCTCAAGTTTAAGGAGATAGGCCACTTGCTCCTTCCTTATGCATTTACGTGAACCTTCTCACTAGAAGACATGCATTGCATGATTGGGGTGACTTCTTTACACCATTATCTCAATGATTTTGGCCTTTCCGGCATTGTTAAGGGTGCCTTCCGCTTCCCACAATCAATGACGGCCTCCTGCTGGTCCAAGATACTTTCAATGCCTATTATCAAATCATATTTTGCCGTCTGTTCATCACTTCAGCTCGATTGCTACATTGATTCACGGCAAGAGTCGTTGAAGTTGATCCTCTTCATTGTGTGTGTCGGGATCGCTTCCACTAGCCAAGGCAATCGCCTAAAGGACTTCAAAGGCTTGACTTCAACATCATGCCATCCTTGGCCGAGAAGCAAAGTTATGGGTGCTCCTGTATCTATCAAGACTAGTGAAAGATTTTTTGGCGACTTTCGGGTTGTGAGATATATTGACTTCGGCGTTCTTAGCAAAAAATATGGCACTCACCCCTCGATATAGTGCGGTCGTCTGCGTCCTCATCGGCGTCAGGTGGGTGTCTCCCATCTCATCTCTCGCTAATCGCCGTTCATCACCAAGGGGCAGTTGTTTGTCCTATGCCCCTGGCTGGAAACACCTAAAAGCACGGTACCTTTTCTATGCACTCCTCGCTTCTTCTCTTTGGGAATGGATTCCAAAACTCCGCTTTCATTGCCTTGGAGGTGGGGAATCCCCTTGCTCTTTTGAAGGTCACACTTTTATCCCGCTTACCAAAGTTTGCATTCCAGCTTCTTATAGTTAGCTTTTTTATATTGAGGTTCCGCTAGGCTGGCGCGGGCTTGCCTCTTGGGCTATAGCCTCCTCGTGCCCTTTCCTTATCCCCGTATAATATCACGCTTTGTTGCATGTTCTTGGGGTCCCGTTCATGCCGAGGGCTTTTGATTCTACCTTCCGACACCATCCTAGGGTTTGTTGCTCTTACTAGCTTTGAATCTTCTCGCTCAATCCTTTAATATAACCCCATCACTAGCGTGCCTTTCACTCAACCTCGCACATAGAGCCTTAGTCTCATGAATTCTTCCGTACTTCAATCGATTTATTGCCCCTGCTACAACCTGTAAAACGTTGCATCATATGACACTTGTGTTCTCTTGGCACATAATGACACTTGAATGCCTTATAAACTTTTGAAACTGCAGAATCGTCCTCGCTAGTCCATGTGCTTTGGCGTGGCCCTTCCACCAAATCCCTTTTGCTCCTTGGGTTGGCTGTAGCTACCGCCTTTTGTCCTTGTCTTTCATGTGTAGGCACCGCCATACTCTCATTTCTGCCTAGCCATGCCTCTACCTCCATCCCGGACCTGTTATTTCGAGAATTGTTCCAACTTTCTTGCTTTCCATACGTTCTCGAAAGCCGAGTCAACCTTTTCCTCGATAGTCTATTGTGTCCCGTCCCTATCGCGGGTTTGGACCATCCCTGATCTGCCCCTCTCTTCCTCCTGCTCTTCCATCCGAATCAGGCCCGAACTAGAGCCCCGGGAGGACCCCTGTCTTAGTGGATCTCCTTCTCAAACTTCCTTTTAATGAGCTGTCGGGCGTTTGGGTTTCCGCGATTGCACATTCGGTCTTGTCCTCTCCATTGTCGCGCTCCGCCAAAGAATGCTCTTATCTCATGAATGTCCGCCTTAATCCGATAGCTCCTCTTCTTTAGTGTTGGTGCATCAAACTCTTGGTGCAATTTTTGGTCGGAACGCTTTCGGTGGAGGCGCCTTTGCTCACGCGGGGCCCTTGTTCCTCAATATTCCTAGGTGCCCACATTAGATTGAACTTGGCGGATTAGTTCCTTGTTTGGGTTGTTGAATCGGGTTTGTTTGATGATGCAATTGTAGGGGCAATTATGTGTCAAGAAAACATGACTAAGATCACTTGTTTATATTCATGGATATAATACTATTTATACATTCAAGATTTTTAATCGCGGGAAATGAAAACATTTCTAATTTATTCCTTGTTATCTCATTGAGCAACAAATCGCAGTTTTTCTCCAACATCTATGATATCGATTTCCATTCTCGCGATCCCTTCATAAAGACCGCCCATCTAGTTATTAAGAAAAATCCAAGTGCCTATCCTGCCTTTGTTTATGCATTTCTTGCATTTACCTAACCAAATAGTGGCAAAAGCATGAATAATTCATATGTGCAACTTTGGTTGGGATCCTAGCAATTGACTGGTTATGGAACTTATTTGACTAAGTGTTGCACAATCAAACATCCAAACTTCATCTTTTCCAATTTCCAAAATATACATCCAAAATAAAAGAAGCGCTTTTAGAAAAACGTTACACTAAATCGTACACCAAGTCGCGACCATTGCCTGATTTGAAGACTGCATTTCTCGGGAATCTTTTTTTTTTTTTTTTTTTTGAAAGGATGGAAACCAAATAATATTAATATAGATTAAATAGGAAGAGCGATACGGTGGTGCCCCAAACGGCGAGCACACCCACATCACATATACCTACCTGACTCATGGGATAAATCGCCAATGCTATCAACAATGAAGGGTCCTTTCGAACCCGCTGCCTTAAAACTGCTCCTTCAAGGAAGCGCCCGTGTAAGAGAGGATATAATTTGTACCTTAACTGCGGGATCAAATCCCGGCCGCGACCTCCTCATTCACGAAGACCTTCATGCGCCCGGACGCTTCTAAATAAAGAGCCACACTAACCGCTTTTACGCAAAATGGAAGGCCGGACTCATGGTCGGGACCACCCCGGGGGATACACCCCTCACGGAACCTCATTGACTCACGGGGTTAGGGTGTAGAAAGAGGCGCTGGACCCATTGCCATGCGGGTGAATGTCCGTATGAGAAACATGCAATGCTCAAGGGTCTCGCAGATAGGCACCACACATTGAACACACGGATAATTGATGGTCCCTGCACCCACGCATCTTCACCCTCGGGGGACCCGTTTTCTCGCCATAGTAGCACCGAGATCTTGGGGCTTAGATTGGGTTCCGCGACGCTTCCCCAATGCTTCCGGGCGTTCTCCGGCACTGAGACTCCAGCGGCCCCAGGGAGACAACTCATCCCGAGATAGCCAAAGCTCATAGCAAGACTTCCACCACGAAATTCAAAGGGGGTCCAACTTTTTGATGATAACAACTCCGCCATGGATTCATGGATTCGCAATGATGAAAGCATTAGCCACCCGTGGCCCAAATAAAGTCCCCGTTCCTGGAAATTCGGAATCTCTGTGGCGAGGAAGCTTGCGCCAGGTGCAAGCCTCCCATTAATATACCATCCCCATCGCTGTAACCTCACTTATGTGCCCATCTCGCTACTGATCTCGTGGATCGACCTGATGCTGCCAAGACTGAGGTGCAAAGACTGTGGTCGAAATGGATCCACCATGGTGATGCATCTAACCGAATACCATTAAAAGGGCTAATGGCAAATGTTTGCCACCGCCCTTTACTAAGAGCCCCTTCTTCAGTAGTGGAGAGGTATGCTTAACATACCCGGATATCTCGCGAATAACGCCATGGAAGTTTGTGCACGGACACGGCTTACTTCGAAACAATCGAGGAGAAAGCGATCAATGCAAAGCAGCACCATGCCCGAGGAATCGTTTATCCTCCGTGATCGCGAACACGCAATGATCGAACACGACCTTGCTATGGGCAGAGTAAATAAGAAACCGAAGTCCTCTCGCAGCTCTTTGGGGGTTTACGGTTTCCACCATGCCACCTTTGACAACCGCCTTCATTGCCACCCCATACAAAGTCACGAACCAGGAGTCAACCTGTTCGCTAGATAATGGATGCCATATAATATATATGGAGGATAAACGGATTTCGCATCGCGGATCTCTACCATGGAAAGCTTCCTTTCCGCATACCTTACCCTCGCATCGTCCTCCCAAATGCCGGTCACGAAATGTCGACATGCAGGGCGGGATCCCCAAAGCAGAGCATCTCGCCGCTACTGGCCCGCCATGAAATTGGGACCACGACCGGGCATAGGATTCATGGCCGGCCATAAGCCGAAAGCGGCCGCCGACCAATTCATAAGACAACCCTGTGCAAGGCGTGTATCGTCCAAGAACTCTTTCGTGTTTGCAGATTCCTTTCATCACCCACGTAAGAAAAGGAAAGAGTCATCAACGTCTTGACTTCCACCTGCTGGACCGATTCTGCCATCCTCAGCCCCTCCACAACACCCGCCCACTTGCTTGAGATCAAAACCTGCGAGAGGGCCCGCCCACAATGGTTAACAGGAAGGTTGCCAACTGGCATCCCCCGGCGAACTCCAAAATTCCACACTAAAGACCGGCGATGACTCACCATGACGCTGGGCCGGGCCGACGTCAAGAGCTTCAGCGTCCAATTTAAAGCTCCCCAATACCCCAAAGGTGAGCATCATCCTCTTCAAAAAGTCTCTTCACCGAACACTACCTGCGCAAACCACTTCAAGGCTGACTATCCGACGAATTTGTTCTCATGCGGCCCGTTGAATGCCTCCTAACGTCACGACATTATTGAGAAATTACGCCCATTCTGAATGAAATTTCGACCGCGATGGGGCAGTAGCTCTTTCAAGACCAATTTGCAATCTCAGTTTTAGAGAGGGCCTTCGCGATAACTTTGTATACAAACCGAAAAGAAGCTGCGGATCGGAATTTTTAATCCGGAGATGGCGAGGGCTTCACCTTTCGTGATCAAGGAGATGCAGCCAGTGCTGAGTCTATAATCCAACTTTGAAGCAGCATCTTGATAAGTCCGCAAAGACCGACTCTTAATTAACTTAATATTATCTCCCCGGAAGAACTCCACCGGAATGCCGCCCACCAGGCACTTATGATATTGCATGGGCAAGCCTCCTTCTGAGTTCTTCGTAAAATGGCTGCCGTATCATTCATCCTCACGACCTTTGCAAGAACCTTTGTCGGTTAATAACCTCCTCCATCACATTAGAGAAGGGATATTTCTTCTCTCAAAGAAGCGAGAGAAATGCCGAAAGTAGCCTGTTTAATATTGTTCGAATATCACCGGGGAATATCGACCCATCGAGGCAATGCCAAGGAGGGCATAGAGGCCGCGATACTTTTCTGACGCGTGTCATACAAGAACATTCGAATTGACCAGCCCTCCCTTCCTGTGACCAAGTGATTCCCTGCCTTCAATCGCTGTAGCGACCTCTTGGATTCGTCGCGCCGCCAATGTAGCTTAATATCTCCTTCTCCGCGACCCATCGATGGCAGGACCACGAGGGCTTCCACGTGATACCATGCCTCAACTCCTCCCGCTCTTGGCCCCCCTCGAACTTCCCATGACTTGGCAAAAAGCCTGACCTCAACCTCAACGAGGCCTTCACCATCCCAGGCATCCCAAAGCTATACTCTAGTTAAAGCGGAGCGGATCTGGCGAGCAACCCCAAGAGAAATCAGCATCCGCGATTGGGGTAGGCGATGTTCGACGAAGGAAGACCAGGCGTCGCGCCTCCGACCGCTTTTTCGAACCCCGGAAATTAGAAGGCTGAGGAAAATGATCGACCGGTGGACAAAATGTTCTTCCGCTTGGAGCGAGGCGCCGATCCGCTACTAGGTGTTAGTATAGCATACTGCCATCGAAGCATATGCCCCGACCGTCCGGTCCAGTTACAAGTGAATGGAGTCGCCTCGCCAACTCGCCAACCGGACTTTACCCATTCCCCCTCAAAGCCACGTACCCTCCCGCCTTTCTGCCACACCTATCACGAGTAGTCTTACCCGCCGACGAAGCCACACCTATCCTCGAGTATGCAATCTTGTGCTCGTGGATCTAATAACGCCTCACGCTAAAGATTGTAAGTATGACATCTCACAAATCCCCCCACCTTGTGGACCCTCCTCCTCGCCACTTTGATAATGACCCACTTCCAACGACGCCCAAGGTGAACGCCACCCCGCGACATGCATCTTCCACTAAACGCCCGTCCCAATCTTTAGAAGCCCAGGGAGGCAAAACTATGACAATATTGTGGTTCTAACATGTCCGCTAGTCGCCCGAAGTGTCCCTCCTCTGGTGGACACTTTATGTTCCTTGGAAGGCACAAGGCGATGTCAGGTCCATCTTTATGGATAGCCACTTAATTTCGTTTCTAATCGGGCGACTAACGTGACACTCAATGTACCGTTCCACCCGATCTTCTTTGTCCATAGCGCTATTACCGAAGATTGATTCTTTTGCGACCGCTTTTTCCTACCGCTTCGCCTACGAAAACCCCTGATCTGAGTCATACGAACAAGAGCGCAGCTGGTTGTCCGCCAGAGAGATCGATCCGCCACATCGGGCTCCAAGAAAGCAGACTCACGCATTGTCAAGCTCCATCCTCCGGAAGAGGTCATTGGCGGTAATGTCGCACCGAAGTCCGACGACCGACCCGCCACCACCAGCCCTCGGGTCCACTTCGGCCGATCGTCACGGCTTCCGGGTCAGCCCGTTGTACCGTTGAATGTGGAGCAACTTCGGGCTACTTCATTTGTGGAGATATGGTTGGTCCGAAGCCGCCTTTGCTCCATTTGAAGGCCGGACGGCGATCGGTATTTCATGAGGTCGATGGCTCACTCAAAGATAAAGCCCAATACCGCCCGGTTCCTTATTCGAGATGGTTTACCAAGACCGAGTGGGCGGCCCTCGGCCGATCCCCGAAGAACTCGCCTTGCGTCTCCGCGGATGCCCCCGCACCGGGAACGTAGCTTTGTGCTCTGGAGTTAACCCGCTAAGACTCGAGGGCGTGGAAACATTCTCCGATTCGGGCGCCGTTCCAATAACGAGGGGAAACCGAAAGTATTAATCGCCCTTAACTCCTCACCGCAGAGGCAATGGACTATCCGTAATGCAAATCTTGGCTCCCAAACTATGGAATGAGCAATATGCCCTCCGAGCCTATTGGCTATCGCTATCATGAACCCCAGACATATCACGGGAAGATCCACCACGGAAAAACCCGACAAGGGATCTTCAAAGGCCCACGTAGATGGGGCACTCACAGGGGGTGTAATACCGATAAATCGGTAATTTCCCCACATGAGGTCAACCCCTCGCCAACCCCTTCCACCACCGCATGCGATGGAACATGAGGAGGAAGAAATTATTCCCGTGAACTTCAAGGACCGGAACGGCGAGATACCGGTAAACTAAAAGTGAGCACCGCAGCCACCCGGTAGAGCTCTCCTTGTGTCCAACACTCGTGATAGTACACCAATACCGCGAGACGAAAACCAAATTGGAGATGGATTTAAGGTCTTTGGCGGTGGTCTACCTCGGACGACATATTAGCGAGGGGACCCGGCGAGTCAACCTGCAACTCTCTTCGGTTATCTTCGATTCAAAAAGGCGGGGCCTCCTCCATTCGGCGGTGTGTGATCGCCACCGGTTTGCGAATCCACTCCGAACCATGGGTCGTGAAAAGCTCGCCGACCGCGTGTCGCCCGCTCGCTGCGCCGCGGCTAATTCTCGACTACCGGCCTGCTAACCTCCTCGGCTTCCAAAACCCCGGTCATGTGCTCACTGGGTTTATCCGATGTTGCAAAGCACCGCTACAACCCTCGCCAATCCAAGAATTGCTCATAGGTTCCACACCGCAAAGGTCCTCTCAGAGTCGAAGGCATGTGCTTTGACTCCGAAACTGGAAGTTGTTGCTTCCAATGGGGTATGCCATTCTAACCCATAATCCGGCTTCCGCCGTTACATGCCATCCGGACTCGAAATTACAGACGCAAATGACCGGGCAGACAGATTATTCACCGAGGTTGCTTTGTTACCCAACCACTTTCAAAAACCTTGCCCTCGGCCCTAGTCTAACATAACAGTCCGGGCCACCTAATGGGTCAATATACATATTTATGTATGTATATATTATTCATGGCATGTATACAAAGATGAGACCGTGGTTTTGTCCTTTGGAGAAAGTATTGTTGCAGCATGAAGGCAGGGAGCAATTCTGGGCAGTTTTAGAACCCGATTTTTGAAGCATCATATCTCGGGTGACCGAGATCCTTTTCAGGTGATTTTTCTTTTTGATCATTAGTTAGCTTTCCGGAATAGATCTGATCAGGTCGAAACTCATCCGTATGAGAACGTTATGACAGAAATTGTGATGCTGGGTCAGAATTGACTGTACCGCGTATGTCTTCTCAGCTTTGATTCTTGGAGTTAGGTTACCATCTTTTGAGGCTACACCGTAAGGGGTCCAGATCTATCCGCTAAGAAATTATCAGTGGGTTTTGCTTTTGATCAATTGAGGGTGCCATGAGTCGCCATGATTAGTCTCCACATGATTTTTGCATGCAAATATGATAGATTGGCGAATTGCTGGAGACCTCATAAGGCTAGAGAAGATAATCAACCATTGCAAACATCCCAGAATATTGATTTTAAGGCAAATGGTTGAATAGTACATGAAGAGCACCCATTCGGGAGATGGAAACTCTTTAAAAAAGTGCGGCACTAGATTAAAAACGTCGGGTTCGAAGCCTTAAATGTGTTCATGTTTTGTCATTTTGGGTTTGTGCTTATTTTGTTGGTCTTGTATTTGTCGCTTTTTTCAATTTTTATTTTGCATGTCCTAGTATGAAGCTTTTAAGTCCCTATAGATGGAATGGGTTTATTTGAGCTTAGCAGCCAGAGGAGATCTGAGCATGAAGAGTCAGAAAGCAATACCCATAATAGTAAGAATATGCATTGTTTGATAATTGGTCTAACTATGGTGTTACCCTAAGGTTTGGGATAAAGGTCTTTCTTAGCTCATGGAGATGGGGCACAATGTTTCAGAAGCAGTTCACACGATGTCGCCTCAACGCACTTCTGCAAGATCAAGGATTCACATCAAGTTCCTCGTGATGTGGATCTTGGAAATAGGAATAAGCTTGGCCATTCCGAATTTATGATTATTGAGATTTGGAGTATCAGTCCACATTAGTGCCATGGAGAGCCATGTAGTTTAAAGCTTCAATGTGACTATAGCATGAAACACGCTTAGTCCGAAAGCGAATTGTAAGTTTTCGTTGTTGCATTGTATTTTATCAAGAGCATCATAGTTAATGGATTCAAAAGTATAAAACGCTATGGAACGTTGTATTCCTACGAGAAGAGAAGATGGTTTCAAGATAAGTTTTGCATTATAGAAGATGTTAGTATCTTTTCCTATCGCAAGAACGCATGGCTAGTTATTGGAGCTACATCAAGGACAGCTAGGCTTATGGCTTCCCTCGAATGCTGTTGACTGCATCAATATCTCTCATCACCACCTAGCTACTCTAACTCTTGGATGCGGCTAGGCGACAACATCAGCAACAATATAATCTAGGCAATTACGGATAGTAAACATCCTAATGAACTTCGCCATGTTCTGGTCTTCGCATTGTCCATCGTTGTCTTGGTATTTGATGTCTATTGAAACCCGCCCGGACTTCAGGGTCGGCGGGCCTAGGTTGCTCCGCATGCTCATGTTCATCTCTGCGGATTCCTGCGGGTATTCTTGTGCTCGCGGATAACCGGCGCGGTTCTCCGGGCCGGATTGGCTACGCTACCAACTCTTTGTGAACCTATGGTGAAGAGGGGTCCCTCCAAATGACGCGGGTCGGGAAGGGTATGCGATAACAGGTTTACCCCACCAACTGCCTCTAAATGTGAGCTGGCCGGCATCAAGCAATTGTGGCCCTCGCATGTAGGCTGGCCGAAGCTTCCCCATTGTCCCGGAGCTATGTGTCATGATGGTTTGATATTTTGACTATGTTGTTTTGGTTTCAATGTTCCCGCTGGTATTTCCTTTGGATTTATGTTGTCATTGGTGATAGCGCTATGTACCACGTGAGGGATTTTCCACCGTTTGTGCTTTATCCAAGATTTCCTGCAGTATTCCCATGCTGGCAGCCGATCCCCACTTAGTCACGAGGGACTAACCCCGCTGAATGCAAGTGGAAGCAGCGCGTTATAGATATGGAGCTTTAGTAAGCATGGTCGCTTAGAAGATTCTCGAAAGCAAAATCACGTATTTCTATTGTATTGTGTAGTGAATTCACATTGTAAATTTTGGATGGATATTGAGTTTATAGAATTTGTCTAGCTATTGTTCTGAAAGTTCAATTGTCGCGGGAAGACCAATTTCACCATACTAACCGCTTGCCAAGCACAAACCTAGTAAGAGAGTTTTCAAGAAGTTTTGACAAGATCCCCGAAGCCGCCGAGGGTCAACTCCCAGCAGCTCGCCACAATTGTATCAGAGCAAAGTTGGATCTTTGATGTTGACATTATGTGATCCGTGGATTTCGTGTAGAGATTTGGGGCGCTATCCCCTCAAGAGGAGTAGTAGTATTTAGAGGCTTTGTGGTTACTAAGGAAGTATTCAAGAGAGAAGTCTCCATATAAAGCAACAGAACACCCTCGGCGATGCTTGAGGTATGAATTAGTGAATAAGTTGGCATTGCATATCGATTTTATAAGTTGCCGGAGAAACTGTTTTCACCAAATCAACGATCAACGGCGAGGACATGGGTTAGAAGGGAGATCAGAATACCCCCGCCACCAATGGGTCATCAATACGTTATGTACATATTTATGTATGTATATATACATATTCATGGCATGTATACATGAGACCAGGGTTTTGTCTCTTTGGAGTAAAGTATTGCCGCGCATATGAAGGGCAAAGGGAGCAATTTCGCAGTTTTAGGAACCCGATTTACATCATATCTCGCGTAATTCGGTGATCCTTTTCGTGCGATTTTTCTTTTGCTGGAAAAGATCATTAAGTTAGCTTTCCGAATAGATCTGATCAGGCCGAAACTCTCATCCGTATGGAGAACGTTATGACAGAAATGGGGATGCTGGGTCAGAATTGGATCAAGATTCATGTATGTTCTTCTCCGCAGCTTTATCTTGAGTTAGAAGACTATCTTGAAAGCAAATCAATTGCAGGTCCGTAGATCTATCCGCGAAGAAATTATTATCAGGTGGGGTTTTGCTTTCTTTGATCAATTTTGAGGTGTGCTATGAGCTGCCATGATTAGGTCCGCATTACGATTTTTGCATGCAAATATGATAGATTATGAATTCGTTGGAGACTCATAAGGCTAGAGAAGATAATCAACGATCCCCAGAAGGCTGATTTTTATGGCAAGAATGGCTGAATAGTACATTGAAGAGCACCGACCAGCACATGGAAACTTCTAAAAAGCGCGGCACTAGGATTAAACTGGTCGGCCTGAGCTCAAATGCGTTCATATGTTTTTGTCATTTTGGTTTTGTGCTTTATTTTGTTGGTCTCTTTGTATTTGTCAGCCTCTTTCAATTTATTTTGCATGTCCGGCATGAAGCCAAGTCCCTCATAGATGGAATGGGGCTGCATTTCTGAGCTTAGCGCCAGAGGAGGATCTGGAGCATGAAGAGCCGAAAGCGTATCAATCATAATAGTAAGAATACGCATTGTTTGATAATTGTCACGTTCATGTAAAATTCCTCGCGCTCGGGGATAAAGTATCTTTCTAGCTCATGGAGATGGGGCTAATGCCGAAGTATTCCAGCAATGCATGTAGAGCTTCAAATCCACTGGCATCAAGGGATTTCAGCAGATCAAGTTCGCATGTGGATCTTGAATAGAATAGTTTTACCATCCGACCTTAAAGGATTGCCAGATTGAGATCGGGTCCACATTAGTACAAGGAGAGCCATGTGAAGCTTGGGGCTCTCAATCGTGACTATAGCATGAAACACGCTTAGTCCGAAAAGTAATCGCAAAGCTTCGTTGTTGCATTGTATTTTATCAAGAGCATCATAGCCACGATTCAAAGTATAAACTATGGAACGCTGTATCTCTCATGGCAGCATACTCGCCATTAAGTTTTGCATTACAGAAGATGTTGGCATCTTTCCTTGATCAAAGTGAATCTACATAGCTGTATTGGTTTGCACCGCTTACGCTGAAGCTTATGGCTCTCGACGGTTGGATCAAGGACGCCATCTCTCATCACCTAGCTACTCAACTTGGATTGAAGTTGTATAGGACAACATCGCCAAGAACAATATAATCTAGCCATGATAGTTCCATCCCAATGAACTCTGCCACGGCCCTGGCCCTGCACATCCATCGGGTTGTCTCGGTACGATGTCTATTGAAACCTCCGGTCTGACTTCTGTGTTCTGCGGACTCCAGGTTGCTCCTAAGATGCCCATGTTCATCCGCGGATTCCTGCGGTATTCTTGTGCTTCCTCGCGGATTAATCGGCGCTAATTCTCCCCGGGCCGGATTGCTACGCCACCAACTCTTGTGAACTCCATGGTATAGTGTCCTCCAAATGCATCGCATCGAAGGTGCATACGCAGGTTTAATTCCCACCAACTCGCCTAATCCGGCCTCGAAATGTGAGCTCTACCTTGGCATTTCCCAATTGTGGCCCCGTGATGAGCTGGCCGAGCTCCCATTGTCCTCCGGAGCCATGTGTCATGATGGTTTGATATTTTGACTATGTTGTTTCATTTCCTAATGTCTCGCTTTTTGCATTTCCTTGGATTATGTTGTCATTGTGATAGCTGCTTTTGTACCTAATGAGAGGATTTTCCTGGCCCCAGGTTGTGCTTTATCCAAGATTTCCGTGAGTATTCCTCCCATGCATGCAAGGCAGCCTGTGGATCCCCACTCTAGTCACGCAGGACTAACCCTGAATGCATGTGCGCGGGAAGCGAAAAGCGTGCTACATATGGAGCTGGGGATATGGTCGCTAGCTAGGAAAGCATTCGAAAGCAAAAACTCACGCGATTTTATTGTATTGTAGGAATTCATTATCAGACTTCTGATGGATATTGGAGTTTATAGAATTTGGTCTATGTAAAGAATGAAAGTTCAATTGTCAAGGAAGATTCAATTCTTCACCATACTCAACGCTTTTGCCACTAATAAAAACCTAAGTAGGCGAGCGTAAGTTTTGACAAGATCCCGAAGCTGCTGAGGGTCAACTCGGGCAAAGCTCGCTACGTACCGCTACCCCCGCTCGCTCATCCCCATGTTTCTACAACCCCGTTTCACCGGGCCACTCAATTGGGAACCCGATGGAGCGGTTTTGCCAGCCCCCGCTTTAAAGCCTTCGCCGAGAACTAAGTGAGGCTAAATTGCCGAAGCGACGCCACCAGTCAGCCAGTTGTATCCGCCTACAAGCATCCGGATTTCATCCCTTAACTCGCCGCCTAATTGAAGCACCGCCAGACATTCCCATCGGCCGTTCTATTTAGATCCAGTTGATTGGAAATCACTTTGAAGCAAAATTTCATGACCTTGTTCAAAAGCACCTCACCCCTGATTGAAGACCTTAGGACGATTCACCGGGTTTCCTATTCCCTTTGAATTAAATCTTTATTCCACAATTTATTCCCACCTGGTTAAAACCCGCGAGTCGTAACTTCGCGACTCCTCAAGGCCAAACCGCCTCTAAGGAATTCTGAAGTTTGGCGTACTTCAAAGAAGCCGACCTCGCCGCCTCGAGGTCGCCAGATGACTCCACATCCGCCTTCCCATCAAGAGAATTCCGCTGAGCCATGCCATTTTCCGCCGGATTGAAGACCCAAACAGTCGAGATTCCCTCGGCTGGGTCAGCCTTTTGCAAGCTTCGATCCGCTTTAGACACCGGTTACTTTGCCTTCCCCGCCATACTCCACAAGATATAGCGCCTACCAAATTCGGCCAAAGACGTCAGCCTCGAAGTTCCGCCGCCTAGGTCTGCCACCGCCATCCTCCGTCCCTCTCGACTCGAAGTGTTCTCTACAGAACATAACAACATCATGAGTGTCTTCTTAATGGTTTAGAATTTTAACATCTCATGAGTGCTCTTTTAGAACGTAGCGACCAGCACCTACTCGCGCTTCACCTACATAATAAACATGCCCAATAAGTTGGTTAAGTGTAAACAAGAATAACTAATATTCATTAGGCTGGTACATTGGAATGTACCTTTTCCAGGAACCAAAATAGTTCCAATGGATAGGAACTCTATATATTTTGCACCGCCAAGAAAGAAGAAAGTTCTTGCACCTTTGAATTGACGTACATCCGCTGCATCACATAACATTGTTGGCTAGTAGATCAAGATGCTTCTGGCAATGTTAAAATAAAACAAAGTGTCATGCCTCTATCATCTCGAATATAAAATGTGTCTCTTTGATAATATGTCTTTCGCTATAAATCAATTTCGCCCTGTACCATAACCTCTTCCGGAGGCAGCATATTCTAGTGTTATGTGCACCAATATGGGTGTACGTGGTCATTTCTCCACAAACTTTCTTTGAATTTCTTGCTGCATCTTGAAATGTGTAGTTTCAACAAAGTCAATAACCCATACACTATGGTGTCTCTGGGAAAAGTGCTGCTGCACTTAAACTGTAGCCCCGCCACCTAGCCTCATAGTTATGGGGATGAACTCTTTTCAAAACTTTCTTTGGCATTTGTTAAAACACCGCTGTTGAAGTTGACTTGTAACAAAGTTTCACAATAGGTTTTGGTGTCACTAATGATTCATAAACATGCAAATGAAAAATAGATAAGCAATTAACATTTCAAAACAAAAAATAGGCATAAAAAGACTGTAAATGGCAATCGTGATTTAGGTTTCAAAAGCCTTCCATTCAATCATGTGCCTTAAAGCCCCGCTTAGTTCTTTTACACACGGGTAAATGTTTTGATGGGCCACACCTCTGACATGACAATATGGCATATATACGGCCTATTAGTCCTTGTGGTCATGCCACCATCTCTAGTAGAGATATCTTTTAGTAACAAACCAATGACCTTCGAAATATGTCGCTTTTTGTAAAGATTTATATGTCATATGCAAGAACTAGGTGAGACATGTTGGTCCATTTTTATACTACATACAACACATATACAAGTGCATTCTTTTTAAGCTTACCATGGAAATTTTTTACCATGCATCTAACATTTATCTTGTTCGCTTGTCTAACCAAGTCTAGTCTCATGTGGTAAATGGACAACAACATGTTTCCATGTGCTTCAAATTTCCCTCTAACAAATGGAGGTTTCAATGACAAATATATATGGAAAGTGGATGAATGAGATCTCGAATTTTTGGATTATCCCTTCTAAACCATATTTCATAGAATGATACCATGCAAAAAGAAAAATGCAATCAATACCTTTATAAGCAATAACAAAGCAACTAGCATCCAAAATCAAATTACACACCTCGCTTCTTCAAAAATGTAGAGGATAAGTGGCTTTTACCTAGGGCTATCCAAATCTTTATCACATGCTTCTTGCATGGTGAAACTCATTCATGAATTGTCAGAAAACCGTAACTACCGCTTGGTTCCTTCCTACCAAGCTTATCAAACCTACTTTTCCTTTGAACATTGACCCGGTCCATCTCCAATTAGTCGCTACTCTCCTACTGCATCCGCAGCTACATACCTTCTATTTAAGTTCAAACATTTGAAGTTCCTGCCAGCTTTGTCCCACTATCAACAAAGAAACACTATGGCAGAGTTCCTTGTTCTAAGCATATCTCGCGGATCCGGCTGCTTATGTTTTGGCTTCAAGGAATTCCTCAAATTATCTACTATCCGAAATATTGTTGCTACTTCCTTTAATTTTAAACTTCCCACTCGTACTGCCTTTTAGCAACCCCTCAAGCACCTTTTCCTATCTTTTCTGAAGTTCCAATGAAATATCTCATTAGCATAGTTAGCAATCTTCCTAGACAATTGTTGTTTTCTTTTTAGTCAATCCATTATGGTTCATCATTTCCTCGACGATGGTTTTTGATAATTTGATATTCTCGATTCTCGTGATCGCCTTCCCTAGCCCCTCTTCGCGGTTCTCTTTGCCGCTTTTAAGTGCATCGATATTCCTATAGATCACAAGAAATCTTTCTTTGCAAGAAGTATGCTGGATGATATAAAGTTACACCGCTTTTTTAGAATATTATACCGAAAAGCATGACATTCAAGAAAAAGCCAATACTAATTGCTTTGCACCTCGGCCGATGTTGGACTTGAAGCTCACATTCCATGATGGCAAAGCAAAAATAAAAAGAAAATCATGAAGTCTATTCTTCTTCAATATGAAATTCAAGCAAACAATAGAAAAGAACTCCATTCAAGATGCAAGAACGGATTGAGTGTTTATATTTTCTTTTGAAGCACCTACATTATATGCATAATCGCACCAAAATAATGAAGATCATCTTCTACCCAATAAAGTCATAAGGTTCATATTTTTTGAATCATTTCGGGATCCACTTTCTATGAACCTCAAAAGCATCTAAAAGTGAGAATAAAGCAAGCATTATTAAAAATAGTAGAAGAAATTTAGAATTGGGCATGCAAACCTCGCGATGCCATGGAGATGAATGTTTCCTTCATACTCTCTAACAATTTCTTCCTCGAGATCAGCGATCTAGGACGTTGAAAATTAATTGTTTCTCGCTATGCGAGAGCATAACCCTAAACCGCCAGATTGTTCTTGAAGATAGTGCAACCGGATAGTAGATCGTTAGGATCAAAGCTAGAACCAAGCTTTGAAATGGAAGAAACAAAAGCCTTCCCAATCCATCCGAAGTTTGAAAACATCTGAAAAAGAATCGAAGCAATTCAAACAAGAAAATGGAAACTAAGCCCAATTCCAAATTCAAAAAAGGAATCAACCACCAAAGATAATCGGATTGATGACATGTTAAATCGACCGCGACCTCAAAGAAGAAATTGATGATCAAACCGTTCGGAAGCCCTGATCCATGGCGGGTTGAAAATTCCCAAGGTGAGGGAAATTGAAGGGCATGGCGAAGGCTGTAGAAGGGTAATCAGCACCGGATCAACACCCCCCGTGGTCGCGACATCATGTGATGATCGTTCAATTGTACACCTCGCATAAAAACACCACCTTAAAATGACATGACATTCTATTGTTCTATTGGACATATGGTCCAAAAAGAGCATTGTCATAATAAACATACAATTTTACAAGATCCTCGCCGCCATCTTCGCCATCTTCTCTTTTTTTGCGGATCGAAGGGTCTTACATAAGGTGACCCGGTCTTATATAAGGTGATCGTGGGATGAACATGGTCTTATTCGCGGGTCTTATATGAGGTGATCGGTGGGATGATCGTGTTACATTGTAGCCGCCATCTTTGTCATCATTATTATTATGTGGGTTTATGGTTTTTTCAACGCTACTTCCACCGCTGCAGCCATCATGGAAATGTAATATTCCCCGCATTATCTTATATAGAACCGGTGTGGGATGACCGCAGTTACGCCAGGATCAATATCAATATTAGCCAAGTCTTTGCCTTTGTGGTTTATGGTGAACTAAATATTCTCGCATTGTACTATTAACATTTTGCCCAAAAGATGATATGGCATTTCCTATGGTATTCTATTGATATATGGTCCGAAAAGAGCATTGCCATAATAATAAGTATGCACCAATTACAAGATTATGGTCTCAAACTCATGCATTTATAAAGAGGTAATCACATACTACCGCCATGTTAAAAGATTAGAGGCCCTAGCCAAGAGAACCACCGGAAATGGCTATGCACCCATGCCTCACTTCCCAAACCAAATAAAAGGGTTGATTCAAACAAAGCCCTCACATCTGCACTCTTCGCCAAAAGTGTGTTGAACGATACACATAAAAGTCTTCGGCCTCTTTTTCCATCGATAGAAATATATAGCCCACTCATGGCCCCTCAACCGTGGAATATCTCGCTAATTTTTTTCCTAATAGCCATGGATTTTAAAGTGGGGAGGGGATCCCAAATCATCAAGCTGTTACCATTAACACACTAAAACCGCTAGTAATAGAAATGACAAGACAGACACGGAAACAAAAAACAAATAAGGAAGGAAAGATTTGAAGCTCTAGGCTACAATGGATTCGAACTCTAGGCTACAATGGCCTCACCGTAAAAACCCAATCGTCCATCTTTGCCAATACGCCCTCAAACATGCAAATAAGTTTTATTGGACGCTACATTTGATAAAAATAATGACTATATCATATAAGATTTTAGAGTTTATTCTCATGACCAAAGAAGATCAGGTCTAATCCTGAGAGCCGCTGGAGCAGTGCATTTGGAGAAGTGGGGCTGTTTTGAGATCTATTTCAGCTTTGGAACAACATCTTCCACAATCTTGACCCCTCAAAAGCGTAATATTATACATGAGTTTGGCGCTTAGTCAAAGCTCATTCTGCCTTGTAGCATGTTTCTGTCCATAGCCTGCCTTGTAGCAAGTTCCGCCTAAGATAATTTTGCTTCTTGTCTTATCCGGGAGAGCTCTGTTACTGTGTTCACAATGAAAATGATCTTGATCCGAGGCCTCGTGACAAAAAGTTCTAGAAACTAGGTTTTTGTAATGGGATTCATCCTAAGCATTCGCTTTTAGGTTGGAAGGCTAAATGACAACTTTTTTATTGATTTGCCTCCCCCATCAATTGCCCCCTGCGGGTGCTACGCGGGTTTGAATTACTAGAAAAAAAAAAAATTCCTTCCACAACTTTTTATTGATTTGCCTCCCCATCAATTGCCCCCTGGGTGCTAATGCCTTTGAATTACTAGAAAAAAAAATTCGTGAACCGTATTTCTTTGGACGCTTTCGTAACATTATATGGCAATGAATGCCAGCTTTTACATTTTATCAACATTATAATCGCAGAATGAACGCCTTGTGCATTTTGAACGATCCATAAATCATGTCGGGCAGAATAAATGTGAAGAACCCCCAAAGATTATAGCTTTATTTTGTTTCAGCACTTTGCATATAGAGGGTAACCCTTTTGTTACGAAAACAACTTGTTTAAAAGAGAAAACTTTAGGCTTTTCCGCCATCTTCATCGTTAAAAGAAAAGAAATGAAAAATGGCATACTTTGATGCATACACGCTTAACTAATAACCATAATCTTCCTCAATTTTTTGCTGTTAGCTTGCGTCAAAAGGTATAGAGGGTGGAAGCCAAAAGAACAATAAAATGGTGGCATGCTATAAATGAGACTCGGCTATTTTAGCCAAAAGCATCGAATTTTAGCAAAAGAACAATCGAAGCCATGGAAAAACATTTGGAGCATTTCTTGATTTATAATGGTCATCCTTTGGCGTGGTAGTTACGCTAATTTTCTCCCCAGATCGCTCCAATTTTTATCCAATGTCCGGCGAACAACGTAAATTTTGAAATTGAGCTTTTTATGCCTCAGGAATGCCCATTTATTCTTGTGGGAGATATGTTATGGTTAGCGCACGAAGTTTTCTCTCTGCGGTTTTAGGTTTTTTTCATTTAGGATGGCGTAATCTCTTTCTTTCTTTCCTCACGATACTGGCGAAACACGCGACGAACCGGGTTCCAACGCGATTTGATTCTTGCCCTTGGAGCACCTTTATTATTGTGTTCACGCCCAAAGAGAGACCCTCACAAATTGTACAAAACTTTACACATTCGTGAATTTTCTGATGTTAGCTTGTCTCATGTCTTGCTGTTCTCTCAAACATCAATCTACGCAAGAAGTAATGCCTTCGCCATCTTCGCCATCTTCTCCTACTTCAATCGCGGACAAGCTTATCTTCTATTGTATATCCAAAACTTAAGATAAATGGGTTATATGTATAAGCGCAAGCGCTTATGGCAAATGTCAATCATTGGTCATACATCTGTTTTATGGTGTTGGACAATATGAATTTCCTTTCATATATAGTATCATCGTCTAGCATTTGTATACCCCTTCAAGAGTGCACTTTATATTTGTCAAAGCATATTGTCTATTAGTTGGACACATTTACTTGGCATTAAAATGCAATCTCTCTATTCTATATAAGTCAAAACCCTTCTATTCTATTCATGTTATATAAGTTATCATATTATTTGATTCATTTTTGTGCATTTGTTTGGATTATTATTTTCGTTTACAAGGATTAAAGAGTTGTGAATGGCACAAATGCTTCTTTGTTTATTAAAACTATCACAATAAGAAGTGCAACACAAAGCATAATTTAATCATGGAGAATGAATATTATTTGAATATTATAGAATGTATTGAATATTATGGAAAATGTTAGGCGTGAATTTGAGGTTTCATCCTGAGTTAAACCATTGAGATCTTGATTGAGATAAATTCTAAGCATGATTGGGGTCAAGTGTAGATTAGCTTGAACCCAGTTGGGAGTACATTTAATAAAAACATTGATCCTGTAGAACATAATAAGCCTATAGTTCCCAGCTCTACGGTCCTCTACAATCGCTCCACAATTACAAATGAACAAACCTTGTGAAGCTTGCAACATTTGTAGCTTGGGTGTAAATGTAAGGTGGAGGGTAGGCTACATGAATAAATATTGGACGTAAAAATAAGGTTAAGGGTAGGGTAAATTGTGCTTAGACTTGGTGTAAACTTATGGAATCAGGTACTTCGCTTCGATAATACAGGACTGTATACATAAGGGTTTCTATGGAGGGCAAGCTGTATACATAGAGGTTTCTCCTGACCTGATGCACGCACATGGCCCCAATAAGAATAGAACTACATTGTCCACTGCCCCTAGATCTTCAGAATGGTTTTTTCTATGGCCAGAAGTTGTAGAAAATTTCTAGCTTCAATAGATCAATTATTAGTGTATTCATCGATGTGGACTTTTGTTTAGATAGGTTTATGGAACTGATTCAATTGCTAGCTAATGACTGATTATCTCATCTGTCTATTTGCTCCCGATATTTGGGCAAACATGAAGGAGCATTTCGTAAGTGTCTGCTTGTGTTTAGTGTGTTTGGATGCAAGTCGTATATTTGCTTTCCTTACTATGAACCCATTGCTACAAGCATTTGCTATTGAAGAAAAACGAAAGAGATAGCAAAGATTCTTGAAGACTAGGAGATCCTTCATTTCTAACTTCTGAACAAAAATTATGGAATCTTATGGAATATATAGTTAGTTTTTCTTTTTCTTTTTTGATGGACGTCAAACTTTATTGAAACTCCAAGCCAAAAGCCAGATACAAATGCACAGGCGGAATATATAGTTGATCTTATTGAACAGATTGTCAATGGCTTATAGCTTTTTTAATATGCTTATTGCAAATCAAGACATGATGCTTAAGGTATGTGGATTTTCATGCAATGACATTTCTAAAGATACTAGTACTATCACTTTTGGAATGGCATTCGATTATTTGGTGAATGTTTTCTAACCATTTAATATTAAACTTATCACATTGAATTTAAATTAGGTAATTGAGGAGTTCAAAAGACAGGAAATGTTGAATGCCAGCCCAGGCGGATAAGAATATTCTCCAGGTGCGCTTTTCTAGCGGTGCCATTTTGTACTTTGACTTGATGTTCTTGCAATAAAGCTTGTGCATAGGTCTCCAGTTAATTCGAGAAATTTAAATATTTACTTGACCATTTGATATTAAATTTATCCTCTTGCATTTTAAATTAGGCAATTGAGGCGTTCAAAAGGTTAAATATCATAAAATAAGAACATCGTCTATGTGCCATTAGTAAAATAACATTCTAGGATTCGATGTTCTTGCAAATGAACTCCACACAGGTAAATTTCTTATTTGAGGTTAATGAGGCTTGTTTTTCTTTGGTTGGATGCCTTTGATTAGATATACAAAATGATGCGATTCAGAATATCATGTATTGAAATAGTACAGATTTGATTTGGAAGCATTGTGATGACCAGCATTTTCTGTTGTGACCAGCATTTTCTGTTGTGTGCTATATAGTCGCATTGTTTAAGTCAATAGTGCCAATATCCCATCTAGAACTGCTTAGGACAAGCATCGGCAGAACGTGCAGTTGTGAAATCTGAGAACTTCTGGGTATGAGAATCAATCCGTATGCTTAATACCATTTAGAAGGCTTGATATTACACAAAGAAGGTCCAACATGAAACAACAAAACACGCAGGGGAATACTATCTATATCAAACTGAATACCTGAAGTATCTATATCAAACTGAATGCCTGAAGTGCTATTTGTGCATCACCTTCCTTGCTACTTATGCCCATAATTCACCCAGTTTAACCTGTTACGTGAATACCATTGACTATTGTTTGGAGTGGCTAGCTCTGCGTCTCTTATCAGATAAAGATTTCTATGTTATATTTGCTTCCTATCTTTCTGATGAATACCTTTTGCATGGATGCATATGTGAGGGTTTTTTACAGCAGGAAAATCTATGCATTCCTGCAATTTGAGAATGATGTCACTCTAATGCTGAACCTTTGGTCTTAACGTGCTTCGTGCATATGCAAAGTGTGGACACCTGAGGATAAATTGTAGCATCAGGATGAGACCAGTCAAACTCTACTTCATTTATATTTTAGATGCATGTCTTAGGTTATCTTCAAATATGGCAAATGAGCCCATTCTGACAGCCCAGCCCTCTTTCCTTCACAATTTGCTTGAGCTCCTTCCTCCATGTTTTCTTTAGCTTTATCATTTTCTGACCCAACTGTAGCTAGATGTTTGAGACAAAAATGAGCTTAACATGAATTTGTTGTCTATCTACCTTTCCGGAGCAAGATACTTTTACACAAGATGCTTTGTGTGTATGCAAGTGGGAATGTGAGTCGACTTTGCAACCTGATGGTAAAGGTGAAATCCCTTAGGAACAAAGGCTGACATCTCTATGTGAACTTCCAAACGACTCTTTTTATGATGGTAATCTACAATGCATGGACTTGATTTAGCTTCCTGCATTTTGATCATCTTCGTTCACTTCTAAAAAGCCTTGGCTGGGTTAAGGCATTGGAGCCTTCAAATATTCCTAGATCTTGGAAGGCTCGTTTTCTTTAGCTCTTTTTTATGTTGGCTTGCCTTGAAAGGCTGGAGCAAAAGATGTCTGACTTTAAGGTTGATTTAAGTTACAAGCATAATATTATGACTACAATTGCGTCAGCATCCACGGAATGCTTGTCCCTCTTTCTGAAAGCTTTTTTTTGTAAACAAGTAATGGTTGGCTTCCTGCGGCGAACAGGATGTAATGGCTCAACAGGATGTAACAGGATGGAATAACAAAATGCTGTTCATATCAGACATACCTTGAATATCAGGTGCAAAATGTTGTTATGTTATTAAATCATTTACGGAGCAAAATGCCTGTTTTGTAGATGTTAATTGGGGGCAATCTAGATGTTCGAAAGTGATGCATTTAGGTCCGTAATTGCATATACAAGTAATGTGCTTCCTGGACGACCATCTCTTAGTCCTTACGATGCTTTCCCCCTCAACAAGGAATGGAGATTGAGATGAAATAATCTGCAAAGTCATGTAACGTTCTAGGCACGGAATAACAATATCTTTGTTCATATCGGATATCTTGGTCGGCAATGATGTGCAGACAGACACCATCTTTTTCAACAAAATTTTTAGTGTCAGAACCAGTGGTTCTGCCAGCATCACAATCACATATCAGACTCAAAATATCAGACTCAAAGGGACACTTAAATGTTGACTAATTTTCAAAAGGTCTTTGTTATAAAACTAGATCTCATACTTGCAGCGCAACAAATTGTTAATGGAAGTTATTGATGACAGCTGATATTAAAATAGATCTAACAAAACGAACAACCACAATCTCATGCAAACTGTTCTCAAGCACATTAACCATGTTCTTAAAGTGCACAAACAACATTTTTCAACAAGGCAAGGCAATATGCTGGAAAGAAAGCAGTCAACAACATCAACAACAAACTTCTGTTCAATGCTCTGGCCAACAGCATGTATTTATCAGTTAACTTGATTTTCAAGAACGCTACTTGGATTCATTTACTCAAATAACGCATCTCTGTATGATAAAGGCGCTGCACTGTGGTGTTTGTAAACACCATAATGCAATTTCTTAGCCAATCCTGGCTTATTTCTCAATGCAAGAGTTGCAGATTTAACATGACTCATATGTCTTTCTCTTCAATCTTGATAATGACTCGTTAATTGAAAATCAAAATCTTTTTAGCAGTGTCAAATTGATCAAGCCATCCATTTAATACTTCTAACTGACATGGCAAGGATCCTCCATAAATCTAAGAAACCATTTTTGAGTCTTTATGCAATTGCTAGTCCAAAACCCTTGGTCCGCGACTAACGTTAAAGGAGCATATGGCTGGTTGGTTGCACAGCTAGCACACAAGCAGTAACAGAAGTAGTTAAAGGAGCATTATGGCTGGTTGGTTGCACAGCTAGCACACAAGCAGTAACAGAAGTACTTACTGCTCGCCACTAGTAATGAGGCACTAACAGCTAGAGCACAAGCACTAATAGCTCAATTATTGCTGTAGCTACTAAAGAATGTAAAACTGTTGACAACATTGTGATAAATATTACAAATGGCCAGTCTTGATAACAATACAAGGGTGAGTATTTACAAAAGGCACATTCGCGCCGGATTATTTACAAGTATTTTCAAATGGCGACTATCCAAGGTAATAAATGTACAAGTGCGTTATGACCAATGACCATGCAACTTCAATAAGCGTATACAAGTGGCTTAATGTGTATGCGAGAATCCAAGTTATGATTGGCATCCGGATCTTTTTATTGCGGCGCCGATTGGCATCCGGATCCTTTTATTGCGGTGCCGAGCTTGAGATGGCCTCGGTTGCCCCGATGGTCCGGTCCCTGTCGCGGTGCCTCTGATGTAATACCTTAGTTGGTTTACTTTTTTATTCTCAAAATAGTCGAAGCGGGTGTCACTCTTGAAACACCGAGGGCGGTCATACTTGGGCATGATCGTCTTCGCCTTTTCATCCTTGGAGCTCTTTGTCACTTGTTGCTCCCTGTTGATGCCATTGGTTTCGATACATACTGCCATGCTTGTCATAGCTTGTTGACTTCTAATTGCAAATGATGCATTGACCATGGACTTTTTCGACAATGCCCTCCCGCCAATAAGCCATCAAATTCACCCCGACCGGATGCAACTTTGTTGTGGTGGTGTTTCTGCAAGTATTCCCACGTCCATCAAACATATGATTGTCTTTGTTTAGCAATTGCGCTTTTGTGCCAACATGGCATCAAACTCATCCCATCAACATGCTACTTCTTGTGTTGCTTCTTCCTCATCCCTATCTTACTTTTTTGTGCCAACACGCCATCAAACTCATCCCAGAACATGTCTCATCATCACCCCTGCTTGCCTGTCCATCAAACATATGATTGTCTTTGTTTAGCAAATCTGCCTGTGCCAACATGGCATCAAACTCATTCCAGCAACATGCTACTGCTTGTGTTGCTTTTTTGTCATCCCTATCTTCTGTTTGTGCCAACACGCCATCAAACTCATCCCAAAGAACATGTCTCATCATCATCCCCCTTTGCTTCCTTTCGCTTCTTATTGTTGACCGAGACATTAATCAAGTCAAGCATGTCTTCATGATCATTTTCTTGTGATGAGGCTCCTGATTGCTCTAGTCTTGTTGGCAAGTCTTCATCAAACAATTCCTCAAGGACTGGCAAGTCTATCTTTGACAACAAGCCATCTACTTCGTCAGTGACATTGACCACGTCAAGCATGTCCCTATGTTCCTCTAAACCTACCTCACATAGCGTAGGCAAGTCTTCATCAAACAATTCTTGAAGGCTTGGTAACTCAATGTTTGCCAACAACGCATTTACTTCATTGATATCCCCGTCTTTTTCTTTTTGATTCTTGACGTTGACAAAGTCAATCATATCTCCATGTTCCTCTAGTCTTGGTAAGTCTTCATCAAACAATTCCTCAAGGGTTTGAGAGCCTACAACATTTTGCCCTTTTTTTTGCTTCAAGTCATCTTCTTGTGATGGAGAATTGAAATTTTCTTGGGCCAACAAGTCATGCAACATGGCAACTTCTTCCTCAAAAAACAACATACCTTTCTGTTGCTCCAAATAGCTGAATTCCTCCATCATCTTCACTTTTGTGGGCTTCGCCATATTCTTCAACTTATTGAGAAGCTCAACCTTAGCCCTATTCTTTTGCTCCAAATAGCTGAATTCCTCTATCTTCTCTATCTGTTCAAGCTTCTTTTTTGTGTTCTTCATTTTTCTAGACTTTTTAACACCTTCACCCTTTGCCGTCTTGCACTTCTTAAGAGCTTCACCCTGCTTTGCCATCTTCATTTCCGTGTTCTTCATTTTGGCTGACCGTGTTCTTATATAGGCTAACCGAGTGGAATTATATAGGCTGACCGAGTGGAATGACCGTGTAGGATGACCGTGGCTTGACCGCGTGAGATGACCGTGTCGTGTGCGATGACCGTGTAGATTTTTTTTTTGCAACCATATCTTCTAATAATATCTTCTAATAACCATATCTTCTAATAATATCACGGAGTTCATTGGGTGAACGGAATATTCTTGGCATTGCTCCATAACCATATCTTCTGATAATATCACGATAATATCACGCAGTTCACTGGCTGAAGAGAGCTCGGGACTATTTCAGCCTTGGAAATGAACATCTCCCACAATCTTGGCTCCCAAATCGGAATATACATGAGTTTGCAGTTTAGTCAAAGCTCTCTGTCCTGTAGCCAGTTTCTGTCATAGCTTTTTGTCTTGTAGCAAGTTCCCTCGTCATGATTTTGTTTCTTGATCCATTCAAAAGCTCAATTTGCCTATTTTCAATGAAAATGATCTTGATCTGGAGGCCTGTGACAAAGATCTAGAAACTAGGTTTTTTCGTAATGGGGATTCATCCTAAGCATTCGTTTTAGTTGGAAGGCTCAATGACACAATTTTATGAGACTTTGTGAGACACACTACAATAAGAATACAGACCTCCAGTTCTGACAACTTTTTTGTTGATTTGCCTACGGTGCTACGTGCTCTTAAATTAGTAGAAAAAATAATTTCCTCAGGAACTGTAGCTTTCTCTTGGATGTTTTCAGAACATTATACGGCAATGAATGATAGCTTTCTCTTGGACATTTTCAGAACATTATACTGCAATGAACGCTCGCGCATTTTGAACGTACCCATAAATCATGACAGTAACAACAGTAAGAACCCTCAGCATTATAGCTTTATTTGGTTTTAGCACTTTGGTATAGAGGGCAACCCTTTGTTGCAAAAACAACTTGTTTAAAAGAGAAAAAACTAGGTCAGTTTTCTATCCTCCATCAAAGAATAGAAAGAAATGAAAATGGCATACGGATGCATGGCCACGCTGACTACAACTTCTAATCTTCCTCACTTTTTGTTGTTAGCTTGGTGTCAAAAGGTATAAAGGGTGGGAAAGAACAATCGGAGCTGTGGGAAAAAAAATTTGGACCATTTCTTGATTTATACGTGTCATCCTTGCGCAGGAGCGATGCTAATTTTCTCCGTATTGTTCCAATTTTATCGGATGTCCATAAGAACATTAGAAATTTTGAAATTGAGCTTTTTATATGCCTTGTGAATGCCCATTTATTCCTGTGCGAGATATGTTATGGCTAGTGCAGAGTAAGTCTCTCTGTGTTTTAGGGTTTTTTTTCATTTAGGGTGCGATGGATCTCTTCTTTCTTTTTCCTCACGATTAGCTCAGAAACACAGTACGAACTGGGTTCCAACGCATTTGGGGATTCTTGTCTTTGGAACACCTTATTATTGTGCTGACGCTTCAAAAAGAGACCCTTGCTATATTGTACAAAGCTTTTATGCATCTGCAATTTTCTAGATGCAAAGAGCTTGTCTCTTGTCTTAAGGTTCTCTGAAACATCACTCCATTGTGGCAAGGCACAGCTTCGATATCTTCGCCATCTTCTCCTGCTTCACCGTGACCGTGGTCTTATATAAGGTGACCGTGTGGGATGAGCGTTGTTACGTTGTAGCCACGTCTTTTGTCATTACATTATGTGGGTTAATGTTTTTTTTTTTTTTTTTTTTAAACGTTGCCTTATCTGTGAGCCATCGATGAACGGCATCTTCCTGGCTTTGTTTGACCGTGTTACGTTGTGGATCATATCAATATTAGCCAAGTCTTTTGTCACTACATTATGTGGGTTTATGGTGAACGGAATATTTCTGGCATAATATGACATTTCGTATCGCCAAAAAAATGACATGGCATGAAATTTCCTAAGGTCTCCTTCTGAGATGAAAAATGAAGTACCCAAAGAAATGACATGACATTTCCGGTGATCGTGGACCGTGGTCTTATATAAGGTGACCGTAGTCTTATATAAGGTGACCGTGTGGGATGACCATGGTCTTATTTTTGTGGTCTTATATAAGGTGACCATGTGGGATGACTATGTTATGTTTTTTTTTTTTGAAGGATGAAACTAAGTAATATTAATATAGAGTAGTAATGAAGGGAAGAGCGATACCAGGGTACCCCTGCCAAAACATGAGCGAGCACCCACACATCACATATACCTACCTACGACTCATGGGATAAATCTGCCAATGCTATCAACAATGAAAAGGGTCCTTTCCCACCTGTTGACTCTGAAGCGAGGTGTGAAAGAGGCGCTGGACCCATTGCCATGCCGGCTGAATGTCCGCGCAGAGAAACATGCAATGCTCTAGGGTCTCGTGATAGGCACCACATATTGGACACTGTCGCGATCCGCGGATTGATCACGTGCACCCGTGTTCACCCTCGGGGACCGGTGCACTATCTCGCCATAGTAGCACCCGGATCACGGGGGGTAGATTGGGTTCCACACCCACCTCCAAATCTTGCCCGGTCATCTCGGCACTGGAGACTCCAGCCCGTCGAGGGAGGCAACTCATGAATAGCCAAAAGCTCATAGCAAGACTTCACGAAATTCAAGGGGTCAACTTTTGGATGACAACTCTATACCATACGGCGCTGCGGGGATTCATTGATAGAGCATTAGCCACCGTGCCCAAATAAGCGATCCGTTCTGGCCGAACTTGTGGCGGAAAAAGCGCCGGGGTGCAAGCTGCCCATCAATATACCAATCCCCACCGCGAGAACCCCACGATGCCCATCTGGCGCTGGACCGGGGATCGACAGATCGCGCCCAAGACTGAGGTGCGGCACCGGGGGCCGAAGCGGGATTCACCATGGCGATCGCGCCTAATCAATACTACCGGCGGCGTCAATGGCAAACGCGGGCGGACCTGCTCCTAGGGCGCAAAAGAGCCCCTTCGAGAAGGGAGAGGCGTTAACATATGGCCTGATATCTGCAAATAACGCCCATGGAAGCCGCGCAGGCACGGACGGCTTACGGAAAACAATCGAGTGAGAAAGCGACTGATGAAGCAAGACCATGCCCGGGGAATCAAGCGCATTCTCTAGGATCGCGAACACGAACTTGGACAACAAAACCTTGCCATGGAGCGAGAGGTCCAAGAAACCGAGTCCCCCCGCAGCTTTGGGGCGCACACATTTCCGCTAAGCCACCTTGACAACCGCCCCTTCCTCATTGCCACCCCATACAAAGTTACGAACCATAGAGGAAATTTCTCGAACCTTGCTCTCTGGCGCCAGGATAATGGATGCCATATAAATATGCGTGGAGCACAAAACGGACTTCGCCACCGTGACCCTACCAGCCATGGAAAGCTTCCCCCCTTTCCACCAGTTAAGGTGCCGACGCAGCCCCACCAGAATGTCCTCCCAAATGCCTGCCGCCGAAATGTCGATGCCGAACGGGATCCCCAAAAGCTTAGAGCATGTGCCCTGCGGCTGCGTCCGCCAAGGAAATTGGGACACGACCACAGGCATGGGATCTGCCGCCGGCCATAACGCCGAGCACTTCGACCAATTCATAAGACAACCCGAGGCAAGAGAGAATGCGTCCAGCAACTCTTTCGTGTTTAACAGATTCCTTTCATCAGCCTGTAAGAAAAGGAAAGAGTCATCAGCGTACTGACTCCCAATCTGCTGTGACCCATCTGCCATCCTCAACCCCTCCACAACACCTGCCTCCACAGCCGAGATCAAGAACTGCGAGAGGGCCTCTGCCACAATGGTAAATAGGAAGGGCGCCAACGGGCATCCCTGGCGAACTCCACGTCCCACACTAAAGACCGGCGATGACTCACCACGACATAGGACAGTGGCCCTGGCCGACGTCAAGAGCTTTAGCGTCACTTCTGTAAGCTCTCCCCACACTCAAAGGCGAGCATCATCCTCTTCAAAAAGTCCCACCGAACACTATCATAGGCCTTCGCAAAATCCAGCTTCAAGTACACTATCCGCTGACCTGTTCTACGTGCCCAGTGAATGCCCTCGAATGCCGCCGCAACATTATTGAGAATATGCCTGCCCGGAATGAAGCCAGACTGCATGGGGCAAATAGCCTCTTTCAAGACCACTTGCAATCTAAGCGAGAGGGCCTTCGCGATAATCTTGTATACAGCCGAAAGAAGCGTGATCGGACGCCACTCCGAGATGGCAGAGGGCTCCTTCACCTTCAGTATCAAGGAGATGCAGCCAGTGTTGAGTCTATAATCCAACGCCTCAGCTTGAAGCAGATCTTGATAAGTCTGCAGCACTGACTCCCCCATGCAATCCCAATATTCCTGGAAGAACTCCACCGGAATGCCGTCCAGTCCAGGGCACTTATGAGGAGCCAGGGCGCGGCAAGCCTCCTCGAGCTCCTGCCTTGTAAATGGACGCTGTAATACCTGCCTTCTATCCGCCGGCACCTTACAAGACACCTTGCTGAGCACAACCTCCTCCATATGTTGTAGCCACATCTTTTGTCATTACATTATGTGGGTTTTTTTTTGTTTTTTTTTTCAACGTTACCTTACCTGCGAGCCATCGATGAACAAAATATTCCTGGCCGTGGTCTTATATAAGGTGACCGTGGTCTTATATAAGGTGACCGTAGTCTTATATAAGGTGACCGTGTGGGATGACCATGGTCTTATTTTTGTGGTCTTATATAAGGTGACCATGTGGGATGACCATGTTATGTTGTAGCCACATCTTTTGTCATTACATTATGTGGGTTTATGGTTTTTTTTTTTCAACGTTACCTTACCTGCGAGCCATCGATGAAAAGAATATTCTTGGTATTATTTTATATAGAAACTGGTGTGGGATGACCGTGTTACGTTGTGGATCAATATCAATATTAGCCAAGTCTTTTGTCTATGTGGGTTTATGGTGAACGAAATATTCCTGGCATTGTACTATTAACGTTTTGCCCAAAAAAATAACATGGCATTTCCTATGGTCTCTATTGGATATATGGTCTGAAAAGAGCATTGCCATAATAAATATACACTTTTTACAAGACCATGGTCCCAAACTCATGCATTTATACAAGATATATCACATACTACGGTTATGTTGCAGCGTTAGAGGCCCGGCTTCAAGAGAGCTACTGAAATGGCTACGCACGTTATGCCTTCCCTTCCCAGTCTGATCTAAAAGGGTTGATTCAAACAAAGCCCACATCTGTACCCTCACTCAAAAGTGTGTTGAACACAGATACACATAAAAAGTCTTCGGTCTCTTTTCCATCAAGATAGAAATATATAGCCCACTCATGGCCCCCCAACCGTGAATATCTCGCTAGCAATGTCTTTTTGCTTCTTGACGTTGACAAAGTCAAGCATATCTCCATGTTCCTCTAGTCTTGGCAAGTCTTCATCAAACAATTCCTCAAGGGTTTGAGAGCCTCCAACACTTTGCCAGTCGTAGATATCCCCTTTTCTTTGCTTCAAGTCATCTTCTTGTGATGGAGAAATGAAATTTTCTTGGGCCAACAAGTCATCCAACATGGCAACTTCTTCCTCAAAAAACAACATACCTTTCTGTTGCTCTAAATAGCTGAATTCCTCCATCATCTTCACTTTTGTGGACTTCGCCATATTCTTCAACTTATTGAGAAGCTCAACCTTAGCCCTATTCTTTTGCTCCAAATAGCTGAATTCCTCTATCATCTCTATCTTTCAAGCTTCTTTTTTGTGTTCTTCATTTTTCTAGACTTTTTAACACCTTCACCCTTTGCCGTCTTGCACTTCTTAAGAGCTTCACCCCGCTTTGCCATCTTCATTTCCGTGTTCTTCATTTTGGCTGACCGTGTTCTTATATAGGCTGACCGAGTGGAATGACCGTGTAGGATGACCCGGCTTGACGCATGAGATGACCGCGTCGTGTGCGATGACCGAGTGGGATTTTTTTGCAATGTTAACTTGAGGCATCTACGAACGGAATATTCTTGGCATTGCTCCATAACCATGATTTATTCTCTTCTGATAATATCACGCAATTCACTGGCTGAAGAGAGCTCGGGACCTATTTCAGCCTTGGAAATGAACATCTTCCACAATCTTGGCCCTCAAATCCGAATATACATGAGTTTGCAGTTTAGTCAAAGCTCTCTGTCTTGTAGCCAGTTTCTGTCATAGCTTTCTGTCTTGTAGCAAGTTCCGTCGTCATGATCTAGGACAATGACAATGATCTAGAAACTAGGTTTTTTCGTGGTGGGGATTCACCCTAAGCACTCATTTTAGTTGGAAAGCTCAATGACACAATTTTATGAGACTTTGTGAGATACACTACAATAAGGATATAAATCTCATGTTCTGACAACTTTTTTATTGATTTGCCTCCCCATCAATTGCCCCTATGGTGCTACGTGCTCTTAAATTACTAGAAAAAATAATTTCCTCAGAAACTGTAGCTTTCTCGTGGACGTTTTTGGAACATTATACGGCAATGAATGATAGCTTTCTCTTGGACATTTTCAGAACATTATACTGCAATGAACGCTTGCGCATTTTGAACGTATCCATAAATCATGTCATCATGTCAGTAACAGCAGTAAGAACCCTCAGCATTATAGCTTTATTTGGTTTCAGCACTTTGTTATAGAGGGCAACCATTTGTTGCAAAAATAACTTGTTTAAAAGAAAGAAAACTAGGTCAGTTTTCTATCTTTCATCAATGAATAGAAAGAAATGAAAATGTGCATACGGATGCATGGCCACGCTAACTACAACTTCTAATCTTCCTCACTTTTTGTTGTTAGCTTGGTGTCAAAAGGTATAAAGGGTGGGAAGCCAAAGAACAATTGAAAAATGGTGGCCATGCTATAGACGAGACTTTGCCGTTTGCCCAAAAAAGCATCGAATTGCAAAAGAACAATTGGAGCTGTGGGAAAAAAATTTGGACCATTTCTTGATTTGTACGTGTCATCCTTGCGATGGATCTCTTCTTTCTTTTTCCTCACGATTAGCTCAGAAACACAGTACAAACTGGGTTCCAACGCATTTGGGGATTCTTGTCTTTGGAGCACCTTATTATTGTGCTGACGCTTCAAAGAGAGACCCTTGCTATATTGTGCAAAGCTTTTATTCATCTGCAATTTTTTGGATGCAAAGAGCTTGTCTCTTGTCTTAAGGTTCTCTGAAATATCACTCCATTGCGGCAAGGCACAGCTTCGTCATCTTCTCCTGCTTCACCATGACCGTGGTCTTATATAAGGTGACCGTGTGGAATGACCGTGTGGAATGGCCATGTTACGTTGTAGCCACGTCTTTTGTCGTTACATTATGTGGATTAATGTTTTTTTTTTTAACGTTACCTTACCTGTGAGCCATCGAGGAAAGGCATATTCCTGGCATTGTTTGACCGTGTTACGTTGTGGATCAATATATTAGCCAAGTCTTTTGTCGCTATATTATGTGGGTTTATGGTGAACGAAATATTCCTGGCTTAATATGACATTTCGTATCGCCAAAAAAATGACATGGCATGAAATTTCCTATGGTCTCCTTCTGAGATGAAAAATGAAGTACCCAAAGAAATGACATGACATTTCCGTGACCGTGACCGTGGTCTTATATAAGGTGACCGTAGTCTTATATAAGGTGATCGTGTGGGATGATCATGGTCTTATTTTTGTGGTCTTATATAAGGTGGCTATGTGGGATGACGGTGTTATGTTGTAGCCACATCTTTTGTCATTACATTATGTGGGTTTATGGTTTTTTTTTCAATGTTACCTTACCTGCGAGCCATCTATGAACAGAATATTTCTGGTATTATTTTATATAGGAACTGGTGTGGGATGACCGTGTTATGTTGTGGATCAATATCAATATTAGCCAAGTCTTTTGTCTATGTGGGTTTATGGCGAACGAAATATTCCTGGCATTGTACTATTAACATTTTGCCCAAAAAATGACATGGCATTTCCTATGGTCTCTATTGGATATATGGTCTGAAAAGAGCATTGCCATAATAAATATACACTTTTTACAAGATCATGGTCCCAAACTCATGCATTTATACAAGACGTATCACATACTACGGTCATGTTGCAGCATTAGAGGCCCGGCTTCAAGAGAACTACTGAAATGGCTATGCACCTTATGCCTTCCCTTCCTAGTCTGATCTAAAAGGGTTGATTCAAACAAAGCCCTCACATCTGTACCCTCGCTCAAAAGTGTGTTGAACGCAGATACACATAAAAAGTCTTCGGTCTCTTTTCCATCAGGATAGAAATATATAGCCCACTCATGGCCCCCCAACGGTGAATATCTCGCTACCTATGTATTTTCCTGGAATAGCCATGGATTTTAAAGTGCAGGGAGTGGGATCCCAAATCATTTCTGTTGCTACCGTTAACACACTAAAACCGTTGGGCTAGAATGACAAGACAGAGACACGGAAACAAAAAAACAAATAAGGAAGGAAAGAAATCTTCCTCTTTGGGTCGGAGGATTCGAACCTCTAGGCTACAATGGCCTCACCAGAAACCTAATCGTCCATCTTTGCCAATACGCTCCTAAAACATGCAAATAAGTTTTTATTGACGTTTACTATTTGATAAAAATAATGACTGTATCATATAAGAAGATTTTTAGAGTTTATTCTCATGACCTGCAAGATTAAGTCTAATCCGGTGGAGCTGTTGAGCAGGTACAGATTTGAAGCGGAAGTGGTTGCTAACAGAAAAAGTTATGGCTCTGCAAGAATTGGTGTGGGCTGACCGTGTTACGTTGTGGATCAATATCAATATTAGCCAAGTCTTTTGTCCTTACATTATGTGGGTTTATGGTGAATAGAATATTTCTAGCATTGCACTATTAACATTTTGCCCTAAAAAATGACGACATTTCCTATGGTCTCTAATGGACATATGGTCTGAAAAGATCATTACCATAATAAACATACAATTTTTACAAGACCATTGTTTCAAACGCATGCATTTATACTGCCGTCATCCTGCAGCATTGGAGCATGTACTAGTTGGCTCCGGGCTTTTTTTTTTTTTTTTTTTTTTTTTTTTAAACGTTGCCTTATCTGTGAGCCATCGATGAACGGCATCTTCCTGGCTTTGTTTGACCGTGTTACGTTGTGGATCATATCAATATTAGCCAAGTCTTTTGTCACTACATTATGTGGGTTTATGGTGAACGAAATATTTCTGGCATAATATGCCATTTCATATCGCCAAAAAAATGACATGGCATGAAATTTCCTAAGGTCTCCTTCTGAGATGAAAAATGAAGTACCCAAAGAAATGACATGACATTTCCGTGACCGTGACCGTGGTCTTATATAAGGTGACCGTAGTCTTATATAAGGTGACCGTGTGGGATGACCATGGTCTTATTTTTGTGGTCTAAGGTGACCATGCGGGATGACCGTGTTATGTTGTAGCCACATCTTTTGTCATTACATTATGTGGGTTTATGGTTTTTTTTTTCAACGTTACCTTACCTGCGAGCCATCGATGAACAGAATATTCTTGGTATTATTTTATATAGAAACTGGTGTGGGATGACCGTGTTACGTTGTGGATCAATATCAATATTAGCCAAGTCTTTTGTCTATGTGGGTTTATGGTGAACGAAATATTCCTGGCATTGTACTATTAACGTTTTGCCCAAAAAAATAACATGGCATTTCCTATGGTCTCTATTGGATATATGGTCTGAAAAGAGCATTGCCATAATAAATATACACTTTTTACAAGACCATGGTCCCAAACTCATGCATTTATACAAGACATATCACATACTACGGTCATGTTGCAGCGTTAGAGGCCCGGCTTCAAGAGAACTACTGAAATGGCTATGCACCTTATGCCTTCCCTTCCCAGTCTGATCTAAAAGGGTTGATTCAAAAGCCCTCACATCTGTACCCTCACTCAAAATTGTGTTAAACACAGATACACATAAAAAGTCTTCGGTCTCTTTTCCATCAGGATAGAAATATATAGCCCACTCATGGCCCCCCAACCGTGAATATCTCGCTAGCAATGTCTTTTTGCTTCTTGACGTTGACAAAGTCAAGCATATTTCCATGTTCCTCTAGTCTTGGCAAGTCTTCATCAAACAATTCCTCAACGGTTTGAGAGCCTACAACACTTTGCCAGTCGTAGATATCCCCTTTTCTTTGCTTCAAGTCATCTTCTTGTGATGGAGAAATGAAATTTTCTTGGGCCAACAAGTCATCCAACATGGCAACTTCTTCCTCAAAAAACAACATACCTTTCTGTTGCTCCAAATAGCTGAATTCCTCCATCATCTTCACTTTTGTGGACTTCGCCATATTCTTCAACTTATTGAGAAGCTCAACCTTAGCCCTATTCTTTTGCTCCAGATAGCTGAATTCCTCTATTTTCTCTATCTGTTCAAGCTTCTTTTTTGTGTTCTTCATTTTTCTAGACTTTTTAACACCTTCACCCTTTGCCGTCTTGCACTTCTTAAGAGCTTCACCCCGCTTTGCCATCTTCATTTCCGTGTTCTTCATTTTGGCTGACCGTGTTCTTATATAGGCTGACCGAGTGGAATGACCGTGTAGGATGACCCAGCTTGACCGCGTGAGATGACCGCGTCGTGTGCGATGATCGAGTGGGATTTTTTTGCAATGTTAACTTGAGGCATCTATGAACGAAATATTCTTGGCATTGCTCCATAACTATGATTTATTCTCTTCATGATTGCTCCATAACCATGATTTATTCTCACTGGCTGAAGAGAGCTTGGGACCTATTTCAGCCTTGGAAATGAACATCTTCCACAATCTTGGCCTTCAAATCGAAATATACATGAGTTTGCAGTTTAGTCAAAGCTCTCTGTCTTGTAGCCAGTTTCTGTCATAGCTTTCTGTCTTGTAGCAAGTTCCGTCGTCATGATTTTGTTTCTTGCCACATTCGAGAGCTCAAAGTGCCTATTTTCAATGAAAATGATCTTGATCTGGAGGCCTGTGACAAAGATCTAGAAACTAGGATTTTTCGTAATGGGGATTCACCCTAAGCATTCGTTTTAGTTGGAAGGCTCAATGACACAATTTTATACTTTATGAGATACACTACAATAAGAATACAGACCTCCAGTTCTGACAACTTTTTTATTGATTTGCCTATGGTGCTACGTGCTCTTAAATTAGTAGAAAAAATAATTTCCTCAGGAACTGTAGCTTTCTCTTGGATGTTTTCAGAACATTATACGGCAATGAATGATAGCTTTCTCTTGGACATTTTCAGAACATTATACTGCAATGAACGCTTGCGCATTTTGAACGTACCCATAAATCATGGCAGTAACAACAGTAAGAACCCTTAGCATTATAGCTTTATTTGGTTTCAGCACTTTGGTATAGAGGGCAACCCTTTGTTGCAAAAACAACTTGTTTAAAAGAGAGAAAACTAGGTCAGTTTTCTATCCTCCATCAAAGAATAGAAAGAAATGAAAATGGCATACGGATGCATGGCCACGCTCACTACAACTTCTAATCTTCCTCACTTTTTGTTGTTAGCTTGGTGTCAAAAGTTATAAAGGGTGGGAAAGAACAATCGGAGCTATGGGAAAAAAAATTGGACCATTTCTTGATTTATACGTGTCATCCATGCGCAGGAGCCGTGCTAATTTTCTCCGTATTGTTCCAATTTTATCGGATGTCCAGAAGAACATTAGAAATTTTGAAATTGAGCTTTTTATATACCTTGTGAATGCCCATTTATTCCTGTGCGAGATATGTTATGGCTAGTGCAAAATAAGTCTCTCTGTGTTTTAGGGTTTTTTTCATTTAGGGTGCGATGGATCTCTTCTTTCTTTTTCCTCACGATTAGCTCAGAAACACAGTACGAACTGGGTTCCAACGCATTTGGGGATTCTTGTCTTTGGAGCACCTTATTATTGTGCTGACGCTTCAAAGAGAGACCCTTGCTATATTGTACAAAGCTTTTACGCATCTGCAATTTTCTGGATGCAAAGAGCTTGTCTCTTGTCTTAAGGTTCTCTGAAACATCACTCCATTGCGGCAAGGCACAGCTTCGCCATCTTCTCCTGCTTCACCGTGACCATGGTCTTATATAAGGTGACCGTGTGGGATGAGCGTGTTACGTTGTAGCCACATCTTTTGTCATTACATTATGTGGGTTAATGTTTTTTCTTTTTTTTTTCTTTTTTTTTTTTTTTTAAATGTTGCCTTATATGTGAACCATCGATGAACAGCATCTTCCTGGCTTTGTTTGACCGTGTTACGTTGTGGATCAATATCAATATTAGCCAAGTCTTTTGTCACTACATTATGTGGGTTTATGGTGAACGGAATATTTCTGGCATAATATGATATTTCGTATTGCCAAAAAAATGACATGGCATGAAATTTCCTATGGTCTCCTTCTGAGATGAAAAATGAAGTACCCAAAGAAATGACATGACATTTCCGTGACCGTGACCGTGGTCTTATATAAGGTGACTGTAGTCTTATATAAGGTGATCATGTGGGATGACCATGGTCTTATTTTTGTGGTCTTATATAAGGTGACCATGTGGGATGACAGTGTTATGTTGTAGCCACATCTTTTGTCATTACATTATATGGGTTTATGGTTTTTTTTTTTCAATGTTACCTTACCTGCGAGCCATCGATGAACAGAATATTCCTGGTATTATTTTATATAGGAACTGGTGTGGGATGACCGTGTTACGTTGTGAATCAATATCAATATTAGCCAAGTCTTTTGTCTATGTGGGTTTATGGTGAACGAAATATTCCTGGCATTGTACTATTAACATTTTGCCCAAAAAAATGACATGGCATTTCCTATGGTCTCTATTGGATATATGGTTTGAAAAGAGCATTGCCATAATAAATATACACTTTTTACAAGACCATGGTCCCAAACTCATGCATTTATACAAGACGTATCACATACGGTCATGTTGAAGCGTTAGAGGCCCGACTTCAAGAGAACTACTGAAATGGCTATGCACCTTATGCCTTCCCTTCCCAGTCTGATCTAAAAGGGCTGATTCAAACAAAGCCCTCACATCTATACCCTCAGTCAAAAGTGTGTTGAACGCAGATACACATAAAAAGTCTTCGGTCTCTTTTCCATCAGGATAGAAATATATAGCCCACTCATGGCCCCCAACTGTGAATATCTCGCTAGCTATGTATTTTCCCAGAATAGCCATGGATTTTAAAGTGCAGGGAGTGGGATCCCAAATCATTTCTGTTGCTACCGTTAACACACTAAAACCGTTGGGCTAGAATGACAAGACAGAGACACGGAAACAAAAAAACAAATAAGGAAGGAAAGAAATCTTCCTCTTTGGGTCGGAGGATTCGAACCTCTAGGCTATAATGGCCTCACCAGAAACCTAATCGTCCATCTTTGCCAATACGCTCCTAAAACATGCAAATAAGTTTTTATTGACGTTTATTTACTCAACCCTCTGCTGCATTAGCATTAACATTACAAGAAATTTGATGCAGCGGCCAAGGCCGTCGCAAACATTTCTCTTTTCTAAATGTACTGCGAGGGAGGCCGCCGCGAACATTTGTCTTTTCTAAATGCAATGCGAAGGAATTTGTGTCACCTTGGACCCGGGGTGAAAAACATTTCCAACTAGATCTCAAACGACAATGCTCATAGTGTATCTCAAAATGGGATTCAAAGTGTGAAATTCACCTTGGAAGTTTCCTATGTATTTTAGAAGACCTTAAAAGGACATGGTTGCATAATAATTGACATTCAAACAAATGGAAGAAAAAATGCCATTTCAATAGTAGAGTTCTCATTGAGAGCTTTCTTTGGTCACAAACTTCATTACATATTGACTAGCATGTTCTCTTTTATTATATTATAATAATATCAAGATTTCAAAGTCCAGAATGCTAGCATGTTCTTTATATTTATGCAAAATTGTGAAAATGCCATGTTTTGGGGATAGTTTTGATGAAAATGATCGTAACTTTTTTGTGATGGCCCGAATGAAAATGTGTCCTTCAGATGTATTGTAGGTAAGAATGATATCTTCCTAACAAAGCTAGAATCACAACAAAGCTTTGGTGGAAAGAAATCGTTGTCATCTACAATGCATCTAGAGTATATATTCTCATTTAGATCATCACAAAAAAGATACGATCACTTCCATTAAAACTATCCAAAAAATAGGGGCATTTTCATAATTTTGCATAAATATAAGATAAGATAAGATGAATTTTTACGTCCACGGGATTTTTACAATTTTCCCTACCAAATATCTAGATTTCAAAGTGCAAGATGGCATTTGGCAATGGAAAGAAGTGTTGGGTATTAAATGTTGGAAAGCAAAAATGCATGTCATGGGTAATTTTTGGGAATATGAAAATTTTGATATTGATGTGATTTTGGCATGTCATGGCTGGAGGTCAAATAGGTGCCAAAGCCAAGCCAACGAATCTGTATATAAATATATATCTATGCCACTCCCTCAAACAAATTTTGTAAAAAGAACCATGTAAAGTACATTTTTAGGGAAGACAATTTTTTATTGTTGGGCAATAAAGCCCTCATGTTGGACACCTTGATCTGAAGAATATCAAAATTTGAAAGTTGAGCTATGGAATTCCCTGATATTTGATTATGCTGATAGTGGGGAGGCAGAATTGGTGCTACGTTTATTTAAGTACATGCAGGATGAAGGTTTTACCACGGATGCTCTAACTTATCTTCCATACTTAAGGCATGTGCTAGCTCTGCAGAAAAGAAGAGGCCAAGCAAGTGGGAGGGAAATTTGTGAAAATAGATAGTTTGAACAAGGCAATAGCTGCCCACTCTCAAACTGCTAAGAGTGGGCATGATGTAAATATATTTTTGGCAAACACATTGTTAGGTGTGTATGCTAAATGTGGGAGCATGGTGCATGCACGCCTTGTTTTTTACAACCTACTGAACATGTCCGTGGTAACATGGAACAACGTGATATTTGGGTATGCAGAGAACAGAGAAGGTGAGTTAGCTCTCCAGTTATTCCAGTGTATGTAGGATAAATGTTTCAAACCAGTTGTTCTAACTTATGTTGCTGCCCTGAAAGCAGGTGTCAGTTGTGCAGAAAAGGAAAGCAAGCAAATTGGCAGCCATATTGTGAAAATATAATGTCTTGAAAAGGGTTTATCTATCTATCCATTCCCAACTTTCAAAGTCTGGTCATGAATTGGACACCTCCATTACAAATCCCGTATTGGAGAGAATACATTTGACTTGATTATAACATCCATATATGTGAGTTAGATAGGATCTCCATGCCACTAGGGGGGATAGACAAGGTGGAAAGTGAGTGGTTTGAGTTGACAAATTTGTCTTACCCAAGCATACCCCGTTGGTTTGGTATGAGCATTGCTAGTGCTACCGATGGTTAGGTAAGTGAAAGTAAGTAATGAGGGAAAACTTGCACGCAGTATTGTGACTAGGAAAAATGGTGACATCCAGAGCTTGCAACATTCGTAGCTTGGAGGTAAATGTAAGGTAAAGGGTACGTTACATGAATAATCTACTCGATGTACAATTATGGTTAAGGGTAGGAAAAATATACTTAAACTCGGTGTAAACGTATGGAATCGGGTATTCTGCTTCGACAACACAAGACTGTATACAAGGGGTTTTCTATGGAGGGCGAGCTGTATACATAGGGGTTTCTCCCGACCTGATGCACGCATATGCCATATGCCCCTAACGAGATGAACCCCCCGTGGAACAAATGCACCTCGAGAATATGTATATTCGCTGATGGCTCCCCGAGAAGAAAATGATATATGAACAAATATCCCAAAAAAACTTAAAGAGAGACATACGACAAACGGGTATGGAGGGAAGTATACTTCGTGCAAAAAAAATATATTGGAAAAAAAGAAGCTCGATTTTTCAACAACACAGGCAGCTGTTGTGGAGGTAGCTAACATACAGAAATATTAACTTGTCCTTTCTTCCAGAAGAAAATGCCATGCTTTGAAATTGGAGCTTCTCTGTTCAAAACATAAACAAAGGATTTATGCAGCAATCAAGCTTTAAATGTAAAATGTAATGGTCAACTCTTAATTTGGTTGCAACCGAGCAGCATTCTTGCAATTCGTGGGTTTCTGAGCAAAGAATACAGGTCGGCGTTGCGAAGGTATGCAATAGACCTGAAGTCTAGACTAGAATATGTAAAGAATTTTTTTAGAATGGGGCTTTAAGAATTCAGTGGAGAAATTAGGTTACAAAGTTCAAAGATGTGCCCAGAGATTGCATAATTGTGGGAACTGCAGCTTTGACTACAACCACAGAGACATGGCCTATACATGCTGCATACACCGGAGAAGCTATTTTCGCAAGCTGCAAAGAAGAAGAAAAATCCTTATCACAGTTAATAAAGAATCAAAGGAGGACTGGTCGGAGAGAATAGAAAAAGGAAATGAGGCTCCGCTTCGTGCCCAGGGCGTTGCTTCAGGGTAAATCACATGACATAAATGAGATTCGGTTGCTAACATTTCATTAGACGTGTTTAATACACTATTGGCATATAGAAGTTTCTAGAATTAACATGATTTAGTTACACGTGTTAAATATACCATTCAAGATGTATCACATATAGAAGTTTCTAGAATCTATCCTATTATAATTATATTATACAAGAATTTAGCGCTGGCGGAGCCAGCGCCTTTTGCACCCCTGGGAGTTTCAATAATTGTACTTTGTCAAGTGCATAAATGAGCTCTATTTTTGTAGATATGGGTGATACCTTGCTAAATTGGAGAGGGACTCAATAGAGAAAAGAGAGGAGGAGAAGATGGTTGAGGATTTAGCATATTATTGGAATATGATGAAGTGAATGAAGTTGAAATAAAAGATCCCAATTGAAGTTTCGTATTGTTATGCGATATGGTTATTGAAGGTTTTAGGTTGTATTCGTATGCTATGGGCATAGGTTGTTGATGGTGTTGCCCTTGATTATGTCGTAAGATAGAGCCCACGGTATTTAAAGCTCTTCCCAGGTTGGTTGCACTAAGTCAAGGTAGTATGAAGCTTACCCCTATCTGTAGTATGTCGCATGCCCCTATTTCCATAAGTTCTTTAGATGTCATGCATGCCTTTGCATATATTCACGTTCTTAAAGATGTTTGATTTAGTGCTGGTGCTTGTTCTGCACCAACCCCACTTTATCACTAGCGCTTGCCGTGAAAGTTGAACCAAGACAAAATACTTTTTCTTGAGATGTCAATGTTGCAGTATTAACAAATGTTCTTTGTAAAATGATTGGCTCTGAGTACATTTTGTATGGGCATGTTGCAAATTTGTGCACAAAACATATGACCTTTTTCAAAAAGCTATGCAATCTTATTAAGCTCTTCAATAGTCTGACTAAGCTATCTATGCACTAATTAATGTTTCTAAGGCACCTACAAATGAAGATATCTAAGATATTCTGCATCATCTCTGTGGATGGAACTGCATAGAGCTGCATATCTGAATACCATGGTCAAGTATTAAGCATTTATTAAACAATAAAATGTTCCATCTCAAGCAAAAAAAAAGCAATGGTATCTAAAATATGAAAAGCTGATTTCAGAAGAAAGTCAGAAATTATTCGCGCGAGGAAAATCTTCTACTTCCTCTGGACGATAATATTCATTTGCTTAGATCAACTGTTGTTGCAAATTGAACGGGGATAGGCAATTCAGCGATGCCTCTTTTGTCAACCAATCTGTCGACCAATTTTCTAGAAATCTTTAACTTCAACCAAATGAACAGCTCAATCACCTCTCAGCCCTGATAACTTCTAAGTCTAAAAAGAGGAAGAATTTGCAGAAGTTCCCAAACTTATGCATGGATAAGACTTAAAAACATAATGCAGACAGAATGAGATGCCAATGTGAGAAAGGCCACTAACAAATGGATTGCTTATTGGGATGGCCGAGTTATCATCCATATTGCGCTTCAAATAGGGATTGGTATCAGACCACAAATGGCAGCATGGAATTGTAAAGGGAAGATAAGAAAGGAAACTGGCAATCTTATGGATGTGATAAATGCAGAAAAGACCAGCACGTTATGAATAAATGGATGCGTAAACACGATGATAGACCATAAGACCTAGAAATAACCCTGTTGAAGCCTTCTATTGTCATCGTGAAAGTTGTTGGTGCAAGAGAACTTGCATGATGCAAGAAAAGTCATTGATGCAATTCTAACTCATGCATGGCATGTGGATGGCATTTCTAGTGCTTGTAGGCTCCAGAGAGAAATGCATGTTGCAAAGCTTTGGGAATGCGACAGTTCTAACTACCACAGGATCTCCCCAAGCATGGCAAATTGTGATTTGATCTCACCAACCAACAATACCACTCCCTTAAGGACCAATTATATACAGACCACGGTCTAAAGTACAAAATAGATACACATGGAAATAAACAGTGTGCATTCCTGTGAAAGATAAGGGACAATGTTATGCAACCTAGAAAATTCTCATAAACATTGAGAACAAAAAGTACACAACAGGCTTTGCAGCATTATATGCACACACAGCAAAAAGAGATCTGCTAGTTGTGAAGCAAGCATCATAGAAAAATTCATATTTAAGTTAAACATGAGACAATACCTGGAAAATAAGAATGTATAGCAAGGAACATTGATAGCCAATAGGCAACAAATTTGGTTGCATTATAGATGGAAAAGATCTAGACAGGTTGCATTACAGGCGACATTTATAGAAACATCACATTTATAATATGTCCATTCATGATATATGCTGTCCTGAGTGCACTTGAAAACTTCTGAAAACCAATCTGCAAAATCAGCGACATGCTACCAAGTTATAAATTTTTGCCATTCATGAAGAGGCAGAAATAATATAATTGAGCATGGGACGCTGCTGCATCAGGTCTTTTCTGCTTATCTAAAGCCAAAGCAACAATATAGCCATCAATAGTATATATATCTTCCATCATAGATCCGAGGTCTTCTTCAATGCATAAATTGGCAAATGCACAAATTGGTATGCTGCTATATGTTTGGAGACATGACCATTGTACTTCAATGAGAACTTAACTTGGATTTAGAGAAGACAATGAATGGAGTAATACAAACCTCAAGGTCAAGAAAAGCACTTTGCACGTGGGGATTGACACATCAGAAGCCATGGGCATAAAAACACATCAGCTGAAGCTCATCATAAGATATGTCTCTGAGTTTGTGAAGTCAATATCTGGTCCCTTTTGCAGTGATTCAAATAACCCACTTCAGAATTAGAGAATGCAATAACAATGCCCATAGCAGTACCACCTTCTGCATGATGTCCAGGCGGTCTCACCAAAGCAAAGCCATTGTCTGCATCGTCTCTAACTATAACTTTAGCCAAATCAGCGCAAATACCTGCTGCAACCTTCGCTGACAGAGCAGAGTGTTTATTTGCGTATGTATCTGATGTAAAATAGCTAGACTCATTATGTACTGTTTCTTCAACAGCATCAATATGCTCTCTTGTGTGAACCAGTTCCAATTCTGCATGGGTAATTTTCCTTGCATGTAATGATGAGCAACGACCAGGAAACAATGCTGATGCTGCAAGACCTTCTACTATGGAGCGGAGACCATCTGGTCGCTCTTGCCATACCTTCATGATGGCAAACCCTCTGCATCTCAAGTCGGAATATGAAGTGCCGTTGCACAAAACAGAGATGCTGGAAATGCATCAACTGGGTTTCAAATGCATCTACCAAGTCATAACCCTATTTGCAGCTCTGCAAGCCACGAACGTCCATTCGACAAAAAAGATACTACTTCGAAATATCCATAGCAACCGGAGCACAAATTGTCCCTATTCAGCATGCCGCAGTAGCCATTCTGTGGCCCATGTTTCCCACAATAAGTCTCAGAGCCCGATTTACATGGCCCAGACGAAAATTGCCACAGAGAATGGACTGCCGAAACTTTGGATGTTCTAAAAGCTGCGCTGAGGCTGCTCCGGCTTTGCAGCCCAGAGGAGCTGGCATTTGTGACTTCCGGCAGAAATCAGTAAGTAAGAGGTTCACGTGAATGCCTAAGAATTTTAAGGTCTTAGGGCCTAAATTTCTCCATAGTAAGATCTCTAACCTGTATCTTTGTGCCCAAATCAAGCTTCCGATTATGCTCCCACGACTTTCTGCTGCTTCGTACCCAAATCGAAATTCACTAGGAAACAATTAAACTTTAAATTGATGCTTGAAATCATAGGTAGCAAAGAATCCTACCTGATTCAGGCGCAGGGCTGACCAAAAGCGGGCGGATTCAAGAGCAGGGGCTTCAAACGCTCCGAAATGGTTTCTATGTGCACGCCGGAAAGGATAGCCGGAAAATATAGATAATTCTAAAAGTTTTTCCGGTTCGCATAATTTTATATTTAGTCAGATGTTAGGATATATAATCAAAACCTTAAAAGAAACACTATTTATTTGTACTTTTGAGTACTTTGAGCTTTGTATCTAATCAGTTATATTTATTATAGATGAATGTTAATCTAAACATGGAACAATAAGGCATTGCCGCATAGAAATGAAGAAAAAGGGCAGAATTGAAGCAATGCTAAGACCACAATCATCACTTATAGCCATTCCTTCACCTTCAGAATTCCTTGCAGGATTTGGATCTGGTAGTCATAATTGGATCTTAGTCATGTAGAAAAAAAAGCATCATATATAATCCTTATCATAAAGCTACAAAATAATGCAAAGAGATAGAGGTCAAAGCATTTAACAACAGTCGATATATTAACGTGATCCAAGATATAGAATTCCGGTAATGCCAAGCGGATCCAGGGTAACGTCTTGTATCTTGGATCTGCTGGGCATTACCGAAACTCTATATCTTCTTGAACTGTCTCCTCTACAACATGCTGCTAATCCTTTATCCCTCCCCGAATTCTGCAATGGATAGGGAGTGTCAATTTAAGTTGCTTCCAGATCTTCCAGTTCTATATGGTTAAGTGAGAACATCTTATCCATGAAATAGGTACTGCTATAGGATGTGTCATGCCTAGTTTTCAATTAGAGTAAATTTACATTGAGAAACAAACACTTACCAAAAGAAAGTAGCAGTTCGGACTACTTAAAAAGGGATCAGAGTTGTAGAAACATTGTTCATAAGAGTATGCAGCATGTCAAGGATATGCTGCAAGCTTCCAATAACTTACGAGACTATTTACAAAAGTGGCAGAGTTGTAGAAAGATTGGTCAGTAACAGAAGAAGACAGGGTCTAGTATTCAGCAGTAAGAAAACATGGTCTAATATTCAGCAGTACGAAAGGAACAAACCCATTTTCAGACTTTTGATCCCCATGCATTTCTTAGCTTGATTACCCATCACATCAGTTCTAAAGGAAAGATGGCCAGAAATTTTAGGGGCTACTCAAAAAAAAAAAAGGGCCATGCATCTTGACCAGTTAGTTCTTCTAAATATGATGTTGCAAACATAAATAAAAAATTCTTTAGGAAGGGAGTAAATAGATATATGCTTACTTCTCGTCAACTTGTTGTAGCCCTGATTGACCTCTAATTAGAATGCAAAATGGGATAAACCCTGCAAAACACAAAAATCATGACCAACATTGAAGACAATTGCCTTTCAGCCAGCCGATTCCTGATCGAAGAAATACTATGTGCCCTCTCTGAATAGCCACACTAAACAGATGCGATAGCATAAAGCTTATATACAAAATGATTCATTTCCAACATCTAGATGGAGCACATGCCCGTGAACATTTAGACAGATGAGATTCATGGATAAACTGATAAGCCATCACACATGGATGAGATGTGTATTACTTAGGACAACAGCCAATGCAACCATTTAAAGACAGGCTTTCTAGATATTCATAAGTGAAGAATCTCAAAATAATCCATTGACAGTTGATATAAGACCTCCTGGAAAAGAAAGCATACAAACTAATGATAGAAACCTCAGATAGTATAAGGTGCTAAAGAGAAGCATAAAATGTTTGAAGCTGCGTACGTTCACTTTTCTTCCATGTTGCTGATCGATTGATTCTACCAGGATTTCTTTGCAAAGTCAGCTTCCATCTAACAATTGCCTTTCTGCAAAAACCATACACCCTGGGCGATTTCTTGCTTGGAAGAAGCAGCTATAAAGTATATCATGTCGTATTTCCCAAGCATTTGCAGCATCCCTTCAATATTGACACTGTGGAAGGTATGTAAGAAAATCAAGAGCAAGACTTAAGAAAATTAATTTAAGCTCAAATTTCTGGCTATGGCTTACCCAACATGCTTTAAATCTAGCAATCATTATTCACCTAGTTGCAAAAGAAGCTGTATTTCACATGCAAGTAAGAAGCTAAAAAACTTTGAATGGAAGTCTGCCTTCAGTATGATTTGAAGGAACTACTCAGAAATTATCACCCTGAATTGTCTATACCGTCCCCTGCCAATAATCCTAATGTTAATAATTCTATGCCGATTTTTTTTCTTATTCTATGCTTAGCATACAGGCAACATAGCCAGAGAATTCAATGTCATATTTATGGCTTCCATTACTTTAAACATGAGACAATAAAAAATGGAAACATACATTCCTTTATAATTCGATCTGCTCCAAGCCATATTTAGGGTTACTTATATCTGCTTATCTCGATAGAATGGTTGTGATCAAACATACCATAGGGATGGATTTGGATGGAAGACTTCCAATTTAGAGGTGCAAACCCTTATAGAAGGGATGGAACTGGTTGTATGAGGAAGCATTTATTAGAAAAAAGATCCTAAGCAAAGTGTAAAAGATTCAAATTGTAAGGACCGGTTTCCTTTAGCAAACGGGTCTACAAATCACAATTCCAGCCTCCAGTGTAGTAGCTGCAATGGATAGTAACAGAACACCTCCAGAAGGGACACACCTTCAAAAAAGGACGCAGATGGGAAGTGTGAAGCATTACAATGTGCTGTATGCTATAGTGACAGCTAATTCATCTTACTAAGAATTAGTATAAAAAAACAGATCTGTGTTCCTGTACAATCATACCTCAATTGTCAGAATGGATGCCAAGTTGCTATGAGCACTTGAATCGTGTTTGGTTTAGCTCCAACTTCTGCAGCAAATGTCTCAAATGAAGGTGTAGGACCCAATTTCCTGTATGCAATGACAAAGGGATAGATTATTGCAAACCCCTAACTGTTGTAAGGCTACTGTGATAAAAGATGTTTGCTCTGGTCACTTGCAATAAAGTCACCTTTTGCTCGCTGATCCGGAAGCCATGTAAGCAAATGAAACATTCCCTCCTTACCATCAGCCAGCATCCTTAATTGAGTTTCCAAATCAAGGAAGACGTAGCTCCACATAATAAATGACAAAATTTGAAAAAACAGATAGGTTGGGGATCGCCGGGAAAATAAAATGCTGGCAGAAAATGGGCATGACACTTTTCGAAATCAGAGCATACCCCTTTTCCGGTGCACACATCCCAAAAATATAAGATGCAACTTTATAATATCTTGGATTTCGAATACAAATAGAATAAAAAATATATGTTACAGCATGGCATAACAGAGATTCATAAACTCCAGGTTCATGCCATACACCATTGATCTACGTAATTTCAGAATGGCATGACAAATGTGCATGCAATGTAACACAGGAAAGATTATACATTACAAAACGTGCTGTATCATCAGAGCTTAGATATCAAAACAATCATCTGCTTTTTATCCTCATAGAGATCTTATGAAGTAAACAAAAGTTATACATCCCTGCTAATATAATATATGTCTCAAAGTTCTGGTCTAACTTAATTCAGGTGCTTAATGCTTACCAAGTGTGTATAACAAACTAAATATGGAAGCTTTTTCGTACCAGCAGAATGCACTTGCATAACGCATTCATTACCAAAAAGAAAGTTTGGGAGGTGATTTTTGATTACCAGATTGAGAGGATCAGCAAAGTTTTTTAAATGATTGAACTTCATAATGCTGGATCCAATGTTCAGAGGTCCTTGATCATTCCCATTCAAGCTGTTTTTAACATTTATTATGAATTTACTCTCCTTTCCAGTAAAGGGATCAATCACTAATTCCATCAAGCAGCTTTGTCTGACCCTTTTGTCAGTACTGCCATCCAGTTTATTCCATGTATCCGTGTGACACCTGCATTTTTCAGCATGTCAACAAACTGCTGCTTGGCCCTTTTTCTGGGTGCCCCCTCATATGGTAAATGGAGTTTCAGAAGATCCACACATGCGAACCCACAAATGGTATATATTGTTACATCTTATAACTCATACATGCTTCTTGCATCTGTTAAGAACTTTGTACAAACTGCTAAAAACGTTGGAAGTGTATTTCAAGCAGAAACATCATAAATATGATTGCCAGCAACATGGCCACTGCATTTTATTCTTAAAAGATAAATGTTAATAACCATCTAGAATTCCTTTTTCCTGGATATTCAGTTAGCAGTTGTTAATGACTTATATGAAATTTGGGCGTGTCCTGTCATCCACCATCTCCCTCTGGATTGTAACTGTTTTTCGTTTGCTGTGATATGCGGGCGAGGTTAAAAGGTAAACAAAAGACACAAAGGTCCCACCGATTCCAGCAACAGGTTTGTCTCCATCTTCTTTCCCCATGTTCAACAACTAGACTGGCCAGATCTACTATATCTGTTGCTGTAGAAATCTTGACTAGACCCAGCAGATTGAGACCAAAGTAAGCATGCATGACTTCTAGCTATCAAAATAGCCTGCATAAATTCATCTCTCCTTATAGAGGGATGTATTTTTCTTGGTAGCTTAAGTGCGCTTTCATTATAGTCATTGCTGTAGGAAACAAATAACTCTAATCTTCACAGCTAGGATGTGGTTTTCCTAGGCCCAAACCAATTGAGATGCACCAGTTCCAAACTATGATATTCATCATCCATGTACCCATAGATGAAGAAGCGTAGTATTGAATTTTAATAGTTGAAGTGTTGCAAAGTGGCAGCATCAAATGCAAGAAAAAAAACTGCATTTACCTGCACTAAACATTTCTTAGGGGGCATGTCAAATTCCCAAAGCTTTTCTTATTTAAAAACAAGATTACCAAACTTAACAAGGCTTTTTTCATTTCTTTGTCGGTTTACCCTTCATGATTGGGTTCCTCTTTAACTTTCAAAAGATCGAGTGTACGCTCCTTGATGGTGGCCAAAGGACTTCTGTCCAATAAAATGCCTCCTTTATAAGCTTCCCGCAGAAAAACATTATGATAATGACCCTTGGGTGAAATATAAAAGATGAAAGGATAGCAATCTAATAAGGCCTCCAGACGTTTTGGCAATCTGAATTCTTCCCTGAAAAGGGACAAATGATCTATAATTGCTCTCTTTTCTAGTGTAAGGCTCAAGAATTCATGTGCTATGCCAACTACTCGCTTACATGCCTCAGGAGATGTTGGGTCAGCTGGATCATGGTCATGGTCATAAGGTGATGGGAAAGGAAGTACCTGGAAGTCTTCCAAGAGACCCTGCAGAGGTGTGACGCCTTTGTTGACTGATATGGTAAAGGAGTAAGGACTAATATCATTGCCTTCCTCCTCTAACTCCTTTTTCAACAGCTTAAGTCTTATTTCTCTTGCAGTAACAGCCAACTGAGGATCCCAATTAACCAGCTCCAGAAAGTGGCCATCTTTGTTTGAAATAACATGAAAATATTCAGGATACTTGTGAACAAATTCAGATTTAAAATCAACTGGGAAACCAAAATCTCGTCTTGCCCGTTCAAGGTGGGCGACGTTTAACTTACCCTCCGAAGACATCATCAACAGCTTTCTTACCACAGTAATCAGATGAGGCTCATGATGCTCCTTTATGATTCTATCCTCTTCATCCAACAAGTCCTCCATCTCTGGACTGAACTCAACCCATTGCACACTATCTTCATCTACAGTAACCCTAAAAAGTTGAGGGAATTTTCTTACATATGGCAGCACCTTTTGCTTTCTCTTGAAACCCACGGCCAATTTCAGCTTTCCCGCAGATTGTGTATCCAATAGGCGCATTTCTTGCTGTTGTAACTGCTCTTTTAAGAGCAGAAGGTGCATAGTCTTAAATTCCTGCTCCATAATAGCATCCAAGGCATCATCTCGGATCACATTTTTTTCCATTTTCTTTATCTTCTTGTAACAAGCTTTCTGAAGATGCCAAGGGTTGCATTTTCGCAGGAAGGAGGCGCCGGAATGTCTCAACTTCAGTTCCCACAACGCTGTCATGGTGAGTCGTAAAGTTTGACCCTGATGATATATATCCTATCCTAATCCTAAACGTATATAAGGCAGTTTGATTTTTTGTTGGAGAAAATATGTTTCTCACGTTAGTTTTTGGGCCATTTCTGTATTTATTTTTTGGGAAATTTATCAAAATAACTTTAATTCTTCACTTAATTCCCAAAAAGCCTTTTGTATTTTTTAAATTCCCAAAATAGCGCTTTGTATTATAAAATCACTAAAAAATACGTTTTTACAATAGATGGTCATTCTTTACACAGGGAAGTGTTTTTTACAAATCACAAGAATTTGAAACCAATTCAGGTTACTTGTTGAGCTCATTTTGCTATTCATATGTTGGAGCTATTTATCCACCAGATATTGAATTTCTTGAAAATAATGAAATGCTACCTTCTACAACATGTCATCCATCTGGCAGGCCTAAACGGAAACAAGATAGGACAGAAGACAGTGATAGAGAAAAGCGTGTATACAAGTGCACATGTTATGTTGATGGTGGCCATAATGAACGCAGTTGCAGAAATCCTATTTGATATTTCCAATGCATATTTTGTCTTAATGTGATATTTTAAATTTTATTTTTCAGATTGTTGTGATCTCTAAGAAATACTTCCCTGTGTAAAGAATGATCATCTATTGTGAAAACATGATTTTTGGTAATTTATAAAATACAAGGGCTATTTGGGAAAATACTTAAGAATCAAGGGCCTTTGGGATTTAAAAAATACAAAGGGCTTTTTGGGAATTAAGTGAACAATTAAGGTTATTTTGGTAAATTTCCCTTCTTTTTTTGTTCTATTTTCTTTGTCCTACACGTGGTTGGGAGCCAGGGGAGGGCTGAATTATCTGCCCCCTCCCGGGGCCCTTTTAATGAATCACCCCCCGTCTTTGCATCGGCGGAAAAAAATTGATTGATCGCCTTACGCATGAAAGCGGTTGGTGTATTTTCACTAATGATGGGGCATTTGCTTTCAGGCGGGGGCGGATGGATACTTCGGTCGAGGGGGGGGACAAGCCAAACTATTCTTCTGATGGAATTACTTTGCTTTGACGCAAAGTTGGGATTGCGTGCCAGCATCGGTTTCAAATGGAATCATTTGATCTGAGAGCCATGCTGCAATTGTAATTCCTCCCATCAATAACATTTTTTACAAGCCACTTTGGCACCTATTTGACCTCCAGCCCAGCTTATTACGAGAATCACTCAATATCAAAATTTAAGGGAAATTTCTAAAAATGCCCCTATATTTTATTATAATTGTGAAAATGCCCTTATATTTTTAATGATTGTTAAAATGCCCCTAATGTTAAGCACTGTAATTAACAAGAAGCCCAAGAAGGTAGACCATGAATTCGTTGCTGTTCCCCAGACCGTCTTGAAGCTCAAAGCTTGCATTTTCGTTTTGAACACGCTGCTTATTTTTACATAAGCGATTTTGATGCCAAATTTGCCCATTTGTGCCAACAAAATTTGTTTATTTTCTACAATGTAATTGTGTCCAGCAAAATTGGACAGGTAGTGCAGTTTTTTTACAGGATTTGCAGGAGCTGAAGCTAATTTATCATAGTAGAAGCGGACCTGAAGTTGATCCGACAAAGTAGAAGTGGGTTCGGCTAATTTGGATAATTAGAGTAGAAGCTAATTTGTCATAGTAGAAGTGGACCTAAAGCTAATCCGGCAGCTTTGAAGGTGCTTCGGCAAAACTGGAGATAAACAACAGACGATTTTTTATGAAAATACCAGTTCTGGCAGTGCATACAGTGTCGATAGGACATAGCCGATTTTGGGGCAATGAAGCAAACGGAGAAATTGGTGGAAAAGATCGATTTGGAACAGAAGATTGTAACATGGAGTTTCTATGAAGTAGTTGCAAGGAGAAGAGTGCAGAAGGTTGTTCTTTGAATCTGCTACAATGGCTGGGCATCTATGCATATGCCTTCAAACAGCTTAGCAATCCATCGGACTTACCCCCATATTGTGGTGGGCTGAAATGAATCCTTAGGCTTGGATCTATAAAATCAATTTTTAGGCTTAGATCTATAAATTGCCAGATCCATGAGGTGATTCTAGCCCAATTCATATCCATTTTTGGTGGTCTGGTGGCTCTTCAATGATGGATGATTGCATATACAAGGGCATTTTAACAAATACAAAAAATATAGGGGCATTTTGACAATTATAACGAAATACAAGGGCATTTTTAGAATTTTTCCAAATTTTAATATTCCCAAAAACTATCCATGACATGCATTTTTGCTTTCAGTGGACGATAAAAAACTATTCTTATTCTTATTCTTCTTATTCTTTCCAACATTTAATACCAACACTTCTTTCCATTGCCAAATGCCATCTTGCACTTTGAAATCTAGATATTTGGTAGGAAAAATTATAAAAATACCCCTATATTTATGCAAAATTGTGAAAATGCCCCTATTTTTTGGATAGTTTTAATGGAAGTGACCGTATCTTTTTTGTGATGATCCGAATGAGAATATATCCTCAGATGCATTGTAGATGACAATGAGTTTTTTCCATCAAAGCTAGAATCACTTGAATCGGAGCTCAAAATCTTAAGTTATAGTCTCCTAAATCCTTACAAATTTTTGTGTATTAAAGTGACACAACTTGTGATTTTGAACTCTGATTTAGGTGATTCTAGCTTTGTTAGGAAGATATTATTCTTACCTACAATACTTCTGAAACACATTTTCATTCGGGCCATCACAAAAAAGTTATGGTCATTTTCATCAAAACTATCTCCAAAAAAGTTACGGTCACTTGCTTTGTAACATTACCATTCTTTTAATATATTGATGACACAGTTCTTCAAAAAAAAAACTATCCCCAAAATAGGGGCATTTTCACAATTTTGCATATATAATTTGCCCTAGTTAATATGATATCATGGAGAGCATGCTAGCATCTTGGACTTTGAAATCTTGATATTAGTATGACATAATAAAAGAGAACATGCTAGTCAATATGTATTGTAATGGAGTTTGTGACTAAAGAAAGCTCTCAATGAGAAATCTACTATTGAAATGGCGTTTTTTCTTAGATTTGTTTGAATGTCAATTATTATGCAACCATGTCCTTTTAAGGTCTTGTAAAATACATAGGAAACTTCCAAGGTGAATTCCACATTTTGAATCCCATTTTGAAATACATTATGAGCATTGTCATTTGAGATCCAGTTGGAAATGTTTTTCACTCCGGGTCCAAGGTGACACAAATTCCCTCGCATTGCATTTAGAAAAGAGAAATGTTTGCGACGGCCTTGGCCGCCACAATAAATTTCTTGTAATGTTAATGCTAATGCAGCAGAGGGTTGAGTAAATCACGAGCAAGGAAAATAACTTTGGAAGGAGTAATTTTAGGGTCCCCCCCTGCATATAGGTACATACCTAATCCAGATTCCTCGGGCTATCCCCTTACCAACATCGCCCATGTATCATATGAACCTTGTTAATTTGGGATTCGGTAGAAAACGTTTTTGAGTTGCCTGTAGGGGGAGAACCCTACGAGCAACCCTTGTTGTGGAGGGGGGAAATGATGTTTTGAAGGCCTAGATTAGTCTTATGGAATATATGTGATGGGGTATTCTGGGAGGATGGCATGGGCTTGAGCATGAGCCAAGGATACCTGCTTTGCAGGACACGTGTATTGTGCGTGAAGGGGCCTGAGATGGTGTTATCGCAAGCAGTGGAGCTACGACAGGTACTGACCTGCCAGATTCTAGAATGAGGCTCGCATGAAAACGACAAAAGCCTCCCGATAGATAGGCTTCTCATTCATCTCAGCAGATTTTCTACAATGGTGGATAGTGGATAGTCGCACACATGCGAACTACCCACAAAGAAAAATAAAGGGAATGTCCAATTATACAACTTGGACCCCATGAATTACGACGCTAATAGATGTTTGGTCTGTGTACCTGCCAAAAGCTTATCACCGAGATTAAAAAACCCCGCCCTTTCGGGTTTTCGAGGAAAAACCCTAATGATAAGCCTTCCGCAAGGGGCTTGGACAAACATAAGGCTGAGAATTCCCTCCCCAAAAACCCATGAATGGAGAAGTCGAAGCTGCTACGACTTGCCAACCTGTACCTGCACATCACCAACACTAGAACAAATGTGACAAAACAAACCTCCCAAAGTTGAGGAGCTGATCATGCGTGCCACGCGACAACGAAACAAAAACCTCTTCAAATAGAGGGGTTGGTCACGCGTGCCAATGACAAATACATTAAACAATTAAGGGGGGGAGGGTGGGTTTCAAAGAATAGAGAATAAGGTACTGCTGAGAGAGAAGAGGAAGCGTCGATGATCTCCCAATTTGAGAAGGCATGCAATGCATGCATGCGAGACGCATGCTCGCCCCCTCTAGAATCTCGATCTGAGGGCTCGGATCGATGGAATTAGTGCATTTCGAATTCTAGGGTTCAAATCTACAACCCTCTTTCTTGGAAGCAAAGGTCGTGTAAACTGTTTTTGTATGGGCTTTTTCACGAAGTCTGACCCCACAATGGTTTGCCCGAACCGAAAAGGCAATGGTTTTCCTTCACCAGAATGCCCCTTGTGTAAGATTGTGTTCGTGAGGCAAGTCGGTGATCAAATATTTTTAAGGCTAAACTGGCCGTGATCAAAGAATGCAAGCTTGCCAAAAACAGCTTTGCCTGAATAACTTTGTTTTTTCCTTTGCATTCAAGATCGATGCAGGCTTTCACGATTCAAGGGATTTGTCCCAATTATAAATAAATTCTAGATCCGGTCCCCGATTATGAAGTCTTGATCTGCTTTCTTGCACACAGATAAAACCTAGTAGTGCAATGTGTTAATTCCTTTGTTGGCTTGGGCGATTAAACAAGGATTTGTACCTTAAAAAGGGATGGCCAATGTAGCACATTACACTGCAGGAATCTGTTACTCTTGATTCTTGCCCTACAACTGTTTTGGCTTAAATGATTCTGCCTTGAAATGGTTTTGCTAAGTTCTTATGGATCAGAGACAAAGGTATGATATGCATGACGTAAAAATACTATCTATCTATCTATCTATCTTATAAAGATATGCTTTGTGCCAAAGTCGCTAAGTCTTATGTATGTGCATGAATCTGAGTATGATATTTGATAAAATAACTAGTTGGGCAAGAAATGGTATTAGGCACAAAGAAAATCTTCACTGGAACAATTACTGGAGATTGTAAATCTAAATCCATGACATTACAAGGAATATTTGCCAATGGGAGGCAACATGACGTTTAACGAACTTACTGTTAAACTGTGTATTGAGATGATTCAGATGTTCTAAAGGATCAAAGAGTAGCAACAATATAACAACACACTAGTTCTAGCAACTACAGATCTCGAGTTCGAGATCGTCCAGAATTGCACTCTGAACAGTTGGGCGTCAAATCCCACAGATGCAATGTAAAGTGGTTGGGCCCAGGGCCCAACCAAGCAACGTAGTGTGGTGTGTTGTCACATGTGCGGTTGGATGATGCCTAATGGTGTGATGTTAAACCAACTATCTATTTATCTATTTTTACAGATTTTGAGAAACGTTTCAACCTAGAATCTCGAGTTCACATTCCAAAACCCACTTGGTTTTGGTCATATCTGGTTCCATAACTTATTATTTGATCAATTATATTGCACATACAAAGAGTTCCAGGTAAATATCAAAGTATCTTCTGTGTTCTTAACGTGCCACGTGCTTGCAAACAAGGTAGAAGATATAATAGTGTGACAGGAGATGATTAGCATGTTATAACAGATACTATTTTTTCCTTTCAAACTTACAGTCTTCATCGTATTCTCAAAGCTACATTGGATTTCCACATGCTTCTTGAGGTAAGCTTTGCTAGTCCAAATGGTTGATCTCGTTAAATTCAAGCATTTCTAACTGGAACTTTATTTCATTTGCATGATATAACTTTAGACTATGGCATCGTTGTTTAGTTTCCTTCCCATTTATACACTATACCTGGTGGTATTTAATCAGTTCATAGCCATAGGAGAAACATAAGTAGAGCTACACAATATACATGATGCTATTTAATCAGTTCGTAGCTATAGGAGAAACAGAAGTAGCATTGTTAGAAATTGGTCACATCTATGTGTTATCAAAGTCAACTCTACTTGCAGTTCATCTCGTTCCTGAAGTTCCAATGTCAGGTTCTTAGAAGGCTAATGTATCCATACATTCTACATGTATGCACATGCGCCTTCTGGTTGAATTTGTCTTACTAATTATTTAATATTTATTTGCTCGATACATTGGGTTTCTTCTTTCATTTCTGGTACTCTATATTTTTGTCTGCTGAAATTACATTTAGGACTGTCATTTATCATAGGGATGTCCTGGTGTTGCAAGTATATATGAAAGTCCAAATTGTGTTCAATGGAGCATGAGCCAATTTTTTCCTAGAATGTTCATTCTCGTTATGGTCATTTTCGTTATTTTTACTAGATCCGCAAGCACTATCATTTAGGACTGTCATTTATCATAGGGATGTCCTGGTGTTGCAAGTATATATGAAAGTCCAAATTGTGTTCAATGGAGCATGAGCCAATTTTTTCCTAGAATGTTCATTCTCGTTATGGCCATTTTCGTTATTTTTACTAGATCTGTTACGTCAACATTAATTGGGTTAGAAACGACAGTCTAATTATCCAACGATAGCACACATCATTAGAACTTTTTCATATCATAGGGAATCAAGTTCCATATTTCAAGAACATCTTTAGCATCACTTCAAAGTTACATAAATCCTCCATTGCAGGAGTGAGTTGGCGAAGAGAAATGTCATGACGGAATTCAAATTCATTGGCAACATTAACACTAAAGTTGTCCCGTGATGAACCTAAATGGGTTCATTTTTACACTTTTTTTGAAACTATATTATTCCAAAATGAAGATTTTTATTTTATTTTGTATTTTTATTTTTTTTTTGAAGGTAAGAGTGTGCTAATATTAATAGACATACAATGCACCCCTTAAGATGAAGAATTTGTCTACATACTCATAATATGTCCTCTATGAGCATACATATGAGGAAAAATTTACCAAGCATAATGTAGAGCCAAATGCAAAGGGGTCAAGTTTATTCTCAAAGTCATTAACATTTCTTGCATTATTTTGCAAATATAATTTTTCCTATGAATTCTAATTCTTCCATCTTGTAAATCATGATATGAGAAATCTATCACAAGAAGAAAAATCTATGCTGGAATTTTCAAGAATTAATTCCTAAAATTCTGGAGTTCAGAATGGACCCAGTTGGGTCCCCCGAGGGTTAAAATTTTGAAAATTCATAGTACTATTCCACTTTTTGAAAAAATGAAATACATTTAGCAAGCCGAGTAGTACTTAATATCTATTTTCATTGTAAAATAATAGTACCTTCACATTCTTACTCTATTTCGAATATCATGGATGTGAAATGGTTTCCTATTTTTCAGAAATTCCTTAGGGACCTGATTGGGTCTTTCAAGGACTAGAATTATGATCTGCTCATTAATACATCAAATTTTTATGAAATCACATGAAATTTGAAAAATGAATAGCATTTGTTGGCTATATTCATAGAAAATTAATGTTATCTTGAAATTTGTATTCTAGTTGAGTGTCATGAGATCATATCATATCATTAAAACCATCGAATTGAGTGTATTTTAAGGTGCGATTGTTCTAAACTTGTGAAGAAACTTTTTTTTGCTATTGAATATGGTGGTATAACTTCGAGTTAATCCTAGATTTTAGATGTCATATTTAAAATCTCATTAAGTATCATGGAGAATTAGTCCCTAAGGATTGAGAGACCCATATGGGTTGATGAACCCAGACAGGTCCCTAAGACAACTTGAGTCATTAAATGGCACTAAATGAGTGAGTTCGGATTTATACTTAATGCATCTATAATTATAAAAGGAATAGCATTATATGAAACTACAATAAGAACGATTTTTACCACTTGCAAGATGATTATAATGAATGAAAAATGATACGTAAGATCTATTTTTGCCACTTGTATAGTGATCATAATGGTGTGCAATTGTGGGCGTATCAATGGGTCTTCCAACAGTTGCTACATTAGCATCTTGTTGGTTCTTTTTGGGTTGCCCCAAGGGCAAGCCCTAGGTGAGGTTGTGAGGTTTGTGGAATATGCTTTGAATATCCTTCATTTAAGGTATAGATTAGTGTGGAGAAAGGAATATGAAGAGAATATATCAATTGGAGGACCAGGGATAATAGCAAAAAAAAAAAAAAAAGGGATGTTGTTTTTGCAGTTTCTTTCCAGATCCAGTTCGCTCAAATATGCGTGGGAACCAGATTGCATGCAATGCTAGCCTGGTCGATTGGAGATCATGCGTTCCGATGTCTGAACTAGAGAACAAAGGCAAAGCCCATTATTCTGTCATGAATAAAATGGGTAAGCTTCCCATCATCGACCTAGGCTTCAACAGGGATGAGAAAATAGAATTGCAGGGAAGGCGATGGGCTTTCTCATACAGTAATCTTATGCCGCAGAAAAACAATTGTTTTTGTTGAGCAGACCACATCCTATAGTAAGTTGCTTATTGACATGTTAGTCAGTAGTCTTTGTCCCATAGACATCAATTTATAATACAACAAGGTGCAAAGCACTGTGGATTGCCCCCAAAATGCTATTATGAATAAAGCTTTATAAATGTATCTTCATGCGTCTGGTCGTTTAGTCTAGTGGTAATACACTAGGTCTAGCAACTATAGGTCTCGAGTTTGAGACCGCCCGGAATCGCCCAGAGCATAGCGCTAACCCTAAAGCTAAACAGAATGTAATATCCCACAGATCTATTGAATTCAAACACCTTAGGAGCCGGTGTCCACTATGGTCTACTTGTGTGCGGACATGGAAAAATGGTCGCATGCTTGGTGGATTGATTAGAAAGTTAATTGTGCATGCTTATGCCTCACCTCAATGTGCAAGAACAATGGCTAGCATATTGCTTAACTGTTGCATGCCTTTTATCGTAAGCATTTGAATGGGCTCCACATCCTCTACATTTACGTATGTAGAAGTAAAATCAATGCCTTTTTCAAGAACCGGTGAATCAGCCTTCGATTAGAATCCTTATTATTGAAGTTGCCTATTGTCGCCAAGCTTTTACAAAGTTGCATATAAGCGTGGAACATGATGCACAAGCAAAAATTGCTTTTAACGCTTCATAAGGAGTTGAGTCATCTGAAATGTGCCCGCAAGTTTAAGCCCTAAAAATTCAAACAAAAGGAAGAATGCAAAGCTTATGCGCAGTCAGTCACACATCATCAAAGTAAGAAGACCGGATTTCACACAAGCAACGCGGAAATCCACTCTCAATAGGATCCTTCAAATTGAAGCAAGGAGATGCATGGTGCAGGATCCTGAAAGGTATTTAAGAAAGAAGTAACAATGCAAAGGTAGAATAGCATTTGATCAAATTCATACAGTAAAGCTTATGAACAAAGCATTCCAGACATTCGATTTATCAAATGACATTCGATTTCTCAAATGTGAAGAACAATAAAAATGCAGAGAACAATGACATACCAGAATCGCATCGCCTTTTCCATCTCAAGCATCTGCGCAATGCCCATGTTTAGCAGATGATTAGCACGGATATTTAAAGTTCAATCTAGAAAATGTGAAGGGATTACAAATCCTTTTCTATAAATACACTAGTAAACGTGTGCCCGGCGTTGCCGGGCTAATGTGCTGGCTTATGTTTTTACTTGGATTTTAATGTCCATATATCTACAACTTCTGTGAACACTAATGTCCTAGCTTATGTTTTTACTTGGCATTTAATGTTCATATATCTACAACTTCTGTGAACATCACAGGTTGATGCTTGCAAGAGTGGACATGATTTGCTTATGTAAATATTTTTGTTGTCGAAATTGTCTAGTGGCAGCATCATCAATGTATTAACTTTGCAGTTAAAGAATGGATTTTCAAAGTAAATGGGTGCACGGCATTGTTGCACATAAGTAGGGGCATCTTAAATATTAGATTGATCCTTAGATGAGTTGCTAGACTCGAGAATAACATCACATCGAGACGGACAAACATACAATTGCACGCATAAGTAGACACGTGTATTTTCGTAGACCTTGTGCCAAGAAGTAAAAGTCCAAGAATAAAGCACTCATTTGTAAGCAGTAGAATAACCAATTGTGTCGTTTTTCTATTACATGAGCGTTCAACAGTGGTTTTTCTATTACATGAGTGTTCAACAATGGTGCTTCAACAATGAGGACAAATTCATGTTACCAATTTGAAAACGCATTTGTTAATTTAGTTTGTATTGACTACATTAAAGACAACTAATTGGGTAACCAATCCTTCGAATTAAGGACTCTCCTGGTTGAAGGTGGTTGCCAATACTTCAGATCTTTGGAGAAATAAGTGCTCTATCGGCCAAAATTTGTATTTCTTGGCCTGCTTTGCCAAATTTCCATGAGAACTAATTACTGTTGCCATAGCCAGAAACCATGGCAAAATATATACAGCTCTTCCTTGACAAAGTGATGAATAGTGAGCAGTTGGCCACTCTGGTGCAGTCCTTTCTTTACCTGCATACATATTGAAAATGTTACAGCCTAATCAAAACTGGCAGAAGCAGCAACCAATAATCAGATCAAATTCAAGCTAACACATTCTAGTTATAGCAATCAGTCATCATTTTAGCTCAAAAAACTGAAATCTCAAATGCAACCAGCCAGAATTGATAATGGCTGATAGTAACCAGTCAGAATGATTTAGAGATGCCAAAAACAGGACCAGGGGAATGATTTCATGGTACATCAGAGGAATAATCTGTAAACTAAGTAAAATAAAATGAGGCAGATTAAGCAAAGATAACAAAAAAGATTAAGCTAAGAAATAGATGTTATGTACAGGAATGGGGAAATGGACTTGCTTCAAAATTTATGGTATTCTAAACATTATTAGCAGGCTGGCAGTATATTTATCCCAAAGTTGAGCAAATGGAAGCCTAAATCCGTTGTGGTAATCAAATCTGTCATGATATATACAGAGCTCTTTATCCATATAATATTCATTTCTGACATGATATGATCCGTTATCAGTGGTAATAAGCTGCTGCAGAAGCTCTCCAAATGCAGATTAGGAAGTACTATTCACGTAAGCTCGGTGCAACATCTGATTTGTAGAAGCAAATGCAGATTATGAAGTACTGAAGTAACTGATCACAGCTTGTTGAACATCAATACATCAAGAGCACGCATGGTTGAGAGGAGTAGGCCTGGCCTTCTGGCACAGAACATGCGTCTATTTAAAAACGCCGAACATCGATATGTGATATGCAGATCTATTACAGATTTACAGAGCCAGTTTACCAGAGTATGTAGATTAAGAGACATGCATTAAGAGACCCGGGGATTAAGAGCATATTAAGAGCATGAAATGCAGCTATAAGGAAGGAAGAGACTTTTAACGTCCACGGAGCCCAATCGGGCTATGGGACCAGAACAAACAAAGGGGGCGGAAGCCCCACCAGAACCGTGGGCCGAAGCCCAAGCAAAAACCAATCAAAACATGGGGACGAAGCCCCGTTACAACAAAACATGGGGACAAAGCCCCGTTATCACTCAAAACCCAGGGCTAGACCAAGACTGCCCAGGGATCAGTTGGCCATTGATCCCTAATGATAGCTCGACCGCCTCTGTACACTGCCCATTTCTGCTGCAGTGTACAGAGGCACGAAATGCAGTTATAGAGATAAAAGAGACACGATGCAGTTATAATATCTTCTATCCTGTTCTTGCCACAACCTCTTAACACCCAAAATGGAAAAGAGGGCACGCGTTTAATAAGCTTGGCTTGCACAACTCGTCTGCAGACAGAAAGCACAATCCGACTGCCTCCTCCGACAGTTTTTCAAAGCTATCAAACAATATACGGATACAGTCAAAGACGAAATTTTACCTGGAACTTGAAGCTATACTTGCCCAAACTTGATCTTCTAAGATATTCCTGCTAAAATCCACCGCTTGAAGTGGAGGGAAAATGCCAAAACCAGCGGGTATCTTTCCAATGAGGCGATTCTAAAACAAATAGAAGCCTCTCAAGTTCTGGAGGCTGGTGAGAGATTCAGGAATAGGGCCATCCAGGAATAGGGCCATCGATGCCATTTGTATCCAAAGCTTACGAATGGCCGTGAGCTGCTCCATTATTATCCCCTAAGCCCTTTGCCTTGGTGTTGCACCTGCATGAACAACAACAAAATCAGGGAATCTAAATATTCAAAGTTCAAAGACCTACACAATGCAAGAGTTAACAAATGAACTACTTCAACCATCACAAAACCAGAAAACATGCCGCAATTTTTGGCAGGGGTCATACCTCGCTTCAATGACTCCTCGCTGTCGCCTCGCTTTGCTTGCCGCTTGTTATCTAAAACCCTAGATGCATCTTTTTTTTAAAATCGGGACACATTATCGCAAATACGATCATTAGAGCGAGCCGTTGCCGCTTCGAGAGAGAAGAGTGAAGGATGCAAGAAGAAGTTCGGAAAGATATTTTGCACGGCAACTATTTGACAACTATTGATGCGGACCTTCAACCATAGAAAGTTTTTTCCTTTGAATGTTCCTGCAAGAAGGCTGCACTAAAACAATTCATGCATAAGCGTAGAAGCTAAAATTTGAACACAGCATAAAAAGTGATTTGCGTAACCTGGATCGGCTTAAATCTCAAAACCGAAAGCGCTTGTATAATTTTCCCTCTTCAACCCTAAACCCTTTCTTAGCTTTGCAAAATAAGTCATGCAATGCACCGCCGATTTGCCGTGCTCCTGCGATTTCAATCCGAAACATCATGGAAGGCGGAGGCCATGGTTTTCTTGCTAATTAGCAGTAACGGGCTAGAGTAGTGGTTGTTTCAGAAAAAAACGTAATGGAAGGTGCCGAAAAACTAAGATATCGCCACGAAAACCTTTTTAGCTCACAAAACTCACGCCAGGAAAAGCGTGAGGTGGCTAAGAGACCTACAAGTGAGCCAAAATCCCCAAAAACATTTTAAATAAGTAGATTCCAATAAAAAAATAGTTTGTTTTAAAAATAAAAAACCCAAAGATAAATTCTAAAAAAAGGAATCTCTAGACCAAAGGTTAAAAAAACCAATAGTTTTTCACAAAAAAAAAAAAAACGAGTTTCCGATCGCCGGAAAAACAATTTGGCGTCCAAAACACGGAAAACCTTAGCGTATATTCATACGCAAAAAAACCAAAAAGTTTTTTACCGCCGGAAAAACAATCAGTAATGACGGCCGTCAGATTATCAGATATACCCCTGATATGCCAGAATATGCCAAAACCAACCCTCCCCCTAACGAATTGCCCCCTTAACAGGGGCAATCCAAAAATTAGTCCAACTGGTTACAATATTTGCTTGCCCTTTCTACATTTCTGCAGTGGCGGATTGTCTCTGCAAACATAACCTACTTCTTGTTTTTATTGGCAAGGAAAATTATCAGAATAAAGGAGCCTTTACTTTGCTATGTTGAACTTGTTTTTATGTCAAGTACATGTCATGATGCTGCAAGCTTGCAAATTATATAAACTAAGTTTAGACTAATGGGGCCATGATTAGAAGGGATGAAGAGACTTGGCATTATGATTAGCTCCTAGATACCTATCTAACTACAAGATACACCAGAAATTTCCTAGATACATGAAAGACAAAAAATTTCTTTGAATTGTAAAATGATGGTACAGACTTCTATGTGCATATATATGGCTGTAGCATTTAAAAAGACTCTAGATGTGATGAGACTGCCGATTTGACCCTCCTGGCAACTCAGGATCTTGTCAAAACTTGCACTACTTCCAGGTGCTTGTGTTAATGGTGAAGAATTAAATCTTCCTTTGCATTGAATTTGAACCATTCTATATTTCTTATATCCATCATGAATAACATAACTTCCAATCATATTCTGCCCCTTGCTTAAGTTGCCCATACGTGTTGAAGTAGCTTGCTACAACCCAATCTCCTATAGTAAATACAAAGCATCTCATATTATCCATTCCCCCCCATAAGAAATAAAATTTTGTATACTAGCTCATGGAATCTATTAGATGTTAAAACTTATCATATTTTTCTTCATGTAATGCCCTTGCCAAAGTTACTCATGTCGAGGTAGTCACAAGCCTAACTATCTTATTGATGTAGCTTCGACACCTATGTACTTCACTGAACAAGGCAAGATCCTAACATCTTCCATAATGCAAAACTTACCTCAGAACCATCCACCCATGAGGAATACAATGTCCCATACCGTTTATACTTTGAATCCATTAGCTATGATGCTTTTGATAAAAATGCAATGCAACAACTTAGAACCTTACATTTATACACTCAGGCTAGCAATACTCCATGTTATAGCCACATTCAGAAACCCCCAAGCTTCACATGGCCCTCCTTGTGCCTATGTGGACTCGTCTCAATCTCAATAATCCTTGATGTCGGATGACCGCTTATTCCCATTTCAAGATCCATATACGAACTTGATGCTGAAATCCTTGATGCCGAGGGGTCATTGATGCTCTACATCTGTGCTAGGCTAATTCTCATCATTGATCCCATCTCCATGAGCTAAGAAAGATATTTTATCCCAATCCTTAGAATTTTCCACAGTTAGATAATTATTCAAACAATGCATATTCTTACTACTTATGATTATTCTGCCCAGCTCTTCATGCTCCAATCTCCTCTGTTGCTAAGCTCAGATGCAATCCAATCCCATCCATGGGCACTTAGCTTTATATTATGACATGCAAATAAATTGACAAAAGCAACAAATACAAGTCTAACAAGAAAAAACACAAAATGACGAAAACATAACATGAATGCAAAATGGCATTGGAGAGCTCAATGCCGACCAGATCCAAGTCAATTCTGCTTTTGAATTTTCGATGCCAAATCAGTGCTTCTCAGATAATATTTGGCCATTCCTGACTCAGAATCAACCCTGCCAGAGATGTTTCCACTCACTGGTTACCTTCCGTAGCCTTACGAGTCTCCAACAAATGCATAATTTATCATGTTTATATTTACATCCAAAAATCATGTACAGACTAATCATGGCAGCTCATAGCACTCAATTGATATATAACCCCACCTGAGAATTTCTTCATGCATAGACCTCTGACTGGACCCTTTTTCGTTGCTTGCACCTCAAAAGATTGCCTTCTAGCTCCAAGAATCAAATTGCAGAAAAAGATACATAGTGCCGCATTCATGCCATGCATATGTACATACGTATACAAGTTTTTAATCGATCCTACGACACATATTCTAGTGTGTGTATGTTTCAGTTTGTCCATGTTCCAGTTTTCGAAGAGTTTATAAACATGCTCACTTAGATTTCTTTACATTTTATGAGATTCCCTTAAATTCCAGCTTGAGGTGCTTATCCATGTTTTTTTTTTTTTTTTTTTTTTTTTTTTTTTTTTGAAGGACGACAAGCTTTATTCACCAATTAAAAACCAGAGCAACACAAAATGCAAAGACAAGATTATAACCCCAGTGGACAAACCGATCCAACTGAGCACAACCACCTGCCTATGCAAAAGAATGAATCTGAAGGTAAGTATGCCAGATCAGTACTTTCTTCTCTTGATCAAGAGAAGAACAATTGTAATCCATAACAATTTTATTTTGCGCCCACTGAAGAACAATCTCATCTGCAGTATCTACGCCCTTAAAGATAAACAACCTCCTTCTCTTCCAGATTGACCATAAAAGCCAGCTACATGCGAGATGAAAAGCTCGTTTTCGTAGTTTGGGCCAAGCATCAGGATAGATAGCAAGCAAAATTTGCTGGCTAGATCTAGACGTGCCAAATAGGGTCAACAACCAAGACCATGCCTGCCGAAGCCGCTCACACAAGAAAAAACAATGCTCAATACTCTCAACCCTTCACGGCCGGCATAAAGGATGAGCTCTAAAATCCGATTATCCATTTTATGGACTAACCTGTTGACTCTGAGGCATCTATGGATCACTTGCCACCACAGAACTACTACTTTGGGATGAAGCAACTTATCCCATACCCATATCCAAACACTCTTCCATTGTGGCTGAGGGGCCACCTATTAGATGGAGGCAGGATTTCAGAATGCAAAAGCAATTTATACACAGAAGACACAAACTGCCCTGGCTGGATATCCTGATGGCAACCCCATACGACTACCTCAATCTGTGGACCAGAATCCTATGGCAACAATGCAGCAATATTCCAGATTACTCTGTCCCATCTGTACAACAAGAACTTTGTTCTAAATGCTTCCCATGACATGAGATGACCAGACTCATACCAAGCTGCAATAGTGTTGATACCAGCTGCTACCCATCGTCGTTGAGTCTTTGGATGAACAACCACACTTAAAGGCACATTCTCCGAGTATCCCCGCAGCGGAATCCACCAAAGATGGAGCGGACAACCCAAGACATGCCTCAGGATTAATATGGAAAAGAGACCTGACAGTGTCCCAAGCATCAAGCAACCCCTTCAGAAAGGGAGAAGCATTAGGATACGGATGCATATGATAAAGCAAAGCCCAAGGAAGGAGGGGCTTAATGGTGGCCTTATGAAATGGGAGACAATCTTTGAATCGACCGCACCAACAACCTCGCACTGGAGAATCATCCTTACCAATGAAAATCCTCCAAATGAACTTTGATATCATCACCTTGCTTTGGAGGTGAAAATCCAGCATACCAAGACCACCAGCTGCCTTAGGTCTAATGCATTTCGCCCAAGCTACCTTGACCACCGCTCCTAGCTCATTTCCACCCCAAATAAAATTTCTGACGATACGCACAATCTCCTCCATCTTTACATCATGAGCTAATAGAGCAGACGCCATGTAGACATGAGTATTACTAAGAACACATTTAGCCACAGTGATTCTACCGGGCATGGACAATTTAGCTGTATTCCACCAAAACAAGTGCTTTTGCAACCCACTAATGATTTCATCCCAAGCATCTGAAGCAGAGACGTGAATTCCAACTGGGATACCAAGCAACTTTGTGGTATTGCCATGCAAAAGAATCTTCCATGGATAGTCCAAAATATAGGGAGGGATGGGACTGTCCAACGTCCACAAAGCTGTACATTTTTGCCACCCTACAAGAACTCCTGATGCTAAGGAGAATGTGTCTAATAATAGCTTAGCATTACGAAGATTCTCAGTCTCGGCAATTAGGAACAAAAAAGTATCATCGGTATATTGGTTACATACCTCTTGAGAACCATCGTCCATTGGGATTGTCTAGTTAAAGCTCATTCTAGAACTTAGATTCTCTTAGATTTTACGTGATTCCATTAGATTCTCTCAGATTCTCTTACATTTTGTGAGATTCCCTTAGATTCTATGAAAATTCCCTTAAATTCCTTTAGATTCTATTAAAATTCCCGTAGGTTTTCTAATATTTTAGGAAGATTCACTTAGATTCTCTTAGATTCTCCTAAATTCCCTTAGATTTATGAGATTCCCCTTAGATTCTCTAAGATATTATGTAGATTCCTCTAGATTTTCCAAGATATTATATAGATTCCCCCTAGGCTCCCTTATTCTATGATTTAGTAAGCTGCATATAGTAAGGAATGCTATTTTTTTGCAACTTTCTTTTGTAGTGCAAAAGGTGGTCCTTCTACAACACGGGTTCAACAGTAAGTAAAGGTGGTGAGGTTTTCTATGTTAGTTATGCTATTTCTATGGCATAGGTTCGGGGGGTGCTTCTAGAATATGGGGTTGGCATAAAGGAGAGTAGCTCAATAACTTATATTAGAAAATATGTCTAAAATGGCAAGGTTTCAATTTGTTCTTCCTATTCTGTTGTGTGTAGGTCAAAGAGGGGCATTGGAGACTGGCAAGGTTTTAGTACTCGAATCTTTGACGTCAGATCAAAGTATGGCAGCGGGGTGGATTTAGGAAGGGTTAATATGCGCAATTGAGTAGTCCTTAGAATTTTAGAGTGTGCTCTTGCATAGGATGCATTTCAAGTTCCTGTGTTACTTGTTCTAAGATGGTGCATGTTAAATTTTGTGGCATCTCATTTTTAAACAAATAAATTTCTCAAATATATTGGGGTCATTAAAACAAATACACGTATATACTGCTACTACGCGCTATCAACAAACTATGAGCAATTCAAGTCATACTTGTCACCATAATATACCATCGTACGGTGCATTGTTTTTTCATTGCCTCAATCAGTTTAAAGAACACACAACAATTCTTGAGAGTCTGGTATAGATTTGAAGGAATATTTTGTGAACAGACTATGCAAATATTCTAGAATAATAGGAGTAAGGGTGTATTGGCTCACCAAAAGTGGGCATCACCTGTAAATGAAAATGCCAACATCATATGACAGCCAACAATGTCATAAAACTGAACTGCAATATTTCCACTACTTTAAAATGAGCCTAAAGCCATGTTGACAAATAATCTCAGTGGGTTCTTCATTATGGACTTGTATGCATAGTTGTCTCTACCATCATTCAAATTGAATCCCTTAGATTTCCACAACTATACTTCAGAGCATTATACCTGTGTAATAGACCAGCCTGGAAACTTAGAACAGCTGGATAATGCAGAAGACCTAATTAACAGCATGCCATTTCAACCTGATAGCATTGCCCTGCAGACGTGAAACGAGGAGAGCATGTTGCAGACCCTCTTTTCAGATTGAAGCCTGATGATGTTGGAAAAGTCTCTAAATTACTTCTTTTGCTAGATGAACTGCAGTGAAAGGCACACAATGCATACAGATTTGCTATAATGGTATTATCATTTAAATTGCTAGAGTTCATTTACAACCATGACAATTGTGCAGAGGGAGACAAAGATTTGATGTAAGTGTCCAATCTGACCAGGGTGGTTGATTATTGAACTTGATCTACAGTAGAATTTTGCTGGAGCTAGCATCAACAACAAATTACCTCCCCATGGTTACTTTTGTCTTCTATTGAAACAAAATGTTTTGGTAGATCCAACATTATTTGTCTGTCTTTGCTGCCTTTTACATGTATATAGGCATTTCTAAGCACTTTCAAATGAGGTCTTCTGTTTTTAGTTCTGCAACTTATTGTTTAACAATCTATTGTCATACTTCTAGCTGACCATATGGGCTCCCTTACTGTCGAAAGGCGATCCTAGATACTGGCAATCTGTGTATGCGAGGTATTTCTTGCCTCATTCTCCATGATTTTGAGATGAATTAACCCTTAACACTTCTCTTATCTGCCAGGATGGCAGGATCCTTAGCATGTGTAGAAAATACTGGGGAATTCATTGAGAATGGAGAACTAAAGCAAGGACTTCAAGCTGTTGAGATCATGGAAAAGAAAGGGACATCAATATCTAGGGACATAGCATATTGTCTTCTAAAAGAGTGCTTTGAAAAGAAGGATCCTGGAGCTGGTAGGCAGGTAGAGTCACTTGTACTTCGTGGTGGCCTTGATTCAATTGCCATTTTAGGTGACCATCTTATACGTCTGTTTACCTACTACGGGAGCCTTTGGGAAGCAAATCGTGTATTTTCTAGAATTGCCAATCCTAGTTTGTTTACGTGGACTACAATTATCTCAGCAAATGCAAACTTTGGAGATGGCAGAGGAGCCCTTGAATTATTTGACAGAATGCAGCCATCATTTATGAACTGCAATAAACATGTTTACATTGTTCTTCTTAAAGCATGTGCCATGAGAGAAGCTATTGAGCAAGGCAGGTTGCTCTATTACCAGATTATAAGAAAGGCACTTGAGGATGATGTTTTTGTTGGCAATACTCTTCTTGATATGTACGCAAAATGCAGGAGCTTAGGTGAGGCACACAAAGTATTTGATGTTTTGCAAAATCGAAGTTTAGTTTCCTGGATGGCAATGATTGGAGGATATGCCCAGTATGGATATTCAGTTCTTGCTTTGGAGCTTTTTGAGAAAATGCAAGAAGAGGGCATAAAGCCAGAGAGAGTTGCATATCTGAATGCCTTAAAAGCATGTGCAAATGTTGGCCTCATAGAAGACGTGCTGATTGGGAGTGCACTTGTGGACATGTACGTCAAATGTGTAAATTTGGAAGAAGCTCGCAAGGTGTTTGATCATATGCTGAATAGAAATGTGGTATCATGGGCTGCAATGATTGCAGGGTATGCCAATCAGGGTGATAGTGATTTAGCTGGGCAGTGCTTTGATGAGATGCAAAGAGAAGGGATCAAGCCACATCACATGATGTTATTTTTTCAAGCATGTTGGCTGCCTGTAGTCATGCAGGCCGGGCGGATGAAGGCCATCAATATTTCAAATCTATAAAGAAGCTCATAATATTACTGCAGATATAACTCATTATACCTGCATGATTGATCTGTTTGCTCGTGGAGGGCTGCTGGTTGAAGCAGAACAATTACTTCAAAGTATGAAAGCTGACATCATTGGATGGAAAACCTTACTCACCGCATGCAGAACATATGGTAATGTAACTATAGGGAGGCGATCTTTTGATAAAGTTGTCCAGTTGGATGCCCATGATCTGCTGCTGCCTATGTACTCATGTCAAACATTTATTCTGATGCCCAGATGTAGAATGAGGTTTCAAGAATAGAAGAGCAGAGAAAATGTATTGGTGCATGGAAGAAGGCAGCAAAGGCATGGATATGACCACGGATCAGATCAAAACAAAGAAACAAATTTATCTAAACAGATTAAATACTTACTGGATATGACGAAACTGTTAGCTCTTTTTATGAGCTCGGCTATGCCTCAAATACTCTGTAAAAAGTGATATATAGACACCAATTTGACGAGGATGTCTATTAGTCTCTGAACTGCTCTTATCTTGCTGCCGGCTTTCAAACGGATCTGCAAGTTTGACCTACCGTAAGCCTTTCATCTAAATGCTTCCATATGAAAATGTCGAGAATCTGAGTACCTAGTCTTTGATTACAAATGAACATTAATGGCTATGATTTGGAGCAGCTGTTGGAGATGACATATTCAACAAAATTTTGACTTATTCAGATTTAATAGATAACACTTCAAGAACGCCATTATAAGAATATATGTATTGTGTGATTCTTCTTGATTGTTATAATTTTTATAAGTTTATCTTTAAATTAAAATTATAATGGTTATCAAAGAATAAACTTGATTTTCAAACTAATTTTGATTTGAATCTATTTAGAATTAGACATTTCAAGAATATAAGAATTTCAATTTTTATTGATTTAACAGATCCAAGATTTAGCAATCATGATAATTAAATGAAATCAGATGGCCTGATAAGCGATTGACTAAAAACTATTATTAGAATTTCACAATTTACAAATTTTTACACTTTTAAAAATACTTTAAGGAAGATTTTAGGTTGAAATTCATTAAATAATATAAAGTTATTGGTTTAATAATAACTATTAAATAATTTATTATTGATGAAATAAAAATATTTTAATCAAATATAAACGTAATCATTTAATTATTTTCAATGTAAAACTTTCTTTAAATATTTAAAAAAAAAATAGCATTTTAATTTTACAGGGTTATTTTAGATGAAAATTTAATTCTAAAATAGATGGAACCAAGAATTAGTTTAGAAAGCAACTTTAAAACTTTAGTAAGTATCATATTTTTTTATCTAAAGATAAACAGAACAAATTATTAAAATCAATAAAAGATAAAAATACATTTATTAGATTTGAATAAGTCCAAATTTCGTTAAATATGTCATGGAGGCCTTGCCAGACCCTAGCAAGGAAGAAATCCGTGTGCTCCTTCCGACCATCTTGAAGCGATGTTGCGAGAGCATTAAACACTGTCCATCAAACAGAAACCTTTAAAAAACACGAAACAAACATGGATCAAAGCACATATGTTAGCATGCCATCGAGCAAATCCGAAGGGGAGTTCGCCATAGAAGCCATAGCTTCAAGAATAGATATAACCAGATCATCGTGAAGAAAATCTAGCATAGAAGACAACTTTGCATTCTTCCAAGCCCTCAAGCACCGATTTGTGTGCTCGCAACAAGCCATTTTTCTTCATTCTTTCTCCGTTGGTCTGATAAAAAATGTCATTCCGTCGGAGGCAGAAGCATAGCTCCTCCTCCTGTTTCTCATTAATTAAATAAAACAGAAGCCCCAAAAAATATCATTCCGTCGGAGGCAGAAGCATAGCTCCTCCTCCTGGTCCTGGGCCAGAATCGCAAATCCCCGACACATCTCCGATGGGAAAGGAATTAACCAACCCATCATAGCCGTCCAAAGAACCATGTGGCAATTTAGAAGGCCCAGATGGCCCCAATTATCAGCGGTCAGGGAGCCTTCTATAAGAAAATATATAGTCAGATAAATACATATATCGACTCATCAAGTGGCCAGGACCATTACACCAGATCAAAAAAATCATATCATATATTTCAGTTGCATTGCATAAAGTAGAGATGGACTGCATCAGAATCAACCTGGTCAGCATCTTAAGCCATCTCAGTAACGAGATTTGGGGCAATGGGTTTAGATCCAAGCTAGTAGAGCTAGAGAATGGAAGCAACATACATTGTTGGGTTCCAGACGGATCCAGACACTCTCATAAGTCAAGCCTGCTTTTGACTCATGGATTTGGTGGAGACGGTACTTTGAGCTGGTGGAACCCTACCTCATCAAAGATTATGCTCTTTACATCCCAGTTCTGCTCTTTTTTGGAGAATCTTATACTGAAAGAAAAGAAAGATCATAAATATTTCAAGCACGATGCTTGCTGCAACTCTTGGAACCGGAAGGTGTGAAGGAAGTCATTTAATGGGTACAAGCTATGGTGTATTTGTAACCTTCCATATAAGACTCACTTGGCTCCTCATTTGGTAAAGAAAGTGGTGATTCCTAGCTCTGGAATTTGCATTGATTTGTCCTTCAAAGCTCAGCTTCTCCTGGAAACCAAGTGCACTGATATTTCAGATGTGCTGCTTCCATGGGACAAAGCTAGAGTAAAGCAGTCCATCAACAATTCACTATATCAGTCTTTGAGTTATATACCAGACTTCCTCCTTACTGAGCTCCAACAAGTGAGCTGCTATCTATCTTCTCTCTTTACTTAACACTTTGAGATATTTTCCAACCCAATTTTGATTCTTTTTTCCTTGCATACTTACTTTTTTAGTTTCTCTCTTTCCCTCTTTCTCTCTTTCTTTACCTCTTATTCTTTGCCTCTTATATTTCTGGGTCTCTGATGTACATGTGCGCCCCCAAGATTAATTTGAAAAGGTTTTGAAGTACCATTTCTTTATTTTCAGAGGTTCAATATCAACAGGGAAGAGAAGATAGAGTTGCTCAGAGGAACATTGATTAGGTCAATAGATTGCCCACCTTTGCCAGCTCTGAATCAGGTGCATTTCTCAAAAATCGTCAATGCTTGAATACAAAAATATTTATGTAAAATGTATTTTGCAAGATGCACTGACCATATGATGCATTGATCTAACAGCCAAATGACTTCATCATCCTGAAGGCCCTGTACCTTTCTCATCTCAGTGGTCTTCAAATCAAATATGGAAGTATCTTGAGGAGGCAGTCTTCCCATTGCATCTGGTAGCTGTTTCTGAGCATAAGCATCCCAGAACTCGTTCTATTTCGCCCAGACTTCGTCCTTAGCAAAGATGATCCTATAGGCATCTGTAGAGCCTCATTCCAGGCAGACTAAACTATAAAGAATGGCATACAATCGCCAATTACAGACAGACTAATCACAGGTAGGATAATAAAGGAAAGGTTGAACAATCACTCACAGGCAGGCCAATTAAACACGAGCAGATTAATTTACTCACTATCAGACAAATTATAGACAGAACAATTAATCACGGGCTGGACAATTAAACATGGGAAGGACAATTATACAAAGGCAGATTTAACTCACTGCCAGAGAAATAATAGACATAGTATGAGCAGCCGGGCAGAAGATTTATTGACAGAAAATAAAGAACAAACACTGCACAATAAACAGACCAATGAAAAGAACCCTAAACATCGAACAAAGAATCGAAAAATGAACGAATGACACACAGAATGATGAAGAATACTGACCTTGAGCAGCTTCTCTCGTGGCTCGACCAGAGTTCGGAGCAGCATGCCCTTTGGGAGGCATTTTTGCGACGATCTTGAGCACCTCGGAGTTCTTGAGTTCTTGAGCGCCTCGGAGCAAGTCTGCAATCAAAAAGCAAGAAATAAAATCTAAAAACTTATATATATTTCCATAAGCAATCGATGGTCAGGTTTGGTTAGCGGATTCGACTTTGAATCGACGGGTTTCATTCGGATCGATTTTAGATTGACGGTCCGATAAATGCGAGCGGTTATTTAGATTTCGCGGATCGACTTCAAATCGACGGTCAGAAATCTTATGATTGCACCTAATGGATGGCACATGATTGGACCGGTAGTTAATGGTTCAACGACCGCCATATTATGAAATCCAAAATTAGATTTCACTCAGCCACTAAAAAAGCAGTACAATAAACGGATAATTTGAAACTGCCACCTAAACTTGTCGTCAGCCTTTCTTGCCAATTGAAGAACTCGGAAGTACTGGGAAGACGCCTGCGCCTGAACGATGTCGAGCGCCTTAAGTTTATCTACTCTTCTGGATCACCCGCTGCAATTTAATCCCATAATCTTACGAGATTGAACAGCGTTGGAGAGGAATATTACATGCTGACGACGAATTTGAAGAGGAGGGTGGGAAATTGCAAGATAGAATTAGTCGATCCGGAAGCAGTATGCCATGGAGTTCCTTTGGGAAATGATCATGTGAAGATCCTAGTTACCAGTTGTCATTTTAACGACGAAGCATTACCCAGAAGGCATCCTGATGGAGACACAGTCGGAGAAAGCATTGGAACCTTTGTCGCATGGTCCATAATTTGCTTAAAAAAGGTAAGAGTTTCATTTTTTTGAAAGAAATAGAGGAAGATGCATTAGGAGAAGTAGATTGAGTACATAAACTAAGATGCTCAAGCTGATTTTGTCATACGTATAAAATTAATACGCTTGCAGATCAGACCATTCATTCAAAATTTCAAAACTATAAGGCCTGCAGACCAGATCATTCAGGAATTTACAAAACAGTAGACACTCTTTACATTTTTTTAATTAGATCTGTGTGTTATTCCTCAGCAGTATCAAATGCTAGCACAGTAGTATCAAATGCTGGCACAAGTTGTAACAAGAGAAGCTGGCACAGAAGAATCTGGCAAATTAGATGGTGCAGCTATTGGGCTATTACCCAAAATGGCTTCGAGCTTTACAATTCTCATTCTTAGCTGAGCATTCTCTATTTCAAGCCTCTCCAGAGCATGACATAACTCCTCATTGAATAAGTCTATGCTTGTAGCCATCCCGAATACATCTCACCAAGAACATACTATGGCGGTAATTATTAAGACCTTCACAAAACTCCAAGATTGGTATAGGCCCTGGCACGAAATGTCTTTCTGGCACAGGAGGAACTTCAGTTGAATACGCGCCAGGCGTGTGTTCAAACTGCTCAACCTCAGCATTATTAGAGTTGACGCTAGGCGTGGGAGGTGAGGGCGCCTCTTCCACCCCCTCAATCATGAGTCCTGGTATTACTGAGCAGAAGAGATAATTCATGATCTACGCTGGGAAAGAGAGACAAAAAAAAAAAGGGAGAGACAACAAAAGCAGATTTGAACTGGAAGGAAACTAGAGATTAAGAGATTAAGGGTCGTTACATACTGGCCGTTATGTTAGGTTAAATTGCTAACATAACGGGATGCCCTTTATATTAGGGTAATATAACATAAAGGTTTCACTCCACATTTGCCGCTAGATTAAAATTTAACATAACAAAAACCGTTAAATCTTGCTTCACACTAATGGTCACGCCGTTAGGTTAAAAATTAATATAACGAAAACCGTTAAATATTACTTCACACTAATTGTCACGCCGTTATGTTAAGAGTTAACATAACGAAAACAGTTAAATATTGCTTCACACTGACTGGCACGCCGTTAAGTTAAAAATTGAATTGCAAATGGAGCTTAAGGGATGGGGTCCCCCTACCCTTAAATTTGAAGGGAAAAATTATGGCCCGTTAAGTCCATCGTTAAAATTTAACCTAATGGAATACAGTGTGAACCCCAGTTATCTCGCACCGTTACCTTAATTGTGCCATTATTTTTTAACCCCATAATCTTAACGGAATTTTTTAACGAAAGCCAATGTGAAGCACAGTTAAGTTAATTTTTTTAAGCTAATGGCACTTTAACCAGTGTGAAGCGGCCCTAATAGTAGTAGTTGTACATTAGTGAATTCACGCCAGGCATAAATTGCAATAATTTATAATTTAAACTCTTTCAATGCACTTTATGCCCATTTGCTAATTCGTGATTGGCGTGTAGGAGATTAATATTAAGAAGACTTGTCATTGTACCCAATTCATGCCAGACTAATTTAAAGTTTAAACTCTTTGAAATGCATTAATAGAATTAGCAGAAGTCTTTTGTGTAAGAGATTAATATTAAGATAAGAAAGCTAGTTATTGTATGCAATTCACGCCAGGCATGAATTGGACTAATTTGCAATTTAAACTTTTTGCACACAAACTAAGTTCGCGCCTGACGGGATTTCAAAACTAAGATTGAAAGAGCGAGAATTCAAAACAGTTTCTGAACTTAGACCTGTTGGGATGTGTTTACCAAATCAAAAGTTAAAAAGATATCAGGCTTATTTTGATCAGCAACTCCAAACTACTTACCTTGATCTGCCACAACCTAAGAACAGAACTCTGAAATGGCCTTTTTTAGCATAAAGTTAAAGCAATCAATTAAAGCAAGTTGAAGAAATTAAAGTACAGCATTTAAATGAGAGTAGAAACAAATTATAGAAATTAAGTCTTTGTATTATCAAAAAAAAATATTACATAAGGAGGGCCTTTTATTAGAGTTGCCCAGCTCTTTCATTCAAGATAAAAAAAGTTCAAGGCAGTTTAAGGAGATGCCTAGCTCCATTCAAAATCTTAAGGTGAGGCCTTTTTTAGAGATGCCCAGCTCGCTTTCATGAACTAAAAACTAAATAAAAAAAAAAAAAAACTTAGCCCTCATTCTCCTCGTCCTCCTCTTCGCTTTCTTCTGCCATCTTCTCAAGGATGGCTTCTGCACCATCTTCATCATCAGAGGAGGAGAGGGCATTTATGATTATCTGCTTCTTCTCTTCTTCCAATTCTTCCCGCCACTCCTCATCCGCTTCCTCCATTTCTTCTGCTTTTTCGATCTCCTTCTCGAGCTCTTCATCAGAATCTGCTGGTGTATGGGGGGAATTGAGGGCTGCTGGTGCTGCTGCTGAGATTTGGATTTCCTGGGCGAAGCTTGCCCTCAAGAAAGAGCTCCTCGCATTCCTCCGGACTGTGGTGCGGAAGGCAGCCACAACGGCATCTGCGGGAGGGGGGAAGTGAAAGATATTTGCAATTCAACTAGATAGGATTCTTAAAGTATTGCAAATGAATACTTGTTTCAATGCACGAATAACATAATCAAAAACTAAAGTAATGATTGTTAAACAATGAACTTATCCATGTAAAGCACTGTTCATATTAATATGAATAAAACACTGTTCACATATGTTAGTTCCGAAAACTCGAGCCTGCACTTATCTGAGCAGCTTCCTCAATGCATCTATAGTTTACACCTTTGTACAGTATCTTATAGGGCCAGACCCGGCCGATCAGGCTCGGTTCTGGCCGACTTGGGACTCGTGGCTGGAGTCTCCATCATCCAAGGAGCTTGCCATATTTGTATGGCTCCACTAGTCGAACCATGATGCTGAGTCCCCGTTAATTGCATCTCAATAAAATGCAATGGTCCCTAATAATGAATTCCCAACCCTAGTTGCATAACTAGGGTAATCATAATATCAAGTATGCACATTAGGTTCACCATTACCAAGCTCACATACCACTACCAAGCTCACATCGTGCATCCTGATTCCCACCACTGATTGAGTGCATAAGATATGAATCAGAGAAATTCACAGGAGAACCAATATACTGAATTAGCATAGATTTTCTTCATTCCCCTTCCATGCTAATTCCTTGCATATCCTCAGTCCCTAAGATTCCCAACCTGTGCTTGAACTTTTGGAATTTAAATTCAGACAACCCTTTTGTTAGAACATCTGCCACCTGCTCATGTGTTGAAATATATTCCACTGTGATTATTCCTTTTGCAACCATCTCCCTAATGAAGTGAACGTGCAATTCTATATGCTTTGTTCTCTGATGCAGGACTGGATTACGAGTAATTGCAATACAACTTAAGCTATCAGAATATAGAACTGTAGGCAATTTCTGATAGATTTTGAGCTCATCAAGTAATCTTCTGATCCAAGCAATTTCTTTAGCTGCTAGAGTAGTTGAATTGTATTCGGCCTCTGCTGTGGACATGGCTACATTGGATTGCTTCTTGCTTTTCCAAGTCACTGCTGCTCCATTAACATCAGACAGAATCCAGAAGTTGATTTTCTTGTGTCTATATCACTGCCCCAGTCAGCATCAGCGTATCCAGTTAATGTCATATCTTTACTGTTATACGTAAGGCCATGATTCTGAGTGTGTTTCAGATACCTTAGAACTCGCTTAGCTGTGATCCAGTGCTGGTAACCTGGATTGTTGCAAAACCTGCTCAGTAGGCTGACTGTAAAAGCAATATCTGGCCTGGTACAATTTGATACGAATAATAAACAACCTACAAGTTCCCTGTATGGAATTCTTGCCATGCTCACAGCCTATTGGTCTGTTTTAGGGCTTAACTCACTAGATAGTTTCAGACCTTGAACTATTGGAGTTCTGGAAATGTTACAATCAAGCATATTGAATCTCCTAAGCATACCTGCTATATTGTCAGATTGAGTTATTTGCAGCTTGCAATTTGCCTTATCTCTGGAAACTTCCATTCCCAAGAACTTCCTGAGCTCCCCAAGATCTGTCATTTTAAACTTGCTCGTTAGAACTTGTTTGCAGTGCTTTAAAATTTGTGCATCACTTGGCACCAGAAGATTGTCATCAACATATAGAGCCAAAATGCAAAATTGGCTCCCTTGATTCAGGATGTACATGTTTCCATCATTTGAGAGCTTAGTAAATCCCTGATCTTGCAGATATTTGTCATAACATTGGTACCACATTCTTGGGGACTGCTTGAGTCCATACACTGCGCGTTTAAGTTTCCACACCATTCCTTCTTCAGCAGCCTCAAATCCTGGGGCCTGCTTCATGTAGACATCCTCATTGAGCTCAGCATTGAGAAAGGCCGTACTCACATCCATGTGGTGTACTTCTAGGTTGTGTGCATTTGCAAATGATAGTAATACCCTAACACTTGTCAATTTGACTATAGGAGAGAATGTCTCCTCATAATCCATCCCTTTTCTTTGTGTGTACCCTTGAGCCACTAGTCTCGCCCTGAATTTCTTCTCACCATTAATTCCAGATTTTATTTTGTATAGCCATTTGCTGCCTATGACGTTCTTCCCTTCTGGTTTTCTGACCACATCATATGTTTGTGTTCTACCAAAGGCCAACAACTCTTCTTCCATTGCAATTTTCCAGCGATCTGACTGTTCAGAGCTCATGGCTTCTTCAAAAGACTGTGGAATGCCAGGTTCAATGATTGCCAAGATTTGGTGAATGTCAAGATCCTCATCATGTAATCTTTTACTTCTTCCCCCTTCTACTCTGCCATACAAGTCTGGATTTAAGTCAATGGTCTCCTTCAGTTTGTCCACCTCTGTTTTTCTCTTTTTCCTCTCCTTTTGTTCAAGGTCAGCCATCGATCTATTGCTGGTGTCAGGGTTTTCACTATGGTCGTTTAGTACATTCTCTTCCCTTTCTTCCCCTTCAATGTAAGTGCCTTGGTCTGCTCCACCTTCTGCAGCATCTGCATCATTATGTAACGAGTCATCATCAAGGTCACTCACATTTGTTGAATTCTGCACATTTGTGGGAACCTTTGGCATATGGGCTTGCTCCTTGTTTCTGTTTTTATACACAATAGTCTCATCAAAGATCACATCTCTGCTAATGATTATTTGCCGTCTTTCCATATCATACATTATGTATGCTTTTGCTTGTTCATCATATCCTGCCAGATAGCTTTTTATGGCCCTATCATCAAGTTTTTGTCTCATTTCTTTCGGAACATGAGCATAACCTACACAACCATAGGTTTTAAGCATATCATAATTTGGAGTATGTCCATTCCACATCTCCTCAGGAGTTTTACCTTGGATGCTGGCCGAAGGGAGTTTATTTTGTATTAGCACTGCTGTTTTGACAGCCTCATCCCATAAGAAATTAGGCATACCTGATTGCTTCAACATGGAACGAACAGAATCAAGGATGGTCGTGTTTTTCCTCTCGGCTATGCCATTTTGTTGAGGGGTGAATCTGCACGTAAGTTGTCTCTTTATGCCACGATCCCTGCAATGCTTGTTAAAAGCTCCAGACAAGAATTCACCTCCTCTGTCCGACCTAATACATTTGATTTTCCTCTCAGTTTGCCTTTCAACTTCCTGTTCAAACAGTTTGTAAGCAGCAAATGCTTGATCTTTTCGTCTTAACAGGTAACATTTGGTCTTTCTAGAGTAGTCATCTATAAACGTGATGAAATATTTTTTCCCAGTCATGCTTGTTATGTTTATAGGACTACATAGATCAGTGTGTATTAGATCTAGAGTTCCCTTAGCCCTTTTACTAGATTTCTGAAACTTTAGCCGTGTATGTTTGCCTAACATACATCCTTCACACACAAACTCTTCCTCTGGATTTTCTGTAGCAGCAATCATCTTATTTTTTATCATGTATTTGATATTGTTTAAGTGTGTGTGCCCGAGTCTCTCATGCCATTTTCTGATTGAAGGAGCTGTGACAATATTTATTTCACCATCAACTTTCAAGTTTTCCAATGCAAATAAGTTTCCAATTCTCTTTGCTAAGAACTTCAATATATTTCCCATATAGATTTTACATTCAGTTTTCTCAAAAACCACTTTGTAGCCTAAGTCTACTAACTGACTGACTGCTATCAGATTTCTAACAATCGAAGGCACACATAAAACATTTTTAAGTTCCACGGGTTCTCCACTTAGGTCAAAGATCTCTAGCATTCCAGCTACATCCACTTTTTGTAAGTTTCCATCTCCCATTTGCACGTAGCTGGACCCCTTGTTTATTTTTCCTTTGAGCTCATTTGGAGTCTTGATCACTGATCTTTCAGCTCCTGAATCTATCATCTTTAGAATCCAACTCATTTGCAGATAATGCTTTGAAAATGTTAGGATTCTGAGTTACGTCCACATTTTCGTCTACCTCCTCTTCATGTTCATTGTTCACAGTCCTTGCCATATTAATGGCAGCAGCATTTCTTCCTCTGCCTCTTCCCCTCATGTTTTGACCTCTTCCATATCCTCCTCCTCTGAAGCTATCATTATACCCTCTCCCTCTCCCTTTTGCAAAGTCCTTGGGACTTGAGCAATTTGCTGCCAAATGACCAAACCCACTACAATTGAAGCATTTGTTATCTCGGGTGTTGGTGTTCTTTGAGCAGTTATTTTTTAAGTGACCATAGCTATTGCAAACAAAGCATGGTCCCAGCTTACTCTTATCTGTATATTTTCCTTTCCCTTTACTAGCAAATAAAATTTCAGCATGTTCCTCATGATCACTAATAATCTGCTTTTGTTCCAGCTCAGTTTTGACCATTAGTTCTGCATGTTCTCTACTCGTTGCTACATTCCTTACTAGAGTAGAATGATCAAAGCTAGAGAAAGCACGGGCTATAGACATTACCTGGTGATCTTTGGTAATGGTTACCCCAGCAGCCTCCAGATCTGCCACAAGGTTATCAAACCTTTGAAAAAACTCAGTGATATTGTCCTTCTCCTGAAATTTCATATTTCTTAACTCTCTATCCAACACATCCAGTTGAGAGGATGTTTTGCTCTCATATGTTTTGATCAGGTATTTCCAAATAGCCCTCGGGCTCAAATCTCTGACCTTTAACAATATACTAGACCCCAGCTTCACAGTTACAATGCTCTTAGCTTCAATAAGTTTAGCTGTAACATTCACATCACAACTAGTAATTTTAGTAGAGGTAGATTTACCTTTTGTGCTTGAGCTCTCAGCTGATATGATAACTGCCTCATTTTTATTGCTTGTCTCACATTGGAGCTCTGATACCAAATGAAAGATATTTGCAATTCAACTAGATAGGATTCTTAAAGTATTGCAAATGAATACTTGTTTCAATGCACGAATAACACAATCAAAAACTAAAGTAATGATTGTTAAACAATGAACTTATCCATGTAAAGAACTGTTCATATTAATATGAATAAAACACTGTTCACATATGTTAGTTCCGAAAACTCGAGCCTGCACTTATCTGAGCAGCTTCCTCAATGCATCTATAGTTTACACCTTTGTACAGTATCTTATAGGGCCAGACCCGGCCGATCAGGCTCGGTTCCGGCCGACTTGGGACTCGTGGCTGGAGTCTCCATCATCCAAGGAGCTTGCCATATTTGTATGGCTCCACTAGTCGAACCATGATGCTGAGTCCCCGTTAATTGCATCTCAATAAAATGCAATGGTCCCTAATAATGAATTCACAACCCTAGTTGCATAACTAGGGTAATCATAATATCAAGTATGCACATTAGGTTAAGCTCACATACCACTACCAAGCTCACATCGTGCATCCTGATTCCCACCACTGATTGAGTGCATAAGATATGAATCAGGGAAATTCACAGGAGAACCAATATACTGAATTAGCATGGATTTTCTTCAGGAAGGCATTTCGAGATCAATTTTTTGATCTCTTTCTTCGCCTCTCTCAAGTGAGTCCGGCGGGATGGAGCGGGATGGGTGGCATGGCTCACCATGGTCGAAAATATGTTTGAAATCAAGCAAGCAAGGAAGGAAGGAAGGAAGGAAGCGAGGGCGCTTGCAGGAATGAAGGGTTTCAGAATGAAGGGTTCATCAGATATAGTAGTTGCATGCAAGATTTCGTATAGCTTAATAGGCGCGGTTGTAATTATGATTCCATCACATCATATACGAACTATACCCTATACGAATTAGCTATTATTAATTCTATAGAATTAATTACACCCTATGTTATCATTAATTCTCTAGAATTACCCACACGTCAGCTATACTTACAACCTATTTTTGTCTATATTTAATACTCTAGAATTACAACCTATACTTAATTCTTTAGTATTACTTACATACACCCTATGTTATCATTAATTCTCGATAATTACCCACACCTCAACTATACTTACAATCTATTTTTGCCTACACTTACAATATATATTTACCCATTTAATGGTTTTTCTTTGTATTTTTTGAAGTTGCCCTTTAATCTATTCTCATAATTACTTTGTCCTTTTTTCGAGCTAATACTAAGAACATTTAAATTTATATAGGTGGTGTGTGGATCCTAAAAAGGTTAAAAATGTAATGTCTTTCACCCCCAACATGTATCAACATTGTTACCACATGTTCTTATCACATTGTTACCCCATTGTTTTTTTTTTTTTTTTTTTTTTTTTGGAAGAACTGTGTCATCAATATATTAAAAGAATGGTAATGTTACAAAGCAAGTGAGGAGGAAGAAGAACTGCCCCAAAGAGACAGCGATACCTCGACACTCCACAACAAACTCACAGAGAAATTGCAACTCTACTGCTGTACAAACCGACCATCACCATCTACAACACCCAAGAAGTCCCGCCAAATGGCAAACTTCCGCTCTACTAATCCCGGGAACACCAGAAAGCTTTGAAATAGCTTGTACCTGAGTCGAGGAATCAGAGAGGCTGCAGGCTGCTGAATCCCCTGAAAGATCCACAACCGTCGCCGCTTCCAAATCAGCCACACCAACCAAGCCACGGACAGATGCAAGGCTTGCTGCCGCAAGAGCGGCCAAGCACCAGGATACACATGAAGCAGCAACTGCTGGCTAGTCAATCTCACCTGAAACAGAGCCCTAACCCAATCCCAGGCAGCCTCATTGTTACCCCATTGTTAACATTGTTCTTGTAGGTCAATGGTGTGGACCACCCAAAGGGTATTGAGGCTGAGACTACTAAACAAATTATCCTCTACAGTAGGTTGGATTGGAAGAATAAGAAGGTGAAAGTGAAGCATCGATGCGATAAGAAGCTAGTAGGTGAAGGAACTATCATACTAGCTGATCCTATCCAAGCTGTCAATGATGAAAGGTTAAGAGAGGATAAAGTGGGTGTGGCCATAACAAGTTTAAAAGCAAAATGGAAGGAAAAAGGGTCAAATCACCAGGATTGCACTGCTTGTATTAAACAACTGGAGATTCCACGCATCATGCCACGCCTATGGCCTGCATTGAGTTTATAAGAGATTTTCTTTTGCCAAAGCCAGAGGTTGTGGATGACACTGATTTTCTTAATGCACCACCAATAGCTGCCAGGACCACATTTTCGGAAAAGAGGGCACACTCAATGGTGAAACATTATTCTAGCAAGAGGTCCAAGTCAAGTAGTGATTGTTCACGTGAAGCTATGGCTAAGATTAGGGGAATGGAATGTGTATTCCTTTCATGAGCTTGCACTTCAAGATGAAAAATATCCAAAGAAAAAAATATACCCACTGCTAGAGGCATGGATATGTAAAGTTGCATGGATACATATTCATGGCATTCCAATTTCATCTTGGCAAAATTGGCAAGCAAGTCATGCAAAGGGGAGCAAAATTGCATTACATAGAAATAATGGCATGTTGAGCCCAACTTCTAGGATCCTGGCTGCTATGGAGGTTTTTGATAAATATGTTGAATTCAATGCTGAGAATATGCCACATAAAAGTAGGAAAGATCAACAGAAAAAAATGGTTGTCGAGAAGAGATTGCCATCCCATTGTACACAAAAAAGTATATTGGAGGAAGTGAATGCTTTGCTTCGAGAACTAATGGTACCTCTCAACCTAGCTTCAGTAGACTATGGAGCAAGCACTTCAAGCATGTCACTATAGACACTTCGAACAATACAAAGTGCAACTTGTGTGCTAAGTTGAAAGAGATTCTGGATAAGATCAAGGAACCAAGCCAAAGGGCTAAGATAAGGGAGCAAATGAAAGATCACATGACAGACCAACTATCATGTAGATCCACTTATTGGATGTGGAGAATGTTATCATGTTTGGAACCCAATAACTATGTTTGTATTATACATGATAAGATGGATCAATTGAAGACTTGTTTGCCACAGTATAGTTACATATCCAACCAAATCAATAGAGCTTATCCTATGCAAGTCTCTCGGACAGGTGCAATAGTGCGTAGCTTGGTGCCAATTTATTATGGCCATTTTAGTTTGCAATTGTAAAATGATGGTCCAGATTTTCATATTGGAAGTGTGATGAGGTGCTTGAGGAACTATGAGAGTGGTTATTCTGATGACCTCCACAACCCTGGAGGTGGTAGCCAACCACTCTTCAGTGCATTGTTGAATAGAAAGCCTAATCATTTAGAGAAGTTTACTAAGGCAAGGTTTAGGAAGTCAGGTGCTTCTGAACATGTTGGAGCCTCAAGTTCACGTCCCCAACCTCGAGATCTACCTCCAAAGTTCCTCCTCCAACTTGACAATTGTGCTGGACAGAATAAAAACATGTATATGTTCTCATTCCTATCTTATTTGACAGCTGTGGGTGTCTTTGAAAGAGTGAATTTAGGGTTCTTAATGCCTGGACATACTCATGAGGATGTGGATACATTGTTTGGGAAGTATAGTGTGCAGTTGAAATCTCAAACTGTGACCAATCTTCCTAGACTAATGGAAGTTTTTAGTGAATGCATTTCACATTCTCCTATAGGGTTGATCATGCAAGAGGTGCCTGATTGGAAGAATTTTATTGAAGCTTATGCTCTTGATATGGAAGGTCAATCTAGACCTCTTCAGTACACTTTCTGGGTCATGGGAAATAAGCCAATAATGCAATGGAAGATGAGACCTTCAGATGATAAATGGAGGCCAGATGAGGAACTATATGGCACAAAGATGAGAATGGTAAACCTAAGATTTCTAGGGGTCAACCAAAAGCTCTTAAGCCTTTTGCAGAGGTGGATTCATTGCAAAGCACATTGGATGGCATTTCTGAATACATCAAGTATTGGAAAAATAACCCTGATGATACCAACCTTGCATTGATAGATTATTGGACACAGGTACATGGATTATTAGGACAAGTAGACACATCCTCTGATGAACTGAAAGATGGATGGCTACCTAAGCTAGGTGGAGAGACTTGATAACACCTGAGGAAGTTGATGATGTGGTTAGTAGTATTTGCAAGTCGATGGCTCCTCCAGCTGCTGAAAAACATTATGTTGGTCCTAGGAAAAGAAGTCCTAAATATCTGGGGCTGGAGAATTATGATCCCAAAGGTGACTTGTTTTGCCATCAATTCACACTTATAGTACCAAAGCACAAAGAGATATACCCTGTGTGGATGGGTTACACCATCTCAGATGTTTGCAAAGAAGTGGGTGACCGCAATGTGAACAAAGTTCGTGTGGAGTGGTGGTGTCCAGTGCACTAGTTAAATGCAGTGGCAGAGGAAGAAAGATGTAGAAACTGTTGGACAAAGAAATGGAAGAAAAATGCTATTGAAGGGGATGATTGGGTTGAGTTAGATACTGTTTTGTTTTCATGGAAGGGTCATTCCAGGCAAGACTGCTAGGGTTACAGTACCTGTGGAAGTGAGGAAGAAAGCTATGATATCTCTAGGGGTCACTTCTGAGAAGTAATTGGCATTATATCACTCGACATACATATGTAAAATATTTTCGATTTTTAATGCAATCATGTTGCGCTGTTATAAAAAAAAGTCACATTCTCGATGCAAATTTACTAACCCGGGAAAAAGTTGCAGTGCCAAAATGGTCCAAAATCCTGACATAAATCCACTTTAACTGAATGATACTTAGATGTATCGACTTAAAAGGTTGAAAAATATGATAATAAACCACCCCTTTCTATATATTTTCATACGAAAAACTCTAGAAGTAACCCATACCTTATGCTCAGGTGGTGTATGGGATTGCAAGGTGAGACCTCCCTGTTGTGAACTCATAGTGAACGTACTGTGTTCTGAAAGTTATGCCAACTAAGCCTTAATTTCGTTACAAAATATCAGTTCAAAGCAAAAATAATTCCATTAAAGTCTTTGAAAGTAAATGTATTAATTATTTATTGGTCTTCTTATACTCAAGACCAAGTGTTTTTCAGTTTCATAACAAAAAAGTATAAGCAGTTGCAAAATGATCTTTGTCGTTGAAGCTATCTTGAAAATTGATCTTGAATCAACATTACATGCAGACAAATAATATACTGGAAAAGCATACAGGAGCAAGAAATCTCGTTACTGGCAGTAAATCAGAGGACAACTAGCCTTAATCAAGATAAAGCCCTAAGCATTAGCAGGTAAGCTACGGATTCCTTGGGCTTATTGCCTTTCATCTTGCATGCTAACACAAACACAGTAAACAGGTGCATTTTTCTAGCAGAAAATAACCAAGGGTCTTTGCCCTAATTAATTAACCTGGCTGCATGTTTAGTCTTGGCATGCATGCTATTGAATTTGTCTAGATCTGGATGTCACATAACCTTGTCTAATCATACCTATGAGTGAGACTGAGCTGTCTAAAAGTAAAGAAGACCTCAGGTACTGTAATGAGCCTAGTGTATTAATAGACAGTTTAATGTAAATATTCTGTACAATTTTGTTCTGAATCAAAGCATTATGAGAAACCATTAAACTGATACTTGAGTTGGAAAATACAAATGCTAAATACTAAATTGTAGAGGAATTGGGGTTTTTTGGTGATCATATTTCTTGGGGAGGAGTTTAATGTGAAGGAGATTTAGAGATGTGAGCAAGCAACTGCAAAGCAAAACCAAACTAGGTGGATGATTTACAGCTTACACATGGGATGTTTAGGATGCTAAATATCAACCTTGATCAATAAAACAGTTTGAGTGTTAATTAAGGTATTAAAAAAGTGGATGTTAAAACGTGACCGTCACAAACAAGTAATTGTTAATAAAGAAATTTGGTAAGGAAATTGAATTATAACGGAAAAATGCAATTTCATACCTAACAACTCTATAAGTGAAATAATAGAAGTTTGAGTCTTTCTCTGGCACATGTCAAGATGGCACACTATCAGCAGCAGGTCAATCCCATGCTCACACGATGCCCACACCACTATCTGCATACCCATTTGCCCATGAAGAAACGCAGACAGATAGTTTCCATTCACATGGATGCGCATTGCCTCCACATTGAGACAGGCTGATGGACTCGAGAGGCATGCGAGGACAGGATCTGTCAGTGTTGCCAATATGGTGCCATTGAGGATGAATGCCATGCTCTTCAGATCTGTCCAGCATTCGATCATATTCGGGCACGGTATGTCCAGTTAGTTTTATCGGACCAGCCGCTGCATGTGCTTTTGAACATGGCTTTCGTGGGCTTGCTAGGTTCATATCTTCAAGAGGTCATGGATACGCGGACTTAGTTGTGTCCTCTAGTATGGTACTGACTGACGTTATATCATATCATGATACATTCTGCTAGCATACTTATTATTGTCAAGGTTTTTTTCCCGAAGCCTTGGGGGTGGAGGTTTTTTAATCCTGGCAATAACATGCACTGCTCTTTTTGATCAATTCAATTCTATGGGGAGAAAGGGGCTTGAAGACTATAAAAACTTTGCCTAGGATGGCATAAGACTAGGAATGGTATCGCATGTACCCTAAAGTTTGGAAATTAGATTTACACCCAATGATGGAATCCGTGATCACGAGTGTTATTAACTAGAGACTACCTATTGAAAATATACTGAATAAATCCAAATGTGAAAGTCCATTTGCTGTGGATTAGACTCGCGGTTGTGCTTGTAACTGACATCGAGCATTGTTATTCTAGCTTAGATTCTCTGTCACTCTGCATGGCAAAAAGTGGTCCTCCAGTGTTGGACGTAGCATGGAGGGGTATGTACCTATGAGGCAAACCCTGCCCATATTAGTTGCAGGGCCTGATTAGCCTGGGTGGCATTTTAGAACCGGGGTAGGCATGTAACGAAAGGCACAGAGGCTAATGATGTTGCCTCAAGTGGGAGAATAAGAATGCAAGGGCTCTTGCCACAATCACTCTGGGTTTGAGCAAGGAGCTGCATCTTATCAGTGGTGAAGCAACTGCTAAGCAAGCATGGACGAAACTGGTGGGCATTTATGAAGGCAAGAACAATGCAAATCAGCATTATCTTAGGAAGAAATTCTTCCGCTTTACCATGGATTCAAGTGCTACTGTCGCTGTCCATGTAAGTACTCTTAAGGAATTATGGGGTCAATTGGCACAATCTGGAGTAAAGATTGAAGATAGTGAAGCCGCATCAGCCTTGCTTGCTAGTATTCCTTCTCCATCGCCGTTTGACAATACTGTAAGCATGCTGGAAGCTAAAGATGTAATTACATTTGATAGTGTTGTAACTGCCTTATTAAAAGTTGAAACAATCAAACATGAAAGAAAGGATGAAGACTCAAGTGCTTCTTCTGCAAAAGTGTTCTTCACCAACATAAGTAAAGATAAACCAAATTGGAAGTACAAGGGCCCTGCTATGAGTGATGAAGAAAAGAAGAAAATAAGGAAGTGTTTTCTCTGTAAAAAATCTGGTCATTATATTCGTGAATGTCCCGACTTGAAGAGACTTCAATCCATGCTGCAAGAGAAAGCCCATATTGCCCGTTCCAGATTATTTTGAAGATGCTGTGTAGAATTCAAGGTGAAGATCATGTGAAGAACCTTTTAGATTGCTCATAAGTGGGAGAGTGAAGATGCTATGAGCGTATTTAAATAGTGCGCTGGTCAAGAATTGTCAAGATGCAATCAAGAATGGAATCCGGTTAGTTGTTAAGCTAGAGTTAGTTTTACTTTGGTACAGTTTAGAATAGAAGTGTGCTTATTATGGATGTTAGATCATGAGAAGTGTGCTTATTGTTAAGCTAGAGTTAGTTTTACTTTGGTACAGTTGCTTATCATGGATGTTAGATCATGAGAAGTGTGCTTATTATGGATGTTAGATCATGGAAGATTGTGACATTATGGAATATCTGCCTAATGATCTTACATCCAATGGGAGATTGTGACATTATGGAATATCTGCCTAATGATCTTACATCCAATAGGTCAGGATGACCTTTGGAGTGAATCGACACCATGAAGCGGTGCATCTCCTATGTAATCTGAGTGAGCAAGCAGAGATTCTCATGGAGTCAAGCAATATGTCTTCTATTTCATAATTTATATCACAATGTGGAAGTCCTATGCCGTAAATAGATATCGCACATTTTACTCCTATCGTGGAAAACTAGCCTTAATCTGCCGTTTCTTCGCACCTACAATCCACTAAAAACCATCCCGTGCTGTTAACTTTTCTCTCGCAAATGGCAAGGTAAAAACCATTACAATGCAAACAGCAATGTTCAGAAAATTTGCGTGCGCAAGAAAATGAATGCCATGACTACCACTGAGAATAGCTACTAACATGGAATTAATGTTCCAGGTGTTTTAAGTTGCTCGTAGATGTATTGTATCACAAAGCACAAGCAGTCCCTTAGGAAAATGACTGCAGCCAAACAAGGCAATTTCGATCATAAAGAATTGAACAATTATAAGATATACATGGGATCTGTACACAAGAAATTGTAACCCCTCAAATAATTCTCATAGCTGAAGTGCCAAATCTGGCTGTTGGGATCCAGTTTGCGCCCTTGAAGTACTGGGTCTTGGAGAGGCAGATGACTGTGCTTGTTGCTCTGACCGAATCGTGCTTGAAGATGAATGCCAGATTTGAGAACCTGAAGGCGGGTTGCAGTTAACAAAGGCTGCTGGGTAAATAAAATCGTGAGCTTTTAGAGGATGCTGCTGAACGGCATAGTTTCCTTGACTGTTAACTTGTTGCACCTTAGAAGAAAGGTCATCTGGCTTCTGAAAAAACTGTTGCTGCTGCTGCAAACCCATTAATTTCAGCACTCTATCCCGTAATACAAAATCATCCCCATGAGCTTCATTTGAAACCATTTTGCCATCTTCCTTGATGCATCCTGGCTGCATGCTAGAGTTGCCAAGAAAAGGAACAGTGCATCCAGCTTGCGCAGAAGAACTAACAAAAAGTGGTGTTCTTCTTGCTGAAGGTGGGGATTCAATAGTACCATTCACATCCAATGCAATGTTTAGATCCTGGGAAAACATAGTCTCGGGGCCTCTGGATTGGATCTTCCAGCCACTATCCGTAAAAGCTTGTGGGGGAGCATCAACATCCCGACTTCCCCTAGACATGTCCACAGCAGTTTGGCTTGAGCAAGGTAAAGATTTTAATGGCATGACTGGGTTTCTCGTTTCTGAACGTGATCCATCAAAAAACTGAGGTTCATGAGGGAGAGGTTTTGTTGAGGCCCCCTGCACATCTCTTGTTGCATTTTGAAACATGTAAGGCATAGGCGATACCTCCCTTTGTGGTCCATCAGAACCCTCTGCAGATAATTGAGATGCATTTGAGCCCATTCTATGCAACATAACATCATGTACTGCAGCTACACTTTTCTCAGTATGTTTTGAAGGGGTCATTCCAGAACTGGTTGGATTGACTTCAATGAAGCCTGCAACTTGAGGAGCCGGAACAGAATTCAAATTTATTGCACTAAGGTTTCTTGATGATGGTTGCCCCGTCCATCCTGCAGGAAAGACGCCATGCATGTTTTGAAGAGGACCCCCTATCATGTTTCCAGTTCTCGTTGGGAAGTGCATTACACCCATAGAAGGGCCTGCAGTATGAGCATCCGAGAATGCATTAGAGAAGGCATTACTTCTAGGTCCCATAGCTGTATCAGCACCCCCTTTAGGTAAGGAAGCTACATGACCGGGCAGAGAAGGTGGCCTAGTCTGTAGAACAGGATGCTGATCAGTAACTGATGTCCTGAGATCTTCTGCAACCCCCTGTGTTTGCAAGCCTTGCAACCGTTGTATTGAGAGGACTCTTTGAATCTTTTTCTCCACGTGTGAACGTACAGCAGACCCAAAATTTGCACCGAATTGAGAAAGACTGTGGACATAAGAAGATGCTGGCTGATTTCCAACCTGCCAAGCAGTTGTAGTTTTAGAAACTGTTCATTATCATAGAGGTTGTAAATCCAATTAACTATACTTACTGCCATTAGCGATATCGAGTTCATGCTATAATCATTATCATCCTCAAAGGGTTGGTAAGTATTTCGTCTGTTTTCCTCTGTGGAAAGTGGCCTTCGGCCATCCCTAGGAAACCCAAACTTACCTGTTAAAATGCAAGTCACCAGTCAGTAGGGCACAATGCTGACAAGAACAAATATTTCTGAAAACTCAATTTAAATTCAACTCATGTGTTTAACTGCACAGCTATTGCTTTGCACACTTTTCAATATCTGGAGAAGAATGTAACTGAACTGCATAGAAATACTAGCTTAATTCTATGGCTATGGCATTAATGGTTTATTTGGTTTACTGCATACAGAACAAAACTGTCATGCGAGGAATAAACAATACCATTGTTTTCAGCTAAAAATGATGAACGCTCTTTATTCTCATCCACAATGTTAGCAGCTATTTCCAAGCAATGCGCATAACTGCCATATGTGCCATCCATAACTGCAACTTCCCTAGATGCTGCTACCACAGGGCCAGATTTGTAATATGATCCAACTCCTCCTAGCCTTCCTTCTGCCATAGCTAATACTGACCTCAGTGATTGGAACTCTTTCTGAGCAACAGCCTGAATGGCTTTAGCCTACAGAAAATTTTGATAAACCATCAGACAAAATATTACTGGCTTGTCCCAAGCTCCTGGCTTACAATATATACTGCAAATTTCTTTATTCAAGAGCAAGTAACCAACCTGTTTAAAATATATTGTTTTTGGGCCATTAAAATGCATCGCATTACTGCAAACCAAGAAAACATCTCCCTGCAAGAAAAGTACCAACACAGCATTTTGTTATTTATTATAACACCGCGTAACTTAACCATCTGACTGTACATAGAACAGCTTACCTCAAATGACTCCAGAGACCTATAAGCTCCCTTTGATAACTTCGTCTTCATGGTCCCAAAATCCATTGGATTCTTTATAATGTCATAATAGCCTCTAACCTGCAGTTAAGGGCAGTCCATTGAATACTTAATTAGACGAACGATTTCCTATGGCAAACTGCTAAACAGCATCGACATACCTCTTTTCCGTCAACTGGTTCAGCAAATACTCCATATGTATCCTTCCTGATTCAAGCAAACAAAAAATCGTAAGTGACCTCGTTTGCAAAACATATAATAAAGATACCCTTAGAGAACGAGGCTTACTTCTGCAGCCTCTCAAGAATACCATCTAGCACTGACTTGGGCGGTAAAGGAGTGACAATGGACAGTTTTAGCGCATCCTCCGTGTTCTCAATGTTGGTCCTCTGTTCAGAAAAACAGAAGCGATCACTGATGCTATGTCTTTGTCCAAAAACAGAGAGCTAAGACTTGGTACTATGTTCATTGTAAAATAAAAAAACCAAGACCTGCAGAGGCAGTACCTTTTCTGTCAGCTTCTTTGCAGGAGAAGAGATCTCCTCTTTCTGACCACCATTGGGTATATTTCCCACAACACGATCCCCTCCAGCCAAGGATCTAAGCTTGCGCTTCCTGGGGGGCATGGCATCCCCATTTTCTTCTTCAGGAACGGCAGAGTCAGAATGGGTTGCCAATCCGTCCTGTTTCTCGAGCCTAGAACTCCGCAGCCCCTTTTCCACAGACCTAATTGTAGCAATTGGAGCAATTGGTGCCCCAGGTACAACCTTGGGACCCCCGTTTTGTGCAGAATCGAGCTTGGGACCACTTGGGTTACTCCGATCTCCCCGACGAGCAACAGAATCCCGACCCAAGATGACCAACTTTGGCAGTTTCTCAATTGAGCCAGAAATTGGGGAAGAAGGCAAAGGGGCTAAGACCGTGGACGGAGTGCATTGGGAAGAAGACGAGTCCTTAGAAGAATCTGCGGCTATGCCGGATCTGGGTTTGTGGGGAAGCTTAAGGATGAGTTTCAAGTTCTTGGGCTGCTGCGGCAGATCCTGGTGGGCGGTGGAAAAATCTGCGCGGGCGATTGAAGGGTGTTGGGGCAGATCGTGGTGGGCGATTTTAGGATGCGGGTGCAGATCTTTGTGGGCGATTGGAGGAGGATTAGACTGGGTCTGCGGGGTGGAATGCTGGGTTCTACGAGGGCGGCGGTGCAGGTTAAGGGTAGAGGAAGAAGAAGATGGGGAGTAGGTGTTGTCCTTGTTCGCCATTCATTTCAATTCTAAGGCAAGGAATTGCTTCCACCATCACCGGCACCACGGCACCGCCGGCACCGGCACCAGGAGCTCCGGCCGATCTGCCGGGCTTCTTATAAAGGGCAGATTTTTTTCCCCCTTGGCTACTCTTAGAATCTGCGAAAACTCTGTTTTCAGGATTGAAGCAACAGATCAGAGCTCCGGCAGATGAAAACAAAGGGCTCGTCAGAGCTGCCTGCGCCCGCGGCGCCGCCTGCCGGCCTCGCTTTCCTGTCCCTTTCCATATCAGCGGCGCCCCCACCCACCCGCCGCCTGCTTTCTACGCCTCGGATCTGGCTACGTGGCGCCATCCCTGGCGTCCGTTTAAGGTGGGCCTTCGCCGTTTTGTTTTGAGCATCTTGTGGCACCCATCATGGCCTTAGCCTCATTATTCATTTTATATTCTTTACATATATTTCTTCTTTATTTTAATTCAATTTAATTCAATTTATTTCGTTTATTTATATCCTTTTGTTTTTTGCTTGGACTCCATAAACTGTCCCACATGTTGCTTGCGTTTGGTCCACCTAATGGCTCCCCACATGTTGGTGTTGGTCTCTCTACACATGTTTCCTTTCTTGGTTTTTACCAAGCCTTCCTTGCCCACCAACACTGGATCACAACATGTTCTCGTCTTTGTGCGTCCCTGGCATTCCATGGATTCAGCATTGTCACATCTCCTCATGCTGCTCATCTATCAACATCTCCCTTATACCTACCATTGTGCCAATTCTAGCCTTCGTCGTGCTATGCCTGTAGCTTTTGTAGCCTATAAATATGTTGTTGGCCCACGACAAAGGTTATCCACCCCAAGTCTTTCAAGCAAGCTTATAGCTCAGAACTCACCGTGCAGCATGACAGGAGCTGGATATAGCGGCTAGGTAAACACCAAGAATAATAAACGTTCATCAATGTAAAAAGTTTTACCACTGCGACCTTATTGCCATGCAACATAAATGAGGAATGTTTACAACCATACGAATGAATTCGTCCTTGAAATAATGTATATGCCACATGCAATAGTCAAGGTTGATGTGTTAGCCTAGCCCTTAGGGCTAACAATATTGAAATAGATTCGACTTTTTTTGACATCGTTTATTTCTAAGGTGACACGGCGAACATGTGGGTGCACATACTTGGAGGTGGTAGTCTAGATGTGTCATGCTTAGATTAGCATTTAGATGTAGAGTTCAGGTTTAGTGGAAATCTAGGATTAGGATTTGAGATCTCGGGCTATATAGTTCACTTACTTATTTGCATTGAGGTTTGATCTCAATATTGAAAAGCCTCTTTCTATCACTTCTTGTCAATATTCTTTTGTCCTATTTATGCTTTGATCATAAGAACTGCAGTTCCAAGGTGGATGCCAAGAGCCCCTTTCCGTAACACGGTCACTAATGCTAGGTCTCGTGTAGACTTAAGACTCTAACCATTACTTGCTGAGACTTTTCTCAAGAAGTACTACACCGTCTTGCATAAATCTCTGCAATAGGCTGCCCCTTTTTTTTAGCACCATCCTGCATAAATCTATGTAAATACACGAACCACTGCTCAGGAATGCTCAATAGAAATACCAAAGACATTGAATGCAACACTAAATAACTCTCTCTGCAGCACTAAAAAATGATCCTAGGGAAGAATAGGATCTCGGTAGAACCTCCATTTTGTTGCCATATTTCCCGACTCCGCAAACAGGTGGCCTCAAAAGGAAGAGATCAGTTTGATGTTGCTACATCATGAATCAAACAGAAGGGATTGGAATGAAGCAAGAGACTCAATAATTAATTGGGCCCTAAAAATCCACCCAGATCATGTGGAGGCTGCCACCATCCGCAAAATCGTGGAGCAAGGGGAAGAGGAGGAGCTCATGCTCCTCAAAATCTTTTAGATAATGCACCTCTTCATCTCCACCATTCATTTTTTACTCTTTATCCCAACCCTTCTCTTACCTCCAAATTCACCTCTTCATCTCGGCCTTAGAACATGCAGCATCAACCATTAACAAAATTATCTAAGGGCCTTTATATATTGAGCCCTTTTACAATATCGCAAACTAATCTTCTTCACACACATCTACCCCCAATTTTCTTTTTCCTTTGTTCATGTTGACTGGGTGCCAAAATCCCGATCAACAGAGGCCTTTAACCTGTTTCGGTCCCAAGTCAAGCCCATCTGTGATCTTCATGGACCAACCCGGGGATTGCCACGAGCTATGCAGAAGCCTTCGACGAGGGTCTATTCTAGCTATCACTAACGAGCTCCTCTCGCTAGTTGGGGATGTCCAGAAGGGTCAAGGGGTTAGAGTCCCTCTAAATCGGAATTGAGATGTGCTCGCTCAGTCCCTAGGCTGGATCGGGTCTAGGGGTTTCTTAAAGCAGTCCAAATCTACAAATATCAAGGGATTTCTAAACTCTACACACAGTTGGATCGTCGAGGTGTACGCCTTGGCGAGATTTGCTGTGGCGTTCCACGTATTTTATATGCTATACATACAAAATACATGACACGTCACCTTGGGTATGTAATGGTAGATTAACCCTTTAGGGGGATTAGGAAATGGGACATAGTTAGCTATGCTAAAATTACATTACATTAACTAAATAAGCTGATTATGCAATCTTAGCTAATTAATAACTAAGTATGTTAAATAATTATTAATTTAGCTTATTAGCAAGTGCCACTTGGACCAAATTGATTGGCCCTAATGGACTTGCTAATCCAGGGGTAATCAAATTGGGAATCCACTCCAATTTTGCTCCAAATCGATTTGGGGGATTTGGGAGAAGAGTAGCATCTTATTCAAACCTTGTTCAAATCAGAGAGATGGAAAACCTAAGAGACAATGGGTCCAGTCAGGATGCCGGTTAGTGCGTAGATGGCTTGAGTTTTTAGCTAAAATTAACCCTTAGATGAATGGTTAATCTTTTATTGTTGTTAAGTTGAGACTAGGGATGGATATAGTTCTTTTGCTCTACCTCTTGTGCTTGTGGGATAAGTAGAGACCTACAGACTTGTAGGAATAAGGATGTTTCTAGCTAGAATCCCATAAATCCCAATAAATGTGGCTTGTGCACAAGAACCCACCCTGGATGATATACCATGATTGAGCACCATACAACGGACACAATAGTAGCCTTGTTGCGCATTGCTACTGGGGCTCATGTAGTGTGCTAGGCTTATAGTCAGTCACTGCGCGTGAGTCGGGTATGGGTCAGACACCTCCTGAATCGCAAGTATCACCTGTAGGGCATCATGGGGACTCGATAGGTATGGCTGAGGTCGACCTATGGATTTTGGGGGTTAAGTCGGGTATGGATGTGTGTGTTGCCACAGTCCTCTAGCCACCCATGGCCGGAAAGGGGATTTGTCCCATTCCTGCCTCATCGGACCAAGGAGATGCAACCTGAAGTAATCTCATATGGTGACTCCATGAAATTACGTCTCCAAAAGGCTACAATCACGCCATAGCATGTTTCAGCCTATGTGCAAAGTGTGCACAGGAGGGGTGGATGGAGTGGACTATTGCTTTTATACCAGCCAACGCCATTGTCATGATTCCGTTTGTTGTTATCAAGAGATCCTGACTGTCAGTCGACCTCCTTCGAGTCTGAGCCCAGGGTAGAATCCTTCATTCATGATGCATTTTATATATTATGTTAGTATATGTTGATGTTGCCTTGATGATGGATAGGCCACCCTTCGATGTGGTATCTTATTTTATATGTGTTGTTGCTAGTGCTAACATGTATGTACGCTTCCACCGTATAGAATATCCCAGAGAAGGCATGGGACGAATGACATCTCCGTGTCCTTCACTCGAATACTTGGCCACCATGGGTGGTCTGAGTTAGACGGAGGGCCTTTTCCTTGGTGATCGAGTCATTATGGAAGGGGAATTTCCTGTATTTATATGATGGAGCATCGTACAGGTTTGGGGAGCGTCACAATGGTATCAGAGCCATGATCTCGATAAGATCGGATCGTAGCACTAGCCATACCCTAATTAGTTAGATCGAATAGTTCGTAGTGAGAGCTAAAGTAGAAAATCCTCTTAAAATCTTGTGTGATATGCCCAAGTAGCTTAGGTGTCTTATTAGAAAAGAGAAAGGTAGGAGCAAAAGGAGGGAGCATGTTGAGGATGGGCCATAAAGAGGTCACTTGCTCCCGGAGGCCATAACTTTTTGTAGGAAGTTCAGATGAAGGCAATTTTGGCGTTTTACGTAGAGGACACTTGAATTAGCTAAAAGCCTCAAAAGTTTAGGGTTTCTAAAAAGTTGCGCTACTATACATTTTTTAGTTTAGAATTCAATTTTAAATGCGAAAAATACCAGTAGCACAACACTTATTTATTTTTAATTTATACGCTTTCAAAAAAAGTTAATCTAAAAGCTTCTTCTTTTTTCTTATATGTTTTTTTCGTCCTCTATTTCTGCTCCTTGGCCGCCATAGCCATCGTACATCGGCCATAGCCACCATATTCCAAACTCTTCACCATACCTCTGCCATATGCATAGCCAGGCATGACCTAGTCTTCTCCGTCGTGACCACCCTCTTCCTACGCATGCCCCGCAGAAAACAAATCCAAAGCTTTGCGTTTTGCACACTACCCCAACTTTTTGCAAAACTAGGGTTCAAACTAGCCGATGGCCCTGAAGTGATTGACCTCATTCTCAATCAGCTAGCCCACTGCTTCTTGCTTGGATTCCAGATATGTTATCATGTATTCCATCCGATCGAACAATTTTTGCATAAGCCCAATGCCATGGGCGCTAGCTACACACTTCTAGAGCAATCCGACCAAGTCTTGACTCTTATCAATTATTACCCTCCTCAGTTTGAGACCGTCAGTGTTGCTGAGCTTGCAAGGATGGAAGCACAATGGGTATGGAGCTGGCACTGGAGCAGACGCCCAAGAAGTAGCAAAGGGTGACCCTAAGGTTAGGGGCATCCAGTACTTTTACCTGGGTGACGAGGACTGCATCATGGAAGGGAGTAGTTTTTCCATACCCCTATATCCATATGACGAGACCAGTCAGAAGTTTGTGTGGGAAGGTATCCCTACATACTTTACTCCTAACCCATGAGCAGGAGATGACAACCCACTCTGATGGGTATAAGGCGGAGATGAATAAGAGGATTAGCCTCCGTCAGGCACGGAAAAGTCATGCCCAAAAGGAACGTGAACGAACGACCAAGCGGGATGCTGACAAGCTAGGCGTGGGTCCTTCAAGAAGGAGAATCAAGTTCATTGCCAAGAAGCTTGAGAAGAAGAACTATAAGGCAGACCTCCAAGTTATGTGTGGAGTGAGCAAGACCAGGTCGGCAAATCAGAGACGGCAACAGATTCAAGAAGCTAGGCTCTAATCCCCTGGAGCCAAGCTCTTCCCCAAGCTGGGGCTGCCCCAAAGAAGCCTCATAGATGGGGGCTGGGCACAGTAGCCTTGCGAGAGATCAGCAAGTATCAGAGGTCCACATAACTTTTGATCCTAAGTTACCCTTTCAAAGATTAGTTACCCTTTCAAAGATCAGAGCTCTGGCAGATGAAAACAAAGGGCTCGTCAGAGCTGCCTGCACCCGCGACGTCGCTTGCTGGCCTCGTTTTCCTATCCCTTTCTATATCAGTGGCGCTCCCACCCACCTGCCGCCTGCTTTCTATGCCTGGGATCTGGCTACATGGCGCGATCCCTGTCGTCCATTTAAGGTAGGCCTTCACCGTTTTGTTTTGAGCATCTTGTGGCACCATAGCCTCCTTATTCATTTTATATTCTTTATATATATTTCTTCTTTATTTTAATTCAATTTATTTTCTTTATTTATATCCTTTGTTTTTTGCTTGGACTCCATAAACTGTCCCACATGTTGCTTGCGTTTGGTTCACCTAATGGCTCCCCACATATTGATGTTGGTCTTCTACACATATTTCCTTTCTTGGTTTTTACCAAGCATTCCTTGCCCACCAATACTGGATCACAACATGTTCTCGTCTTTGTGCATCCCTGGCATTCCATGGATTCAGCATTGTCACATCTCCTCAGGCTGCTCAACTATCAACATCTCCCTTATACCTACCATTGTGCCAATTCTAGCCTTCGTCTTGCTATGCCTGTAGCTTTTGTAGCCTATAAATATGTGCCCACGACAAAGTTTATCCACCCCAAGACTTTCAATCAAGCTTATAGCTCAGAACTCGCCGTGCAGCACATGAGCTGGATATACTAGATAAACACCAAGAATAATAAACGTTCATCAATGTAAAAAGTTTTACTACGACGACCTAATTGCCATGCAACATAAATGAGGAACATTTACAACCATAAGAATGAATTCGTCCTTGAAATCATGTATATGCCACATGCAATAGTCAAGGTTGATGTGTTAGCCCTTAGGGCTAACATATATAGCATAATAACAGGGGGTTGCTTTTTGTATTTTCGTACTTTTCCCTAAGGTTTTTATATGATTTCATGGTGTATTCTTGTGGATGTGCTAATGCGCATCGAGAGTGCGCATACACACTCCTTATTTTTTTATGGCACTTGCCAATGGTCTAACCCCTTCAAAAAAAAAAAATGATTCATGGCATGCAGAGCTCGAGAGGTATTGCTTTAGGGTTTTGCTTTAGGATTTTTCAGCCGGAATATAATGATGGAGAATCTAAATGGCGGGCCTCTCGCAGATGGCGGGGTTAGATTTCGATTTAAACGGCGACCCCTTCGTGGCTGTTACGGACGAGGGCAGATGGAATTGGCAGGAAGGGCTTTCTCCTTATCTCCAAGAAACATCTCGATTGCATCTTTGAGATTTAAGGATTTATGTTTAATTGCTACATATTCTTGCAGATAATCTGAAATCCATTAGGAAGGTAGTGCATTTACTTACCTCTGGTGTTAAAGAATTGGCATTCCCCCATTATTGAGTCGGCAAAGATTTTTCAGAGAATGGTAATTATAGAGGACAACCAGATGCTTATGACATGGTTTATTATCTTCTTTACTTTCAATTCTCAGGCAAGAGGCTTATTGAAGATGTCACGTGCGATTCGACATTTTGCTTCTCTGCAGTGTAATCTGAACATTTTTAGGAAAAGCATGCTTCACCATATACTTCAAGACATTTGTGCAGGTCTGAAACATAGGCGGCCTAAGTTGTGGCAGTAGCCAAATTTCTGCAATTAGATGTCCATCTTGTTGACACTGCATTCTCTCATTTCAATTCTCATATACGTTCATGCAGTTGAGAATAGATGACAGCTTATGCATATTAGGCAGATGGCGAATCAACTTATCTCTGGTGTTAACTATTTGGTTTTCCTTCATTATTAAGTCGGCAAAGATTTTTCATACAATGGTGATTAGTGAAGATGCCAGGTATGATTTTATATTTTGGTTCTCTGTAGTGTTTTAGGTGATAGTCTTTGAATGCCACATACTTCAAGAACATTTTTAGGAAAACATCTGTATACTTCAAGATGCACCATCATCTATGCAGGTCCGAAATATATGGGCTGTCTAATTTATGGTAGTTGTCAGATACTATACTTCAAGACGTCCCATCATCTGTGCAGGTCCAAAATATAGGTTGCATAATTTATGACATTAGTCAAACATCTGCAATTAGATGTCCATCTTGACAGTACATTCTCTCATATAAAGTTTCATAGACGTCTGATCTGTTTTGTGCCATCAGATTCTAGAAGCACCTTCTTGAAGGGGCTAACTCATCAAGGCTATAGAATCCCTCTTTACCTCCAACACTAAAAGATGAGCCTGCTTTCTATATCTAAATTTTGCAAAACTTCTACCATGGACCTACTTATTAGTTATACTGTTCATTTAATATAAGATGTGCTTTTTATGGTAGGCAGGTCCACGCTTTACAGAGACAGTCATGAAGCTGCATAGGTCAGCACGGGCTATGGTGGTGTGCCAGGGTGAACCCTCCGCCTTTTTCTCCTTAGACAGAGGGGTGCGTCAGGGGTGCCCTTTGGCGCCGTTTTTGTTTATGATTGTGGTGGAGGCACTGTCTCAGTTGTTTTTGGCTGCAGTGGAGGAGGGGGGTGGTGGATGGGCTTCGGATGCAGGATGGTAGCCAGTAGATTATTAATCAGTTCGCCGATGACACTTTCCTCTTCTTGGTGGCAGAAGAGAGGAATCTGCGGAATGTGAAGGGTTTGCTAGATACTTTCTCCTTGGCCTCGGGCATTCTTCTGAATTGGGGTAAATGCTCCGCATTATGGGCTCAGCTGACTCCGCCTCACCCTTGTTTGGCTCTATTCCCTTGGAAGGTGCTTCCAGGTAATGTGTGTACTAAGCTGTTGGGTATTCCCTTTGGAGGGGATGTTTCCATGGGGAGGGTGTGGGATGAGATTTTGCAGGGGTTGCAGAAACACCTCAATTGGTGGAAGGGTAGCAAGTTGTCCATGGCAGGTAGGATCACTATTGCCAAGTCAGTACTTTGCAGCACTCATGTCTATACAACATCTGCGATGTTAGCTCCTACGGGTAAGATATATAGGCTTTGGATAAGATTGTTTGAAATTTTGTGTGGAGCGGGGATGATGAAGGGGCGGTTGTTAAAGTGGCTTGGTGGAAGTGTCTCCGCACAGTCTCACGATGAAGGCCACAACAAGGGCAGAGAAGGCTCACACCTGGCCTAAACTAACTCACAAGGGCATTCACCCTAATACAGCGGTGCACCACCTGCCACAGAAGCACCCTAACCTTCGGTGGGGGAAGTGAGCTCCATGTCCACGTCCAAACCGAGCGCCATCGAGAACCCGGAAGCTGCAGAGACCACTTGCCTGAAGGGGGCAAAGTGTCATGAATAGCCAGCACCTGGTAACAAGACTGCACAAAACAGGAAGACACAACATCCGGATGAACCTTCCAAACCTGCACCACCACATCATCCTGAGGGACTATAGGTATGTGTAGCAGAATACTCCCCGTCACTTGTTTCCAGATAGCACGGTCACTGCCCCTCAGGCGAAAGCGAGCTCAAAAGAACTTCCACGAAGCTAGCTGACCACCCCAATACCAATCCTCCAAGGTGAGCACAGCGGCTCACCTCCAACGGGCCTGCGTCCGAGCATGCACAGTGGCAGCCAAGGGCAAGTGCGCAGGGGGTAGAGGAACCCACAAGAAAGGAGAAGAGTGGTGATAAACTGAGGCATAATCTAGCTGGAAGAGCACACACACATGATTTCAAGCCCGTAACATCCCCGTGAGAAAAGGGAATGCGTGTGGAAAAGGCCGGAGACCATACAACAGTGCCCAGGGCAACTCCGCATGCACAGACGGCTTCCCAAACGCCACACAATGGCGAAGAGACTGCAACAACAGCGCCACGCCAAGAGAAGATGCTCCATCCTGCAGAGTGTTCCAAACAAACTTGGAGACCAACACCTTACTATGCAGCGCCAAATCCAGAATGGCCAAGCCCCCATCCTTCCGGGGCATTGTCTAGTTTTATGACCTCACTTGCAGGCTGCCTGGGATTGGGTCAGGGCTCTGTTTCAGGTGAGATTGACTAGCCAGTAGTTGCTGCTTCATGTGTATCCTGGTGCTTGGCCACTCTTGCGGCAGCAAGCCTTGCATCTGTGTGTGGCTTGGTTGGTGTGGCTGATTTGGAAGCGGCGGCGGTTGTGGATCTTTCAGGGGCCTGCAGCCTCTCTGATTCCCCGACTCAGGTACAAGCTATTTCAAAGCTTTCTGGTGTTCCCGGGATTAGTAGAGCAGAAGTTTGCCATTTGGCGGGACTTCTTGGGTGTTGTAGATGGTGATGGTCGGTTTGTACAGCAGTAGAGTTGCAGTTTCTCTGTGAGTTTGTTGTGGAGTGTCGAGGTATCGCTGTCTCTTTGGGGCAGTTCTCCTTCCTCCTCACTTGCTTTGTAACAGTACCATTCTTTAAATATATTGATGACACAGTTCTTAAAAAAAAAAACATTATTTGTGGAGAAGATTTACAGGTTAAGCTGTGGGTTAAGTTCCTTTGCCTTGTCGTACCATCAAGTCCCATAGTCCTATTGCCATAGCCAGCTTCACGATTGTTGTGCTGCATGTTGCCCATACTTGTAGCGCTTATACAGGGACCATGGCTGATACATTGAGTCTCTACCTCCAACAGTAAAGAAGAGGTTTTCAGATATTTAATTAATAATACTGCATACTATGCAGCATATAATCAGTCCGCTCATGTGTTTCTTGTTTGTTCTTGCAGACTTGCAAAGTCTTTGGCCGAGAAATTACTATCTACGTTATTCCTGAACTGTGACAGAAGCTATGAAGGGGGGCATTTTAAGATGCCTGCAGACAATATAGCTTGGTAGATGGGCCATGCTTGATTTACCTTTGAAATATTTATAGTACAATAGAAAGAGGAGCTGAAATTGTTTGTCTACTAATAACAGGATATGGCATTATATGAGCTATGAAAATTTAAGAACGATTTGTGGCAGGATCTGTGGCATAGTCTTTGCATACACCAGCTATAAAGATTTAACATTCTTCAAAAGCATTGTGAAGAAATTTATTTTGGAAGTATATATTCATGTGGTACTTTATGTTGCAATCTTACACGTTTGCAAAGATATAGATGGGCGGACATAATGGGTTCAAATCCCATATTATAAGCTCACTACTAATCATATGCTCATTTCTAAATTTCTTTTATAATATCATTATAATTTAAACGGCATGTTTATATGCGATAACTTTTCTAAGGCGCTGAATGTGCATTGCTCTTTGGATTAGCCCAGGCTTGATTCCTGGAGCGTTTGCTTTGTTAGGGCCCGAAGGGCCCAATTTTTTTTTTTGATATAACAAACAACACAACTACCATTAACATTAATTAACATAAATCATTGCATTTAACACATTTAAATTAAAATCCCCTTGAAACCCCCTTTGGTTTGGGTGCATATTCACACAGGGGGTGACGTAGGGCAGCGAGAGCCCCTAAAATTATGTAATACATGTACAAAATCAACACCATTAAGTACATTTCCCCAAACCTTATAGTATACTGCAAAACTCAATATACAATTTACAAAAACTTGTATAGCTATACCCACAAACGAGGATCGCTATGTACCGTCTAGATCGAGGAATATAAGGGCAAATATGCCCATCCGATAGCTCTCGGTGCCTGGAGTAACCCCCCGTGTGAATATGCACCCAATTCAAAGGGGATTTCAGGGGGATTTTAATTTAAAGGTGTTAAAAGCAATGTTTTGTGTTAATTAATGTTAATGGTAGTTATGTGTTGTTTGTTAATGGTATGTGAATATGGACATACCTGGAGGTGGTAGTCTAGATGTATCATGCTTAGGTTAGCATTTTAGATGTAAAGTTCAAGTTTAGCAGAAATCTAGGATTAGGATTTGAGATCTCGGGCTATACAGTTCACTTACTTATTTGTATTGAGGTATGATCTCAATATTGAAAAGCCTCTTTCTATCACTTCTTGCCAATATTCTTTTGTCCCACCTACATCTACTGTGTTCCAGGTGTGGAGGAGTTCTGCTGGAAGCTGGACTTGACCTCAAAGATGGTAGGTGTGTATGGGAGGTAAGCTAGCTTTTAGATATAATTCTGTTATATCTTACACTCACTCATTTTATGACTTAATATGTATTCTGGATTTGTATACAGGTACTTTTATAGCTCTCTTTCATCTCATTGGAAACACAAGTTCTTTATGTTTTGACTAGAGAGCTACATGAATTTTTTGACTGCTCCTAAGAATAGGAAATCTGCAAATGTCCAAAACACTCACATCAAAGAAGATCTGGATGACATTGTGCTTGCACGATGCCAATACATTTTTGTGCCAATTCTGCGAGCTTCAAATACTGGATCAACAATATTTATGATTGTTAGTTCTGGAAAAAACATTCTCCCAGCTTTAATGAGTTCAAGCATACAGATCCTACCTCTTGTCAAAGGCTATGAACCGAGTATGAAACTGATCTAAAAGTAAGTATCAATTCCAGTTTTGATTTTTATGTTTTGCTTATTCTCGTATTGCAAATTTTTATGCTTCGTTTATTTCCACATTGCAATTTTGTAGGTTTCATAAGCTCGTCATCAATAACATGATGTTATGATCCAAAAGTTCAAGTCATAGCGGAAAAAATTTGATATCCTTGTCTGTCATCTCAAAGTGTTTGAATCTATTAACATCACTTATTACATGTATATTGTGGCTTACATGCACTCATTCATGAATGCTATGATTGTTGTTGTGCCAAGTAGAAGATGCATTTTTCTTATTAAGTTCTTTGCTGATACAACCCTCTAATACTTGTGAACCATGCAGATGACATCCAGCTAGTTTACTGATGCCTATGTTAAGCCACGCAGGGATCATTTAATAGAGGCTTTTGTCAAAGTCGAAATGAATATCCAAGTTGTAGTTCCTAGCATAGGTAGATAGTCTCTTGGCCATGTGAATTATAGTTTATTATGAGGCATGCTAATCTTTCTTTGTATTCAATAATTAATGGAACTATATTTTCTTATGTCACTTATATCTGTACAAACATCAGTTTATTAAATGATCCTAATTTACTTTGTAGATGAAGGGACTAATATGCAAAAGGCTATTAAGTTACTAAGGAAAAGAATTTTGAAGTGCCCAAATTTAATGCAAACCAAGATTACCAGCTGCAAGTAAATAGGATTGGGGATTAGTCATCACTACTATACCGATCTTTCTGGACTGTGGGAAAGGGTTGACAGTGTAAAAACATTTTGGGCAACAACCATGCAAATTATATTGGCACCAAATCACTTGTTGCATAACTCTTGGGGAAACCACTTGTCCTGGAACAATATATAGGAAAAGTAGAATGGATTGATTTGCCAGTGACATGTGAAGTTCCAGTAGCATGGACTACTGCTTTGGAGGATATCTCTTTAGCCTCTTGGCTGAAAGAAAGATATAATGCAATAATCATAAGATATCAGCCTTCTACTGACATTTTATTCAGGCCATGACCATGAACCTGTGGTGTAAATCTATTGTATTTGTCGCCAGGATATGGATGTATCTATAATTTGTCCATGAAAATCTGTTCATTTCTTATCTTTTATATGATCAAATGATATTCAATATTTATGCATCAAATTTTATTCAATTCTAGTCAACTTGACTATATAAGTTATTTCAATATATCAGAGATATATTGTAGATGTACATGAGTTGTACATCTGAGTACATTGATCTATCTAATGTATGTCAGGTTCATGGATCTGATAGTCCATGACATTTACAATTGTTGGAAGTTGCGATAGAATGACTCATGAACTTCATCTGGCAATTGAATTGCTATGATTGCCCCCCTGAGGATGCGATTTACTTTGTTGAATGGAATTCTAACTCCAATCACGAATTCTACAGGTACCAAAACATTCTTAGTAGCAAGCAGTTTATATTTGTTGTGGCAGCTTAGGATTCGTTCATAATATAGTCCTTCAATGACATCAGTGCCAGCAGAGTACTCATTTCCATAGTCATCAACCGAATCTTCTTTCAATGCATGCTCTCCCCTGATGCAGTATGGAACACCTTCTACTTTGTCTGGTGCTGCAAAAGATACAAAAACATCTCAAAATCCTACAGTGTCATCTAAATCAGACATCTATTTATAGAACATCCAAATCATTTTCAGTTTTGCCATGAGAGGCAACATAATATGTGGGCTCCAAACTTTTTAGAGACTATTCACCACAATATTGTTTATTCTCACAATTCAGCCAATCGAAGTTCATGCAAGCATTACAGAAGCATGAGGGTGGTTTGCAGAGCAACTTTGTTGGGTTATTTGGATTTAATCGACGTAGAATATATCTACTGCATATGAGGTAAAGTCCTGCAACTGAATTCTTGTTGTCTATTGACATCAGTTTTTTCAACCTCCCAAAATATCCTTTCACACTCCAAGTCCTTGGTTCTTAAGACTGCACAAGCTATCGCTAATCTATCGCTGGCATGCCACTCTGTTTTTCAGGTCGCTCTCGAGCTACAACTTTGCCTGCCATCATTTCCCATGGCCAGATCCAAATAAATTCTATATCCCTCCAGCATTGTTTTCAACATGGTATCTGCAGATTCCATACCATGTCCGTGAAGATTTGAATTGAGATGTACAACACTTATAATGAAGGTTTATGTGTTTACCTCCATTATTCTTAAACCACTCCAAATGTAATTTAAAATCATGATGCACAAAATGATGTCACGCTTTCTATAATTTGAAACATAGAAATGCACTATTTTTTTTAGCTTGCTTTCTTTTCATCATTGAAATATAAACCGAAATAGTAATCTGATCAGGATTCCAGTGCTCTAATTGCATTTCTATCCCTGGCTTCAATATGTTGTTCTCTGCAAAGTCAACAACAGACAACCCACTATTATCTGGGAGTTTCTCAACATATCTTTTAAATTGTTTGCTCTACCAGTGTGCTGTAAAGGTATGATCTATAAAGTTAGCTTGATTTTTCATGTTCTCTAATAAAACATATGTGTTGTCTTTCTGATCAACTAATCTAAGCCTTTTAGATGTGCCTTTTTTGAAGGTTCATTGAAATATGCATACACTTACCAATTGACATCCTGAGCCGTTGACTGATCAGACTCACATATGAGGAATCTGCAAGAGGATCAGATTTATTAGTAAACACACAGAATCAAGTAGCATACTGCACGCTACCATCATAGGTGCCACCATAATAATTGTTTCAAGCCAGCAAATCAAGAGCTGGTAAGTGCATCTACCACCAAACTAAGCCCAACCTTGCTGGGCTAAGATTAGAAAGCCGCATAATTTGTCATAAGAACTGCAGCTCCAAAGTGGATGCCAAGGGCACCTTTCCGTAACAGGGTCACCAATGCTAGGTCTTGGGTAGATTTAAGACTCTAAACATTCCTTGCCAAGACTTTTCTCAAGAAGTACTACACCGTCCTGCATAAATCTCTGTAAGTAACAGGCTGCCCCCTTTTTTTTTTGGCACCACCCTATATAAATCTTTGTAAATACACGAACCACTACTCAGGAATGCTCATTTGAAATACCAAAGACACTGAATGCGGCACTAAATAACTTTCTCTGCAGCACTAGAATATGATCCCAGGGAAGAATAGGATCTTGGTAGAACCTCCATTTTGTTGTCGGATTTTTCCACTCCGCAAACAGATGGCCTCAAAAGGAAGAGATCAGTTTGATGTTGCTACATCATGAATCAAACAGAAGGGATTGGAATGAAGCAAGAGATTCAAGAATTAATTGGATTCTAAAAACCCATACCAGATCATGTGGATGCTGCCATCCTCCATAAAATTGTTGAGCAGGGGGAAGAGGAGGAACTCATGCTCCTCAAAATCTTTTAAATAATGCACCTCTTCATCTCCACCCTTCATTTTTTCCTCTTTATCCAACCCTTCATCTTACCTCCAAATTCACATCTTCATCTCGGCCTTATAACATGCACCTGTCTTCAACCATTAACAAAATTATCCAAGGGCTTTATATATTGAGCCCTTTTACAATATCGCAAACTAATCTTCTTCACACACATCCCCCACCCCCCCACCCCCCAAATTTTTCTTTTTCCTTTGTTCATGTTGACCGGGTGCCAAAATCCCGATCAACAGAGGCCTTGAACCTATTTTGGTCCCAAGTCAAGCCCATATGTGATCTTCAGGACCAACCCAGGGATTGCCATGAGCTGTGTAAAAGCCTCCTGTGAGGGTCTATTCTAGCTAGCACTAACAAGCTCCTCTCGCTATGACGCTCCTCGAACCTATACGATGCTCCCACTATATAAATACGGAAAATTCACCTCCCATGGCGACTCCATCACCACAGAAAGGCTCTCCGTCTGACTCGGGCCACTTGTGATGGGCAAATGTCTGGGTGAAGGACATGAAGGTGTCATTTGTCCCACGCCTTCTATGGGAATCCTATATAGCAAAAACGTACATACATGTTAGCACCTGGCAAAAATACAAATAAATAATATGCCTCCACGAAGGGTGGATCACCCATCATCAATACGAGACACAACATAATGCCAACATAACATAGGAAATGCACCATAAATGATGATTCTACCACGGGCTCAGACTCAAGGGGGTCAACTGACAGTCAGGCACCAGACAGAATCATGACAATGGCATTAGCTGGCATAGAACAATGGCTAGGGTAGTCCACTCCATCCGCCCCTCCTATGCACACTTTGTAGATAGGTTGAATCACGTTATGACATGGTTGTAGCCTTCTAGAGACATAATTTCATGAAATCACCCTATGAGACTACTCCGTGTTATATCTCCCTAGTCCGATGAGGCAGGAAAGGAGAGATCCTTTCCAGATCATGGTGCTTCCATGGTGGCCAGAGGATCCTAGCTCCACCGGGCCACCACGCATTGCACCCAACTTGAACCCCCAAAATCCATAGGCCACCCTGCACACCTATCGAGCCCAGCACGTCCCTATAGGCACGTATCCTGCGACCCAGGAGGTGTCAGATCCATACCTGACCCATACGCAATGATCGACTATAGACCCAACCACACCCCAGAGCCTTGTAGCCATGCTAGGCAAGGTCTCACCCCCACTTCACCACCATGATCCTTGTTTGGTGCTCAGCCACATCATACCATCAATAGCCAGGAGGGCTCTTGTGCACAGGCCACATTTATTGGGATTTAAGGGATTCTAGCTAGGAGCATCTCTACTTCTACATAGCCTTTAGGTCTCTACCTCCCTTAATCCCCACAAACACAGGGGGAACAGAAAGAGAACTTATCATTATACATCCATCCATCCATAGCTTTGAATAGAACATAAAATAGAGATTAACCATACATCTATTCATACAAGGGTTAATCCTAGCTATCTTCTAAGCATACAAGGGTTAATCATATGACTATCTAGGAATATAACCTATCTATGTACTGTTGGAATATAAATATGTTGACTAAGCATAAGGTGCTGAAACAACAGTGGTTCAGCACTTAACACACAGGTGATGAGAAGGTACTGAAGTGTACAGAAGGCAACACTTTGTCAGCACTAAGCATCGACCCTAAATCAGTGCCGTAATTAGTGGGCGGTGGTTAAACGGTAGACTACTATTTTTAGTCTCACCGGTTGTATATATATTCATTGTACGTTATGCACTAAAAAATGCTCAAAAGTAGAGATTATATTTCCTATTGTTTTTCTCAATAGACCTGTTCTTGTTCTCTATTCTATCTCTTGAGTTGATCTTGCGGGGTTTGTGCTGGTTGTGCACTAGTTCTATCCTGGTGTCAGACACTTTCTTAAGGGAAGAATAGAGCACGCTATTGGAGAAGCATTCAAATTAGATTGGCCATTGTTTCCAGGAGATCTTTGCCTGAGATTTGGTGGTGGAATATCTCGTTTGCAGCATTGAAGAAGATTCTTGTTTTTTGGCCTAGAAAAAGTGTTTTGGAAGAGGTTCGGATTTTTCAGCAAGTTCTGATGTGAGATTCAAGTTTTTCAAGACCTTTTTTGCGACAAAATTCAAGATTTAACTTTTCTAATGGCTGCTTTGTTTGGTGACGAATTTATTTTCTCAAACATCTTTTTGGCTGTTGAAAACAAGAGACATTCATGGATCCATTCAAGTTCTCACAGAATGCAAAGCTCACTAATAATAATTATCATACTTGGAAGAAGTTCATGGTGAATTATTTGATATTTATTGACATGGGAGCGGTGTTTGATGAAGACTTTATCAACACCAAGTCAGCAGATGCTGACAGGATAAACCAGAAAGCTTGTGCTCTTGTCAAAATGTTGGCTGAAGAGATAATTGGCCATGAAATCAACCATTTTACTGAGTTTAAGGAGATGTGGTCTCATTTGGAGAAGTCCCTTGATAGCAAGGGTATGGCTACCCAAATGCTGATCCGGAACAAAATGAGACATGCCCAACTAGATGACTTCAAATCTATCACAGCGTACCTTACTCAGATGTAGCAATGGCGCTTGGATTACATGGCTGCTGATGGAGTGTTGTCTGAACAACAGCTGGTTCAAGATATCTTGGTTGGTCTTTCTCCTTCGTATGATATTATCTCTCGAAGATCAGATACAAGGAGAAGATTGATATACCCAAAGTAACCATTCTATTACAGCAAGAGGAGTCGGTGCAGAAGCAAAGGGATAGGAGAGTGGACTATGCTACTTTTGTGTCTACTTCTCGGGCTCACACCAAGAAGAAGTTTGCTGATAGCAAAGACTTTAGGGAGTCAGAAAATATGAAGTCTGATGGTAAGAAATCTAAGAAGTTCAAGTGCTGGAATTGTGGTGAAAAGGATCACTACAGTTCAGATTATAAGAAAGAGAAGAAATGAAGTTAGAAACAATCAATATCAGTCCATCATTACATTTCCAATGTCAATACATATTATCAAAGCTTTATATTTAGCACTTGTTCTCATTGCTATTCATTGAACGAATAATCACATAACCATTAGAACAATCATAGTAATTTACTGTAGCAATGGCTTTTCTCCATTCGACTATTCACATTGTTCTAAGGCATATTATTGAGCAAACCTTCTTGTTTGTATTAGGTCGGATCCGGCACAAGAGAGTGTCGGACCAATTTGCAGGTACAGATTAAAAGCTTAGCAGTCCGTCGGTGTAGCAGTACTGATCGGATCCTAGCTGTGCTGGCTCGAATAATCGAGACCAGCTTAAAATAGACTGGTCAAATGTTTCTCTATCATGCAGGTTAAATCCTGTTAAGAATAAAGGGCTTTTAAACCATTAAGATTAAATGCCCTTCAACCATTGAAAACATTTCAACCATTGAGCTTATTCTTTGTCCCAACCTTATGCCAGTCTTCTGTAAGTTCCAGGTATACTCGATGGCATCATATCATGACATGAATTTCTGACAACACTTCCCCTTCATGTCATGATCCTGAAACTGGCTAAGCTATCTTGATTAATCCAATAATTTATCACTTTGCATATATTCACAGCATGAACCTGAACTTGTCATACCAGTATAACTGAACTTGTTGAACTTAATCTGATCATTTTGCATGTATTCCTAGCATAAACCTGAACTTATCAAACTTAAATTGTGGCAAGGCTTTAGTCAGTATGTCTGCTGTCTGCTCCTGTGTCTTCACATATTCAACTGCAATAACCTTTTTGGCAACCTGTTCTCTGATAAAATGCATGTGAATCTCGATGTGCTTGGTTCTCTGGTGCATGACTGGATTTCTAGTGATAGCTATACAGCTTAAGCTATCACTTAATAATACAGTGGGATTGATTTGACTTACCCCTGACTCATTAAGCAATCTCCTTGCCCATACTATCTCTTTAGCAGCCAATGTTGTTGCAGCATACTCTGCTTCAGCAGATGACATTGCTATGCTATTTTGTTTCTTTGATTTCCAAGCAACTGACCCTCCAGCCAGCATTAAGGTAAATCCTGATGTTGATTTCCTTTGATCTAGATCAGAAGCCCAATCTGCATCACAATAGGCTTGTAGTTGCAATTGATTATTAGAGAAGCAAATACCTTCCTCTTGAGTCCCTTTAAGAAATCTTAGAACTCTCTTAGCAGCTATCCAGTGAGTCTTCCCTGGATCATTGGAATACCTGCTTAATAAACTAACAGAGAATGCAATGTCAGGACATGTGCAATTTGCTACGTACAAAAGACAACCTATTAGTTCTCTGTATGGAACATTTGCCATTTCATCAACTTCAATCTCTGTTTTAGGACACATGTTAGCTGAAATGTTGTGCCCTGTCACAAGAGGAGTAGCAGCACTATTGCAACTTGTCATTCCAAATCCGTTAAGAATATTTTGTATGTTTATTGCCTGGGTAAGAACAAGTTTTCTTTCACTTCTGTTTCTTGTAACTTCAATCCCTAAAAACCTCTTGAGCTCTCCAAGATCTGTCATCTTGAATTTGGACTTGAGAACTTGTTTGCAGTCATTTAGACATGTGATGTCATTGGCTACCATAATGCAATCATCTACATACAATGCGATGATGCAAAAATTCTGTTTGTCCTTGAAGAAATATATATTTCCATCACTCTCAAGTTTTGTAAATCCACTTGTTCTCAAAAAACTGTCCATGCACTTATACCACTCTCTAGGGGATTGCTTGAGCCCATAAATTGCTCATTTCAATTTCCAGACCATTCCTGTACCATGTTCAAATCCTTCTGCTTGCTGCATGAATATATCTTCTTCAAGTTTTGCATTCAAAAATGCTGTACTAACATCCATGTGGTGAATTTCTAAATCATTTGACTAGCATATGCCAAGAGAATTATGAGACTTGCAAGTTTCACTATCGGAGAGAATGTTTCATTATAATCCAACCCCTTTTTCTGTGAGTATCCCTTTGCCACAAGTCTGGCCTTGTACACTGTTGATTTCCCATCTGCTCCAAGTTTGTTTTTAAAAATCCACTTACTTGCAACCACATTTCTCCCTTCTGGTCTCTTTACCAATTCATAAGTTTCAGTCCTCTTAAAGGCATTTAGTTCTTCTTCCATGGCCTGTCTCCATTTTAAAGCATGTACACTGTTGATAGCATCATCATAACTCTGTGGCACATCTGGCTCTATGATAGCCATTATGATGGCTTCTGACTCTTCCTGAGTATTTAGCCTTCTACTTTTCCTTTCTTTGGTGCGTCCATAACTATTTACATTAACCCTTGCCTCCTCCATTAATTTTTCAGCTTCCGTTTTCCTTTCTTTCTTTGGACCTTTTTCATTTATTGTTTCTTGTGCTCCTGAATCCTCAATGCCTTCAAGTTCGGGTTCTAAGTTTTCAGCCCTGTTTTGTTCATTTCCAACTAATGCTTGCTCATTCCTTGAATCACCATTATCTAAATCAACAAATGTGACTTGTTATGTTTTGTTGAGCTGTCCATTCTCCTTTCATTATACAGCTGGTTCTCAATAAAGTACACATCTCTACTCACCATAACTTTTTTTCGTGCAGGATCATAAAGCTGATATCCCTTTGACAGCTCATCATAGCCAATTAGATAACATTCAAGTGCTCGATCATCCAATTTTTTTCTTTCCTCTTCTGGAACTAGTACATAAGCAAGACAACCATAAGCCTTAAATTTATCATAAGAAGGTTTGCTGCCATACCATAATTCATCTGGAGTTTTCCCATTAATACTTCTGGATGGCAGATTGTTTTGTATGTCCACGGCAGTCTTGACTGCTTCTTCCCATAAGAAATTAGGTAACCCTGCATGTTTAATCATAGCCCTTACTGCATTGAGAATGGACCTATTTTTTCTCTCTGAAACTCCATTTTGTTGTGGTGTATGTGAGCATGTAACTTGTCTTCTAATCCCATTTTGAAAGCAATAATTGTTGAATCTGCCAGAAACAAACTCTCCTCCTCTGTCAGCTCTTAAACATTTTAGTTTCATACTTGTTTGTCTTTCAACTTCAGCTTGATACAATTTGAAAGCTTCAAAAGCTTGATCTTTGGTTCTCAATGTATAGCATTTGGTCTTTCTGGAAAAATCATCTGTGAATGTGATGAAATACCTTTTGCCATGTATACTTCTCACATTTAAAGGGTCACAAAGATCACTATGCACAAGTTCAAGTAATTCTTTGGCTTTTTAGCCTTCTTGGGAAATGGAAGTCTGCTGGATTTCCCTTTAAAACAGCCAGCACAATTTAATTTTTCTTCTCCCTTAATTTCTGCTATAATCTGCCCTTGTTTGATCATGAAATTTAAATTATTTAGATGTGTATGCCCTAACCTTTCATGCCACAATTTGATTGTTGGAGTCATAACAGCATTTATTGTGTCATGAACATTATTGTGAAATGCAAAAAGTCTGCCAACTCTTTTTGCCAAAAATTTAACTTCATCATTCAAAAGCACTTTGCATTGATGAGTTTCAAAATGTACATGATAACCCAAATCCACCAACTGTGTTACAGAAATTAAGTTTCTAACTAAATTAGGCACACACAGTACATTCTCTAGAATGACTGGATTTCCTTTAAGATCAAAAATTTCTAACAATCCTGCTTGATCCACCTTCTGCAGATTGCCATCACCCATCTGCACATAGCTTGAACTTTTGTGGATCTTTTCCTTGAGCATAGAAGGTGATTTGATCACGCTTCTCTCAGCTCCACTATCTAGGACATACAAATTTTCAACATCTTTTAGTTTACAATCTGAAACAACTGCTAATAATTTAGGATGCCTTACCTCAGCATTTTCATCAAGTTTCTCTTCTGGTTCAGTGTTCTTTTCAGTGGCAACATTTAGTTCAATGGATCTGCCCCTTCCTCTACCTCGAGTTGCTCTCCCTCTAGCATTGTAACCTCTGCCCCTGCCAGCTTTAGCCACATTTCCTTCTTGTCTTTTTGAAAAATCTCTTGGACTTGAGCAGTTAGAAGCAACATGACCAAATCCTTCACAATTGTAGCATTTGTTTCCTTTATTTCTTTTAGGACAGTTTGCTTTGAGATGACCATAAGCATTACAAATAAAACAAGGACCCAGCTTACCTTGTCCTCCTCGTGTCTTTCCTCCAGAAGCATACAAAATCTCACTTGGCTCCTCTTCATTTTCTGCAGTCAAGTTGTGTTGCTCCAATTCTGTTTTTATCATACTTTCAGCATCCTCCCTACTCTTAGCTACATTCCTAACCAAGGTAGACAGATTTTTATACTTGGAGAATGCTCTTGCCAATGATAAAACTTGAGGTCAGCAATGACATTATCAAACTTCTCAAAGAAGTCTTTGATATCTTCACCATCTTTGTACCTCAGCTCTCTCAATTCCTTGTCTAAAACATCCAATTGAGAGGAGGTTTTAACCTGGTAGGTCTTCAACAAATAAGACCACATTTCCTTTGGGGATAATCCCCTCATTCTCAAGAGAATACTGGAACTCAGTTTACTCTTGATAACTGCCTTTGCTTCCAAAACCTTTGCCCTTTTAGAGGCATCTGATGAATCACTTGTCACCTCTGTGGAGCTAGATCCTCCACCTACAGCCTTGACTGGACTTCCAGCAGTGCCTGAAGCTGCTGCACTAGCATAAGTTTTTCCTTTACTGTTAATTGGACTGGTCACAGCACCTTGCTCTTCATCTTCTATAATTTCCCATAAGCCTTCTACTCTCAATACCTCTTCAATCTTCTCCTTCCAGACTTGGAATCCAGAACCTCCTTTGTATACATCAATACCACTTAGAAGTGTTGCTCCCAATCTGCTAGCCATGATGAATTTAGCTCTGATACCAAATGAAGTTAGAAACAATCAATATCAGTCCATCATTACATTTCCAATGTCAATACATATTATCAAAGCTTTATATTTAGCACTTGTTCTCATTGCTATTCATTGAACGAATAATCACATAACCATTAGAACAATCATAGTAATTTACTGTAGCAATGGCTTTTCTCCATTCGACTATTCACATTGTTCTAAGACATATTATTGAGCAAACCTTCTTGTTTGTATTAGGTCGGATCCGGCACAAGAGAGTGTCGGACCAATCTGCAGGTACATATTAAAAGCTTAGCAGTCCGTCGGTGTAGCAGTACCGATCGGATCCTAACTGTGCTGGCTCGAATAATCGAGACCAGCTTAAAATAGACTGGTCAAATGTTTTTCTATCATGCAGGTTAAATCCCGTTAAGAATAAAGGGCTTTTAAACCATTAAGATTAAATGCCCTTCAACCATTGAAAACATTTCAACCATTGAACTTATTCTTTGTCCCAACCTTATGCCAGTCTTCTGTAAGTTCCAGGTATACTCGATGGCACCATATCATGACATGAATTTCTTACAACAAGAAAAGCTCAAAGGGTAGTGATACGAGAAGCACAGCAGTCAACTCTAAGGGAGAGACAAGTGCTGTTGCATGTGCCACTTTTGATGCCAAAAAAAAAAGACAATGAAAATAGTCATGCACGTATTGCCTTTAAAAAAAGAAAATAGAAAATAGTTTATAGAATCTGTTCACAACCTATAAAACAACAGGGGATTGGCCTGATCGAGTCTGAGAGGAACTTTGATAGGGATGTTCTTAAGGCAATCTTCTTCTATTAGCACATCTCCAAGGTAGACACTGTAGCTTGTTCAAGCCAAACATCATAAATATTGATATTGCTGATTATGGACTCAATTGAATTCATGTTAGATAGTAACTCCAGGCCAAGAACTACATCATTGATTAGGAAGCAGAGGCTAAGAGTTGGAAACAATTCTTTCTTTGTCAACATCAGAATCGGAATCCAGATGTGTTCTTTCAAGTGTACACTGTACTGGTTGATGTTGTGTCATACTCAGGTGTGATGGCTTGTATTAGAACCTGCTGCATATGTGCTGAAATATATATTTTTAGTGCTTCACTGTTGATGTGAAGGTGTTCATTGAATTCATAATCTGCTACATTCAAATCAACTTCATTCATCCTTAAAAATTATAAACTCTTAGCTTTTTTTTGAATATCTTGGACTGCTAACCCTTTCAGAGTTGTGCTTTGCAGATGAGGGGTTCCTTTTTGAGTTGTGCTTTGCAGATGATGGAGTCCTTTATTTCTTTGTTGGTGTCACATTTCCTCCTTTTGTAGCTCTCCTCTTCCTAATGCTTGTTGGTGTCACTGCAACCTTAGATTCTTCCATGTTGATGGTGTTGGCAGGTATTTTAAGCATTTGAGCTTCTTTATTTGCTGCAGATAGGACTCCTCCTCCAATTTTTTCAATAGCATTTTTTGAAGGAATGGGACAAAACTATGATGTGTCCACTCCGAGTTTAAATTTTCATTGTGGATTGTGGGTTGTGTAAGGCATAAGACAAATGTCACAAAAACCATAACTAATCCCAGACAATCGCAACCGCATATATGGAATATTTTATAGCAGATTATATTCAAAACAAATCGAGGCCTTCTATACGTCACTCCATCCTCCAACAAGAGGGTTGCCCCCTATGGGCAAGCCAATGAGCATCTAAGAAGCCACAACAAAGGCAACCCCTTTCTATTTGGATTCTTTCAATTTCTCAGTAGCCTCTTCCACTTCTTTTCAGTATCCATCTAAGTCTTTTCTGAAGCTCGGGATTGCTTAACCCTCTCACCTGCTTCATTCAATTGCAATTTTAGCCTCACCATAATTGTGCCTAACGTGACTAGATTGTTTTCCATAGTTGCGATATAGATCAGCCGTGCAAAGTGGATATGGAGTTTGTACAGAGATTAGGTTTCGTAAGATGTGCCCTCTTTTTTTATTATGAAGACAGTTCCAGGGTTACTGCAAGGGTGTTGGCTACTGCGGCCTTAACCCTTTCTTAAAATTTCGAGACCATATAGTTACAACAGTCCAATTAATTTAATACTTGTCTGGATCCTCCTTTATATGCAAAAAGATAGTAAATTATTATTAATTTTTTTTTGAAGGACGACAAGCTTTATTCACCAACTAAAAACCAGAGCAACATAGACAGGATTATAACCCCAGTGGACAAACCGATCCAACTGAGCACAACCACCTGCCTATGCAAAAGAATGAATCTGAAGGTAAGTATGCCAGATCAGTACTTTCTTCTCTTGATCAAGAGAGGAACAATTGTAAGCCATAACAATTTTATTTTGCGCCCACTGAAGAACAATCTCATCTGCAGTATCTACGCTCTTAAAGATAAACAACCTCCTTCTCTTCCAGATTGACCATAAAAGCCAGCCACATGCGAGATGAAAAGCTCGTTTCCGTTGTTTGGGCCAAGCATCAGGATAGATAGCAAGCAAAATTTGCTGGCTAGAAAGAGACGTGCCAAATAGGGTCAACAACCAAGACCATGCCTGCCGAAGCCGCTCACACAAGAAAAAACAATGCTCAATACTCTCAACCCTTTGCTGGCATAAAGAACAAAGCTCTGAAATTCGATTATCCATTTTATGGACTAACCTGTTGACTCTGAGGCATCTATGGATCACTTGCCACCACAAAACTACTACTTTGGGATGAAGCAACTTATCCCATACCCATATCCAAACACTTTTCCATTGTGGCTGAGGGACCTGAAGATGCCACCTATTAGATGGAGGCAGGATTTCAGAATGCAAGAGCAATTTATACACAGAAGACACAAACCGCCCTGGCTGGATATCCTGATGGCAACCCCATACGACTACCTCAATCTGTGGACCAGAATCCTGTGGCAACAATGCAAAGAATATGATTCCGTTACTCGTCCCATCTGTACAACAAGAACTTTGTTCTAAATGCTTCCCATGACATGAGATGACCAGACTCATACCAAACTGCAATAGTGCTGATAATCGTTGTTGTGTCTTTGGATGAACAATCACACTAAGAGGCACATTATCTGGAGTGTCCTGCAAAGGAATCCACCAGCATGGAGTGGACAATTGAAGACATGCCTCAGGATTAATATGGAAAAGAGATCTGACAGTGCCCCACGCAGCAAGCAACCCCTTTAGAAAGGGAGAAGCATTAGGATACGGATGCATATGATAAAGCAAAGCCCAAGGAAGGAGGGGCTTAATGGTGGCCTTATGAAATGGGAGACAATCTTTGAATCGACCGCACCAACAACCTCGGGCCGGAGAATCATCCTTACCAATGAAAATCCTCCAAATGAACTTTGATATCATCACCTTGCTTTGGAGGTGAAAATCCAACATACCAAGACCACCAGCTGCCTTAGGTCTAATGCATTTCGCCCAAGCTACCTTGACCACTGCTCCTAACTCATTTCCACCTTAAATAAAATTTCTGACGATACGTACAATCTCCTCCATCTTACACTGTGGAGCTAATAGAGCAGACGCCATGTAGACATGAGTATTACTAAGAACACATTTAGCTACAAAGTGATTCTAGGGCATGGACAGGTTTAGTCAGATTCCACCAAAACAAGTGCTTTTGCAACCCACTAATGATTTCATCCCAAGCATCCAAGCGTAGACATGAATTCCAACTGGGATACCAAGCAACTTTGTGGTATTGCCATGCAGAAGAATCTTCCATGGATAGTCCAAAATACAGGGAGGGATGGGACTGTCTAACGTCCACAAAGCTGTACATTTTTGCCACCCTACAAGAACTCCTGATGCTAAGGAGAATGTGTCTAATAATAGCTTAGCATTATGAAGATTCTCAGCCTCGGCAATTAGGAACAAAAAAGTGTCATCGGCATATTGGTTACATACCTCTTGAGAACCATCGTCCATTGGGAGGCCTTGAATAACGCCATCTTGGGTAGCCACGGAGAAGATCTGGGATAATACTTCTGCCACAATTGTGAAAAGCAAGGGTGCTAAGGGACAACCTTGCCGAATTCCTCTACCCACTACAAAAATCTCCGATGGCTCGCCCTGGAAAAGGACAGTAGATCTGGCTGATGTATGGAGCTTCATGACATTCCTTGTGAATGACTCCCCAAACCCAAGTGCAAGAAGACACTTCTCCAAGAAACCCCAATCAACACTATCGTAAGCTTTAGCAAAATCAAGCTTAAGATACACTGCTCTATGACCCTGTAACCGGGCCCAATATATTCCTTCATATGCAGCAGCCACGTTGTTGAGAATACAACGACGAGGGAGAAAGCCAGATTGTGTTGACGAGATAGCGTCAGCCAAGATGTCTCGGACTCTTTCTGCCAATGTCTTAGCAAAGATCTTGTACACAGAGGAAAGCAATGTAATAGGTCGCCAGTCAGAAATAGTCTTGGGTTCCTTGCTCTTTGGAATGAGAGAGATACAACCTCAGATTCAAAATCTTATCAAGGCTCCTAAATCTCGAAACTCACAAAAGGCATCATATATGTCATCCTCCAACCAAAGTCCCCAAGACTTACGAAAGAATTCAATAGGAAAGCCATTAAGACCTGTGCATTTGTCCCTTTTCAAGAGAGTCACAAATTTGCTTTTAAGTCCTCCTTCACGATATTAGACACAAGAAGCAACCCTCGCTCTCGAAACAATGCGACGACCTTAGTCAACACGGCCAATTGCATGTCCTTCCCGAAAGGGCAATGGGTGTCGTGCAAAAGAATGAAGAAAAGTGATGATAAAGATATCGCTTAAGATTCACCGGATCGAGATAAGATTTATCCGGCAACACCAAAGACTGTATAGAAGTGGCGAAGTTTCCTTCTTCTTGCAGCCGCAAAAAGAACCGGTACATCTATCTCCGCCCTTGAACCATCGCAACCCCCGCCTTCACTTTGGCTTCAGTAACTTTTACAGTTTCCATAACCTTGATCTGAGATAATAACTCCTTTTCTCTGACTCCACTAGTATGGCCACAAGCGCGGAGTACTTCTAATTCCTGGTACAATGCAGTCAATAGTCCACTAGCTTCAGCAGCTCTGACTCTCCCATATTCTTTTGCAAATGACTTCACTGCAGACAACGCTGCGACAACCCCAGACATGCCCCTACGAGGTGAGAAGGCCCGAGACCAAGCCCGACTACAGCCAAGTTTGAACTCCTCATCCTCCAAGTACTTGCAATTAAGCTTAAAGTAGGTCCTGGTAGGTCGATGACAATTAGCCACATCATTAGTTAGAAGTTGTGGATTATGATCAGACACGGAGCTATCCAGAAGATTTGAGCGACGAAAATCCGCTAGCCGAGCAGCTGCACAAGTATTAAAGTATCCTCTATCATGCCTTGCATAAGCTCTGCCAGCTCCTGTCCACCCATTACACCACATAAAGGACCGATCACCATCAATCTCTATAAGCTGACCATCATGTAAAAGGCGTAGCCATTGTTCTCACTCGAATCCTTGCACCACTTCAGAGCCGCGACCACTTCTAAATTGTCTTCCTTACCTCCTTGTTCTTGAGGCCTTCTAGATAAAGCAAGCTCAGAAGTTCGCTTAGATCATCTTCGTGCTCGGGCCTGATCAAATCAATTGACATTTTTGCTGGAGTCACAACATTTGAGTTCCAAACCTCGTTCAAATCTGTTGGACTTATTTCATTGCACTGCACATTGCTTGATGTGAGCCCATGGGCACTCAACCCCTTATGATCTTAGAAATCCTCCAAGGTTAAACACTCCAAAAGGCCCAACCTTACAAGAACATTTAACCTTAGCACTGAACCATTGAAACTAAAAAATTAGAGGGCATAGTTCAAAATTTCAAGAAAGGGAGCAAGAACATACTCTTGGAGCACTTTCTAACGCACTATTCGACCTCTGAGGATGATCTGGTTGTCATCTTTTGTCGAGTTTTTCGGGATAATAAACAAATTGGAGCGTTTCTTATGGGATCATGGCAAATTCGGAATGAAGTTTGGTGCCAGAATATGACGAAATATATATAGTAGACCAAAGATTTGTGAATTTTCTAGGCCTGACATGGCAGCAAATCATAATTGATTCTAATCATCCTTTATCTTTGACGGGTGGTAAGAGGGTGTTGGGTGCCTTTTCTTGCACCCTATTAGCGAGTTTTCACCTTAGGATGACTTGGAGCGGGTTTAAAAGGCTTTTCTGACCCGAGCACTTAGAGTCAAGCCCATGTTCCCATATCAAATTCTTCTGCAGAAGACAGGGTTCTTACTTCTTCAGATGGTTGCGCTAGAAAGTCACATCATATACTATTAGAAAGTGGTCATTATAGAATACACTTGCCTTTCAAACCACACCTACACAATAACATAGGTATACAAGGTGTTAAAACATGCTAGAAGGAGAAACAAACTAGTAGGTTCTACAAATAGAATGTGCAGGAGGCAGGAACAGAGGTGCCCATAGGTAAACAATAATGCGAACCACAATTACCTGAATCAGTACCTAGACGTATGCTTTCTAAGTAAGCTTTGGGAGGATAAAGATAGCACATTACAAAACTCAGATTAATCCCATGGTTGTCAGGGATCCACAACAGTATAAGTTGGCATATTTGCCCATGAAGAAGTGCAGAACGATTTCATCCATTTGCAAGAAGCGCACCGCTTAGAATTGACAGGCAGATGGGCTCTGGAAGAACAAGAAGATAGAATCTGCCAATATTACCAACTAGGAGTTATTGAAGATCAGTGCCACAGGGCATTTGGGCCTATCGAAGTACGTTATACTGGGGTCATTACACCTAATCAACCGCAACATATGATGTTCAATATGGCTTCAGTGGGAGTACTGGCATACCTTCAGGAGGTAATGGACATGTTTTAATCCTTTGTCACTACACTAAAATGTATTACAAATCCATAAATTATTAATAAGCCTTTTACTGCTAAGGTTTTTCTCTCCTAAACCCTTCGGGGTGGGGGTTTTTATTCTTGGACAGTAATAGGTCATTGTGTTCTTTGTTTGGGTCCCATAGGCCTCTTTGATCTCCATGGACGAAAAGGTCAAATTCAATTCAAATGAAATATAAAAAATCAATCTTACTCAACTTTTGCACCAGATCATTGTTATGAGTATGGTAGCTCGGGGGGAGTGGTCTTGGATGTTAGTCTTGATGGACTAGTATGGGTGCGTAAATTTGACAAAGTATTGGAAAAGCACGGCAATTAAATGGCAAGGAAACCTTACAATGCCTATGGTTTAAATAATATCTGTCAAGACAAGTTATTATTACCGTGTTAAATGTTATAGTAAGATAAACAGTAGAGCTATAAATCGATTTATGGGGTTAAAAGGGAACGAGAAATCTTTAAGGAGCGGATCTGATAAGGACAACTACAAAAACTATTGGGGAATGCTACAATAATTTGAGGACAATGGCGACCATTCTAGAACAAGTATACAGTAACAGCTGAACTAACAAACTCGACAATGGAGGTGATGACCGCATCGAACCTGCTTCAGTTAGTCTTCAACGACTAACAAGTACCAGAAACAACCAATTCATATAGCTCGTAGATCCCTCCTGAATAATCAATGATCCAATTCTGACTCCATTAGAATCCTGCCTTAATCCTTGCCTGGAATAAAGAACTGTGTTTGATAATTTACTATTGCCTAATGCCTTACCATAAATTGCTAGTTCTTAGTACTAAGTGACCCGATTGGGCGATGAACTACCATTAATTGGTTATCTGGATAGATCTTTCTCTAATTTTGGCGAACTGAAGTCTGACTGTAGGAGTTACTGGTGTAACGTTTGACACAAAGGATTTCTAAGCTAGTTTTGAAGGATTGACCAACATCTCATGGTTATTTGAGTAAGATAAGTTACTTGTCTTTTTTATTGCAAGTTGAGATTATTGATTACGGTTAATAGTTTGGCTGTAGAATTGTAGCAGTTTTACATGGATTCAGGATTGTTAGACCTTGTTTTATTTGAAGAAGTCCTGCAACAAGGCTTCTGAGATTTAAAAGGTTCGGATCACCAGGCAACTCATATATGGATGTGGACCTCCTAGCTTACACTCCACATGCAATGTTATCTGGATGCCCTGGACACATTCTGTCAGGCCACTGACATGTGCATCAAATCTCTTTAAGACTAAGGTGGTGAATATCTTATCCTTATGTTAGCGAAGGACTCGCTCATTCACAAAGAGTAAAAAATGAAGGTGATACCCACTTACAAGTATTTGGGAGTGGAGGTTCCTTCTACCTTGTATAGGGACACTTCCATCCCGTTATGAGTGATTGCAATCTGGAAAGCACTGCATGCTATGCAGAACGATAGTTACAAAGCAGAGTTGTATGACTGGGCCATCAGTCACACTTATCTGAGGTCTTGATAGAGTATGTTCTTCTATACGGGTTGAAGTCTGAGGTCTAGTGGCATCCCTTGCTACCTGAAATGACTTAGAGCAGGTGCAGAAAGATTTCTTAGCACATGCATTGGGAGTGAAATCTGCGATCCCATATCAAATTATGCTGCAGGAAACAGGTTTCTTGCATTTTCAGATAGTAGCCCTTGATCGCCACATCATCTACTTTCAGAAGGTGGTCAATATGGATGATGCTTGTCGCCCCAACCTAGCTTACACCATGGCAATAGAGCCGCAATGTCTCAACACCTGCTGGACGGAAAATAAGGCTCAGTGGCTAGCTAGATGGAATGTGCAGGAGCTAGGAGCAAAGGTGCACACAAGTGCAAATAAAAGAGGATTGCCATAGCTTGAGGCGGTATCTTGACGCTTGCTTCCTCAGCAAGCTTTGCGATGTCAACGTCCTTGACTAGGTCAAGACAACACAGTACCAACACCACAAACTCTACACTTGAATGGGGCCCACAATGCTACATGTGCACCTATTTGCCTATAGAAAAAGCACAGATTCATCGCCTCAATTTGTACATGCATATGGATTGGAGAGCTACGCCAAGACATGCTTTATTAGTGCTACCAAATGGAAGGAGTTGAGGATGAATATCACATTCTTCAGAGCTATCCAACGTATGATCACTTCCCCGCATGCTACGTTGAGTTAGTCAGGCCCAACCAACTGCTGCATGTGGTATTGAGCACGGCTTTAGTACAGTTGCGAGGATTATATCTTCTAGAGGTCATGGATATGCGGGCTCAGCTATGTCCGCGGACTATGTCTTAACATGTACCATCGTATTTCGTGATGTAGATTTGTACAATTTACCAGCACTCTTATTATTGCCACAGTTTTTTCCTCAAAAATCCTTCAGCGCAGGGGTCTTTTAATGCGGGCAGTAATACATTTGATACGCTCCCTTTTTAGGTCCATTCTCCGTGGACAATAAAAATTATTCAATTTAATTCAATTCAATTCATATATTAAAAAAAGAAAGGGGGGGGTGTATGACAACACTTGGCGAATTAGCAAATGGCAATCCATACACCATAAGCATAAGCTTATGTCATTTAGCAAGGCCCTGTACAACTCCTTGTTTTCAACTATGCTCAACTCCTTGCATTCAATTATGCTTAAATATGCATGTATGGATGTCGCACAAATAAAATGATGGAATAAACAAAGTAACAGGATAAACATGAAAATAGTGGATGACAATATTGATATGCACGTGAAAAAGTGCAAATTAATCATTAACATGCATTTATTCTGTTAAATTTGAGGCTTAGTAACACATTAAGCAAAAGGAATCTTGAAAAACCAAACTTCCAAACTTTCATATATGTATTATAAAACCATCCGAAAATCGTACTTGTTCAACGCTTTAAACTCGGATCCCAGGTGTTTGCATGACAGGAAACCTCTCATACCCCTTTTTCTATGTGTAGCTCATTACACGAATAGCCAAGGCTTAGCGATACGCTCTTTATATGGTGATACGATGCCGGAATACCTTTGATAGGCCCAAAAAATACTTGACATGTGTTGCAAATCGGATAACCCTAAAAGAACCTAAGCTGAATTTTATATGTTCAGAACAAATCAAAATTTAAACAAGGTGCTGCGCACGGAGGGTTGCCCTCTATGGCCGGAGGTTAAGGTGGCGTAAATCATACTTGAAAGTTATGTGTTTACAATCAATCGAAATTGCTATTTTAAAACATTGATCATGGAGCATTGGAGTCATTTTCATGTGTAAACTTCTAAGAGATGACAAAAATAAATCTAGCAAAATTAATATCTAATTCATTTGTTGAAATGTTAGCCATTATAAATAGCCATTCAAATTTGAATGTATTACTTTGGCAATAGTGCAAAGTGAATGAATTTAATTATAGGAATTGAGAAATGTTGTCTCCTATCAAAAATAGCTGACAGTTCATCCCAGTCGACAGGGCAAGAAGAAAACCATTTGGCATGGCAGTTCTTTACACAGTTTCTAGCATATCTCAGCTGAAAAATCACATCTAGTCAATTCCAAGAAAAGAACATTGCCAATCATACATAGATATTTGTTTGTAGTTGATGCCTAACATCAGTTGGCAAGTCATATATAGATTGGTCTATCATGGTATGGTCTTCTATAGACAAAGCAGATGATGACTTCCAGTCACTTAATTGCTTGAGAACTTCTTCCATCATCTGTTTCCTAGAGGGCAACCACAACAATTGAGAATGTCCAACAAGGGAAACCACCTTGTTGCAACACCATGGCTTTTCATTAAGAATTTCATTGACGCAGTCAAACAGCAACTTGGAGTTCTGTTTTCTACTCTTTGCGACTTCCGCGATAACAACCATAAATTGCTTTCCCTGTAGATGTTGAAACTATGTTTTCTATTCAAGTGGTTTTTTCAAATTGACTTGATCTTTCTGAACCATAGAACCTTTGCTAGAAAGATCTAATGCTCCTCTCTTCCGTTTCAAAAATGATTTCACAACTGAAGTTTCCCCTTGCTTGGAGTGATCAGGCTTATTCTCTTTACCTATACTCTTGCCATCCTTTGGTACTGTCTGCAATTTTCCACATGCCATAAACGAGGCTCGATTAATTTAACAACTCACTTCAATAAACCAATCGTACAGGGCAAAAAACAGAGGTCTTGCAAACAAATCAGACACTGCACCCTCTGCAACGGACATGTTGCTAAAGCCTCCTTCACTAAGAAAATTAGTCAACAGATTGCTCGCATTGTCAAAAAGAGTCCATGTCCAACAATGGAAACCACCTTGTTGCAACACCATGGTTTTTCATTAACAATTTCATTGACACAGTCAAACAGCAACTTGGAGTTCTGTTTTGCTGCTCTTTGCAACTTCCACGATAGCAACCATAAATTGCTTTCCCTGCAGATGTTGGTCCTTTTCAAAATCAAAGGGTCGATTGGCAAGTCCTCTGAGTACCACTCTACATTACCTCCAAAGGAACAAGCCCTTGAAAATATCTCTTCTACAAGACTTTCATCTTCATCACGAGATTATTCTGAAAACTTCTCATCTATACCAACCGATTAATCGGGTCTAGATGCCGCATTCTAGTGATATCAATGATAACATCCATGATTTGCTCAGTTTGAATGGATCCAAATGGAGTTGCTTTTGTGGGAATGTCCTCCATTTGCATAGATAAAATATCTTGTAAGCAGGTACTGGGAAAATCATCTGTAAACACAGAAATTCAAATCACTCATACACAGAGTCACAATGAAACAATGCATCTAATATTGATCATGATCAAGGTGTGATAAATGTAAATCAACTAACGATCAGCTAGACAACATGAAATATGCTTGCACAACACTTAATTTAACCATGGAAGAAATGAAGCACTCACCTTGGTCGTCCATAATTTCTAATGACTCATTTGAATCGTCTTCAAACGTGGTTCCAAAACAGACACTGGGCTAGGCTGCCCTTCTTCTTTACGATGGAAGCTGAGCCTGAGATTCGTGTTAGTTTTTGAGAATTTGATTTTCTCATAATCCCATGTATCAAAAGGCTGAAAAAGGGAAGATTACATTTAGCAAGCTACAACATGGGTGGTATAGAAAGTTGTGCACACCTGAGGCTGATCAGAACTTAAACTTATATCATCTGTAGAAGGCTGATTCTCTGGGTCTTCTATATCTGATCCTCTACATATAAAAGACATGAAATTTTCCTGCAGATCCTCATCGCAGCATGATGTGTCCTTGTAAAGACATGAATCTTTGGCCTTTTCCCCAATATCATCATTCACAGAATTCTGCCTTGCAGCACAATTGTCCAAGTTATTTGGAGTGTCCAATATGGCAATCTGGAGCTTTGATAAGTCTCTTAATTTGATGGTCTCTCCATGCTTCTCAGAAAAGAATTCAATAGCTAATCCATCAAAAGGATCCAGCTCTCATTTCCTCAATTTACAACACACATTGGCCTGTTGAACATCTACTTTTTGGACCCCCGTATTTGGAGTCCGGGATCCGGTCTTGCTGGACAGATTTGACTCGGTCGTTCCGGACTCCCGTGATCAGCCACGCCATGCCCATCAGAACGCGATGGGAGCCATCAACCCGGCCATGCCATTCCCGCATGCACCCGATGCCATTCGGGCATGCATCTGAACTGCGCGGTTCAACCACGCATGAGCAAACCAGGGTCTGCTGCTCGTACCTCATTCTCACAAGTCCTGCAGGTCCGTGGTACCTGCGGGCAGGTGCATTCAAGAGGGAACGACTTTTGAACGGACGTGAGGTGGTATTTCCGGGCAAGCGGGAACGGAATTGGCAATGGTTGGATTCGTGGCCAATTTCCTCTGAATTTTTGATGCTCCTTTCATTCCGACCCATTGAAGCGCCAGTGATTTGAGCAGCAGCAGCCATGGAGGCAGAGGAGGACGACCCCGAGTTGGACCAGGTGAGTTATTGTGATAGAGCAGCAAGATTGATAGAGCAGGCTCCCATTCGTGGGAGCATTTTTTAGAGTCTTTAGGTATGTTTTTGCATTTGTGATTTCCAGAAGCTTTTGATGCTCCCAGTTCAAGATCCCGTCCCTGGTCCGTTTTCTAGTTTGCAATTGCAATGGGAGATCGAGCATCATTCCTGTGTAGCGAAATCCACCACTCCACACCAATCTGTTCCTGTTCATGTATGCTATATCCCCACAAACAGGGTTGAGGATTTCGTGGAAGGGGAGCAGAATTTGCCAGGATGCAATACCACATTCCGGAAGCGTGGATCTCGGGGGAGAAAAGAGGGATCAGCCAAGAAGAAAGTTGACCAGCACGCACACTTGAAATTAACCAAGTAAGCCATTTCTTGTCTGATTGTCTGCTTTGGTTTGATTGTTTGAGATACACAAGTTAAGTTTGTTAGTAAAGAAATCAGTTTCAATTAGTTTGGCCCTACTTTTCCTTGCTTATTGTTAATAATTAAAGTAGTCTTCTTCTTCTTTGTAGCTACTGGTGCAGCTATGGCCCTGAGGATTATCGTGAGCGCACTCGTGATATCAAAGATAAAACATCCCGAGCTGCAATAGCTGAAGCTAAGAGGAAGGATCCTTCCTACTCAAAGAGGTATAGAGGACCGAGTATTAAACGAGGTTGCAGGTGCCATTTTCAGGTCAAACAATTGTATTTGAAGCCCGAGATATGTAAGATTACATTCTATGAGATGAGACATATTGATAGTAAAGGCATGGTCTGCCATGGAATGGAGGATCCCCAATGCTTTAGAACAAGGCATGATGTAGCTCCATGGTTATCAAAGGGTAAGAAGACTTGGGCATACCAACAGTTGATCCATAACCACACTCCCCAGGAAGTCTATCGTCAACACCAGGAGCAATGGTCCTTAAAGCATAAGATGCATCCCAATGCTCCAAAAAATAGAGATGAATTCCTGGCTCTAACAAAAGGGCAAGTGTAAATAAACTAATTCTTCTTTCCACACACCAAAAGGGACAAAACAATAAACAATATAGAAATGTTGAACTATCCTTATTGAAAAGACAATAATAGTCATCAATAACAGAGCTTCAACTTTGTCCAAAGTCAAACAACAAAAAAACCAAAGAAGCCCAAGCGTTGAAAGCTCAAATTTTTGAGTTTCTTTAAGTGTTTCTCCATTCTTGGAATGGGCCATACCTGAAAATTTAAGATACACAAACGGATATGCAAATGCAAAATGTAGTTCATACCCTTTTATCTTTCTGTGCTAGATCTAAAACCTGCAAAAACAATCTGCTACATAAATTTCCCCTCCATTGCAACGCTACACAGTGAAATATACTGAAATATACTGGTAAAGCCATGCCATGCTTACTTGAAAGCCTATTCAAACTCAAGAAAAGGGCAAATAAGACACAAAATTAACTGTCCTTTTTGGTCACCGGATACACTATTTAGGCTAGATACACTATTTAGGCTAGAAAAGTATGCACTTGTCACAAGTTCTCGAGAATTTCAGATGCACATAGAGAAGGGGGGGGACCAGGGGACAAAAAGGATCTTGCATATTTTAGGCTGTTTCAACCTTTTTTCCCCTTGCCGTGTCTAAGGGGCTTTAAATCCATTGTGCTTTCTAGCCGCACCGTCTTTTTTAGAAAATGAATTGGCCCATATCTATACATATTTTTATCTGCTGTGCTTTCTTAGGATTCCTCTGACACCGCTGATAATTCTGGCCTCAATCTTTACTATACACATCACGCTTACCTTTTAAAAGAAAAAACCTATCATGTCTTTGCAAACTACGAGTTGGTGTTAAATCTACTCTTGGTGTTAAATCTACTCTTTTTGTTATTGTTGACTTGGGCCTAGATACTCGAATCATATCCAAAAGACTGTCCTCTTTAAGAAATGGTATCCTGCAATCCCAAGCAATAATCTGCCTTCGTAAGTCTCAAAAGAGATAAAACAAGGGGAATATTTCTTGATTGAAGCTCATGAGCCTTTTTAGATTTTTGTCCTCCAACATCCTCATCCGCAAGCAGATAGCTCTGTTTCAGACATTAAAATTTATTCACATCCAAGAAAGAATATTGTATGTAACATATAATGCATCGTTTTCTTTCGACGCCAGAGGTGACTCGACCACCATATCTTTTGATAAGATCTTCTGCCTCTTCCCTCTCACGGCTGGAAAAGTAGAATACAGTGTCATGCCTTGAACATTCACGATCCCCATATATTACAAGCATTCAGCATTAAAGCTTCATTCTAGTTAATATGTAAGTACCTATCAAGTGTCCCACTAATGATTTAATGTCAATCCCGCCAAACAGTTTATCTCGCCCTCTGGGATTTCCTATAGATGAGGTAAATATATTGTAAGCCACATTCATTTTCCAGAATTCTCATAAAACTTACATACTAACCTTCTCTCCTTTGTGTGGAGGAGTTGTTTGAGGCGCACCATAGAAACCATGCCCGCCTTTAACAAATCCTCCACGTCCTCGGCAATAGAAGGTTTTTTCTTGATCGGGCTTTATGGATGCTGATCCTCTACCCCTTCCCTTTCCTAAATTTTAAAATGAGGAACTCAAAACATAGTAAATACCAACCTGTCTGCAAGGCGAGAACCCTTTCCCAAGTGTGAACCAATGTTATCTAAATGAAACAGTAAAATTCCTAAGATCCAGATAGAAAAAAACGGATATATAACTTAATGCAAGTGCACTTTCGTGATACCTATGTCATCCGGGTGCGAAAAGTCTGCGGCTATCTTCTCATATTTTGCCTTCAAATGTACCTCTATCTCGGGGACAAGAACCATAAGATAACCAAGATCTTGCCCCGCCACGAGCTAATGCATAACGGTAATTAGAAAGTCTTACACCATTGTAATACTCATAAGACATGGAAAATGAATAATGCCAAAGACACCCGGTTCCTTAGAATTTCCTTGTTAGAAGTAGTCAATATAGGGACGATGCTTGCCTCTGCAAATGGGGCTCTTGTCAAATGAGTCTCATTTCAGCCATGCCGGTGTTATTCCTAGAAAGCGATTAACAAAGCCACCGACCCCAATTTCCATTACACCATAGCCGTTGTTCCCACCGACATAGTCTTTGCATTTGCATGCACCAAAGATTGAAACATGTGGAGCATGCCGCTAGGTAATCATTGGGGTTTTCTTGCTAGTGCTGCTATGGATTTAAAATGTGATTGTTTAAAGAGGACCGAGGATGCGTGCACTGTTCATCGCAATCCGGCCTTAATGGTGCGGGGCAAAAATTTTACCGCCATCCCTCAATAACCGCAATGAAAATGAATGCACAGCTTAGTACTTCTAGTTAATCCTAAATAAAACCTCATAAAACCTCAATCTATAGCCCAAAATCAATCTTGTCGACCCATACAAAAGAAAATTGCAAGGCTTCATAGCCAGCCTTCATTGCCAAGATGGAGCATTCCTTTGGCGGAATGAGAATCTAGAAGGCACAAGGGAGCAAAGCTTGGCTAGACTTCTCCATCTCATCAAATACATAAGCATCATTTTACAAGAATTTAAAACATGCACCATTGTACAAGAAAGTCCATGTATATTAGATATATATGAGATCATAAAAAGAAAAGCAAAGATAACGAATTGATCTCGCTCCCCGGGTATACGATGGCGATGAAACAAATGTAATAATGAAGAAACAACAAATGCATTTTCTCATTAGATGCAAAATTGGATGAAATTCAAGCTAACCTGCGCAGATTAGAACATCCATTCAGTTAACATCTTTGTCATGCTTGTTATGGCCCTCGTAAGGAATCCAAAAGTAAAAATATTGATAAACATGACATATAAATGAGAAAGCCCGACAATCTTGCAGAGTTCTAAATTATGGGTTATGCTCCTAAGAAGGTTCTAGAGGATTCTACAAAGAAAACATACCCTTACTTGCATCCATCTTGCCAAGAATTGGATCTAAGCAACTTGAAGCAGATGCGGTTGATGTCGATCACACGATCACACGGGATCCACCAATAAATCTCCAAAATGTTCCTGGCTGTGATCCTCCGTAAGACAAATTGCGAGGTATTGAAGATGTTGTATTTGTTTGTCTTGGATGTTGTGGAGCCATAACTACACATTTATGCAACCACGCCCACCGGGCCCAAAGCCTTCAAAGAAGATGGAACATGGACCAACGGAAGAACATTCAAAGAACGGTGCGCTTTGAAAAATGCCACAAATGGTCTTCCTCCAGATTTAGAAGGAGAGCTTGTCGACTTTCTTCGTTATGGTGATCCTCTTCATCATGGCCGCAATTTTCGTTTCCATGCCGATTTTTCGCTAATTGGGAATCTTTATTGTTATTTGTCAAGTCCAAGTCCCGGGATCCTCCCTTGTCATACCACTTTTGCATTGGCGCCTTCTTCTCATGAGATATCCGGGCTTTTTTTGGAAAAAATTTGTTAAATGGATCCCCACCTATAAATGTCCGCCAACTTCAAAGATGTAGATGTAACCCCTCGTGAGCTAGTTTTTTCTAATGCACCAGCATTGAAACATGTGGAGCATGCTGCTAGGTAATCATTGGGGTTATCTTGCTAGTGTTTGCTATTTTATGACTTTTCTTTGTATGATTCAAAATGTGATTGTTTAAAGAAGACCGATTTGCAGGACACATTTATCTCATGGAAGGATCTTTGAGTAGGATGCTTTAGGAAACAATTCAAGAAAATGAATGCACGTTAGTACTTCTAGTTTAGCACAAAGAATTGAATGTGAGATGCAAAAGAACATCACTAACCTCAGAACTTCGGCCGCAATTCGTGCATATCCGGGTAGCATATGCAAACGGGACCGCAAATCCACGGATGCAAAGGAAGAAAGTTTGGTGGGCAGCCGAACCGCGGAACAGGCAATTGGAATTAAGAATTCCTCCATTTGTTTTCGTTGGTTCTTTGCCCTTAAATTTTCGCATGGCATGGAACGGTGTTCTAAAGCGGTGAATAAAAATGCGGGAATGGAACCGAAAAAGCGAGCATCAAAGATAAGAATGCCTTGCCATGCCGCTCAAATCGTGGGCAAATAAACAAAATCGTGGAGTTGTTCGGATGGCATCAAAGCAACAAAGAAATCTACGGATTGACCGTAATAGCAAGCAACTCTTGCCTGTTAGAGAAAAAAATCGTAGCCTTGCTCATTTTCGTAAGACCGCTCTTGCAATTTGTGCCGCCATATTCATCAAAACCGAGCTTCCGGCCCCGCCTCCCGGTTAACAGGGAACATCCGAAATTGTAAGGCGTGTGTCCGCATCTAGCTATCTAGCTATGACAAAGGTGCGGTTATCCGATTTCCAATAACCGCCCCAAGAACACTCGCATGATTTACCACCACCGGCGACCGCGCGATTACCTCCAACATCGGGTTTTTTTAGTCACCAAAGATATCCTAGGGATATTTTAGGATATACTTAGGATATGCCAAAATCCCACATAAACAAGGGTTTGCCCCCCTAGGGGCAACCCAAAATGCGCTTTTTAGTATTTCACATAAAATATAACGTGCAATGTTTCATGTATATGAAAATAAGACATATAATTTTGTTATTTATCTTCATGTTGCAACACCGAAAGGGTACAAAAACTATTTACTAGTTCAAATGGTATTTTTTGTTTGTGTTTGTTTTTGTGTGTGTGTGTGTGTGATTTTTTTTTTCTTTTTTTTTTTGGGGGGGTATACTCGTGGACAATCTCTTAATCCAATAAAACATTGCCATTATACAAAGACACAAGTAGTTAAATCACAAACTTTCTCATTGACCAAAATAAAGGTAGACTTATGTGTCTACACATTCTTGTATGTCTAGATCAATGATACATTTGTTAGCAATCGGAAGAAGTTGACTAAACCAAATATTTTCTTGCCCCACTGACAACCAAGGACAAATGCATTCATATCCAACCATGTTCCGAATTGTAGAACAACACTTAGTTGATAGCCCGTCATTTAAGCCTTTGCCACAAGCCTTTGCCAAACGTCGAATGTCACAATTTCCACGAGAATACCAAGGAGGTCCTGCTTCTCCTGGTGGCCCTGGAGGCCCTGGAGGCCCGGGTGGGCCAGGAGAGTATATAGGCTTCCCATTAGGTCCTAGAAGCCCAGGGCCTCCTGCCCCCCCAGGACCTCCTGGCCCCCCAGGACCTCCTCTATGCCCAATGCTCCCTTGACCTCCAGAACCTCCAGCACCACCGGGTCCTCCTGGCTCACCTGGTAGTCCAGGGCCACCCATGCCTCCTGGACCACCTGGACCTCCAGGTTTATATTTTATGGTTGAATCATCTGGTGGAGAATCTGCTAAAGGCACATTGGGGTATTGATGGACTTCAATGCTTTCAGAAACTCTAAGGGATAAAGATAGGAGTATGAAGAAAACTATCAGAAGAGAAGACGCCATGATCAAAATAACACTTGAAACTAAAGCCAAATGCCTTAAACAATAAAGTACACTAACATAGAAGACGCCATGATGAAAATAACACTTGAAATTGAAGCCAAATGCCTTAAACGATAAAGTATAGTCCTCTACTTATTATATATGTATAGTAAAGATGCATACAATAAGAATGCTTCAACAAACAACTTCCTAAGGGAAGCTTATGAAAATTCTAAATCTACCCACGATGTCATAATTATTAGTGCTTATTAGGACAATGTTAGGTTATATAAAACAAACATATGAGTGTACAACTTCTAAGAAAGGCTATGTGGCGTCATATTTATCTTTTTTTAACATCTTTATCTAGATACTTGATAATAATCTTATTATATACAAGACAAGAAAGCGAGAAAAAGGGGAAATCTAAATTTTGAACATCTAGTCGAATGTACGCAGTACAGTTCAAAAGAGGTGCATCTTTTAAATGCATATATATGATGTTGCAAGATTGTCTTTCACGGAATTTGAATTTTACAATAGAATTAAATTTTTTATTATTCATTTGAAATGGAATCAAATTGATCTCTTTTTTTTTCTTAATCTCAAGGGAAAATAGTGTGCGGGGATCCATAAAATTGAAGAAATTACAAATCATTAGTGGCATACAAATCAATTGGAACCACAATGTGGTCCACATTTTTCAACATTGTTTGTTTTCATAGTTAGCTTGAACATTTGCACTCTAGTATTAAAGTACATTTCTTATTCTTCTTCACTACCTATATAAGGCAGATACATTTGTTCCCATTAAAAATTTGCTCCTAATATTTCTGGGCTGAGAAGAGCCCCCAGGGTGGCCACGTCTATTTATTTGGGCTTTTCTAATATAAGAGCAGAAAAAACTATTTTTGCCACACGTGTCACAAAAACGTGCTAAAATTTCTACCACTTCCTCTGCCCCATTCCGGCGAGCTCTGCATCCCGCCATAGCTCAGGTGCTGATGTAGGAGGTCGCCAAGTTTGAAGAAAATAAATACCAACCCATGCCGGAGCTCTGTTTTCTATGTTTTTTTGTTTTCTGTGTTTTTCTTGCAACTGGTAAGCCTTAGCAAGAAGAAACTAAGGCGATGGCGTTTTCCACCAGGGCCTTATCCAATGCTTATAGTTGGGAATCTGCTCCAAGTCGGGCCTCTGCCCCACATAAAAATGATGGAGATGAACAAAAAATATGGTCCCCTTTGTGTTCTTGAAAATGGGGGTAATTTCTGCCATAGTTACTGGCTATGGCGGTGGATAGAAAAAATGCAGAGAAATAGATAGGAGGCATGCAAAACAATCTTCTTAGAGGCGCAGGGCTTGAAGCTTTGGCATCTTCCGGTGAAGGGCGATTAGTTCATGGCATGTTCTATTTGTTCACGACTACAAATTCATGGCAAATAGCTCCTCTGGATCAACTGCATGGTATACAGGATGGCGCAAAACCTATTACTGCTGCTGCTGCAAGCAATCATCGGTCTATTATGAGTTCAAAAGCGTATGAGTATGGTACAGTCGAGCACGGATCGATGACATGGCCACTATGGCAGAGCTATGGCTTTGTCCTGAAATCAGAGGTCAAAGGCTTGTGCCTTTGTTCTTGCATCGCCGGATTTGGTGGACGAATCTGCCCTTCTACACACGAATTTGGATTTGGAGCAGATTCTGTTCTGTTCTTCTTGGAGTAACCCAAGTGGTCCCAAGCTCGTTTCTGCAGTCGGATCCCATAGTCTGAGCTGGAGCACTCGTCTTGGGCATCAAAGCTTTTATCTTGGGCTGCAAAGAAGCTGATAGAAAAGGTACTGCCTCTGCAGGTCTTGGTTTTTTATATTCCACAATGAACATAGTACCAAGTCTTAGCTCTCTATTTTTGGACAAAGACATAGCATCAGTGATCGCTTCTGTTTTTCTGACCCACATCCAGATAGAAGGCATTCCGATAGAAAGATATAACCTTCCCCAAATGAATAAAATCATAACTTCCTGGGGGCATGGCATACAAGGTTACTCTTTATTTGTTCTGTGTTGGATCGCATGTAAATGTAAGGAGGAGCTTGATTGTAAAGTGATTCAACGGATTTTTTTTGTCTATTTCTCGACCAATCTACGCTATGATCTCTAAAGTTTATCGCATTGTTGATATGATTTTCGCCAGCAGGTGGCCCCTAGCGCTTGCAAAGGGCAATGACTCCAAATCCGATAGCCCCAAATCCAGCTTCAAGCAGGTGGTTGTTGTTCGGGGCATAAATCAGGTAAAGGTTATGAAGGAATAGAGCTTTTAGATGTTTTGATCACGTATCTTTGGAGAGTGCATGGCCTAGACTACTATGGAGTGACTGAGCTGAAAGAATCACCTAAAGGGCTTCGGCATATGCGGTCAGAAGGTAAAATTGGAGAAACAGTGAATGCTTTAGATTGGGAGAAAAAGTTAGACTTGATCTGGGAGAACAGGTTACAAGGTCAAGACCCGTTTGAGGCTATGCTTGGGAAAGAAAAACTTGAGAGTGTTGCCAATGCTGCGCTGCACCCATTGGTATGCAATGAAAAATATGGCTGGAAGTATGGTTGCGGAATGGACCAGAATTCATTCACAAGCGTCTCAAACTTAAGCATCTCAAACTTAAGCTCTCTATCATTTACCTTATATAATAACTGTAGTCCATCCTTAGGTGAAGGGCACTGATTATCTTACCAAGGATGGGACGTGTGTGCGGGACTACATCCATGTCACGGATTTGGTGGATGCACATATCAAGGCATTGAATCATGCCACACCTGGAAAAGTTGGGATTTATAATGTTGGTACAGGACAAGGTTTGTCATTGTGAATGAATGAGTGGAGCATTGGCATTCCACAATTGTTATACTGCAGGCAGGGCTGTCAGTTAAGGAGTTTGTGGAAGCCTGCAAATCTGCTACATGAGCTGCTATAAACGTTAGCTATTTGGGCAGGCGGCCTGGGGACTATGCAGAGGTGTACAGCGATCCTTCCAAAATTAGACGGGAATTAGGCTGGACTGCTAAGTTTGTTGATTTGAAAGAAAGTTTGGCAGTTGCATGGAAGTGGAGAAAAACCATATTTATCCATTTGATTCTAGTCTTTACAATTGATTTATTCTGGGAACAATGGCTTCAAATATGATGGTTCCCAATGCATCAATAATACGCCTACCTTTTGAATTCTTTATGCAGATTATTTGCAAATGGAAGATACTGCACTTGCGTAGATGTGCAACTGGCATGCCTTTTGTTGCAGTTATCTTTCCAAGATGGAAATATATAGTTTCTCTATATGGCACTTGCATGGTGGTAATGGAATAATGGAAGTTCATAATATGACCACCTTCATGAAAATGATACTGTATTTACTTTTATATGATGTTTAGCGGCTTGCCTAACCTGAGCCGGGGCTTTTCCTAAATATAACAAGGTTTATTATTCACCATAAGCTTGCCATGTCTCATGTAACCGGGTGTGAAAGGAATTGCTGTATCTAATGTAATTGTAATTTGATGGACCGAAACTTGTGCACTCAAACCCAAGGTAATCCTTGAAAAATCTTACCTTTAGAGTAGATTTGATGAATTATGGATGAATGTAGTCATGACTATGTAGATTCATATTTTTGGAATGTACGACAACTGACAACTGCACAATGCTAGACTACTTTTTGAAAGAACAAGAATATATGTTCTTGCACCATTCTAATTTCAGCCTTAAATTTCTGCACTAAGATCTCAATTTGCGGCAGGACATTTGCTGAAAAATCCCTCTGCACCATTCTAATTTCAGCCTTAAATTTCTGCACTAAGATCTCAATTTGCGGCATCTCAATTTGAAGAAAAATCCCTCTACCGATCCAACATCCTTCTTTACCTCTGGTTTTCTTCATATTTCTTCAAACTAACAAAACTTTTCAAAGAAGCAACTTTGTGTTAGAAAAACAGAACCATCGGCAAGACTGCCCAGCCTGCAAATAGTAAGACCCCATAGCCAGTGTAAACCCTTGGACCAGGGTGTTAAGGGCGATAACGCCCTGGCCTGAGGGCGTTGCTGAAAAAAAAAATTGAGGGCCATGTGGCCATGGCCAAAATGCAGCCAAGGGGAAGAGAAACGTTCGCGGCGGCCGCTAGGCCGCCGCGATAAGTTTCTTGTAGTTCTAATTATATCTTCTAGTCAAGTGACAAAGGACCCCCTTCTAGCCGAAATATATAAAGTTGCTTATATGTTGCACCACTAAGAAACATGATCTACATTTTTCGAGAATATAATTGAATAGCATTGATTTTTTTGGTCCACGAAGACCAAAAAACCTATGATAGAATGAATGCATGGTCGGTACTTAATGCAAAACATTTGCTTCATTTCATGATTGATCCTTTACTGCTAGTTAAGTCTACATGAGGTTTAAAAAAGCTTTTGTCTCGCACTTTATGAGCTAAACACACCATTTCATATCGTGACGTAAACCACCAGGGAGTCAAAATTCTTGGATTTTGGCTTAATTGTTTAAAACAGGTAATTTTGGGTTGTAGGTTTCTGGCGGCGCCGCTTACAGCACTGCCACAAGTACATTACGTGAAAAAGTCGATCTAACGCAAGTGCCAGATACAATCAGCTCCAAAAACTCTTCAGATCGTCAAGCGCCTCAATGGAATGACGTAGCCCCATTGCCGAAGCTCTGGAGCTCCGCCATAGCCGAGCAAGAAAGAAGGTAAAAAAAAGGTGCCGAAAAAAAAAATTAATCTTCCGCCAGGTGGCCGGAATTTTGGCTCCCTGGTGGGTTTATATGAGGGAGCCGCCTGGTTATCGGGGTTTCCGGCGGGAAACCCCTCGTACCAGGCAGTTCCCTAGCACATTACCCACCCTCATATGATGAATCTATTGTACTCGAGTGACCCCACCATCTAATCTATCACTCTTGGGATGGGTCCAAGTCACTAAATGAAGGATATGAATGCACTCTTTCATAGGGTCGACCTATGTACATGGTGGAAGTACATCATGACATCAAACATATACAAATATGAGGTACTAACCTAGGCTCATAATCCTTTGGAGACTAACTGGGTACGTGCCTCAAGAGATATACAGATAGAGTTGTAAAAAAGAGTTTAGCTGACGTACTCAATGGCATTAGATATGACTTACAGAAGGTTCATTCCTAGGATTCTATAATTTCCTCAGTGCCAATGAGGTAGAAATAGGGTTGCCCCTATCCAGATAGCATGAAAGCCTCCTTCTAGATAGACTAGAGGTGAGGGGTATACCCACACTGTATTCTACTCAATCTCATCCACCCTAGAAGGTGTCAAATCCTACCCAACCCTCTTGTATTGGTTGGCTAGTAGGTTGAGTCTATCAGTTCACTTCTAACTCCAAGGCCTCGCTATTGGACAATCATGTCCATTCCAGCCAAGTTGTTGCTCAATGCCCATAGTCAAGCGGGCTCTTATTCATAGGCTGAAATACAATAAGTTGTAAGAAAGCAGCTACAATATGGCTTCTGATTTCTATTCCTCTTATTCCATATAGAAGTTACATACAATCTATATAATCCATCTATGACAATTTAAATAACAACGAGAATAAACTCAGTTAACACTAAAAGTAACTTAATCCTAATATGCATCAGCTAGATTAAAATATTATCTAAGAGCTGGCTTGAGAACACATCTAGAGAGGATCTACGCGATATATAAGCTATGGCAGAGCATAATCACCTGTCTAAGTCGACTATGTAAAACAATGGAGTACTCAAAGTTGCCTTGACTCGAGCCTTCTCCTGAAAATGCCTCCATCTCTCCATCTGACTCAGACCACTTGTGATGGTCAAGTGTCCGAGCGAAGGACACGGAGGTGTCATTTTGCCCCATTCCTCCTCTAGGATATCCTATACTGTGGATGCATATATACATGTTAGCACTAGCAGCAATACATAATAACTTGCCACTACAAAGGGTGGCCCATCCATCATCAATATCGAACATCAACATAACATACATAAATGCATCATAAATAAGGGTTCTATTCTGGCTCAGACTCAAAGGGGGTGGACTGATGGTCAAGGTCTCCAGATAACAATAGACAGAGACATGAAAATGGCATTGCTTGGCATAGAACATTGGCTAGAGTAGTCCACTCCATCCGCCCTTCCTGTGCACACTTTGTATATATGCTAAAACATGTTGTAGTGTGATTGTAGCCTTCCGAAGATGTAGTTGCATGGAGTCACTCTATGGAACTAATCTAGGTTGGTCTCCCCAACTCGATGCGGCAGGTTCAGGAGAAGTCCCTTCCCCGAGAACAACGGTTCCATGGGTGGCTAGAGGATCGTGGCGACACATGTCCGTACCCAACTTAACCTCCCAAAGTCTATAGGTTGACCTCAGCTGCACCTATCGAGCCCAGGATGACCTTTTAGGATGACACCTGTGGCCCAGGGTGTGTCAGACCCATACTCGGCCCACACGTAGTGACTGACTATAATCATAACACACTATAGGGGCCTTAATAGCCATGTTCAGCAAGGCCCTACCTCCACCTTCACATCACCATTGTGTCTCTTATCTGGAGCTCAATCATGCCAGGTGGGCTCTTGACACATGCCTCAATTATTGAGATTTATAAAATTCTAGCTAGAAACATCTATAATCCTACTAGCTTTTAGGTCTCTACCTTCTCTTATCCCATAAGCACAAGAGATGTAGCAAAGAACTACCATAAATCCATTTATAACTTCAAATTGGAAATCAATATAAGATTAATCATCCATCTAATCAAACATGGGTCAATTTTTAACTGGAAACTCAAGCGATCTATTCCTACAAATCGATGCCTTGTCTAGATCCATTATCTCACAGGTTCTCCATAATTATGCAGTCGAATAGGCTGCTCCTCCTCTTCCTAACTCCCTCAAATCAAAATTGGGAGTGAACCCTAGTTGGTAATTGGTGGTTGTTTCTAAACTAGATTAATTATTAATTAGATTAAAATAACTATCTTTTAATTAACAATTAAATGAACAAAGCTAGCCCTCCCTAAATTTAGGTTTCTCCCTAATTTCGAATTAGGATTTAGGACTAATGGAAATGGCAAGTTTAACTTTGCCAATCGATTGTGGCGCCTAGGTTCCACTCCATGTTAATTAATATACCTAGAGTTATGTACCACCTTGTTATAAGTATGGTGACATACCCGTGACTTAGCCGTGTATTATATATTACTTGTACGTATACAAGGCATATAATGGATGGGAACGTCACAGCTATACTCAAATGGGCTATAAAAACATGTTGAACCACTTGTGGTTTAGCATCAATCCAATCTGCAGCCTTTACTTTCTTCGATTCTTTTTTCCTGTATTCTTGTTGTGCTGGAGAAAGATCTGGATCAATCCACATTTTTTGCCCTTTGAGCACTGAATTGTTCTGGAGCACCCTATTACGAGCCTTTCCACTTCTGAATTTTATTAAGATAGGTCTGTGATATCCACCTGGTTTGCCAAGCCTGCTACTATACACAGTTTGTAGTTCATGCAGATGCATGACATCCTTTATGTTATGTCCTCGTCATCTTGCCCCCCAATACCATATATCTTTAGTTTCGAGCTCGAAGCTGTTGTTCAGATTTCTCTGCTATCATGTTTTTTGTGATGCAGGTTCATCTGTTCCTTAGTAGCATTGGCTACTGATTCTGCAAGTTTAGATTGCAAATCATTAATAGTTTCTTGCAAATGAGATGTACAGACTTCTAGTATGAGTGATTGATTTCCAAATTCTGAGCTTTCAATTCTCGATTTTGTGCAGTGACATCTTGGATTACCATCCTAAGTTTTGAAACTTCCTCCTTCAGATCCTGCCACAGGGAATAAAAATCTTTGTCCGGCTCAATAGAGCCAGATCTTTTTTTCGGCGGCATACGAATTGAGTCAGAAAGCCTTAAGTGCTAGGTCGCAATTGGCCATGTTACGAGTATGTCTCTATACCATAGATGTTCTCATACATTATGCAATGACTTTCGGAATTCAATTAACATTAGATATATTAGTTAATTCATAGTTTAATGAGGGTCCTAGGCGCCATGTGGACTCGTTCTATTGGTCAATGAAACTAGGCAAGTATAGTCTACCCCAAAGCTAGTAGCCTAAAATCCTAATTGATTTAGGAAGTGAATTGAATTGAACTATTTTTTTATCATCCACGGAGACCAAATAGCTTATGGGACCCAAAACATCTACTAGCTAGCTTGAGAACACATCTAGAGAGGATCTAAGTGACATATAAGCTATGGCAAAGCATAATCACGACTAACTCAACTATGTACAAGAATAGAGTACTCAACAGCTGCCTTGGCTCGAGCCTTCTCCTAAAAAAGCCTCTATCTGACCAAGCTATGGCCTTGGCTGGGGCTGGCTATCTGCCAACGATGGTAACTTCTCCATCTTGCTCTATGGGCAAGAACCTTATAAGCACTGTGCAACAAAGTCCTAGGATTGAATCAAACAATCCGGTTCAAATTAAAAAGTTCCGGCCCACATGAAATACTCTAGGATATACGGCCGGTCCAAAAAATGGCGTATAAGGATTTGGGTCGGTTGAAGTCATAGGTTCTAGGATTTTTTCCTATTATTTTTTGCAGTTGTAGGATTTTTTTATTAAACGACTTATGTATATAGGGAATGCCAATATTATATTTATGATTATGCACCTACATACATTATTAGATGTCGTTCAACAATCACCTCCTAAACATTTGATTTCATCATAATATAGTGTATGCAGTACAAAATAACTTTTTTTTTTTTTTATGTTAAAAAGTAATTTTTTGACGATCCTTTTGCAAATATTTGTTAAAGGAAAAGTTCCTACTGAATTTTGTAACAGAAGGGCCAATCCGATTCAAATTAATATAATCCTAATAGTTTTGTGAACATAAGGCTTTTTTCCTATTAGAAACAAAAGGTTTGTTATACACTGCTTATAAGGTTGGGCAAAAAGAGTGTGAAATGGAGATGTTTTGGGGCTTGGGCCCTTAATTATTGTAAACTTCCAATGCATTCTTGGCAAAATTTATAATTTTAAGAAATTTTTATTTTTATGATTTTCATGCTAGTTGGCAGTGACCTGAAGTACTATCACTCAATGACTACTAGAAAATTTGCACAACTGTTTAAAACAACCACTAAAAGTTACTATTTTGCGAAACTTTCTAAAAGTTGACCAACCAATGTGATGTTCTCCTCCATTATATGCCTTGTATAGATACAAGTTATATATAATATATGGCCATGTCACAAGTATGTCTACATACCAAACGTTCTCATACATTATATGATACTTTAGAGAATTAATGAACATTAACTAGTAGATTCAGAACCCCGATCGATTCAGGAATTGAATTGAATTGAATTGAACTGTCCTTATTGTCCACGGAGACTAAATAGCCTATGGAACCCAAAACAAGTAAACAACAATGATCCAACCGATTACTGTCTAGGATTAAAAAAAACCCGTCCCGAAGGGTTTCTGAGGGCAAAACCTTAGCAGTAATAAGCTTTTTGATGAACTATATATTTGTACATGTCAATGTAATGAACAAGAGCATAATAGAGCCCGCATAACTAGTACCTCCTGAATATAAGATGCCAGTGTCCTGCATGCTTATTACTTTTAACAGTGTGATATGTGATATTCCAAAGCAACTCTTTGAAGAGGTAGAAACTTGGTCTCTTGTAGAAGAATTTGATATGGGACCATGGACTTAATTGCAATTCCAAGTGGAAAGTGATATCACTGGCCCCCATACTTCCACTCCATACAGAAGCATCAGCTCCACCAACACCCTGAATAAGTGCAACTGATGTAACCAGTAAGAAAGCTCTGCTCACAGTTGTTCTGCATTGCATGGAAAGTCTTCTAGCCTGTTGTCACCCATTGCCTAATACAAATATCCTAACACATGGTAGTTTGAACGCCACTCCTAGGTACTTGTACATTTGCACTACCTCCCACCCCTTAACCTTGGTAAGTAAAGCAAGGCTGCCTCGGTTGCCTTGAAGATGACACCGATAGCACTTTGGTTTTGGCTAAATTGATGTCCATTCCAGAGGTATGGTAGAAAGCACTTAGTTCATCTAGATGTTGCTAGGGGGAAGACCATCTGAGCCTAAGAGCAGCAATAGTAGGAACCAACAACTAGAGAAGATGAGACGCACAAAGGCAATATGTTGGCGTGCTAGATAAGTTGATTGATTGAGAGGTATTGACCCTTATTTGAATAGATGGATATTAGTGTTGTATTTGATTCTCCAGTTATGCTATGTTAGATGGTTATAATCTACACCTCTTGTGCTTGAGTAAGGAGGGTAGAGACCTACAGGCTTGTAGAAGTTCATATGTTTCTAGCTAGATTCTCCATAAATATCATTAGTTCAGCCTCTGCATAAGAGCCCATCTAGTTGTAGATGACATATGCTGTATTGTAATTGAGCATCAGACAATGTGGGTTGTGGAACTATAAGGATATTATCTTGTCGAACGCGGCTACCAAGGTCCTTACAACGAACTAGGCTTATCTGTGTGTGGGGATGGGTATGGGTTTGACACCTCCTAGTTCAGTGGTGGAGCCCTAGTGCTAGTTTTGGACAGCTAAGTCAGGTACAAACGTGTGTTGCCATGATCCTCTAGTTCACCCGCAATTCCATTGTGCCTGAAGGAGACTTGTCTCGTCCCTATCTCATCGAATCGGGGAGACACAACCCATAGTGACCACTCAGTGTGATTCATCTGGGTCACATCTTCAAAAGGCTACAATCACTGCTCAATATATTTCAGCTTACCTACAAATGTATGCGCAAGAGTGGCTGATAAAGTAAACCACTCTAGCCAACATTCTATGCATTAGACCTCATTTTCAAAGACAAAGATCTGAATATCCGATCCCAAGAGCAATTGAACTCAAAGATCCAAAAGGAATACAACAAACTCGAATGATCTATCGAAAGCACCAAAAGTCTGTCCAATAAGGAGGTTCAATTTCTGTAACTAACTCTACAAAACTAGGCCGAATAACTCCTCAAATCAAATCCTCGCCTCTATCAGCAAAGGATAAAATGCAAAAAAGTACCATTCATCACTTTCAAATCTAAGAAAACTATAGCTAATCTATTTCTAATAGATGATAGAATGCAGATTTTTGATGATTGGAGTAGATTGTGCTCCTATTATAACTCCTGACACTGTTCTAGATGATACAAGGGAAAGCTCGATGTTCCTTAAAATTATTTGACAGAATTCTATAGTCATGTTAAAACTTTAGCCTTTTGGAGAATTTCTAGATCGGGTTGATGGATTAAAGGTTGTTTTTAAAGGTCAGATTGATGTTTCCTTTGTTGGACATAAATGTCCATCTTATAACAAAGCCAGACAGATAAACAACAAAACTTGAAGACTGTTTTGTTTGTGCTTTTAGAAGACTGAAATCACACACAGGATCTTGGCGATGACTTCGGCTATGGAGATATCTGTTGGTGGAATGTGTTGCCACTTCCGTAAACTATGGATGTGCCCTATATGTGTTTGATACGATGCATGCATTGCATTCGTTTGGAATCAAGTTGAATTCTTCATGGTATCAGAGCGGGAATGATCTTGACCTAAGTTAGGCTGAGAGTAGCACCCGTCAAGCTCGAAGATATGAAGATCGAACCACTGAATCATTTGAATGCCTACTATTGGTTTTTTTTTTTTTTTTTTTTTTTTTTGAAGAATATAAGAATATATTAAACCACTAGAATGCGATCAAGTACAATGATAAGTGTGGTGCTAAGAAATAAAGCGTCCATCATGATCCACAATCTGTAGGAATGTCGACCACATTTCCCGCTTAACTGTGCCAGACAAGCTTGAGACTTGGTAAGCCTGCCACAACTTATGCCTCAAGATCGGAACCAACCGAAAAGGGCTAAGCACTGCATTCTGAAAGACCTTGGTTTATCAAAATGAAAGCCAAGCTCGGAGAAAAGGTTTATGGGGAATAGTCTCTGGAGAAGAACCCACGCTGGTTCAACAAAAGGGAACATGTTGCAATGCCTACTACAACGCAGGTTTTTAAGGGAGAGGCTACATCAAACGAGGCTGCAATGAAATGCTCAGAAATTGAGAAGCAGAGCTTGCAAAGTGGTTGCAAAAGGACTAAATGACAAAGATCGCATTTTGAAGTACTTAGACGATATGCTTGTGCCTCAAATAATAGAGGCAGGCACCGTTAAGGAAGCACGGGAGCAACTAGAGCACTCCTACAAAAAGAGGCACTTCTCTACTCAAGCAAATCTCTATAGTATATTGTTCAACACAAAACTCATTTGCATCAATAGAAGAATACATTGGAATTATCATGTAGGCATGCAAGCCGTTACATGGTATGAAAAGGGCACTTGATGACAATGTCATAGTAAGAGCTCTGCTTTATTGGTCTTCCTGCAAGCTATAACAATGTCAAAAATATTGTTGAATCTCAAGAAAAAGTAGACCTTGAATGGGCATACCAACAACTCCTGCTTGAGGAGAGGAACCAGGGAGGACAAAAACGTCTCACTGCTAAAGACACTCATGCATTTATTGGAAATAGAGAAGAAAATCGAAAATGCTTCAGATGATGGGCACATAGGCAAAGGCTGTTCTGAATCTGATAAAAGAAAATCAAATCAAGGTAATATAAAACAGATAAAGGAAAGGAGAAGGCAAAAGAGCAATAAAAAAGACAGAAAAAAGACTCCAGAGCTCACAAAGCAAACAATAGTAGCAGCAATACAGAAAAAAATATGGGATCTGAAAGTGAGAGTGACTCTGTTGTGTCAACTAACAGGGCATTCTTTGCTTGTGCCATCGACAACCAGAACTCTGTAAGTGGTAGTTCGATGGACATTCTAGTTGGTCTTTAGTTGCATTGAATTTTTCAAAAGGAGGCATGCTCATGCAACTGCATCTTGCCTTATTGCTTCTGATATCATTCAAGGATTGTGGTATCTTGACTTTGGTGCAAGTGATCACATGACCAGTGTTAAGGAAGCATTCACGAGTTATCATCCCAAAAATTCAGGAAGGAAAGTTAGAATTGGGAAAACTAAGCTCAACATAGCTGGCATTGGTTCAATGAAACTAAACTTGCAACAAGGGCAGCGATATCTGGAAATGTCTTGCACACCAAAAAAGCATGCCCTACTATCCTCAAGGCAATCGTCTCGCAGAAAATGCCAACAAAACACTGATATCCATTCTCAAGAAAATTTGTGGTGCTTCTAGAAAAGATTGGCATGAAAAACTACCGACTATTTTATGGGCCTATAACACTACCTACAAAATTGCTAAGGGCCAAACACCCTTCAAACTTGTTTATGGTCAAGAAGCCTTGATGCCTTTTGAATATGTTCTATCAACACTCAGATTTCAGTTGGCTACCACCTAATCCTCCTGCTGCTCTTCAAGTACGTGTTTATCAACTTCAACAACTTGATGAAATTTGAGATGCTTATCTCCGTGTCCTTGTTGGATACCAGTTTGTTACGCACTAGCACCTCTAGTGATAACCAACACACCAAAAGGGCGGATCCTCTCTTGGCTTTATCCCATACCCCATAGACCATATCAATTCCTCCTCTTCCTCGAGATGCTTGCCCTCAAGCATGTGGAACATACCAATGTTGCCACGAGGAATTGAACCTTGGCTCTGATACCAAATGTTACGCACTAGCACCTCTAGTGATAACCAACACACCAAAAGGGCGGATCCTTCAAGGAAATCGTTATCCAATGGGCCCCAACCTCACTTGGCTTTATCCCATACCCCATAGACCATATCACAGTTACGGAAATCATGGCATGATCACAAGATTAAAACAAAAGAGTTCAAGGATGGTGTGACAAACTCAAACTTTGATGGTTAGGACCTTATGAAATTAAACAAGTAGTCCATCCTGGTGTTTTTTAACTCGTTGAGTTTGATGACATTTCACTTCCATCCTTGGTTAATGGGTTTCGTCTCAAACCATTTCATCAAGATGCTAATACTATTCTACTTACAACACAAGACACCGAAACTTGAAACCAACATCTATATTCCAAAATAGGTTTACATACAAAACGATCCTCTATATACTCGCGCTACCTATTACATAACTTCAATCCTTATTTAGGGTTAGTTGCAGCACAAACTCGAAGGATATGATATCCTTATCTGGGATGCCAGCGCAGGTTTATCACCACATTTAGATAATTAGAATCTGGATTGGGTTTCTCCGCCAACATCCAAGGGAATCCTGTGATTCTTCAGCTTCCAGATGTCTAAGTTGTTCATTCGGCATGTCAACCATTCCAGACACTGGCCGGCATTGTATTGATCATCTGCATGGCACTCGAATGGTGGTCTTTTCCTTCTGCCCTGCTCTACTCTTATATAGGCCACCCGGTTAATGCTCTGCCACTCTAGTACAATCGCCATCATTCCACACGTCTCATCCTCATCCTTTCAAGGATTTTTTCATTAAAGCATATAGTCTTGGAGATTAACGTATCATGCTGCAAATCTCGCCCCCTTTCACTATTTCACCAAACGGACGAGAGATATTAAGCCCTACACTCCTCTAAGTTGCCACTCTTAATTATGCTGATCTCTTCTCACGCCAGTGTCCCGTCAGCATTTCTCTGCCTTGTTAGGTCAAATATTGTATCCTTCCTATTCCTCTTCTGGAGACTTAGCCAAATATTTGCCCCCTCTTCAGGTCTCACCGATGCCTGCCACCTGCCTTCTTCAACGACTCTGATTCCTACTCTGGAATTGCATGTAAACTGCACTAGGAACTGCCATAACCCTATTCTTCAAGTCATTTCTGTCTCCTCCAGTGCCTCAACGTCCTCATCGCCATGGCATGGCCCTTCGTCCCGCTTCAGCACTCTGCATGCAACCACATCCATGGAGGCTACTTCTTTTTCCACGGTAAGTTTCTCCACTGCCACACTTCCTGCACCTTTGCAAGGCACTATATATGGATATTTTGTATTCTGCCACTTAATCCACAAAACTGACAACTTTTGCAATAAGTTTTTGTGGCGAAAGTTTTTCGAACACTCTGTTAAGGACATGTATATCAACAAATATTTATTCAACACAGCTATTGTAGCTATTCATTTAGATAACTCTGTTGATTGACCTCATCTTCTGCTACAATGCATGTTGGAAGAACTTGACCGCCTTCAGAAAGCACCAGGGTCTAGTCCCGACTCTGCAATGGGTGCTCATTTTCAGGCTCTCATCAAGTAGTGCCTTCCGGTTCCAAGTACAGTTTCTATGTATCAAATAATGCCTCTCTCTCATGCCTCTAATAAAGTCCCTTCTAAGATCATAGCTATTAGAGAATGTATGGAAGAGACTTCACAGCCACAGAACATCAATGTTATTCAGGAAGAAGTTCGGGCCCCCTCTTCACACAAGATCTCTCCCATAATTTCCATCTCTACCTCTCACCATTTGACCAAGGCTATCCCGTCTGATCATCAACAAGTCTCTAGGACTTCGCCTCATGTCCATCACTCTTAGGCACCTCAGCCATCTCGGCAAGCATTGTATGAGTGTGAGCAACATGTTGCTGGGTGTATTTTCCAGCTACAAGAATCTCAAGATAAGCTCATGAATAGTATCAAGGATCATTTAGATTCTACGAAAGCCTTAAAACGTGACCTCCATGATCTTCAAGCTCAAAAAACTAATCTGGAGGACTAGCTTCAACAAAGACACAATGATCTGCTGACTACCAGAGAGTCACTCAAAAGCGTCCAAGAGGCCAAAATCCAACTAGAAAATCTTCGAGCTCCACTCCATGCTCAAGTGACATTACTGAGCAATTCAAGCCAAGGATCAGGCCTTCCAGGATGCCTTGACCCCTTATCAAAGTCTTCAAGAAGAATTTCAGGCTCGATAACATGCCACAACATAGCATCAACTTCGCATTGCTAAGCTCGAAGGCCTTTTGACTGCATCACACGTCCAGATCAAGTCTCTAGAAACTCAGTTGCACAACTCGATGAAGCAGAAAATCATTGATGGTACTGAAATCACTGGTCTCCAGCTTCAAGTCTCTTCTATGGGTGCCTCCCAATCTCATGGTGCCCACACGCACAGGAAAATCAAAGAATTCAAGTGCATCGTTGATGAGAAGACAAATCAAATTCAAGACCCGAGACACCAACTTCACCAAGCTGAGCAGTCTGCGGAAGATGGTCATATCAACATAGAAAAGTATACTATTCTGACATCTCATATTAGTCAAGATTATCCACTTCCCATGGGCTACTTGGACTATGTCAAATCACGACATCACCTTTTCCTCATCAGACGGCTCAGTGCCTCTGGCTCGATGGAAGGCTCCATCACTGTCAATGATTTTTGCGTCTCTGGCCTGGCCTCACTATAGAAGAACGAGACATTTTGTTGCCTTGGTTAACTTCCAACTGCCTTTTGAAGATCTGCAGTTCTTTATTTTCTGCACTGTTCAACCTATGGCTTATGTACTCCATGACTTTTATCTTGCTTATTCTTAAGCAAAATTTTCTGAAGGTCACCTTGAAGCATTCATGGTCAATGAGTCTGTTGTTTTGTTACTTCAGAAGGATATCAGATACCTCTCTGATCCGATTTCCACTTCCGCACTTCAGACATAATGACTGGGAACCGTCCCCTATCGAGACCTTGATGCTGCCCTCAAGACTGGGAGACACTTTGCAAACAGTTAGATCTAGCTCTGGTTGAATAATCCTATGCTTAATCTCAGAATGAGCGTATGCATCCACCGCCTTATGCTAGTGCTTATGCATCTCTGGGTGCTCCTCCACGGCGTGAGTATATGACCACGAACTGGCATTCTTCCTTTTGGACATGCACTTTAGCTGTACACACTGAATGGACTTCCATGCATATCACAATAGATCTCCGCTGGGATCCACGCTTTGTCCGTAGGTATGCATGAAAGGATTCTGATATATTGGATACCACCCACAATTGGATACATTCCAAATGACAAGTCATGGAAGACTCCTGCAAATGCAGTAGCTGGCTTAACACAATTTTCGACAAAGGCAGTCACTTCTCTGGATCCTTCTATCCATAAGCATGCTCGTTTCCATGCCGCTCTACACTGCATCCTCACGATCTCCCTGAATTGTCGGCGACCCATTTTCCATTGCAATCCTAATGCTAGTGTCAGTGCCTTCGGTCTAGATACTCTTTTGCTTATGGAATGTCAGTTTGTACCTGCTGTTACTCATCAAGCCCTTGAAGAAATTGTGCAAACTGGGTTCCTAATCGATGCCGTGCCCACTCTCGTATAATCAAATCAGACCACACAACTGCCAGAACGATGCTGATGAAATTGACAATTTCCCTCCTACGGAGATAGTATCTACTTTTATTTCCTTTGAGTGTTCTTTGGTGGAGTGAGTGTTAGTCCCATGCCCAAAGGCACAGGATTATTTCTAAGGTATGCAAAGGAGCCTAAAGGCAAAAACCAAGCATCCACATCAAGAGCCAAGACCACGCCAACTAAGAAGAAGAGACCAAGAGAGCACAAGGCATAAGGGAATCCATGGCCCATTAGTCTTTAGTGCCACAAATTACGGCAATTATGATTCCAAATATCATGATAGTGTTATATGCATGGTCAGCAGATATTTTGAGGATTAGGTTACCTAAGAATTTGAAACAATAATCTTTGTACTATTCTGGGCTAGAGGCCACTGTATACTATATATATCAGAAGTTTAAACTTAGAATTTTAGAGAAGTCCTGGCATTTTTGTTGTCTCAACTCCTCTATAGAGATTTCATGTATTCTTAGTGATCATTCAAGATTTTCACTTATTCTCACTCGTTGTTCTGTTTAAGACATAATAGGATGTATGTATAGCGTCTGCCCAAAAAATGGGATCTAAGCCCCTTCAATGGATCATGGGCCTGGCACATTCAAGCAAAGTTCTGTTTTTCTGTTCAACATCGTTTTGTTGATGCTCATATGCCACTGATTTTTTATGATGGATGCCCCGTTCCTGCAAAAATGCACTAAAATTGCAATTGAGGAACTCTTTATCTTGATCTGTTCTTATAGTTTTGATTTGTCCTTCTACCTATTTTTCCACCTGCAACTTCCATTTGGCAAATTCTTCAAATGTGTCAGACTTGTATTTGAGAAAAAATACCCAATTTTTTTTTATTATAGTTATCAATGATGAGCAAAAAATACTTGGATCCTCTAAGCGATCTGATACTGGTTGATCCCTATAGATCCATGTGTGGAGCAACTCCAATTGTTTGGTTGCCCTTTGAACTACTTCCTTTTTAAGGATTCCCTTTGTAATTTGCCCAGAATGCATCCCTCTCACATTGTCTTTGGCTTGCAAATCTTCGAAAGCCCTGTAACCAGCTTTTGTGCATGCATTATTTTAAGCATAGGGTAGTTTGCATGCCCCAATCTCACGTGCCATGTACTGGCAGTTTGACTTTCTATGGCAATATATGCTTTGCTTATGTTTGAGGACCAACTAAGTTTGTATATATTTCTGGATCTCTTTCCTTTGGCCAAAACCGCTTGCTTCCTGCCCTTAACCACACATTTGCCATTTCTGAAAGTCACAAATTTTTTGCATCATCCATCTTTGAGATTAAGAGATAGTTCAGTGAGCTCCTTGATGGTGCGATTCACAAAATGAACACTACGATCACTGACAAGTTCCATGGGATACTCTAAGGTGATGATGTGCGTTAGAGAACCCTTGTCATGCTAGTTGCAGTGTTGTCAGGTAAGGCGCAAGCTTCTGCCTACTTAGTGGCATAGTCCGTGAAGAAGAGAATATAGCATGCCTAGCTATGGATAGTGGGTGGGTCCATGGGACTAATAAAATCCATTTCCCATTTACTAAAGGGAAGTGGCATGGCAACCGGAGTTAACGGTAAGGCATCAAGGGTAGTGGGTCGACCCAAAGGTTGATAGATATCACAAGTATGGGCATGAGCGTGAGCATCTTTGAAGAGCGTGGACCAATAATAGCCAGCGAGAAGGATTTTCCTCGCCATAGCATCACCATTGAAATGGCCATTTCCCAAACCTTCATGTGCTTGTTGAACAATGCGTGGAATTTCATGGGGAAGAATACACCGTCGTAAAATTATATCTTTACCTCTTTTGTATAGATGGCCAGCAACCATAGTGTAGTCACGAACTTCACGAAGGAACTGTTGGTGTTGCAAACATTGGCGCTCAGGAGAGAGCATGGGGTCCATTGCGGGAGCATTCCTGTAAGTACTGCTGGTAGTCATGGAACCAGTGAGGCATGGCAGTGTCCAGAAAAAGTTGAGCATCTGGAAAGGTATCAGAGACACCCGAGCATGGATTGTCCGTGTGAATGCATGAAGATAGTCTAGAATTGTATGAGACTTCTCAAATTTGTCAATAATCTCAAAAGAAGCAAACTCCTGGAGAATGAGAACCCAGCGACTATACGTCCCATAGGCATGGTCTTGTTGATCAAGTATAAGTGCCTGATGGTTGACAAAAAACTTAATTTTGCTATCCAGGAGATAATGGCGGAAGCGTTGAACACAAAAAATGAAACCTAGAGCTTCACGCTCCGTGATGGAATAATTCAGTTCAACGGGGTTAAGTTTCTTGCTGGCAAAATGGATGGGCTTGTCCTTATGAGGTTCATATTCCTGAGAGAGAATAGTACAAATCGCAAAGATAGAGACATCCACGTGAACATGAAGGGGTTTATCCCACTGAGGAGGTACAAGAACTGGAGCTCGAGTGAGTAAAACCTTCAACTGTTGAAAAGCCTCTTCTGCACTGGGATTCCAAGTCAAGTTTGCTTCATCCCTAGTGAGTTTGTGGATAGGATTAGCTTTTGCTGCCAACCCAGGAATGAAAATAGCATAGTAATTAAGTTTGCCAAGAAAAGACATAATCTACTTGATGCTGGCTGGGGGCTTGGCTTACAGGACACATCTTATTTTTGTAGGATCCATGGTGATACCGTGCTTGCTGACCACATGCTCGAGAAGGATGCCAGAAGTGACATAGAAAATGCACTTTTTAGGGTTGAGACTGATGCCAGGTTCGCCATATTTTTGCGAAACAAGCTCTAGTTTGGAAAGATGATCCTGTTCCGTGCTGTAAGCCGAGAAAGCTTCTTGAAAAACTTGAAGAAAAGCATTTGCCTTCATGAAATATTGAAAGACAGAAAGTATAATACGTTGAAAGGTAGAGGGTGAATTTGAGAGACCGAAGGGAACAACTTTGTAGGCAAAGGTGCCCCACGGCGTGGTGAACGTGGTTTTCAACTGACCTTCATAGCAAATAGAGATCCGATTGTAACCTGAAAAGCCATCCATAAAGGAATACATTTCATGGCCTGCAACTTCTTCTAGCACTTGATCCGTAAGGGTAATGGAAAATGATCCCGCTCTGTAGCCTGATTTAATTTTCTGTAATCCACGCAAACACGGATCTTATCATTGTGTTTGAGAGCAATGACTATTAGGACTCGCCCATTGAAAATGTTTTACTTTATATAAATGAGACCGACAGTTAATTTATCGATTTTAGCTTTGATGCGGTCACGGTAATTTGGGTTGAGCCTATACTGTCGTTGCTCATTGGGGCGGGAGTCGAGTTTGGTTGGAATAGTGAGCTTGCCTAATTCTTTCTTGATACCAAGTAAATCTTTGTAGCTCCACGCAAAAATATGCTTCAACATCTTGAAAAGCTTGACAGCTTTGTCTCAAAAACATAGAGAGAGACTAGCAGCCAGACGAATTAGTTGATTGTGGCCTAAATCGAGAATTTCTACTTCTGGAGTTTGGACGTGTGGAATGATCTCAACATTGAGACCTGATGGGTGGGGGGCTGCAGCAGAACTGGTGGTGCTGCACTTGTAGTGGTGAAGAACAAAGGTGTTTGTGTCGGATCAACTAGAGGTTTGTGCATGAGCATGGCAGTATCCTCAGTAGGATCTACGTGGTCGATTTCTTCTAAAGAAGGCACTAGGTTAACTTGATGATAAGGCGCCAGGTATCGATTTCTTCTAAAGAAGGCACTAGGTTAACTTGATGATGAGGGTGGCAATTACATGATCTTGATTCAAAGTCATGTCACCTCAAGGATCAACATATTCAGGGTAAGCCGACAGAGGTAGTTCAATAGCTGGAGCTTGGACTTGATAGGTATTATGTATCATTGTTAGACAAAGATGGTTCAGCATATTCCATAGCAATGAGTTGATCCGTTTCAAGATCCATTGTGGCATTTAAGTGACCATCCGTGATAACCAGTTCATCAATAGTCCAGTAATGGATACTCTTAGCTTATCGAAAGAAGGGACGGCCAACCAACATTCTATAATCGCCTGGATCTTCACCTGCTCTCTAAGGTGGACGATATAATTGCTTAATACCCAATTGTTGGTGTAGTTTATTCGTGATAAGATTGACGGCATTGTCTCCATCGATTTGTACATGATTGATTTGCTGAGTGCCCACCGTACCGTGCACCATGGATATTGAAGTGGCCACGGCTCCCACGAGAACAGTATGCAACGGTAACTATTCTCGAAGAACAAGACGGAGTTTGAGAATAGTAGATAGACTAAGGGGGGTCTTGATTTTTGCAAGTTCCTCTTGGAGTTCCAAAGGGATACTGGTTGCAGCGCTAGTGGTGTCCACCGAGGCCAGCTCCTTAAGTAAGGAGAATTTCAACTTCAGCAGCAATATTGGGGTCTGCACGAGTGCGTAGAGGCGGCATGAAGGCAGAAGTTTCAGCTTCCCTTATCTGAGCATGGGTAGTAGCGTGAACATTTGCAAGTGTTCGTCCTTCTGGGGCTTGTATAAGGCGAAAAATACTTTGCCGAACTTTGGGCATAACATTTGGCGTGAGATGATCAAAATCAGGTGCAAAATGTACTGATTTGAGGGCAGAATTCGTAGGAATAGTGTTAACAGTGTCCGTGTGTCCTGGAGCATGTGCTGTGGGTTTGGTGTGAGACCAACCCTACCCAATTTGAATGTTGAACCGAAGGATTTAAGGCCTGATAAATTTCTTCTTGAGCTTGTTGATCCAAAGTGGCCTAAGGAGTGGCATGTATAGTTTATTGCTATTGCTGAGGGGCGCATGGCGATTTCTCAAGCATGGGGCCTTTCTTGGGAGGCCCTCTGTGGTCTCGATCCTCCTTATAGTCCTCTTCCCCTTCCTGATACTTGGCTGATGGGCCTTCTAGAAGCTTGGTCTTGGTGTCGAGTTCCTCTAAATATGGCCTAGCTGCTCTCATATTCAATAGTGCTAGATCAAGCGGTCGGACTGACGGTTCCCCTGTCTTGTTTATTGCCTGATAATGCAAAAAGGTTGCTAAGGCTGCTTGTGCTGATAAATATTTGTGCCTTTGGACCTTACATGTCATGTACTCTGGCATTCTTTCAGTCCTTTTTCTAATTGTTTTCTCTGGTGTATGACTTAGTGCTGTCATGATAGCGTTAAGAGAGATCCACGTTCCAGTTTGCCCTTGGAGTCTCACTTCCTGGCCTTGGAGCTGTTAATTGTATTGACCAAGGGTATCTTGGTAATAAGTGTGGCCTTAAAACCTAGAAAATGCGGCCTGTGCACAAGAGCCCACCTGGCTGTGGATGCTATATCGTGATTCAGCACCAAATAACGGACACAACAGGTGAAGTGGAGGGGGGATCTTGCCTAGCATGGCTA